>JAREIS010000007.1:6823211-7424817 GCA_030060385.1 Muscicapa striata striata | reverse complement strand
TGAGTTGACATTTTTTCTTAGCAGGTTCAGCTCACTGCCATCTCTGATGTACACCTCAGAGAAGGGGACACCTCTAGGGCATGGGCTCAAACAAAATTAGAAGGTGAGCAGGTATCAGCATAGAGCAGAGCATGGGGATCCAGCTTACTCAAATTATTGTGTTTTTGCACAATTGATGGCTGAAAAGATACTTTTCAGAGAGTTAGAGTTTGAACTTTGTGACACATTCATCAAAGCACTCTTCTGTATGGCTTCTCTGCTGGTGTTGAATTCACATTTCACATCTCTTCATAGAAATTTGGTTTATCCTCTGTTGTTGGTTTGCCTGTTTCCATGAATCTTCTCATATAGAGATATACCTGTGTCACAGATTTAACTGAAATTTGTCCACAAATTAAAAAGCTCTGGGGAGGTGGGGGAGGCAGGAGGAATGGCATGCTGCTCAGGTGCGCACAGTATGTATGTGTGAGCCAGCCTACCTGCAAGCAGGCTGGTGCATTTAGCAGCAAGTCCCAAGCAGGCTCTTTCTCACTCTTGCTGGTAGTACCCAGAGAGTTCTTACAGCTTGCCTGCTTGGAAGGCCTTGGGGATGGAATCTTCTTCCTTTCATGCAACTCTTGCAGGAACTCCTATCTTGACATAGTTCCACCACCTTCACATACCCTTTCCCTAGCAGAGTCCCCTGTCCTTCCCTGCATTGCTTTCATCTCTCTTTTGAATAACTCCTTGTTCTTCTTTTCCTCTCTGCACTCTCTTGCCACTCCCACCCCTCTTACAAAAAGCTGCCTTGGGGAGCAGCAGAGAGGGTTAAACCTGCAAGGTCTCATGGCTGGAGCAGCACTGGTGGCCTCATGCATGGTAAAGTGCCTTTTTGGCATGCAGAACTGTGAGCCACCACCCTCTCCTATTCCCTCCTCGGGCTCTGTGCCAGTGGGCAAGCATTTGCAAGGCAAAATTACAGAGCTCTCTGGGTAATGATCTGCCCATTCGTTCTGTACAGCAGGTGGCTGGAGGCTGAATCCACGCCACGCCCTCTCAGCTCTATTTCCATGCACATCGGGAAGAGATGGCTATTCCTCCCTTACAGCTGCTTCCAGGGAAGAGAGGCCAGGAGAGTCACCATGGCAGAAGGATGCCATGGGGGTGAATCTCTTTCTGCAAGGAGCCACAGTGGGCTCCCACCAGAAAGGCCAGCCAGATTCAAATGCCAGGCATGTGCATGGGCAGAGAGATGGCATCTTCACTCGGATCATACAACGTGGCTGTGCAAGAGAGCAGCACCATTTCCCAACCTGCCAATTCTCCTCTGGCCGTCAGGGTCAGAGAGTTGGGATGCATAAGGCATGTCCCTTCTGAAACCCTGTTCCTCTGTCTAAAACCTCTGATCCTGTGAGTCATAGACTGGCTGCAGGGGCCCACTAAACTGCTGTCATTACTGGGGAGGAGTTGGGAGGCTGTTTTAACTTTCTTGCAAAGCTCCATGATAGCCCACAGTGCTCACTTCTGATCCCAACTGCTTACCCTCTTGCATTAAGCCAGGGCTAGTGGGAGGCGTCCCTGACAATGGCAGGAGGATGTTGGGATTAGGTGATCTTTAAGGTCCATTTCATCCCCTTAACTTTCTATGGTTTATCTGTATTTCTCCTCTGCCATTTCCTTACTCGAAGAAAGGCTAAGCAGGTGTGTACAGAGTCCACCAGTGGACCACCAGTGAACAGGCTAATCCTGGCTGTGATACATCCATGTGATTTTCCCCTCTTCCCTTCTCTTCATACTGCTGCTGAAGGCTTCCTATACCTGTGCCATTCTGCTTTCTCCTCGTTGGGAGGCACAGTCTTTTTACATCAAAAGGAGGGAAGGAGTGTCAGGCCACAGACAAAGATGAGCAAAAGACCGCTAAGTATGTCATACCGACTTTCTTTTGGTTGCTGGGGAATAAACTCTGAGAATTAGGAAGTTGATACTTTTCGCTGTTAAAAAGGATGGGTGATGTATCCCGTTTTGGATAAGAACTCAACCTGTATCTCTGTACCCATTTTATCCTCTGTGACTCTTAGCACTCTCTCCTTCCAGAAGGAATCCTGTTGGGAGTCTCTTATCTGCATTTATCTTGCAAAATAAATATTTAATAAACAAAGACAAATACTGTTAAGGGCATTCTGAGACATTAACTTATTCCCCTAAGCAATAGAACAAACAAAGCAACTTCATTAGCAGTGATATACCATAATACCCGAGTATCTCACTTTAGGTGGAAGAGCTAGGCTTGTTCAGGTAAACCAGGATCTCTGGAGACTAGGATGGACCAAATTACATGCACAAGGATAGAAGCTCTTCCATGACACAAAAGTGAAACTCTCCTTCTTGGGGAGTTCAGCTTGGTCTGGCAGTAAAGCCTGCGTGGTCACAGAAGTGACATACAAAGCTGGGAGAGTCACAGATTCCTATTCCTGTTGCAACTCCTGAAGGCAGTCAGAGCATCCAGAGGAAAAGATGTAAATGCTGCTGTCCCGGTGTGGTTGCCTCTGGGGCCCCATGTTATTTCTTACGCTTTTTGCCTTCTATGTGAAAACAAAACTCAGTGAGCAATAACTCCACAACAGCAGACAGAGGAAGACAGGGTGAAATGGGGGATAACAGAAATGTGGATTGTAGTGAAAGAGGAAGTGAAGGGAAAAAAAGAATATATAGAAGGGATGAGCACAGGGGACAGATATCTGAATTATGACCTCTTCCCAGCCCTGCAGAACTTTAGTTCTTTTCAATGAAGTGTGGGTCCTGTAAGAAATGATCTGTGATAGAGCACAACTTTATATATAAAGATTGATACATGGAGTACTTTAAAATGTATTATAATCTGATAAAATGTTACATGTATTGCAATATTTCCCCTGTCTCTTGTATCTTCTCCCCTGTGATCTTAAAGCACATTGCAAGCGTTCCATTTATTGTGTTTCCCAGCCTCTCTGTAAGGGCAGGTTTATCTCTGGATTACAGATAGCAAAATTTAAACTAAAAGTTCAAAATGCTAAACTGAGAAAATGACCCAGCATTCCAGGCCCCAGCAATGCTGGTTAATTTGAAGCCTGTACATCAACACAGTCACCCATATAGCTGCACAGGAGGGGCAGTGACTTGTGCAGAGCCACTACACCATGGAAGAGCTGAGGAAGAGGAAGTTCTGCTACCTTGTATTTTTGCTGGCACCTCATGGGAAAGCTCCATGCACTGGCATGGGGCTGACTACAGCACAGATGCAGCCATGTGAGCAGTCCCCAGAGGGAAATGTTAAGTGCTTAGGACACAGCCACTTTGGGCTTTGAAGTCTGTGTCTGTGCTCAGGGCAGGTCCCTCATCACCAGGGCCACCCAAACTAGCTCTGGCTCCTCCAGCCCTTCTCCAGTCCATTTCTTTCTGTCACCTCTGCATCACTCAGCCCAAAAATAAATGCTGCTGCCAGGGCTTGGGCGCCTACATGTGCTGCCTTGTTGGTGGCAGCCTTGGCCAGTGCTCATTTTGCTCTTAGCACTATCACCCTGTGGAGAAAATATTGCAGCACTGGTGTAGAGAGGTTTGTCTCCCTCGACACGTGGTATACCTCCAGTTGATGAAAATTTGGTGTTTTCAACACAAGAAAAAGCAAAGCTGGGGATAGGAAATTCAGTCCCTTTAGACCTCTCCCCTATCTGTATTTCTTTTTCAAGAGTGGTGGTTTCTCTGCCTCTCTTTGCTGCTGGACAGGCCTGTCACAGCCTGTTAAGTCAGCAGCATCTCTCAGCACTACCCTGGTGCTCCCTCCTGCCAGCAGCCTGTGTGCGTGTATGCTGGAAAAGGACTGAGGGTACTCAGGGCATGAGTACCCTCCTGACTAGCTTGGCCAGGATGAGCCAGCAGTGGTGGTTGGGTGGTGACCCCTGTGGGCACTGAGTGGGCTGTTTGCAGTCCTGTTCCTGAGACACTTCGTCTCAGAGATTGCCACCTACAGGAACGTGCCCTCTTGCCTGAACTATTCCTTTCATTGCTAAGCTATTAGGAGGGGGCAACAAAGAGGGGCTTGCTGCAATGTTGCTCCAAGACACAAGAGCTTCCTCCTCCCAGGCAGATCCTAATGCTGACTTGGGGCTTGATCATTTCTGTGCCCAAAGAGAGAAGACAGGATTGGATTTAGATCTTGGATGCAGCTGCACTAAGCCAGAAACATTGGTCTGGTAAACCAGAGCTGGCACAGGCCCTTAGGGCTATTGAAGTGATGCAATTTTACCAATATCAAATCCTCCTGTAAACTAAACATGCTCCCACCCCCTGGGAGGATCCACTGTGGAGCCAAGTAAGTCTGGCTCAGAAATATGTACCCAGTTTGGATCTCGTTTCTCTCCTCTGACTGCTCTGCAGTGCACACTCCTGAAAGTGATTCTTCTCAATCCCTTGCACTTGTGCCACTGAATAAGGAACAGGAGATGCTGCCAGAGCTCACACTGAGTGCCACAGGGATATAAAATAAATACTACCATGTAATAGATTTTTATCCACTGCCTTGCTGTAATCCCCATCTGAATCCCTTCCAAATTGCAGTCAGGCAGCTGTTTGTACAAGTCAAACATTGATTCAGCTGCTCTCAAAAGGGATTCAGGAGGTACAGGCTGGAGGGAGTGCTAGCCAGGGTGCTGGAACAATGGGATTTATTTGTTGGGAGCTGAAGGGTTAAACTCTTCCCACAGCACCCAGCACCAGAGTATGTCGCCTTTCCACACACGAGGAGAAGGTACCCACAGGAAGTATAATTGCTGAGGCAGTGAGCCTGGCACCTTGAGCAGCTCTCCTGCCCTGCTTGGGAGGGCTTCAGAGGGCAGGATCACAGTTGCCCATGGCTGCCTTGTAGGGCCTACAGGCTGGGAGACCTCCTTGCAGTGTTAGGTAATCACCTGCTCCTCTGGAATCGGAGCAGACCACAGTTTCCTCAGTGTCCCAGATAGTGTGTGGGTTGGGCTTTGTCTCCTGGGCTGTATCTGAAATTTCAAATAGTTCAAATAGTTGAAACCCTTGGGAAGGATTGCTCTTCTTCCTAAGGGTGCTTGGCATCAGGGGCATGGCCTGGTGTCCAGCACATGGGGTGCCCCCCAGGTTTCTTTAGTCCATCTCAGCACCTGTGTGAAGGGAAGGACTCCAGAAAAAGTCCTGGTATCCTGGGCAGTAGCTATCAGCACCACTCTGCTCATACTTTCTGGCTTTACTAATGTATGGGATGTTTTTTTTAGGGACAGACCTTTCAAGTCCTCACTGTTCTATTTCTACTTAATTTCATGCCCTCTCAATGGGCTTCAGCATTGTGGTTTTCTCCTTGCCCTTCACTTCCCTGGCTTCAGTGGGGTTAAAGCACAGGGCTGTCACAAACATGGAAAACCTTGGTCCTTGAGATTCCGAAAGTTTCAGGTTCATACAGGGGAACTTGTGCTCTGGTTCAGGCCAGCTCCTCACACCAGCCTTCCAGCTTCCAGAACACAATGTTAATGCCTACCAGTCAGGATCAGGACTGTTTTGCTCTATCAGTGATGACTTCTGCAGCGCTCAGCCTCTTGCAGACTTCTATCCCTATGGCACCCTAGAGAGCATGGGAGAAAATCCAGCAGAGCCAGTTGCAGATTAAGTATACTTCATTTCCAGAGATGGGGAGAGGCTGGAAAGAAGTGTTGTGATGATTGCAGGTCATAGAAGGTTATTGCAGTACAGACCAGTTATTTGCCTGTGATTTGTATAGCACTGAGCTCAGAAGTGAGTCTTCGGTGAGTACTTTTACAAATCCTTTGTCCTTTCTGCTTGATCTTACAAGGGTTCTGCTGCTGCTGGATTAGCTCTGCAGCCTCTCTAGCAGGTTAAGAGCTTGCTGGAGGCAGTCTCCATAGTTCTCATGGTTCATGCATTATTTGTGAGCACAAACATCTTGGGAACCATGCTGAACCATGCTGTCTTAGGCACTAGTTTTAGATACTTCAGCCTCTGCTCAGCAGCCATTACAGCTGCCTGTAGCAGGGCAAAATGAACAAGAGGAAGAGGGTGGAAAGGATGCAAAGTCCATGACTGACTGCTGAGTGTTGTTTTAGAGAGGGGAGCTCGTAACTGGCAATGATGGTCTGCTGGAGCAGGGGAAAGATATTTCCTGGCAGTTGATCACCAGCAGATGAATCAAAGTTCAGTCTAACCAAAACAGTTCTGAGCAAAATCTCAAGTTTAGCCTAGGAGGAGTGTTAAACTCTCAGTGAAATGGCTTAAGAGCTTCTGTTTGGGGTATTTAGGCTCATTTTCACAACTGCAGCAAAAAAGCAGGATTATGGTGTGATCCAGAGTGGCTACAGCTTAGGGGCTGGGGCAACCATGTGTAAGGGAACAAGGAGATTGCTGGCAGCATTTGTCTCCTACTTGACTTGGAACTTTGCAGATCAAGTAAAAATTCACTGAGGAGAGGAAACAATATAATCACCTGATTCACAGAGAATCCTACTGCAACCACACTGGCCACAGACTCAGGTCATCTCAGGCTGGGGAGGGAGAAGAATGGAGCTGCCCACTCTCCAGGAGAGTGAGAGCAAGAGGCTTAAGGCTCCTCAGTGCTAGAGAAAGTAACGGAGTGCCCTGCAGCTCACAGCCCTGCTTGAAAATGATGGAGGCTGACAGATCTGGGATTAATCTAAAGGTTTCAGCTCTCTGAGCACTGAGTGGAAATTCGCCTGGAAACCACAGCACAGGAGCTCAACATGATGAAAGCACTAACTGGAAGGGGGGAGGCAGAGGCAAGTGTGGGTCAGATAGCTCGCCCCACCTGATTATGCACAAAGGCTAAAGCCTTGTCTCTTGCTCTCTCTGCCATGTGTCTGAGTAGAGAGGGAAAGTATTTAGTGCTAATAAGAGCATTAAGAAATAAGCCATTTTTATTTTGTACGTTAGGCAGGCTCTGCTGCGGGTGCAACTTTGCATTGCTAATTAGATTCAAAGGCAAAGCTATACTTTCAGTGCTCAGCACTCTTGATTGTACCTGCTCATGCCCTCAGAGGAGCCAGGTCGGGTAGCCTGCACAAATACTGCAAGCTGTGGTTTTTCCTGGGCAGGTACTTGTAGGTGCTACGTTGCTTGTGTGGGATGAAAAGGCAGAGTGGGAGGCTGACTAAGAGCTGAAGCCAAGCTGAAGCCTCTGCTGATGCAAACATGGACTTCTCTTGCTCATCATGTCTAGCAGCATATGGGAAAGACTACATCCTGCTCTGTCTATAGCTTTCCTGTGAGACTAGGACACTGACATAGTCCTGAATGTGGAAGGCCAGGATTTATGTGATTCGGCTAAAACTGCTACTTTAGCCCATAAAGGTATGGGGACATACCAACTTTTTTCCTACTGCTCCCATGTGCAGTTTGCAAAGAAGGATGTATATGTCACCCCTTGCCCTCAGAGACCAATAACCTTTAGCTGAGACTGATGAAAGTCTTTTCTCAGTGCAAGAAAATCACAAATTCTGTACATTCTGTACTATGTGAGTCTTCAAGTATTAGCACAGCTGTCAGACTTAGCCATGTATGCACGTTCATGCCTTCATATCCAATTCCAATACAACACTGCTATCACCCCTGTTGCTCACATCAAAGGACTGAATGCATCACAGTGCACAGTTTTAACTCCTTTCAGTTTATCTTGCTCTATAAATACATAACCCACAGTGAGTGGGCAAGTGTAATATATCCCAGTGTATGGTTCTGTTTAGTGCTGTGGATGGGGCTGCTGATCTGATTATTTTAAAGTCACTGGGCTACATCTGCTGTTGGTATAAATTGGTACAGCATAGTTTATGCTAGGTGAAGATCTAGCCTGTAATGTGAATCGATAATAGAAACTTGCTTGTGTTCCTGAAAAGAGGAGATATTTTGAGTGTATAACCAAATTGGCATTCTTATCCAGGGTTCTATATAGTATAATTGTAATTCCAAAATTATAAGTGTTATTAAATAATGTATCAGTGGAAGGTTAGTTTAAGGTTGGGCTTTTTAGCTGTTTGAATTGATATTGTTGAACTGAAATCTGTATGGTGATATGTCCCAGCACACAGACTGGATATGTACCAGAGATGAATGAACACAGGCACAGTTTCAGACCAACCAGCCAAATCTGAACACATGTCCTCTTCTAAGGAAGAAGTTTAGGAGAAATTATTTTCAGCTCCATGATCCACACACCCAGTCATTATCACAGACATTATGATGGTCTCTCCCTGCTTTTATTTTAGAAGTGCTCAAAGCCTGAATTGCAATACAGTCGTTGCTAATTCAGAGTAAGTGGGTTACTCTGCAGCTGGTATCTGTTTGCCCATCTGATGTATGAATAGCAATCAATTTGGACTTTTTCTCTAAACATGGTGTGATAGTGAGTATGAGATCATTGCCAAATCTCCATGAGGAATTATGCTTGGTTTGACTAGGAGACCAATGCATATTGGCCACCCTATTAATGGGTGAAGCACACAGTCCTCTCCAGCCTGGGGAGTTGTTTTTCCATGGACATCTTCCTCTGTATTTAGTGTCAGAAACTATAACAACTTATAGCAAATAGAGGAAATAAGCACTCCAGTTCTGAGTCCTGTACTAGATGAATTTCCAATAAATGTATGCTAATACTCATGCTGGGTTTCCTTTATTACCTTCTTTTTGTTCTTTTCTATTAGATTTACCCTCCTATAGCACCTTGCCTCTTCTTCAGAGAGACTGCCAATATTTGGAGATGATTGCCTTTTTATTCTCCTATTATATGATTATTATGTATAATATTATGTATAATATTATGTATGTATAATAGAATCATAGAATATCCTGAGTTAGAAGAAGCCCATAGGGTCCATCAAAGTCTAGCTCCTGGTCCTGTACAGGACAGCCCCAAGAATAATACATATACTGAGAGTGTTGTCTGAACAGTCATTGCACTCTGGTAGCCTTGGTGCCATCATCACTTCCTTGGGGAGCCTGTTCCAGTGCTCAACCATGCCCTGGGTGAAGAACTTCTCCTAATATCCAACCTAAACCTTCCCTGGCACAACTTCATGTCAGTCCCTTGGGTCCTGTCACTG
This sequence comes from Muscicapa striata striata, assembly GCA_030060385.1. Taxonomy (NCBI): domain Eukaryota; kingdom Metazoa; phylum Chordata; class Aves; order Passeriformes; family Muscicapidae; genus Muscicapa; species Muscicapa striata. The sequence continues at coordinate 7,415,716 of JAREIS010000007.1, read as the reverse complement.
GTGACCAGAGAGAAGAGATGAATGTCTGCATCTCTGCTTCCCCTCATGAGGAAGCTGTAACTGCAGTGAGGTCTCCCCTCAGTCTCCTCTTCCCCAGGCTAAGCAGACCAAGTGACCTCAATCACTCCCCAGAAGGCTTCCCCTCAAGGCCCTTCACCATCTTCTTAGCCCTCCTTTGGATACTCTCTAATAGCTTTGTGTCCTTCTTATATTTGGTGCCCAAAACTGCACACAGCACTTGAGGTGAGGCCCACGCTAGTGAAGAGTAGAGCAGTTACTTAATGGTAATATTGTTAATTGTTATCATAAACATAGATATACTCAACACAGCTTTACAGCTATTTCAAGCTCTTTTTAACTTTTCTGAAGTCTGTTCTAGAATCTCATTCTAGGACTGACGTGTGGGGAGAAGCCCTTTTCCTGATCAAGTTGACAGTGGGTCTGCTGCTTTGAGATCTTAGGAGACAAAGCACCAGGTAAGCTCTACAGACTGTTAGGAACATCAGAAAAGTAACTCTGTGAAACAGCAATGTGGTTTGTGTTTATTCTCTCTGGGTGATATCTGCATTAAGGCACTTTGTTTACAAGTGATGACAAAGTTGTTCTCTGCTGCAAGCTGAGCCTGAAGGCAGGAGGCCAGTGTGTGATGGGAAAGATGGAGTTTCTCAGAGCAATACATTGCTTTTGCTTTCCCACAGCACAGTTTTGAGGGGGAAATTCTTTGGCTTGGTGCGTAAGTACCAGAGGCAGAATCAGTGATGCTGGGAAGAATTTAGGGGTGGGAGGGAGGTAAATGGGCTTGGATGAATCAATAACAAACTTGAATCTTTGATCAAAACATGAAGTGACATGCCTGCCTCCTTCTGCTCCCTGCTGCTGTCTGTTCTTGACTTGGATAAAGCTCAGGGAAGTTAGGGAGTTAACAAATCTCTTTTAGTAAGTGACTTTGCATCTCTACACAATCTCCACATGTGGGGATGTATTTTGCCAGTCCCTAGGATGATGTAACATGACAAGTGAAGAGACAAAAGATATATGAAAAAGCATGCAAAAGACCATGTGCAATTTCTGTCTTTGTGGAGCGAGCTGTACTGCAGACAGGCTCTCAAGCAGGGGAATGTTAGAGCTCAGATTTGTCTGGGTTCTGTTTTCTTCTGTGCTTGTTGAACATTAGGTTGGGAAAAAGCTAAGCTGCTGAGACTTGAGTTTTGGTGCTTTCCCTCACCCCACTGCTGCTGTTTCAATACTGGCTTTCCTTGCTTAGCTTCTTCTGTGTGTCTCCCCGTGGGTGGCTGGAGCACACTGCTGCTTCCCTGCCCTCTGCCAAGCCTGATGCTTCATGGCACGACTTCTGGTCCTGCCACTTCCAGGTGGATATGGAGATAACCAGCAATGTGTTGGCTCTTTCCCAGCCGGTCCCTGCCAGGGAGACTCAGCAGCACTTAAAACAAACATTATCTTTTGCAGTACATGAAGCTGTGATAAGTTGGGATGGTACTCGTGAGAAAAAAAGCAATGTGTGTTGAAAGCAAAAAGGATTGTCACCTCAGACCCCAGCCAGATGAGTGTCTGCTTGCTGGCATGAGATCACTGCTGAACTTTGAAGACATGTTTTTCCACACAGGTTTGAGAGCTGCTAATGCCATGACTTTGCACCATCAGTGTGGCAGAAATTAATCTGTGACATTGCAATGGAATTAAAACAGAGAAGAAAGTGGTGGAACCTAGCCCAGTATCCCCAACTTTTGAAAGCAGGCTTCAGTTCCTGCAAGGACCTGTTTCCAGTGGAAACTTCCCTAAGCTTATGCCTTTCTCTGAGGCAAAGTTTGGAAAATATTCCACTGAGGCACTTGAATATAGACGTGCTGCTTGCAAAGTGGATTGCTCCAACATGTAATATGTTGGCATGATTTTGATCACTCTGTATGCTACAGTCTCTGCACAGTCTACAGTACAGAAGCTTATGGTCTTGTGTTAAAGGTGACAGTTCTGGTTTATGGTCCATTTTCTACCACTGTGTTCTGCCCTGAGCCAGGGTTGCCACCTTGGAATGGTGTAAGTATAGTTGGTAATGCCTTGGGGCAGGGGGATGGATTATATAACCCTGGAAGTCTCCCTTCCAGACCTATTTTCTGTTATTGCAATGCACATGAATCTTGGAGGAAGAACTAGCCTGCAGTGCCATGGCACTTTTCCTACCAACTCTTCATTTGATGGCTCCTTTCTAGATACAGATTCTTCACCCATTATTTCCCCTTTTCTACTGCTCTCTAATTCTCCATTAGTGCCTCCGTAAGTGCGAAATCACTTCCATGGGAATAACTGATACTTTTTCCTCTAGCATCAGTTGATCTGTGTCCCCTACCCCATGGTGGGGCACCCTGCAGCCAGAAGATGATGCTCTAGAAACAGTGTCAGCTTTTTTCTGCAGCTGAGTTGTTTGTTCCAGCCCCTCTTCCCCAGTTGCTGCCAACAAGGTAGCAATTATGCTCCCATCGATCCCTCCTCTTCAGGAATCACCCTGTGCACACTGGCACACTGTCACAATCAATAGCCCAGCCCTTGTGCAGAGACAGCAAGGGGGCCAAAGAGGCAATTTGCTCACTGGACAGGTTATGATGAAATAATATTGTGTCAGGAGGTGAAGTGGCAGAATGGCTGGCACTAAATATTTCTCTCTGTATTGCCTCAAGGAAAGCTAGGGCTTGACGAGATTTAAAGTCAGGCTCAAATACCTGCTGCTGAGATCCTGTTGAAGATAAAGTGTAACTGAAAGAATGTGGGGAAACGATTGTTTAGGAGACAAAATTGATGTGGGCCCTTAAACCTATCACTTCAAAATCATTCTTACTGGGACTGAGAGGAGGAGATTAAATACCTTTCATTTTTGACCTCTAGCTGATAGGTATTAAACACATACAGGGTTCATTGTGGATAAAACTCATGGCTTCCAACAGCCAAGCTCAACCAATTAGCTTATTGATAAAAGACAAATATTGCAGGCAAAAAAAGGAATTTCATGCCTTGACAGTCATTGCTGTCATCCCATCTTAGAGGCATATTACAAATTAGGCAATCAAAGGTATCACTCTCAGCCAATTTTTAACAAATTGCAAAGTAGGGGGAATTTCAAGACTTCTCTGAAATATTTGTTTTGTTTTCAGTAGCCCCTTGATGCCATATCTCAAATGAAATGAGTAAGGATCTTTATTCCTGTTACTCCCTGGTTCAAAGCTCATGCCTGACACATGCTAGTCTTCTCTCCTGAGTGAAGTATATTACAATCTTCAGCTTTGCTGGGCATAAGAAGAGGACACTGTGGGTGCTGCTTAGCTCAAGGGCCTTGGTGGCCACACTACCCATTTGCACCCCCTGCTCTCCTCCCAACATAGATCAAATATTTAGAAATACATACAACTACTTAGAAACACAATACTGGTTTCTGTCATGGAATCTGTGTTAATTTGCACAGGATGACTGTGGAGCACTATTAATCTGGAAGTTGCAGAGCCAGCACAAATCATCCAGGGTCCCCATGAGCAGCCTGCATTTAGGCTGGCCACAGACTGCTTTTCAACTCACAGGGACCTTAGCAATGGCATCTCTGTGTTGTACTGTGCCTGAGAGCTTTGCCCCAGAGAAACCATGGGATGGCTGGAGAGTGCAGGAAACCACAAGGGCTTAAAACTATTCAAACAGAGGTTAGTGTACCCAAGGAAGCCAGTGATAACAAGGTATTCAGTCAAATGTGGGTTAATAGGAAAAGAAGGCTTAGTATTTAGACATGGGAAACTGCCTGAAGACGTCTGCTGCTCCCACCTATGCCTCACACACACTCTGCTACCCCAGATGCACCATTTAGGCCAGATTTTTCAGAAGTGCCCAGTTATTTGGAGTGGTTCATTAGTGCTAACCCAAGTGTGGAGCACTTGCAAATGCCCCTCCATCAGCAGGACCTAGCATGCCTCTGTACATCTGTTCATCAAGTCAGCCAGCATTTAGGCATCTTGAAGTAATAACAGAGGCTTTCTGCTTTTAGCATCTCTCAGTTTCCACCTTTGTGAAATGGAGGCAGTGCTGCAGAAGATAAAAAACTCAGTGGGAAGCCCACAGACCAAAATAGCCTTTACACACTACATGGGAGCAGATAAACTTTGGGTAACTTGGCACTCCTAAGAAAACCCGGGTTTTAAGTGCTGTCTCAGGCTGCTCACCCCAGTTAAACCCTTGGAGTTTCCAGCAGCCTCCAGCCATCCCATGGTTTATCTGGGGCAGTGCTCTGAGGCACAGCACACTACAGAGATGGACCCCAGTGATGCCATTGATAAGGTCCTCGTGTGTTGAAAAGCAGTCTGTGGCCAGCCTAAATGCAGGCTGCTCACAAGGCCACTGGATGACTTGTGCTGACTCTGCAGCTTGCAGATTAATAGTGCTCCACAGTTATCCTGGGCAAATGCAATACAGGCCCCTTTGTGAATAAATGGGGGCAGCAGTGTTTGAGCCAGGCCTGGCAAGGTAAGGAGCAATTCCCTGGCAAGCAGAGAGCCTCTGGCTTTCCCCCAGCCCTGCAGAGGCAAAGGGCAAGGCATGACCCACCCTCTCCGTGCTGTACAGCTCCCATCTCTGCCAGATGAGTGGTGCCTATTTGTCACCACAAAAGGAAAACCCAGCCATGTGCAAGCACAACATCTGCTCGGCAGGGCTGCCGCTGCTTGGCACTTGCCGGCATGAGGCTCAGCGCGGTTTGCTGGACCCCACACCACACTCCCTGGGAGCTTTGCAACAGCGCTGGCTGCGGTGCAAGAAGGGTCAGGGGTGCATGTGCCTCCTGCCAGCAGGCTCAGAAGTGCTGCATCAGAGCCTGAAGTGAAGATTTCATGGCTGTATAGGGATGTGAGCAGGGACTGGCAAGCTGAGGCCAGTGGCTCTGCCAGGGCACGTCACCTCCCTGTCCCTAGGGGTTAGGAGGAGCTGGGCAGAGTGGGCTGGTCGCTGATAGCTGTTTGTCTGCATTTCCAAGGGTTTGTAATGAGAATTTGGATGATGTTTCCCCTCTTTCTGTGGGGTTTCCTACCTAGAAATGCATTTAACATGACATTTGAAGATTTCTTTATTTATGTCCATTGCAGTGAAAATGGATCTGACTCAAATCCTTAATTCCAACACTTTTTTGGTACTGATTTATCTCTGGGTATGACACTAATGTCTCTGCCCATCCAAGATACCGTGGTTAAGTCAGGCATAGCTGCCTGAGGCCAAAGGGCAAAAGGAATGGGTTCCTGTGCAAGTCAGGAAAGCTCTGTCCCAATGATGGGGCAGCATCATCCCCCAAGATGCAAGGGTGTTGTGGGGCACAGGTCTCCCCTTGTTGAACTGACTAGTCCATGCCTCTTATCTGTATTTGTGTAGTGATGAGGGCTTTCCACTAGAGAGAGACATGAGTACACACAGAAAACCTGTTTGCTATTTGTATCACACAGTTCACCTGGCCAACATGGTCCAAAAGGGAATGGCTGGAGCTGATAATGAAATAAGATTTTTTGCCCTGCTGAAATTTTTACTTTTCTGACTGACACTTGTCTTTAAGGCAGGGTTTGGCAAAGAAAATACCTTTTATTCCTTTTCATTCTTGCTTTAAAACAACTCATTTTTACCCTTTGTAATTCTTACGGAAGAGACCAGAATATATTGAAATATTGGACAGTTCTTACAATAAAAAAATAAAGGAACTTGCCAAAAATACTTTTATTAGAAGTGCATTTTTTTGAGAAAATGTTCATCTGGTTGCTGTTTATCTTACAAGAAAATGGATATTACCCAGGCAAAATTTGGTAACTCTTATGTACCTTTTTTCTCTGTAGACAAAAAGCCAATTCAGTGACCTCTGTGAAAGGACCATGATGATACTGAACACAATACATTTAAGAGCAGAAGTAAAGCATAACTTTTTTAGCTGAAAATCCTAGGGAAATAGAAATGTGGCCAAGGACAGTAGTGGTAATATTTCTTTATTTATGTGTCATGCTGTAATTCGTGTAGGCAGCCAGTCCTGTGCTTTGCACACCAGGGGAAGCTGGTCCTCTCAGCTGTTTCTCGCCAAAGATCACACAGCCAGCAGAACCAAGCCCTCTGACTGTGGTTTTGGAACAGTGCCCATGTGAAGGGAAGAGCACTGTTGAGTGAGGTGTCTACATCACACCATGTATTGTTATATGTATACAGTGTCAGTTTTCCTTCGGGGGCACCTGCAGCTCTGAGTGCAGAGGGTGCATAGCACCTAAAGCTGCTTTGCCTGGGATTTGTGCTGAGCATACAACTCAGGGTGGCAGTGCTGTGAGTCACACCATCTCTTCTATTTTTGGAGTCTGTTTTTGAATGCTTTCCCCTGTGGTATATGGGTGGTTGAAGAAAACACACACATGCAGGCTTCACATACTGCAAATAGAAAATCTGCATTTAAAGCCCTCCTATTGCTTACTTGCAGATCCTGCCAAACTTCAACCTGCTAGTCTTGATAAACACTCTCTCCTGGGGTGTTGCTCACTGGGAACAGATGGTCCCATGGGAAACAGATGGCATCAGAGCTGGGAACTTCCAGGAGCTTTTGTGGGAGACAGGATCCCATCCTTTATTTACCTCAAAGGCCCATCCTAAAGGCACAGTGAGAGTGTTATCCTCTAGCATATTTCTGATCCCATGAAAAATCTCCATTCATTGCCAACAGGTATTTGGAGCAGGGGCTTCCAATGCCCAGGCAGTGCCCACCTTTCTGAAGGACACAGAAGAAATCTGAAGAGGGAAATAGGTAAAACATAGACTCAAAGACTATGAAGCAATGGCCTTATTCTTCAAGGAGTCTCCCAAATGGCCCCTTCCTGCAGATAAGGTATCTTTGCACTACCTCAGGTAAGATTATCACACACCTCCATCATGACTGGAGACTAGGTGTAAATCCATTGCTTTAGGTCTCCTGTGAGTTAACATGGACCTGAACAAGTCACTTTTCAATTTTCACTCTTGAATTACAGTGCCTGCTTTGCTCTATCTTATAATCTTGGGAAGCAGAAGTACTGGATTTAACTGATCCCTTCACCATCAACAGCCATTCCTGGAAATGAATCACTGCCTCTCAGATTGTTTCCCTGATGTTTTCGAAAGAACATCTGATATCTTAAAGACATGTCTTTTCCTTTTGTGTTTCTCTAACCTGGAGCTATTATGACTGTAGTAACTGCTGGATTCATAACATCAGGGGCAGAAAGCCTCCCTGCATCCTGCCCAAAGCACCTCTCTCCTAGTTTTCTGTAGCATTTCTTGAAGGATATGGCCTAGACCCAAGAAAATTGTTAAGCTCCCAGTTGATATTTGTTCTTAATTTTCACTTTGAAAACTGGCCCTCAGCTAATGCAGTTTTCTCAAAACCTGCACCCTTTGTTATACCAAGTTTTTGTTTGCTCCAGTCTGAAGCCCAGTCTTTCTGTGGGAGATAAACCCACACATAGGGGAATAACTGCAAAGAGATACTATAGTTGGGAAATTCTACCTCAGGATCATGTTTTGATGTATATCACTTCCTCCCTCTCTAACACTGCTCTGGGTCTCCTAACAAATGCCTCTCTCCACTTGTTTATGGACTTTCATTCTATTTCAGAAACTTGGTAAATGCAGAAGCCTTTAGACAGAAAATGTAGACTAAAAGCTGTTCTAACCCAATGTTTCTTGCCTCTTATTTGAAAGCCCAGTGCACATTAAATGAAACTTATATGCTTCTTGAAGCTGCCTGTGTTATTATTGGAACTGATGCACATTCACTCCAACCAATCTATTTTTGTTTGAACCACTTACTCTGTATGAAACCAAGCATAATAACTACAGTCAATATAGATATATCTGTTTTTATTTAAACTCCTAAGTGTGCTAAAAGCAAAAAATGCTTTTCTCTCTGAAAACCAATATATATGTATAATAGGCCTAAAATGTATGTATCAGTCAAAGCAGGAGTGGTGGGTGGTGCAGGAGGCGCTCCTGACATTGCTGGGCTGGGCATGGGCAGCAGCTGCAGTCTCAGGAGGAAAAGGCACTGACCCCGTTCTCCTGCACTGTTCTGTTCTTGTGTAGTAATTATGTTGAGACAGACTGGACTGGCATCATCACCAGTCTTTATTAACAACTTTACATGCTTCTTTCAGTGAACTCCTCATTGGGCGGGCAAGGCTGTCTCCACTTCTCAGTAATCAGTACAGCTGTAATTCATTGGGAAGATTGCCTTCTGTGCTATCCCTACAAACCTATCTTCCCACATTCTTGCACTCAGGGGCAGTCAAGAGGGGCATACAGTGTGTGGGGAGGGGATTGTGGAGAAGAAAGTAAAGAAGAGAGTCTTGGCAGAGCAAAGACTTCTGTTTTACAGCTCTTCCTACAGCTCACAGACCATCACCTGTATTTTCCTATCTCACACCCATCTTTGCTGTTAGAGAGGTCACCTCTTCTTGTGACAGCTTTGAGATGACTCTTCCACAAAGATTCAAAATCTTCAGTTTAGTTATTCTGTTCCCATGTTCCTGGGCAGTCAGTGCTCATTACCAGAACCTCATTAAACACACTGAATTGTGAATGGCTTGTTTCCAGTCACATGGAGTTATATCCAGCATGCCGCTGAACTCCACAAAAGAAAGATCTCAGACCATTAGGGGAATGTAGACCATTAGTTGGTATGCAGAGCTGATTGATCCGGGAGCATCTATTTGGGCAAGACCCCAGTACCTCCCAGTTAATCCATTTACCACTGTGTTTGCATGTTTGCTGAGGCATTCAAAGGGGCTTTATGGAAAGAAGGATTTCTCTATAATGAATAGAAACAAACAAGATCAAAAGACAGAGATAAGCAAACAGACAGGATTTCAAACCTAACCTGTGTTTAAACTGAGTGGCTGTCAATATTAATAGCATAAAAGCAGCAGTGAAGTGTGGCTGACACATACCAGGTAGAGAATGCTTAAAGACATCTGAAAATCCCATCAGAAATTGCAAAGGCAAATGTAATTAGCAAGTCTGGAATTGTCTTAATTCATTGGGTTCACATTGTCTTAGAAGCTGGCAAGGATCCTCTGCACATAGCTTGTGCAGGCACAACTTTGTCCTTTTCCAGTTCTTTTACCCCTTTCTGGCAGTCTATGAATGGAGGTAGGGGGTGATGCTAACACAGGATGTTCCTGCCTGTGGCATAAGACACTTTCTCAGTCTATTCAGACTTGTTGAAACTGCAGACCCTACTTGTCAGTTCTGCATACTGGAAGAATTAAATTTTGCTCTGACTAAAGATGCAGGTCAGAGGCATTATCTGAATGGTGTGGAGGCCTGTAGCTGGGCTTGCTGATGCTGATGTAGGCTGGGAGAGCAAAGTTGTGTGGGAAAGAGAGCAGAGATGTCAGTGTGAGATACTGAAATGGGTAATGGCTCAAACATTTTTAAAATCACTGAAGCCCACTCCCCCAAATATGCCTCCTGATGGGATTTTGGATGATGAGTTAAGCCACCTGATGGGACAAATAAACAAGGCCAGGGGAGGAGAATATGTCCACAAGGAAAGCCAAACTCAGCAGCTGTGCTGAAAATGAGCTCTGGCTAGATTTGGCAGTGGGAGGCCATAGCCCACCAATGTATTTACTGAGGCTGGGTTTGCATACTCTTCTTCCCTCAGCTGAGGGAGGAGAGTTTTTGGGTGTGAGATGGTGTAACCTCTGGTCAGGATAAGACAGGGGCTGAACACACACTACCAGAGGCTACAAGCCACATAAGAAGGAGACCCTGTGGAGAATCCTCCCTTGCACAAATGGGCTCATTTTTAAAACTCTCTGTCCTGCTCCTGGAAACGTCACATTCACGCGGGACATTCATGTGAGAGGCAGCTGTCATGCTTTTAAAAGGTGTCATAAACCATTAAAGACCCCCAAAGTGCCACCAGACTCATTTCTGAGGCATTCCACCAGAAGACCTGTACATGATCCAAAGTGCTGCAACAGATTCAGAGTTGGTTGCAAAAGACAATATAAAACTCCTGCCTGAAGGGTAAGTGGTGGGGCGTTCCCACATATATCTGAACTACAATAATCCTTGGAACTCTGTGTTTGTGGGACCCCCACCACTGAGAAGACTGGACAAGAGGACCAACAGGATGCCACTGGGTCCACAGAGTCGTGGTATCTTTTATTTTATCTGTCTCTCTCATTCTCTTTCTCCCTTTCCACCCCTTTTCTGTTTCTTTCTGTCTTTCTACCCCACATTTACTGTTAAATAAAATCCTTACTATTGACTTCAGCATGTGGTCTTGTTTGCTCTTTAATTTGGGCAGAGGCATCTCTGTAATAATTTCAAAAATTGGATCTTACAGCAAGCGGTGCCTTTAGTCAAAACCAAGGAGTGGTTGAATTGACTGTGGATGTACACTGCCTTTGCAGGACCAGACCCAAATGCAGATCAGTACAATGAGGAGTACAAAACCAACAGGCAGAGGGACAGATGAGAGAAATCAGGTATGAAGGAAATGCAGGAGCTGAAACTGCAGTTTAATGTATCTACAAGTGCACATTTGGCAGGCAGTGGCTGATGACAACATAGGGATTTGGGGGCTCCACAGTAAATTTCCAAAGCCATTTGCTCAGCAGATTAGTGTGTAACCCAGGAAATCAATAGCCAAAAAGTGTGGTTTATGTTGAAGCTGGCAAAGAGCTTACAAAATCACAGTAAATAAATGCAGAATGACTATACTCTCATGTCTGAATAAACACATCTGGTGGAATTGTGGAAGGACTACAGTGCACTCAACTACGTTTTTTTCATGGGACTTTGGCAATGGAAGCCAAAAGAAGCCTCTGGTGGAATATTTGGCAGGATTTGAAGCAGTGGTGGTGGGAGTACCTTGTGAGCTCAGGGTGCAGAGCAGGCTGCTTTTAGTGTCAATCAGGGCATTGGCCCTATACAGGGTGGGTCAGCACCACAAGTGTCAGCTGTGAAGAGACATGATTTGATTTAATGAACTCATCCAGGCAACTAAAGGGCTAATATGATTCCTAAAATACAAACACTACAGGGAAATCTATTAACTGTGACTGAAATAAAAGCTTAGCTGGAAATGAATCACAGATCCAGCTGTCACAGAGCAGTGGTTCCTGGCTGCTAAGTCATCAGCACAGTACACAGAACACAAGTGAATGGGCATTGCTAACCCCAAGACTCTTGACTAGTTCTGAAGAATATCTGCTATTTCTAGTTGGGTTTATGTGTCAGTGCTGACACCATTTCTTTCCAGAGCTGGTAAAGAAAAGGTGTGACACTGCAACACCAATCCAGGTGGAGAAGCAAGGTGAGCGAATAGCACAGTTTGGAGGAGAAGGGAGAAGAAAGCTGAAGTTGATTAGGGGCTGAGCAGGTCAAACAAACAGATACAGAGCATTGCTTGATTTCTAAATGAATCCCAGCTGTAGAAATGCTATTCTTGAGCCAACAGGTTGCTGCTGGACCCTGGATCCATGATCAAGGAGGGCTGGTGAGAGCAGTGGGCAAAACCAGATTTTCTGTCAAATACCTGTCTGGAGGTCAAGACAAGCTCTGGGTGAGTAAGGCTGGACAGAATGAGGCTGGAATCAAAAAAAGAAAATGGGATGATTGCAAGAGACTACAGACCATCTTTCCAGGTGATGTCTTGGTTTGAATTGTCTATGGCCACACTGGTATTGAAATATCAAGTGAACTGCTGCTCTTGCTTCCCTGGGGGACTGGTCAGAACTGAAATAACTCAGCAGCCCTGGGCTGGTGGATTTGTTTTTATTTCAAAACATAATGATATTATTTCTCTCCTCCTAATGCCCTTTTTTTTCCCAAGTGTTTAGAATTGGTATTTGTGCTATAACTAGGTCAGGGAACTTAAGTAGGTCAGGGTGACTCTCTAAATGTGGCAGATCTAGAAGCAAAGCTGGAGAGGGAAGACCTGACTGTGTGTATAAACAAAAGGTGGCAAGCTGGGCCTAGTGGGAGGGATAATCCCTCAGGAAAGTGGTGAGAGCTGAGAAATACCTGTGTGGGAACTGAGAAAGGAAAGTGAGGTGTGGGGCAGAGAACATGGTCTGAGAGAGCAAGAAGGTTTGGGCATGGAGGACAAGCTGATGGAAGAGTAGGGAAGAGAATGGGATTATAGCTGTGGATGTAAGGAGAGCAGAGAAAGGGTTAGAGAGGGTCTAAAGCTGAGGAGGGAAACAGCAAGAGATGTGTAGGTGGGAACAGCTTAGAAGGACTGGGAATGGAGTTGCATGGAGGACAGAAAGTGCCAAAACAGGGAAAAGGCTTAAATAGTGAAGCGTATCTGAGAGGGAAAGAGTGTGAAGGGCACAACAGGGATGATGTTTTTAACTAGAGTGGAAAATGAAAGATCAGGGAGAGAAGAATGCGGTATTCATGTAGTGTGAAGTTGCTAATCTCAGCAAAGGTGTGGTGAAGCTGCCATTGTGTCCTCTCCCTCCTCTCTGGGAAGAGTCAGCATGCTGAAGGCAAAATTACAGAAGAGAAGGAACCTGTGACTGTGCTTGTGCTTCTCAGTTACACCTCATTTTGCAGGGGCATTGCTGACTTTGATGTCAAAGCTCTGACTCCTATCCAAGGCTTGGTGTTCTTCCGCTGGAGTCATCAAAATTTGCTTCCCTCAAAAGCAAAGATGATGAAGTTGCAGCAATGGGAAGAGATGTTTACATCAAAGATAGAAACCCCCAGGGTTTGAAAGTTAATCATTTTTATGTGTCTAATTTTGTGTCTTAGTCACCTAATGCCTTGCATGTTTGGGGTTGCCAGGTTGAAAATGATGCACGTGACCCTGTGGGACCCATCAAACTATTGTTCCATGAAACTGTGGAGACTTCATTTCCCCATCTCCTTCTTTTATCATGTTATCATTATCAAATCTGTGCCTCCATGCAGGCTGTATCTGCTGTGGGAGGGCATTCTGGGTCTGCTTCACACACTTGGGAATACTTCTTTCTGAACTGAGTAGGACACTGCATTACACAGTACCTTGTGGTCTCGTGGGCAGCTTATGTCTGCATTCAGCCCAGCTCCCACAGCTCCTCTCCTGATAATGGTCATGCTGCCACTGTACAGTGTGTGTAGTGTTGCTCAGAGGACAGAGTGGCAGCCTGCAGGGGGAATTGTCCTGTTTTATTGTTATTGTCAGCCCTGGCTGTAAGATCAAATGGGTGGTGTTGGCAGTGGGGCAACCAGAGCTGTCATCTGAGGCTTGTGTACAGAGATCTGCTGTACCTGAGCCCTTGTCAATGTCCTTACTCTTGTAGTTGCCCTATCAATACTGAAAATAATTTAGTTTAGTTTTCTTCTTCCATGGAAGTTATTAGTCCTGACCTAGCTGCTGCTAAAGTTTTATGGAGTTTAGCTTTTTCTGTTTGTTTTGGATAGCTATTACATGACACCCTACTGAAATTTGCTTCTTAGGGCTAAGAGCAGTGAGTTTAGCAGAGAAAGAAGAAGGACAAAAAAAGACATATTTGTTAAGGAGGAGGTGACTCTCCTAGTGATACCAGCCTAGTGAGCATTCCCTTTTTGATTAGCAGAGATGTTGGTTGTAAAGGAGGTGTGCAGCTTTGGTTCTAGCAGCCAAATCCACTGATTAATTTTGGGCCGTTGGCAGTTCTGGGAGTATTAGATCTTTAAAGTTATCTCTGCATAGGCACTGCAAACAGATGTAATCAGTTGGAATCAGTGGGCAGTGGTTAAATAGACCTGATAGGGATACAGCATTGAATTGCTGAGATATTAATAAGAAATGTTGAAGATAATTGTTATGTACCAGCACACACATCCTCCAAGAACAGGGCAAGAAAGGCTTTAGGATATTGACTTTAAGGTTTTTTGTTGATTGTTTGAGGTTTTTTTTTAAAACCAAAATAGCTATATGAATGCAAGAGCTGACAGGGCAGCAGCATTTACTCTTCACTGGCAGTAGAGCAGATTTGTCTATGGACACTCTGCAATATTCCCATAGGAGAAGAGGGTAAATTTGGTTTCTTATACAGAACAGTGGATGTCTCATCTGGAGATGTTCTCTAGGGTGAATTAAGCCTTTGGATAATCCTAACTTGTTGTAAATCCAAAGGAGTAATTTGATGACACTCTATAGTGACCAGCTAAAGAGTATTAAGCAAAAACTTAAAAAAAGTTGAGAAACATAAAAACATGTTTGGTTGTTTTTTTCCCCCCAGTTATTTCAGAGTTTTTCTTCACGGTGAAATTTTTCCGCAGTACTTCAATTTACTAGAAAAAATGGAGTGCAGTTATTAACTCCCTTTGGGCTATAATTTATAGCCATTTGATCTTTTTCTTTACTCCAAAAACTACTTCTGACCATGAATACTTATATTACTTTTAAAAAATGCAAAACAAATAGGAACTTATTTTGATGGTGAAATGTGCCTTGAAATAAAATATTATAGTTAGAATATTTCCAAATATTTTATTTGATGAAACACCATGGAATTATGTGGAAATTAGACTGCAATATGAAAAGCTGAGCTGTCCAAGTGAGGCAGGGAATTAATGTCACAACTTCATAATTGAATTTTTTGAGTACAAAAATTTTGCAAAATCAGTAGCAACTTTTCAGAGCTGTGATGACAGTGTCTGTTTTGTTATTTTTACCCCTATTATTATTATTATTATTATTATTATTATTATTATTATTATTATTATTGTCACAGTTAAGCTTCACCCATCTGCTTTCTTCTGTGAGCACATTAAGAACGAAGGCCATTCTGGGACTTCACAGAGAGTTCAGACAGCTCTAAAGCAGTGTAGCAATGTGCATTAGGAGGAAGACTCACCACAGAGATAAAGCAAACACCTGGCATTAGTGATGAGTAGAGTCACTAGAATCCACTGTGGTACTGATACCTCTTGAAAAGGAGTCCCAGAAGTTGAAGAATTACAGAATACTATTATGCCTTGCCTGGTTCTTATGAAGTCAAAGATGGGGCTGGTATCCAGCTGGTTCAGGTCTCCACTTGCACGAGTTTCTTCCTCTTTCACGTCTTCACCTTTCCTAAATGTGCTTCTCTTTTACTACCTTCAAAAGTACCTCCCTGCCCTGCCCCCCAGTGTCACTTCCATAACAGTTCAGCTCTGTGCTGCTTCCCAGGCATCTTCCTCATACCTTGCTGGTATGAGAAAAGCCTCCTTTCTTAAGGAAGCGTTATGGTTTACAGGACCCCTACATTTCCCCTGCAGAGACAATGTTGTGTCACTCCTAGCTTCAAAAAGCAGCAGATGGAGGACCCACATACTAGTGAAGATCATAGAATGGTTTGGATCAGAAGGGACCTCAAAGGTCATCCCATTCCAACCCCCTGCCATGGGCAGAGGTGTCTTGCAATAAATCAGGTTGCTCAAAGTCCTGTCCCACCTCATCTTGAACACTTCCAGGCATGGGGCATCCACAACTTCTCTGGGCAACCTCTCCCAGTTTCCTTTTGAAAGCCTGAGAGTTAAAAGCTTTTTAGGGAGAGATAGGAAGGAAACCTGTTGCACATATGAGGAGAAATCTGATCGCATATATCTGCTGGAAGCATCTGCAAATTAAAGAAGAGAAGGAAGGTTAAGAGTGTATTTAGCAGAAGTTTGCATAGCAAGTAAGATGTGAAGGTACAGATAAATAGTTATTAAACTACTGACACTACCTGTAGCACTACCAAAATCTTTAATCTGTTAACAAGTCTTATGTTAAATTACAAAGGTAACTCTGTGGTTGCATTTTATGATTTTTAGACATTAAATATGGTGTTGATGTCAGCTTTTGCTCTGGACTAGTAGTACGCCCAAGAGAAGGCTATAGAGGCATATTTGCCTTATACAAGATGTTGAAGAGGCCTTTCATAACTTTTCTGGTAGATTCTTGTTGCTTCCCTCTTCTCTTAATGTTTGATGCTGGATTCTTTGAAATGTATCCAATTCTTCCTACAGATAAACTACATACAAGATGTATCAGTAGCACTGGCACACACATTCCTACAGAGGGTCTTATGGTATGCTGGGAACCTGATCTTCACTGTGCCACTAGGGCAGAAGGATTTTGTGTTCTGGGCCTTGACCTGCAGCTCTGGAGATCTGCATTTAATTTTCAGTTCTGCCACATACTTCCCAAGTGACCTTGTGCGAGTCATTTATTCTCTCAGCATTTAATTATCACCCTTTTGCAGATGAGAAGTTGACACTTCTCTGCCTTCCAGAGAGTAATGTGAGGATAAATTCATCAACCTTCATGTTCTGCTGTGAACAATGGGAGTTCACTGAGGCAAAGCAAAGTCCAATGAGGAGATGAGGCAGCATAAGGAACCAAAGCAAGGATGAAGCCCATTTTAGCTAGCTGGAGAGCTGTCCTGTATGAAGAGAGTGTATGATGTCTTGCAGGGATTTACATCAATCCTCTGAGTGTGCAGTGCTATGACCTCAGTATCCTAGCTTTCATTACAGTGACAAACTGGAGGGTGGGGGAACACGAGGTTCCCAGGTCTCCTTTAGTAAGCAGTCATCAGATGGCTCATTCACTTATGTCACTTTTTTGTGATGCTCCTGCCTTTTCATTTCTGTAGCTAGTCTGAGTCAAGCATGCAAAATGGTCATTTACTGAGATTACAGAATGTGGGTTGTATCACAAATAGGAGGAAAAGGTGCAAAGCATAAAAACGCTCTCTTGGAGAGAAAATGTTCCATGTCAGTCTGTGTTGTCATTGTGATTTATTGTTCTAGAACAGTTGAACATTTCTATTCTCACTGCCAAAAGACTTCAACTGTATGGGACATATTCAGTGTTCCTTAAGGAGATGGCTTTCATTTCTACAGGTGACAGCAGTTGGTCTGGATCTCATGAACATATATCTTGACCTTGAAGTTATTAAAAAAGCAGGCATGATTCAGAGGAGTAGAATTGCTTCTGAGGTGTTGGAGTCAGTGGCCCACGTATCTCTTGACTGGTTAGTCACTAAGTGCATACCATAGACAGTCCAAACAGTGCCTCCCTTGTCTGGTTTTGGTTGGAAACTTCCAAGCAGAGGACTAGCTGCACCTTCTTTTGTAGCTGTTCCTGCAAGTAATTCAAACTTGTTAACTGGTGTTTTGCAGCTGTTGCTCCACTGATGTTCAGAAGGGTGCATTTCAAGTGCCTTTCTCATCTTGCTCCTTCAAGAGCAGGTGAGCATTGAGCATCCTTCTGTGTAGCCAGAGCATGAACTCAACCTAGAAGTCATTCAGAATGCTGAGTTACAAATGGCAGTTGGCCTCTTTTCACTTATGGATGAAGGCAATTGCTTGCTCCCAGTATAGCAAAATACTTTTAGACAGCTCTGGTCTAATTTTTGGTTTATTCTCCACAGCTTTTCTTAAAGCTAAATGGAGCTTCAGGTTTTTAGCACTTTGGAATGTCATGTTACAAGACAGACCTCTGCTCTGTTAATGGAGATTACTGACTGTGTAGATAGAAAACATTTATAAAAACTAGACTTCATTATAATTTTCAGGTACTGAAAATCTACCTTTCCCACTTGCTGCTTGATATAAGATTAAAAAAAAAAAGCACATTGGTAATTGATTGAACTTTAGAATGAAGTTCTCTTGTTTTGGAGCTTCCAGGAAATACAGATAGTCTGTTTGGATGTGTACATTTTGGGATCTTTTGGAAGCCTTCTGCCTGTGAATCTCTCAGTTTTTTTATAAGATGATACTGTATCTTGGCTAGCAGGGCCCAAGATTCCAAGTAAAAAAGAGAATAGAGACTTGGGGGACCAGATTTGTGACTATTCAAATGGGTAATGGTAATCTCTTTCAGTTTGAATAAGGTGCTTGTATATCTTTAGGATGTAAGGTCTAGCTGGGGAGGCAAGTTCATGAGGATGGGGTTTGTTTTTCATTTGTTTGGGTTTTTTGCTTGTTTGGTTTTTGTTTGGGTTTTGTTTGGTTTGGTTTTGTTTTGTTCGTTTGTTTGGATTTGTGTGTGTGTGGAGGGGGGCTTGGTTTCCTTTCTGTCCCAATGGCATTTTAAAAATCTCCTTCCCAGCATTTCTAATGTTTGGAAGAATTCCAGGAAAATCAAGCAGCCTGTGAGAAGTAGATGCTGCCTTTGCTGCATCTTCATCCTGGCTTCTCTGGAGTTATGTTGTAGTGGTATAAAACATGTTCCCTGTTAGGAAAAAATGTGCTGTAAAGAAGGAAGTCTAAGTAAATATACAATAAAGAGATGTATAAAAGTGTCTTCAAGAGACAATTCATGGCTCTGTTAGTATCACAAGGAGATTTTTGTGGAGGTTTTTAAAGGCCTTTGCTGTAGTACAGGGAATGACTCTAATGCCAAACTTTAAACCCCATGCTGAAAACAAACAGCCAGCATGTTCTCAACCTTTTCAGCATCTGTTAAATAAGGCAGTATAAAGAGCTGTGCTGTGGATATTAGAGGCTTGGCACAATCCTAGTATAGCTGTCACTGGGAAAAGGTATTTCTAAAATGTGCTATGGAGCAAATATGGTATTGCTGCTAATAGTGAAGCAGCCCCAGTAAAATGCTTTTGGAACTCACATGAGGTATGATAATACAACAAGACCTTTCATCAAAAAATTGCAGGGTGGGGAATGAACAAAACCTTCCTCTTCCTGCAGTGTGTCAGGTCATATGGGTGGGTACAGCTGATACTTAGGCACATGTAACAAAACTTGGCAACAGGAAGTAAAGGGAAGTCACATGCTTAGCAGAAACTTCAAGGGCACACTCAGGAGACAGAATGTAATTACTCAGTTTGGATTTTAGCCATGACAGTGAGTTAACCCTCAGAGCAAGTACGGTTTTATTTATCTCTCTTCCCCATCCTCAGAGTTCTGAAGATTAGAGGGAGGCACTTAGGACCCTTTATTTAATTTTTTTTATAAGGTTTTCTTATTACTTGCATTCTTATAATATCTGAACATGAAAAACATGAATTAATTTAGATATTTATATATAATAATATAATATATAATAATATAAATATTTTATATATATTTATATATATTTATATATATTTTTTATAATATATTTTTATTATTATATTATTATTATATTATTTATATTATATTATTTATTATTATAATTTATAATTTTATATATAAAAATAATATATATAATTTAATATATATCTGTGACTCTGAAAAGTATTTTCCCAGTTGTCTTTTCATACCTAGAAATGGTCCCTGAGAGAAGTATAAGATTGGGGCGGTTCGGTTTGGTTTGTTCCTTGCATTGGGGATTACAGTTTTGTTGCTGCTCTTTTTCACAAGGGAAGGGCATAAATATCCAGGTTAGAAAACAATGGGTAATTTAATGAGCCCTAAAAGACCTAGTGGAAAACAGGGCATTTCCCCTCACTGCTGTCCTTACTCATGATGAGCACAGAACAAGGGGCCAATCACTGTATATTTCATGAACAAAATATCAAGTTTGTTCCTGTATAGTGTACTGTATGTTAGGCAGCTGGTCTGTCCCCTGTTCCTGCTGGCTGACAGTAGGATTCTCTGATCAGGTAAAGTTTCCTGTAATGTGAGCCCTACCAGTGGAGTGCACATGGAGTGTGTGCTTCCTTTCATTAAAGTGTTGCTTTTGATGAAAGAGATGAGATATTGTGCTGGTTTGGGCTGGTATGGGGCTGTGTTTTGGATTTGTGCTGTATACAGGGCTGATAATAGAGAGATGTTTTTGATAATAGATATTTTTATTGTTGGCGGGCAGGGCTTACACAGAGCCAAGGCCTTTTCTGCTTTCTGCTCTGCTAAGCTGGTGAGGAAGTCAGGAGTGCAGGGGATATTGGGAGGAGACACAGCCAGGACAGGTGGTCCAAACTGACCAAAGGGATATTCCAGACCATGTGATATCATGCTCAGTATAGAAAGTGGGGAGAAGCAGGAGGAGGAAAGGGATGTTGGGGTGATGGTGTTTCCATAGTCTTGGTGACTTCCCAAGTCACCATTGTATGTGATGGGGCCCTGCTCTCCTGGAGATGGCTGAACACCTGCCTGCCATGGGAAGCACTGAACCTATTCCTTGTTTTGCTTGCTTACATGTGTGGCTTTTGTTTTCCCTATTAAAATGTCTTTATCTTGACACATGAGTTTTCCAGCTTTTACCATTCCGATTCTTTACCTTGGTTTATCTTGCTGGTGGGGGAGTGACTAAGTGGCTGCATGATGCGTGGCTGCTGGCTGGGATTAAACCATGATGATTTCCCCCAGTTTTTTAGACTATTTCCTGCAGAACAGCTGCAGAGTGTTCTGAGGCTTGCTGTTGGCCAAGGCCCTTGTCAACATAGGAATAACTAGATAGTTTTGGTGACCCAAAATAAAAAGATAAAGGCAGGTAAGCTGCAGATGAATTACCCTCCAAGTAACATTTAATTCATTTATCTTGTAATCCATAGTCTATAGCTATTCCTCTTGCCTTTCCCTGCCATAGGAACAGATGAGCAATGGACTGCTTTAAGTCAGGTCATGCTTCAGAGTGCAGAAATCTGAGTTCAGAGTGCTCCACAGAAGACTTTTGTACACAGAAAGGTTTAGAGCCATTACACATACAGACCTCTCCGTGACTTAAGCATAAGGAGAGATGCTCATACTGTGAAGTCTGGTGAGATCGCAGATCAGTTGTGACCTGAGCCGCCTCTCATCAGGAAGCCATCGGGCCAATAAGCAAAGGCAAGAATCTAGACTAGAAGCTTAGGTTTGTGTGTTGAAATAGTCCAAGGACACACTGCAATGATGGGCAGTGCAGCCTGCCTCTTATGTCGAGTAAGTTCCTTTCGCGGGCAGGGCGCAGGTGAGAGCCCAGGTGAGGCCGAGGGCAGGATGCAGGTGAGAGCCCGGCCGGGCAGGTGAGGCCGAGGGCAGGATGCGCGGTTTCAGCACCCGGGCAGGTGCGGCTCCGCCCGCGGGTATCGCAGCCGCCATCGCACCCTGAGAGCGGCTCCGCCGCGGGATAACGGGCGCCATATTTCAAGACACTTGGGATAACGGGCGGGTTATTTCAAGACACTTGCTGCTTTTATAAAATCTTTGTATGCCAAGCACTTCCCAAACACTCACTTGTCTAAAGAGAATTGCAAAAAAAAAAAAAAAAAAAAACCCAACCAAACAAAAAAAAACACCAAAACAACAACAACAAAAAGAACAAAAAGAAGTTTTTTCACAAGAGCACTCAGCAAAATGGCACGTTTAACAGTCAGTACTTGGGCAGCAGTTTTCATGCAAGAGTTTAAGGGTTTCCACGCACTTTGTGAATATTAATGAAGTTAACTACAAAATCAGTCATCCCTTTATAACGTAAGTAGGCTTCATTATCCTTGTCTAGTTGTGGAAACTGAGGCATGCAAGGAAGATGTGGTTTGTCTCAGCCAATACTGAACCTGAGAAACAAAAATTATGACCTTTATGCTCCCACTAACACAAAACCATACAGCTTCTATAGCCCTTCTTGTTTTGGTTTTAAAAGATGTATTTCCTTCTTCAAACTACAGTTCTCCTCTTAACTGATCTAGATTGCCAAGCTCATGGCAGATGATTTTCCAGCTGGCCTAATTATAGCAATTCTCACCTACTGCCCTTCTGTTTCTTAAGGATTGCTGCTGGTTTCAAACAGAAAGGGAGTCACTAACCTTATTTCAAATGCACACTGGTACGTGTGTGGTGCTGGGTTTGCTATTTCTGAAAATGTTATTTTGAATAATAAACTTGCCCCTTTGATGCTTAGAAATAGATAAATATGTGTGCTATTTTGCACTCAATTGTCAGGCATGTACCATGGTGTTTTGTTGTTTCCCTGGACAGGTGGAGACAGAGCAGTTAGGCACTGACGGCTTCTGTCTGCTAAGCTGGCTCTTGATTGACTGATTAGCTTCTTTGTATGGCAGGCACTTCTCTCAGCTCTGTCATTAAAGATGCATCATAACCCCTTGCAAGAGCCTTCTTGGTTTTTTTTCCTGACACAGAGAGAGAAGGAAAGACTAATTCTGAATGTTTTACAGTAGGGAAACTTTTGTTAATATGGAAGGTCTTTAAAGATGGGATTTTGCCAGATTTCTGTTTTCAGAAATTTCAAAAAACCTCCAAACCTAAAAGAATTTCTGTCAGGGCAGTAACTCATCTATCTCCTCAAGATTTTTCATGTACAGCCTTCCATTATTTTTGTTTATAGTAGGTATCTTCAGTGTTAGAGTTTACCTTTGTAAAAGATATGGGAGATGGTTGGAGAGGGACTTTTCATTTTAAAATTGGATGAGGTATGGAGAAGTAGACTGGCTTGTAGACATGGCTGCAGGTGTCTGGACTGTCAACTTCCATCTCTCATTTCAGCTTGACACCAAACTATGGTTTCTTCCAGAGGTAGGAGACAAGACCTGGAAGATGACCCCAATTCTCTGTCAGTGCTGGTATCTGATGTAGCTTCTTTCCTTTTTGCTGTTGATAATGTTATCATAATAATGCTTGATAATGAAAGTCCCTTATCTAATATGTTTTCTGCCTAGAGAAGTGATACTGCTATATATAAGTGTGAACTTAAGTTGATATGCTGGTATAAATTCGTTGTTTCTTTATAAGGTAACTTTTCACAAGTCAGTTTGCATCACTTTGGAGAGAGCTTAAACCAAGGAGAACAGGAAAAGGCACCTCCTATTCTGCAGTGAGCATTTACACGGGGGATTGCAACACTTCCTTTTTAAATGAGATTTCTGAAGTTACACTCGTATGCCCAGTAAAACTCTATCTTGCACAAAACATAGAATTAATTTACTTCTGATGCAGCAGTACTTTTTGCATGATTCTTGCAGATATTGTGATGAATTCAGAGATGACATGACCCTTTCTGCAGTGATGACCAGTAATACCATAAGCAGGTTGAGCTATAGTTCTCAGATTGTGCCTGGCACAAAGGGATGAGATAATCAATGTCTTGTGTCTGCAGGCCAGTATCTCAACAGTCAGCTGTGGTTTGTTGCTGGATGGGGTAGGATGGAGTAATCTGTTATGAATTTGCCTTGCATGGGGTGATCATAAGCATGCTGCATATGATCACTGTGACTCCTTGCATCTAGTGGAGCACAGTGTTCTCCAGACACTGCAGTTCATCTTTGACTGACACTTGCCTGAGTTTGGGTTATGGCAGTCTCATTGACTTAACCCCTGGAGCCTCTTGCTGAGGCAGCATTGGGCAAAGCAAATCTTTGTTAATTATGCCTTTTGGAAACCTTCTTGTTTATTATGATGGTAATATGAAATGTAGCAACTGCAGACCCGGTGGGTCTTCTGACTACTTCTTCCTTCAGCTGAAGGATTAGTTCCTATAGGAGGACTCTGTCTTCTGTGTACTCAAGGCCAATGCTGAGAGGCACTGCCTCATCATTTAACCAGGTACACCAATTATTTTATTGCAGTTCAAATCCTGATCCTAGATCTGATGGGTAGAAAGCTTCAGTGCCTCCAGCTCAGAGCATAGGTATCCAAATAACATTTTGCCTAGCAGGAATCTGCTTGTTATAGAAATGTAATGGTCATTTCATAAGAAGCCACATAAAGATTCATGTATCTTTCTGTGTAACGTGAATCAGGTCTATGAAGGCATTGGCACGTCTATTTTTGTTGACTTCTACACATGGTCTAAATCTAGATTTGTAGGTCATTGAAGTTGTGTTCTAAGATCACAGAAGAAGTCCTGTCCCTTTAGAGGTCTACAGAGTTCTCCATTGAGATCTAGACATAGCATAAGTCCATTCTGGGAGGTAGTGTTATGTCTGGTTTAGTAGGAATGTGGAGAACTGAGTAAAATAATAATTCACTGGAGCTTAACAATGACTTCCTTTTAATTCTAAGTCTTGTTGACTGGCTTCTAAGAATGTTTTATTAAGTCATCTTCAGTCAGGAGAATAGTGATGACAATGGACTGTTATCAAGCTGTATTTGTGGTGGTGTAAGAGGTACACTGTGGGAGGGCTGTGAAGGCCACTCTATTTTTGGGATGTAAAATTGCAGTGCAAGGAGGAATGGATGGCACCTTGCTGTGAAATAATATAATTCAAACCTGTTGCTTTACAGTACTGCCCTTTGAATGGGCAGTGACATGGCAGCCTTGTCTAAAGGCAGCTGCCCAACCTTTCCTTGTCCATGTTCAATGCACAGTTTTATCTCTGTTAGGAATTGTTTGCATGCAGCAGATCTCATTCTCTCTCAGTTGCATTGGTGCAGTGCCTGTCAACTTGGGAAGGAAAGATAAACCTGTTAACAGGAGCTTTGGCTTGTTTACCGTGTATTTACATATCCCCTTCAGTTTTTTTTCCCCTAAAATTTAAATATTTGACATAAGTTCATTTATTTTTATGGTGATTTTTTTTTCATTCCAGATACAGAAAGCAATGTAGATGCCAGAATCATCAGGGCAGGGCATCTGTTCTTTCTG
Source organism: Muscicapa striata striata (assembly GCA_030060385.1). Classification (NCBI taxonomy): domain Eukaryota; kingdom Metazoa; phylum Chordata; class Aves; order Passeriformes; family Muscicapidae; genus Muscicapa; species Muscicapa striata. The sequence goes on along the minus strand of JAREIS010000007.1, from coordinate 7,391,205 downwards.
AGTGTTTTCCCCCACACTCACTTCCAGCCCATATACAGAGCATGCATGACTCTATTTTGTTTGTTTTCTTTACTTTTTTTTTCAGCTACCTGTGTCATCCATTATAATGTGCCTATCTGGGTGTTATGCTAAAGACAGATCATCTATGAAGTCTTAAACACTGTTAAATGATGAATAATGGCCTTTGCATGCAGTTGATTCCCAAGGGTCAAAGCCACAGTTCTGTGAGGTGTGCCCTCTGAGAAGATTGTTTCTTTTTCCTAAAAGTGCAAAATACCATCATGCAGATTAATAATGAATCTGCTACTTTGGTGGTGTAATATAGCAACCAATGCTTTGTTTTCTCTTGTGAAATGCCATCTGTCCCTCCCCATGTGGGCTTTTTCCCCATTGTAAGGTGATGATGTTGTGCTGCCTTTCAATGCCTTCATACTGGGTCATATCTCAGAGACTTCAAAAGGTTCTTGGAGTACTCATTTCCAGAACTGATTAAGTAATTTCTTCTGGGTATCACAGATTGTGCCTATTCTAGATCCCTTTATCCTTACCACTACAAGTTCAGGTCTAATTTGGTTGCCAGAATGAAGGAATAAATCCACTGAGACCTGTAGTCAGTAGTCACAGCTAGTTTTGCTAGGGAGCCTTACAACGATTTCAAGGAAAGGAGGAGGAAAAACGTACATCAGGAAAAGGAAGCATAAAAGTTGGGTCATTAAACTATAATAGACTATCTTGAGTTTAATTTGAGCAGGAAATACATAGATATAATAGCCCACTGTTTATGTCAATGGTAGAATTCATGAGGCTCTCAAAGGGCATCAGAAGTGGGAGGTAGTGAGGGTTGTATGGCATAGGAGAGTTTAAGTGAGGTGACAATGGCACCAACAAATAGATAATGGGAAATAATCTTGTTCTGATTGTGAGTGGAATGGAAGAACTATCACCTTAGCTGATCTTTCCCTCCTCTAAGTCTCATGTGGGTACAACACTTTGAAGTGCTGAGAACATCCATCAATAACCATTGAAATCCATGATAACTGAAGGCACGGATCATTCTGCAGTGAATGGTATTTCTTCTCCAGGTTTGAACCATCCCTTTCTGTTTTCTGCTTCAAACACAGCTCACTTTTCTGCATGTTTCAGCACTCTACATATTTTGCTTGCCTCACTCTCTGCTTCACAGCTGCTGCATTAAATCCATCCGTGGACACTTAAAAGATGCTATGGAAATGTATTGCTTGCCTTCAGCAATAGCAGTGGTTGGCCAGCACATTGCTCCCCTAGCCCATCAGCCCCAGCACTGTGGTGCTTGTGTTTGCTGGACTGTTCCTTCTGAGTGTAGGGAGGTGAACACATGTTCAGTATTAATCTTCATTTCAATGAAGTTGTTTTAGTTCATGCTTTATTGCAGCGCTTTGTATAATGCATCTGTAATGGCAGCCCTTGGGGCAGCAGTCGCATGTGGCAGGCTGAGTGCCTGAACTGCTCCTGAGAATGACTCCAATCATACAGAATGAGGCACTCCCTGGTGCACCATCTGAATTTATAATACCAATTTATATAGTGCCCTAAAGCAAGGTTTGTATTTGCTCTGGGACACAGGGGCCAGGCTATAGAAGGGGAACAGCTCTCCATTTTTTTTTTGCTGTCCCTTTATTTGAATATATGCATTTATCTAGCTTTTTGCCTGTCTTAAAGCCTAGAGTGAGCCCAAGAAATGCAAGAATATGCCTTAATACGGAGTGATGGGTGCAAAACCTGTAACTGGGCAGCACAGGCCTGCTGCCAGCCTCACAGCATTGGTTAAACCTTTCACCAGATGTGGAGGGGAGACATGCAGGAGGGCACAGCCCTGTCAGAAGTGTAGGGCAGAGTCCTGGCTGCTCTCTCATTATGGACCTCCTTGTGTGCTTGGGAGTCAGTGTTGGCTTAACCTCCTTTGAGAAAAGGCATGATGAGACCCAAGGTGGTGAGGGTTGGATTTTCCTAGATAGGTACTCAGTAGGATTTTCAGAAAGTGCTTAAGTAGCATGGATACCTAATGCTTATTAATTTTGAAAAAGAGGCATATAGTGCTTAAAGGTCAAAAGCAATGCTTTAGGTTTACCCTGGAGATACGCCACACCTATCACCAAACAGAAACTAAAAGGCTTTTGTCAAAAATAGTGTTTGCTAAGTGAGAAGGAGGTATGCTTTGCTCCTTTTGGCTCCTTAAAGGATTTTGTTGAAACTATACAATTCCCAATCCCCACTGTTTTATAGCAGCAGGAAGAGAATTTCCCCCTCTTGCCCTGTTTTATTGGAGTCCTATTTGAGGTGTCTCATCTTTCCTTAAATCTTCACATTAGAGATTCATGCCAAAAAAAGACGTTTCTTGGCATCTGATTGTGAATTAGAAGTACTTCCCTCTATGGATAGAACAATGTTTGAAGGCATTGTGTTTGTCTGGCATGTGAGCAGAGAAAATAACACTTGTTCCATTTTTATCATGTTTATCCAAAATAAAGCATAAGGTTTTAAAATGAGATAACTGAACTGTTAGAAAGGTACTAGTTGCAGCAGTTGTTCTTTATCCTGACAGCTTCCCAGCTGATCAGTTACTTATACATGATGTTTGCAAACACCTTTCAGGAGCTCATGGGATAAAAGAAATTCTGTGGGGGGATCTACCCTTAACTCAGACATGAGATGGGTACTGCAGTCAGTCTGAAGGGTCTGCTTTTTGAAAGGCAGCCTGTCTCATCATGCCTCAGTGCTGTTCTTCTGCACTGATGTCCTTATGGCCAGCTACAGGTAAGTGTTTGACATGAGACCACTAGGGGTTGATTCTAAAGACTGAATGCAGTACCAGATACAAACTCCCAAACTGTCTGTTTTCCAACATTGTTTGGAGTGTTAACTAGTGGATACAGCAGGAATTGTCCCTATCTGGTACCAATGATCTTGAGCAAACAAGGTGTCTGTATTTCAGGGTCACTGAAGGGGTCAAAGGCAAAAGGAAAATAATATTTAATCTTCCTTGAGGAGCTGCTGAAGTTCTTCAAGGAGTAGCTCCTGTGGATGCATTAGATTAACATTTTGTTAAAGAGAGATTTATCTTTCACTCATTAAATCCAGCTTTTCTGATTGCACATCGCTCTAGCTTTTCCTCTTTTAGTATTCATCAATTTCTATTCTTACCCAACCCTGCTGGTGGACAAGCAGGTATGACATGACATTTGTTGTCAGGGAAGCACACTGTGATGTCATTGGTTAATTTTCATGGCTCTATCTGAGGATTCAGAAACAAGGAGGGGAGTCAGAGTCCAAATGGAAGAGATAGTAAGCAATAAAGATCTGCTAAGTCTTACTGCTGGGTGACACCATGGAAACTCGAGTGATCCCATGGGGTTATAAGATACAAGAAGCAAGAAAGGATGGAGTTCAAAGCTGGTGGAAATACTTGTTGGAAGGATGTGCTTTAACTCTGAACTGTGGCTTTGGTTTTGGCCATTTCACTGGGTGCTACCTGCTGCCCCTAGGAAGTGGTTCTCTTCCTTTTGGCCTGCACTGAGTCAGGGTCACAGTGGGCTTGTTGACAATGGGAGATGGCAATGGATGTCGTTCTGTCTTAGAATGAGATGTAGATATATGTCAAATATCTGGTAGTGGAGGTCACAAAGCCAATGAGATAACCATTAGATTTTGTATTGCTGGCTTATTCTCCCTTGCAGAACTGAGTGGACATCCACATCCGTCTCATCTGTTGTTGTTAATGCTTATGTGTAAATACACACATACAATGCATCCTCTTACAGTGATGCTCTTAAAGATGGTGGAAAACAGTGTATGGAACTTGAAGAAGGGCTTGCATAATTTCTTTCCCCAAATCAGTTGATGCAATGAACTATAATTTTTTTCCCTATGTGATTTGCCTTCAATTTGCTCTTGCAGCATTTGCACACACACCACTTATTAATCTCTCTAGGCACTCTTCCCACAAGGAATCCTTTCACCTGAATGGGTTTGCTCTTACATTCTTGGCTACACACATCAAGGTTTTTTTGTTCATTCATAAACTTCCACATGCTCAAAGTTCTGTCTGTATAGTTTCTGTCCTCTGTACACTCACTGAAACAAAATTATGCTCAGAAAATTACTTCCTGTATACGTTGTATACAGTTCCTATTAAATAATTGCAATAGAACATGCTTGGAGGAGGAAAAAGCCTCTGAATCAAGAATAAATGGCAGTGTCCTGCAAGTGGTCTGAGTAACTTTGGAGGCTGAACCTCCACCTGGAGTTAAAAAAGGTGTTTGCAGAAGAGCTTAAAACTAATCCTCTGAAATGATGGTAAAGGGAGTTCTGACCAAGCACTGTCATGATTACTTTCCCCCATCTCTGTTATTTCTTATTATTGTAATGAGTTTTGCTCTCTCAAGTAGAATAAGGTCACCAGTGAGATAAGATCAGCTCCGTTTGGCAAAACCAAGAAGATCTGATTGCAGTTTGGACTGCAGCTTGTAAATTCACCTTGGGTATTAACTTCTGGGCAAAAAGACACTGAAAATGCTAACATGGCCAAAAGGAGGGAAAAAAAAAAAGGAAAAAAAAAAAGCCAGAGAGATAATTGCATAATTGCATTCTTGCCATGTTGCACAGATTTTCCTTCCACTGTTTCAATAGGAATTCCCCTTGAGCCTCATTTCCATCAAACTGTACCATAAAGATGCTTAATTTCAAGGAATTGGTGAATGCCATTTAGAGAATCTAAGGAGGAATACCAAGAGATTATACTCTACAGGTCCATATTGCAGTGCATCCCCTTTTCCTATCCCCTGCTGTCATGCTCAGGGCATTAGTTTAGAATGAGTCTTCTAGATCTTGTGGTGCAGCATTTGGACATTGTGGCATGATGGATGATGCCTTGAATTTCTGTCTTTTCTAGGCTCTCATCCCTCTCTCTCACCTCCTCTGCTCAACAGGAAAGGGGGGAACCAGGAGCTGGTGGTAACAGCACGTGCATTTTCTACCGCAACAGGGAGATGGGGCAGCTCCTGTGAGCCAGCTTGCTCCTCTAGTAAGACCTAAGCAAAAGCTGTGTGTGGTGTCTACTACAGCTGCTGCCCTGAATTAGAAAGCCCAGATCTCAGAGCACAATAAGTTCCTTGAAGATGAGCAGTCCCACGTAGCAATTTATTGAAATTGCACTGACTGAATTGCCCCAGTTTATGACAGCATTTTGTCTTTTAGTTATAAAAAGCTCAATGGCTTGGTAAAAAGTTTTGGAAATTTATTCTAAAGGGAACAAGCAAAAGCAGATGAATGGCATTTCTATGGATGTGGATTCTTGCCTTTGCCTCTTCTCTCTGGTGGTGTTGGGAGGGTATTGTCAGGTGCCTAGGTCTATAAATCTATGTCATTGCTAATTTTTAAGGCCCTTTGGAAAGGAAATTGGCTATTTTATTAATGAAGACACTGAAAAAGTCTGATGTATCTAATTACCTTCTAGATGAGGGAAAAACACTTCTCTAGAGCATGTCATACATTCTGAAAAGTCTCACCACAATGCCAGTGACATATACTGGAGAGACTAGTATTAGAGGGTTCTAGTACAAACCTCACCATAGGAATAATGTTTTTTTTTTTTTTTAAATCTCTGTACAACTTATTTGCAAACTGCAGGGATAGAGCAAGAGATGAGAAAGAAAGAAAGAATTAGAGGAATTAATCAGAAAAATCTACTCTCCTGCAGACCAATTAGAGCATTACTTGCTGGACAAAGAACTTCTTGTATTGCACTACTTTCCTCTTGTCTCTGTTTTGTTCTATACCCCAGCAAAGATGCAACCTTGCAACCTTAAGAAACTTCCCTGCTCTTCTAATATTTTTTCACTGTTCTGTGCCTATTTATGAAATGATGTCTGCTATTTTGGTGCCTAACTGTAACAATTTTTCAGAAGTAGAGGTCCATGTGTCCAAATTAGGAACGGTAAGATTTTTTTAAAAGTAAGTGTTATCTTCCTTGGTTCTGTGTTGCACTCTGCCCCAAATCTTTTTGGGCTCGCTTTACACTTGGTGATTAAGCTGGTTAAAAGTTGCTAGTTTGTTTTTTCTCACAAAAGACATGCTTTTTTCTGTCTGCTAAGCCAAGGAGGTTAAATTTGGAACTGGAAGTGGAGGCAATGCTGTTGTCATTGATTTGACATACAAGACTCTCTATTATAGACAGCCAGATCAAAATATGATGTGAGTATGTGTGTGCATGGTGTTGGAAGACCTTGGATAGGGAAGACGTAGAGGTTGTACAGTGTCAGAAGACTATCTCAACAAATCATTACTTCCATAAACTGCAAAATGCTAGATTGCCAGAACTACTAGCAAGTGAAGAAATGTACCAGAATCCAGATTTTAAAATCTGGAGCTAACTACTGAAGTAAATGAAATAATAACGGATTTTCTTCACAGTAATGGAGACCAGGATCTAATCCTATGCCATAAGGAGGGATTGATAATTTTTACTGCTGTTATGCTGTCCATATAAAACAGGTTAAAAACAATCAATGAAAACCTGCGTTTGCACAAACATATAAAAGGATAAAATCTTACTCTCGTGATGCTGATTTTGGGTTAGGAAGATGCCTCTTTGCTGGACCATTGTCACCTTGTTGAAATAGCTTTCTATGATCTTCTCTGTTCATGTACACGAATTTGTTAAGGTGTGTGAAGGACTGTGTTTTCCAGAGAAACTTCCCAAGGGGCTCCTACTATTACTTGTAACTATTATTTAGTGTTTCAGTGTGGCTATTATCCACCTCAGACACAGCTGCATTTCAATAGTAGGAAGGTGATCAATACATTCTGTATAAAATAATAATTATTTATTATTTATTGAATACTGCGGGTAGGCTGCCTGCTATGCAAAACGTAGAAAAGACAAAAACCTTTGGATACATTGTCAGAGGGGAAAGGAAAGACAAATAGCTTTGCAGTCTGTCCCTAAGACAAATACATTTCTAAGTGGCTGGCGTTGCAGCATGAGCATCATACTCAAATTTTACAAGACCATAGAGTCTGGAGAGAGGGGCCAGAAAGTTTGATTCCTTGTTTTTGAGTCTGTGTGCTCCTCATGTGTATAATGTTCCTGTCTGCGAGTCTTGAGGTGGACTTTAGCATGATAACATATTAAAAATACGTGTTCCCCACAGTACATTTACCATGCTAAGTACTAACAGTGATAAAATGATAAATAAGTCTCTAGAATGTACACCCTAAATAATTGAATAACTGGCCCCAACCTAGTCGATGGTGTCATTTGCTGTTGTCTCTACTTTTAGAAGTGAGAAAATGAATGGATAAAAAAAGTTTGAGATATTTGTACAAGGAAACTTAGTGGCTGGTTTAAATGAAATGGGCAGTGTATTAATTGACTTGAAATAGACAGTAGGTTTGGGTCAAATTCTGAGCTAGAAGGGAAAATTCTTTGTGAACTTTAGGGGTTTTGGAGTACTGATGAAAGTGAATGTCTGAGGAAGACGCTTCCTCCGCTCTGACGGCTGGTGCCTGGTGGCAAACTGAAGGAAAAAATAAGCCGCAACTGCCCGGCTTCGCCTTGCTGGGAGCAGAGGAGCAGAAATCTCCCCTTGCCGTGCCGGCCCGGTGCAGGAGCGCTCGAGGAACGAGACGCAGCGGGGCCGAGGGCGGCGGAAAGCCGCCGACCCTCTTGGCGGGGAGGAGGCGGCGGAGGCGTGGGCGGCGGAGCCCGGGAGCGCTGCCGCCCGTGCCGGGGCCGTGCCTGCTGCCGGGGCCGTGCGGACCGTGCCGGGGCCGGGGCGCGGACCCGCGGTCTCTTTAAAAGCCGGGGCCGGTGGGGCGGGCGCGGCGGCAGCAGGGGCGGCGGCGGCGGCGTGCGCGCGGCTCGGGCTGCTCCGGCACCGCGGCGCGCTCAGCCCTGCGCAGCTCCGCCCGCGGCTCTCCCGGCTCGGCTCGGCTCGGCCAGCCCAGCCCAGCTTCCCGGGACCCCCGCAGCCTCCGCGGCTGGGGCCACGCTGGAGCGCCCTGCCCCGCGGCGCAGGCGAGCCGCGAGTTGGCGCGGCCGGCGCCCGCCCGGCTGCGGAGGTGAGAGGGGCGGCGGGCGGGGGCGGCTCGGCACGGCACGGCACGGCACGGCTCGGCTCGGCTCGGCTCGCATCGCGGGGAGCTGCCCGCCCGGCGAGCGCTGGGCGCCGCCGCTCCGGAGCTCCGCGGGCGGCTTCCTCTTCACCCTTCTCACGACAACTATTTCGGATCGTTTCATCCCTCTCCCCGTTCGCTCCCCGCTGCCCCGGCGGCGCTGGGCGCTGCCCGCCCGGGCGGAGTGGGCGCGCACCGACCCTCGGGACCCTCCGGCTCCTTTGGTCAGACTTTTTGGGAGATCGCAGCTCCCGCGGCGGGGCATTTTGCAATGGAAAATTGGTAGGGTGGGGGGGGCTTTCGGAAAAGAAGACACTACGCTGAGTTACAGCAGGGAAACCCTTAGAGTGAGCCTGCTGTTTGACTAAAGCTTAAGGATTTCCTTTTTTTTTAAAAAAATACTAACGAGAAAAGAAGAGAGGCTGAAGATGAAAGTTTCTTTCTTTAATATTTTTTGCCTCTTCCAAGTCTTCGGATCTATTACGGTAGCGCCTTTCTTCCCCGCCTTCCATTTGTTTGTATTAATGATTTAGTAGCCGTCTTGCCTGAAAACTTCCACCGTGAGTGACTGCTGTGGGTTTTCAGGCAGTCAGTGACCTTAAAGGTTGGTTCGGTGCTTTTTTCGCGCAAAATCTGTGTGAAATAACCGCTGTATTGTTTTTTCCTTATCTTTTTTTTCGGTAAGAAGAAAAATACACCTGCTTTATAATTTAAAAGAAAACACCGTTGAGTCAGGGAGTGATGTAATTCTCCTACCTAAGGGCACCGACTCTGGTGCTTTGCAGGTGACTTGTCTTTTGCTTACTCTTAAATTTATTTTGATGGTAATCTTATGTGGCTAGGAAATAACATATTCAACAGTGCTGTTTTAAGAATGTATTTTGTTAAAATTGAACACTCTCAATTTTTTTTTCCTGATTTTTGCCCCTCCTCCCTCAAAAGAAAACAATAAAGAAGATTAGGCATGAGATCAGCGGCAAAAAACCCGAAGGATTGGGGAGGCAAAACCGGGGCTAAAAACACTGAATCGTTTATAAAAAGCACACTTTCAGCTTTTTGCTTTTCCAAGCTCTCATTCCACCTTTTTGTGGTCAAACTGTTCAACACTTCGTTGCAAATAGTTTTAAGAAATTATTTCGGTTTTTTCTAAATATTATTTGTCTTTCCTGTATTTTTTACTACCCGTAATTGTTATGAGATAAGCACACAACCCTCTTAAAAAGGGGAATATTGAAATGACCGCTCACCAATACCTCCTTATTGCTTATTTTGAGGGGGTATTTTTTGAGGGGGCGAACTCTTAAGTAGACTGGTAAAAAGTCTAAGAGAGATGTTGAGTAGGTGGGGGAAAATTTGATCACAAAAGGTTTTGTTTGCCATGATGATACAGTCAGTTATTAATTATAATGGTAACCAGAAAGGTGTTACGTCTGTCATCGGTTTCATTTAAAATGTTCCTCAGCGTTACGTTGAGCAAGTTTATATAAGGGTTAGTAGTATTTTGGGGGGAGGAGGTTGCAGAGATTATTGCTTGTGGGTTTGCGACTGAGCACACTTTATCAGCTGAATGAACTGGATTATTGTATAGACATAATTTTCCATTTGTCTATCAGTTTCTTTCCAGTGTTCGGCACTTTCTTAAATGTTTATCTCTCGCTAAAAAAGTGTCTGATTTTCAGGAGTAGGGAGGTGCAGTTGGGGACACTGGAAGTTTGGGGATAATATGAGCAACAGGACTGTATTTATTTATTAAAAAAAAAAAACACCCCAAAGTTAGGAGGTGAGGATTCTCTTTCTGGAGCATTCGGGCACCTTCTGGTGGGGTATGTGTCTAGGCTTTTAATTATTTATTTCACTTTTGTCCTTTTGAAAATGAAGTAGAGCGAAACCAAAATGAAACAAAGTAAAATTAGAGTAAGCGTTGAAAAATAAATAAATAAAGCTGGGGAAAGGCTGGAAGCCCAATACTTGATTTCATCAACCTGGTGGCGATGGCTTCTCGATAGAAGCGATATCTGCCGATATCACCCCTGTTCATGGCTGTAGCCTGGCCTCATTTTACGCTGCGTTTCCACTGAACATGTTGACGTGCTGCTGCTTATATAAGGGGAAGAACAAATTCAAGCAGATTAGTGCTTGGGATTTTGAGATCGGCTACCCAGATCGCGTTGTGGGTTTTTTTCCTTTCCTTGGGGGAGCGGATGGGGGAAGGCTGGAGAATGACGGGAGGGGATGAAATCAGAATGTGTGGTTGGGAGAAGATGGGGGTGATGCGGGGAGCAGCTTATTCGCATAATGTCTGCGCTGCGTCCCTTTTTCTTTTCTTTTTATAAAACCCATTATCTCTAAAAACACATTATTCTTCAGCCGGGTCTAAAAAAAAATAGTGGGAGGGGTTATCATAGCGAGGGGGTTTGGTATGGGAGTCATTAGACCCACTGCTGCAAAACCAAGATACAGAAATCCATCTGCACCAACATTTCGGAGGGAGGGAGGGCGTAGAGAGGGGGGAAGGGATGGATTGTCTATCTTGGATTAGCGAAGTGGAGCTTTGTATTCTTCATTTTCCTCCCCATTTTCTGCCATTTTCCCCCATCCCCCCCTTCCCCCCCATCCGCACACCCGCTTTCCTCCTCCCAGCCCCCACTCCCCCGAAGGTTTCTCATCCCTTGACGAGAAAATTCTGTGTTACATCCTGATGGCTCTGCGGCTTTTTTTTAGTGCATCACAACAGTGGCACGATGACCTTTACTTCATGCCACACAGATTTGGGTTCCCAATAGGACTGTGGCCGCAGCTTGGGCACGCTCGCACACCCATAGTCACGTACCTTGGACAGTCGGCGATTTCATTTCGATTTTTGCGTGTGCATCTTTGTGTGCCTGTGTGGTTGGTAAACACTGGCATAGGGTAAGGAGCGCAGTAATTGCCAAAGGCACGTCCATCCATTTCGCCAGCCCTTCTTGCCGTTCTCTTTTCCTGGACATTGTGTCACACATCATGAGATTTTGTGCTGGGGAGGGGTGTGCCCTCTGTGGATGGCAGGGGCCTGGGGGTTGGAGGGAGTGTTTGCGTACTGGGGAGGGAGAAATTGTGTGGGGGGAAATGGACCTGACGATGCTAATAACATTATTTTGGTCAAATGAACGTCTGGTGATAATGATGCAGTGTAACCATCCGTGAAATACATGCTTGCGACACACTGGAATAAAGGTTACTCCAGGGAGCTCCGTCAGAGCCAGGCATGCTCGGGGGAGTGAGCTGTCCCCTTGATAGGGGAAACAAAAATTCATAAGCATCCCAGGTCCCCTCCCTTTCCAATGCCTCCTTGCATGTCTGAGCTGGAGGGCATTGCGATCGAGAGAGGGGGTGGGCTGCATTGGAGCCAGGAGGAAACAAAGCATTCCCGCCTCATCCTCCCATGCTATCCTCTCTTGCCCTCTCTGAGCTTATCCGTACTGTTGATCCAGACGATACAGGAATATCGCCATTTCCATGCAGTCCCTGCTGGAGCCTGGAGGGTGGTGAATTCAGAGGCGGAGAAAAGCTCCTTGTGTTTCTGTTGTAGGATGTGCAGGACAGCCATGGCTTTTCAGGTCTGAGTGGAGCAGGGAAAAGGCTGGGGTGGGGAGGCAAAGGGAGGTAAGAGTCTCTCCCTCCATCCATTGTTCCCTTCCTTCGTTGTCCCAGCTAGAACACGGTGTGTTCTAGCTCAGTGGGTGGCTGTGGTGACTGGCATGCGGGGATGAGGGAGCTGAGACAGCGAGAGGGAAGCTTTTCCTGCATTTCAGGATGTTCAGAACCCTCGCCAAGGCTCACAGACCTTCTCAGCACCCTCTTTTTCTGGTTGTGAAGGACTCCTGTCTTTGGTCGTGAGCTGCTCGCACCCAGGCTGAGGGGTGCTGTGGTAGGAAGGTGCTCCTGTGGTTCTGCCAGCTCCTACTTCTCATTTCCTCTGTGTGGCTGTGCCTGCTCCAAGCTCTCCATGTTTCTGGATCTTTCCACTTAATGAAACAATAGCAAAAGTTGAATAAATAAATCTGTCCGGAGCTACTGGTATTCGCCTTTTGCTTTTCTCCTTTCTCTGACCTTGAGGTGCAGTGGCAAATTGCAGCCAGGAAGATGGGGCAGGGGTGTGTCCAATGCCCCACATGGTTGCTCTCGGTGATACCTGGAGAGATTCCTCTGCTCCCTGGTTTTGCCCACCAGAGCCAACCTTGCTTCAGCTGCCCAGCTTCACCATTACTCTTTAATTTCTCCCTGCTGTACCTCTTATCTCAGTTACTTTGGAAGTGGTTGTTGTGCTGCAGCTCCTGTGCTTGTAGAAATCTTACCATCATACAATAGCCGCAGCTAGAAGTCCAGCTTCTGGTCCCGCACAAGACACCCCAAGACTCAGACCATGTGCCTGAGGGTATTGTCCAGATGCTTCTTGAACTCTGTCAGGTTTGGTGCTGTGACCACTTTCCTGGGGAGCCTGTTCCAGTGCCCAGCCAACCTCTGGGTGAAGAACCATTTCCTGACACCCAACATAAACCTTCCCTGACTCAGCTTCAGGCCATGTCCTCGGGTCCTGTCACTGGTCACTGGAGAGAAGAAATCAGTGCCTGCCCCTCCACTTCCCCTCATGAGGAAGTTGTAGACTCTGATGAGGTATTCCCTTTTACAGACTGAACAGTCCAAGTGACCTCAGCTGTTTCTCATAAGACTTGTCCTCTATGCTCTGCACCATCTTTGTAGCCCTCTTTTGAATGCTCTGTTACACCTTTTTATCCTCCTTACATTGGGCTCCTATATGGCTGCTCTGTAAAAGGTTGTGGTGCCATCTGAGCAAAAGCAGAATGTATTGCAGGGCCTGTGTGCCTGCTCCTGTTCTCTAGGGACTGCCTCCCTGGTATCTCTCTGATGCCCTGAAAGGCAAGGTGGGCCCAAGGTTTTATGGTTCCTCCTTTTCCCAGTGATTCAAGTACTAGTGTGTTCTTGTGGCATGGTTAGCTTGCTTTCATGAATTATTTCTTAGGAGGAAAAGTTGGAAAAAGCATTATTGTAGGTAGGTACATTTCAATGATTGCAGTGTGAGTTTTGTAGCTCACTCTGACTGTCCTGCTTTGCCCTTCCTTGAGCTTTCACACCAAGGAAGAAGAACACTGACATAGTGCTGGAATTTACCCCTGACCCTGAATGTTTTGCATCCTTCAAGTGAAAGAAGTCAGTTCCTGCAAAGCATTTGGAGAGTGAGAGGTAGTGCCAGGGCTAATTTGTGGTAGCAATGATGGTAGATTTTAAGTCTCTGTGCAAAAATGAAATAAGTATGACTCCTCCGTCCCTTTCTTCCCTTTCTAGTGCAGATGTACAGGTAACTCTTCTTTTTGTGTTAGGATTGGATTTAAACTCTGAACCTGGACGATATCTTCAGACTGTACAGGATGGTTGGGCTCCTGTCTGGATTATTCCTGGGAAGGTGGAATTTAGTTCCCTTTTTCTTGAATCAGCAGTGGTATTTTGGTGGATCTACCAAACTTCTTTTCCTGCATCCTCTCCAGGGCTCTTTAGAATATTTGTATTGAGAAGCAGAATGTGTTTTACCACCCTGATCTGTTTTCCTTTGCCCTCTCCTTTAGTTCTGTGCTCTGGGCATGTGCAGTGGATGTCAGGGTACTGACTGAGTTGTGGTAGACTGTATAAAGGATAAGAACACAGTGATCTGTCCAGGAACAAAGTGAAGGAGTCTGAAACTTTATGATGACCAAAAGCCAGGATAATAGATGACCTCTAATGATGATACAGGAGACATGGTGTTTAATTTAAAAACAAAATGCATCCAGCTTTATCTGCCCCTGCCCCCCACCAGTATTAAGAGAAGGCAGGTTTTATTTCTGGGCAATTGCCTAAGCAGCTGCAGCCTGAAATTACCCAAATTTTGGTTAAGCTTTGGAAATTTTTATCAGCTCTGATCTCTCCCTCATCCCCCTCTTCTAGGTAAAAGCTGTCTGTCAGTATAGCAGAGCTATTTTTTATTGATACAGTAAGTGGTGAGGAAGATACTTTTAAGTTTGGAAACCAAGATACAAGAGGGATTGGCAACTTCTTGAAACCAGTACACTACATTATCTATTCAGGTTGTTTGCTTTTTTTTTTTTTTGTTACTCCTCACTTGGGCATAGACAATGGCAATTCAAAGGACTCTGAGAATCAGAAGTGGTGTTTTGACTTTTCACTGCCATCCAAACAGCCAAACCAAGACATGTTTGTACATGTTTTGTAGAAAAGTAGCATGGGAGAAATTTGTTTGGCCTCTCTCCTTATTGTGGGCAATGGATGGCACTTTTAGTTCTTGGTTTATATACTTTTAAACACTTTAAAAAATTTTTTTTTTTTTTTTTTTTTAATGGACAAATCACGATTTATCGTTGGGCTAGCCCGAGTATGGTTTTACTGAAGCCTAGTAAGGATAAAATGTGATGTTTCTGTAGTGATGTTCTTGGAAAGTTGAGAAATAAGACTCCTACTGGAAATACACCAATGGTGTTGGAAGATGGGAAGGCAATTTCTTTTGTTATCATTCACAGAAAGCAGTGCTCTCTGAGCACTGTGGACAGCTCCTGGGAGCTGTACACCACACAGCCAGCTTGGCAAAGGGCTCTGTCTGGCTGTAGCCTTCAGCCCTTTAGACTCCAAGCTGCTGGGGGCATCACTGTATGGCTTTTCAGGGGGTGGTGGAGGTTTGCTTACAGCTGTCAGAAGTTCAGCTCTGTCTGAAATACGGCCCCTTGCTACAGGGTGGATTAACCCTTCATCTGTTTTGCTTCCCCTTATCTCAGAGCTTTCTTGTTTCGCACAGCCATGTGCCTGAGTTCTCTCCTAGGCACACTCCCCTGCCTGTTTTTTCCTGCTGGCAGGAGTGAGCTGGGGTGGTGGGAACGGTATATGTCAGGGATTTTGGGGCTGTCATGGTGTCTGTGTCCCTCAGTGGTGTGCTGAGCTCCTGTCCTTTCCAAATTCCTCTGCCCTTGATGGTGAGGGATGCCTAATTCCAAACACAATCTGCTTGTGTCATTCCTAGTCCTGCCACTTGTCATCCATCACATCGTGGGAACTAATTAACACTAGTAGCTTTGGATGCTGGGGATGACAGTGCTGGGATGGTGGACTCTTTCGAAGATACTGATGCCTCTGTTCATAACTAGGGCAGCTCAGCCCAGGAGTTCACTGCTGTCCTTTGCCAGCTGCACCAGCCCTGTAGCGTGGGTGCCTGTGTGTGTAGCAAGGAGGGCTCCCAAGCCCTAGACCTGCCTTATAATGCCCTTGACAGTGCTGCAGCATCCCCTGCATCCAAGTACCTCCCAGCAGTCGGATGAGAGCCAAGGAATGGGATAGAATAATTGATGAGGATAGGGGGAGGTATGATGTGAACTTTTTGAAGCTGCCGTAGCATCTCCGCTGCCTTTGGGTACAGTGTAGTTCCAGGATCTGCTTGTGGGCTTGACCCTCTGAGAACCCCCTGCTCATGGCACAGCACACGGTCCTGTTTCTGCTGTGCTTGCTGTATTGATGGGATGGTCATCAGGGGAACCAGTGTGCTGCTCCTTAAGAGCATTTAAGGATTAAAGATGAGGCCTCAGTCATCCTGTGAGGCTACACAGAGAGCACTTCCTCCCCTTCTCTCCCTACTTTGTCTTTTCTGCTGTTGTGGACCACTTCTAGGGAAGGAAAGAGTCCTGTGGGGGCAGAAAGAAAGGTAACTAAGCAAGAGGATGATGTTTGCTGGCAGCTGTAGGAGGATGTGGAGAGGAATAACTTTCCACTGGGGTAATTGTCTAATGGGACTGGCTGCAGAGCAGGGTAGTGCTGGCTTTGTTTCAGTCTGCTCTTGCATCCCATTTTTTTCCAATAATGTGTTAATTAAACATTGATTTCAGGGGGAAAAGGAATCTGCTTGAACTGCAGAAACTAAATGGAGTGTGGAGGAATGGGATCTGGTGAGGGATATGTGGAAGGACCTTCTGTTTTGTCTTTGTGACTAGTCACAGAGGGAAGCAAGGCAAGGGCTGTAGAAAAATCTGCTCGCCTTAAGCTTAGAGGCCTTCACTCATCTTAAGTGTGAATCTTCTTCCTTCTGTAACTGCACAGATTTCAACTGATATAAGTTAAGGAATTACCAGGTAGAGAACAGTATTTCTTACAAAATACTTCATTTTTATTAAAAAGCAAAATGGAAGAGAGATTCTTTTCAAGGTGTTCGAGAGGCTTTCTGTCCAGTTTGATATTCTTCTCATTTTCTGCTCTTATAGTTGCTGTTTTACATGTAAGTGAATCAAGTTGTGGTGCAAGTTAAGACATCAGTTGTAATGCTCTTGTTACTTGCAAATACCTAACTGACCTTCATTTAGTACATATGGATGTCAGTCACTGAACACACATACAAGGTTGTGATGTGCACTTTTGGATACTTTCTCTTCTGGTCCTCGTAGCATTGGAAGGTGAGACAAGATTATGATATGTCCTTCCTTTGCTTGGTTGAATTCTCTTCTGTTCATTAGAGTGGAAGAGCCAATGGATGTGCTGCCCTCCTTTGTGCTCCCAGATGTTAGGGATGCATAGAGAAGATAAGAGTCCTTGCTTAAGTCTGAGATCTTATCTGGAATAAACTTCTCTGCTGATGTGAGCAATATATTCGTAACAGTATTAAACAGTTTGAGTTTTTTTGACCACTGTGCTTTCTGTCTTCACTAGTTCTGGGAAGTAATGCAGAGGAGCGAATAACCTGTCTGACCTTCCTGAGCATTGCATAAGTCTGAATTAAAGTGATCTCACAAAAATCTCAATCAGTTCATGCAGTAAGTGAAATAGCAGCTTTGTCCTGAGAAGGAACCCATCCTAGCTGTTAAATTCCTTTCTGCACCATCTGCAGTGTCAGTCTACAGAATGATCTGCTATAGCATCAGGACACATTTGAAAAAGAACAGATCAAGTCACAGAACAGCTATTTTCTAGGAAGATTTTTGACATGCTAATGGTTTGTGAAATCCACAAAATCACAGAATGGTTAAATTTGGAAGGGACTCTCAAGGTCATCTGATCCAACCCCTTGCTCAAGCAGGGCTGCCCAGAAATGATGACCATGTCCAGATAGCTTTTGAGTATCTTCAAGGAGGGAGGGAGACTCTACAACTTCCCCAGGCAACCTGTGCCAGGGCTCAGTTACTCTCCCAGTAAAAAAGGGTTTCCTGATGTTGAGGCAGGACCTTCTGTGTTTCACTTTCTGCTCGTTGCCTCTGGTGTCCTGTCACTGGGCAGCACTGAAGAGAGCCTGGCTGTGTTACCTTTACACCTGCCTTCAGGTAATTATGTACATTGATCAGACACTGCCCACTTCAGACACCCTTTAGAGTATTTTCTCCTCCAGACTAAGCAGTCTTAGCTTTCCCAGCCATTCCTAGGATGAGAGACACTCATACTCTTCTTCATGCCCTTTGTTGGATTCCCCCCATTATGTCTGCCTCTCTCTTGTGCTGGGGAGTCCAGAACTGCACACAGTACTCCACGTTTGGCCTCACCAGTGCTGAGTAGAGGGAGGGGTCCCCTTCCTCAACCTGCTGGCAACATTTTTAATGCAGCCCAGGATACCATTAGCTGCCTTTTGTGCAAGGGCATGCTGTTGGCTGATCCTTAGTGTGGTGGCCACCAGGAACTCAGGTCCTTTTCTGTAAAATCACTTTTCAGTGAACTGTTCCTCAGGCATGTACTGATCCATGACCCATGAACTCCATTGCAGAGGTTCTGAGTATCAGCAGAGGAGGCAGGATGGTCCTTAAGTATTAAGAAGCAGATGTCTGGAGTTCTTTCCCAGAGTGTGTTTAACCAGTTTTTCATAACAGTATCCCTTTTGCCATTCACTGAAAATTCAAAATTATCATTCGTAGAACATTCAGTTCCTTGAAAGGACAGCTTCTTATATCTGATAATAGAGTAGAATAGTTCCAGTTGGAAGTGACCTAGAAGGATTAACTAGTCCAACTGCCTGACCACTTCAGGGCAGACCAAACATTAAGGGATATTATTAAGGGCATTGTGCAACTGTCTCTGAGAGTCGTAGGGCATTGACCACCCCTCCAGGGACCCTGGTCCAGAGTTTGGTCACCCTCTCTGTAAAGAAGTGTTGTCTGGTATTTGGTCTGAAGTCACCTGCTGCATCTTTGAATCATTCCTGCACGTCCTGTCACTGAGTACAATGGAAAAGAGCTCAGTGCCTCCCTCCTGTTCCCCTCCTGAGGAAGTTGTAGATAGCAGTGGGCTTGCCTCTCAATCCTGTTTTTCTCCTAACTGATAAACCCAGAGTGCTCAGCCACTCCTCAGAGGACATTTTTCTAGCATTTCAGCAGCTCTGTTATCCTCCTCTGGACACATTCAGGGAACATCCTGTTTAATTTTGGGGTGAGAGAAATTCTGTTAATTTATTGTTCTCTTATGATGGCAGGTTACACATTGCAATTTTTTTGTAGACCACAAAGAAAAGAAATTTTAAATTATTGATTACTTTGACTTTTTGAGGGGGACGAAGAGAGTGCAGAAGTCCTGTGGGGAGACTAAGGCAAACCTTCTCAAGGAACTCTGAATGCCTCTTAGTGCATTGATATCCTGGTATTAAAATCTGCCAGTTTGTCTGGTCAGCTCAAGCAGCATTTTCAAAGAGGGTGTGATACAATATAATTTCAGGTATATGCATTGAAAATACCTGCTGCATATCTGGGAATCAAATGCAAAGGACTTTATGGAGAAAACACAAATATTGATCCTTGATGTAATTTCATATAGGTCATTAATCAAATATATATTAAGGGTATATCTAATACCAGTGGAGCAAAAGTCATAATTTTGTTGAGTCAGGTCCTAAGGATTTAATTCAATACAATTAGTTTTTTAAACTTCCCTTCTCTCCCTTGTTGGTTGATGTGAACTAATGAGTTGCTAGCAGCTCTGTTTGGTACTAGCTTGGGTCATAGAGTGTTGTGGTGCCTAGGATGTTGCTGTACATTTTTGGCAGCAGATTGTAATTTCATTGAGTAAATGTATTTTATGAGGCTGGAGGGAGCTACTGTTAATTGGTGAAGACCACCATTGTGCATTGTGTTTGTGTGACCAGGTTTTGGTAGCTGGGGGGCTACAGGGTAGCTTCTAGGAGAAGCTGCCAGCAGCTTCCCCCATGTCCAGCAGAAGTAATGCCAGCTGGCTCCCAGATGGATGTGCTGCTGGCTAAGGCCAAGCCAGTCAGGAATGATAGTAACACCTCTGTGATAATGTACTTGAGAAGCAAAGAAAAGTTTTGGACAGAAGCAATTGTGGCCAAAAAATAAAGGAACGAGAATATGTGACAGTAGCAACTCTGCAGAGACCAAGGTCAGCAAAGAAGGGAGTACAGGAGGGGCTCTGGCTGCAGGAGCTGGGATCCCCCTACAGCCCGTGGTGAAGACCATGGTGAGGCAGGATGTGCTCCTGCAGCCCATGGAAATCCATTGGGGTGCAGAGATCCACCTGCAGCCCGTGGAGGGAGCCCACACTGGAGCAAGAGGGTGCCTGAAAGAAGGTTGTGAGCCTTGGAAAGCCTGCACTGGAGCAGGCTCCTGGGAGGATCCATGGGGAGAGGAGCCCACCCTGGAGCAGGTTTGCTGACAGGGCTTGTGATCCCATTGGAGCCCATGCTGGAGCAGCCTGTTCTTGAAAGACTGAACCCCATGGAGAGGGGTCTGTTTTGGAGCAGTTTGTGAAGAACTGAAAGCCATGAGAAGAAGTCATGCTGGAGGAGCTCATGGAGGACTGTCTCCTATGGAAAGGACCCCACACTAGAGCAGGGAAAGGACTCCTCTCCTTGAGGAGGGAGTAGCAGCAGAAACAACATGGGATGAACTGCTCATAATCTCCATTCCCCATTTCCCTGCACTGCTGATGGGGAGAGGGTAAAGACTTGGGAATAAAGTTAAGCCCAGGAAAGAGGGAGGGGTGTGGGGAAAGTGTTTTTAGGTTTTATTTCTCACTATCCTGCTTTGATTTTGATTGGTAATAAATTCAATTAATTTTCCCAAGTCGAGTCTGTTTTGCCTGTGACAGTAATTAATGAGTGATCTCTTATCTTAACTCATGAGCTTTTCTTTATATTTTCTCTCCCTGTCCAGTTGCAGAGGGGAGTGGTAGAGCGGCTCTGGTGAGTACCTGTCATCCAGCCAGGGTCAAGCTGCCAGAATCAGCTGGAATGCAGAGTGAAAAGAGAGTAGTTAATTGATAGGCTTTTGGTAAGACAGTAACTCTTTTTAAGAAGTTTGAGCACAGCAGTTCTTCCTTTCATGCTCTCTTTGTTGCCAGTGTGTAACATGAGGTTGGAAGTTGATCTGCTTTCTTGGCACAACATTGATATAATTTACCAATTAAACTAGAAAATGGTCTAAATTTGATAGGAAGCAATTTATTAAAGACAAATGAAAAGTACTGTACTTGGAAAGATCTACTCAAATGCCTGTATGTAAAATGGGGGATAACAAGCCAGGCAACAGAACTGCAGAAAAGGATCTGGGAGTCACTACTGTGAGTCAGAGACTGAATATGAGTCAACAGTGTGGTGATGTTGCAAAAAAGCAAATCCCATTTTAGGGTATTTTTAACAGGAGTGTCACGTGTAGCACACAGGCAGTAGTTTTTCTACGCTAGCAGCCACTGCTGAGGCCATAGCAGAGCCTTGCATCCAGTGAGAGCAGGAAAACCAGAAACACTGGAAGGAGATGAGGAGGGAGCAGCCAGAGGGGCAAACGCCTCCTGCAAGGAGGGGATTGGTTGGGTTGGTTTAGACTGGAGAGAAGATTGACGAGGGAAAAGCCTTCCAATATTTAAAAGCTTGTTTTAAGAAGACAGTGATTAATTGTTCTCTGTATCCACTGGGGATAGGACAAGAAGTAATCAGCTTAATTTGTAGCAAGGAAGATGTGGAGGTAAGTGCTAGGAAAAGCTTTATGAGTATTTGGAAAGTTAAGCAGGAAAACAGTGTCCTGAGGGAGGCTGTAGTGCCCTCATCAGAGGAAGTTTTCAGAGCAGATGAGACAGGAGACATGAAATTTTATCTAGGTTGTTTTATTATATTTTGACAGGTTCAGAAGGGAATGGGCTGCCTGGACTCCTGATGCCTGGTCCCAAGCACTCTTGCAGTGCCTGAGAGACAGGCTTGTCCCCTCACTGGCAACTGTGGTGGGAGCATAGGGAAGCAGAGCCAGGGTGAATCATTCCCTCTGCAAATTGCCCTACAGCACCTTCCATGCCCCTGGCATAATCCACTTTTACAGTGCACGTCCCAAAAGGACCTGAGGGAGCTTGTGTGTTCAGCAGTGTTACATTAGCATCCAGCACTGTAAGCCTTTCTGTTTCTGTGGATAAACAAGCAGAGGGCTGACCCAGCTTCCTCCATCTTCATAACTAGGAATTGGCAGTTATTGGAGACTTTTATCCCAGTAACTGATTAATTTACACTGGGAAAATCTGGTGAAATTACTTGGAGATGGAAAAATGATTGCACTTCTGTTTCCACCTAATAAAAACCACCACAGATTTGTATGGTGTGTTAAAGTTCTCTTCCATCAAAAGAAGTAGACAAGGGCAAAGGATTTTCCTTGCTGCAATATCTTTCTTCCAGTGTCCTCAGGCAGAGTAGTGTGGATGAGACCTTGCAGGAAGTGCCTTTGCACCCAGTGGATTTGAGAAGAGAGAGCCTAATGCTTCGTACAGTAGGTGTATACTTCAGTACTCATGGGAAGGGCTCATGGCGCTTTAGGAGAGGAGGATTCTTGGTGAATGGGGCTTTTCTTCCCTGAGAGTTCAGCAGAACCTTTCAGCTAGCAAGCAATCCAAGACATAAAATGCAGCATGTTACTGCTATCTTTTCCTGAGTCAGATTTCCACTGACAGCCTGTCTGGACCCAGTTTGGCCTGGGAGTGAACTTTTGAGTATCTCCAGTGCAGAGCCAGTTTCCCTAGTGAACCTAAAGGAAGGAAGATTTTCCTTTTAGTTTAAAAGAACGTCTGGGAATGTATGCTTGTTGAAGTTGTACAGTGTTGTGCTTGGCCGCATCTGTGTGCACAGTTTATAATGTAACTCTTTCCCACCATCTTACATAAACTTGTAACTGCAGGCTTTTGCCATTCTTCAGAGGGAGCAGAGGATGAAGATGCTATACTCTTCTTCTTGGCACTAGAAATGAGTCAGGGTTGACACACGAAAGTAGGAGGCAACAGTTTGTGTGTAGGAAGCTTGTTCTGTCCAAAGAAAATCTCTGGGTTATATGCAGGGTGTTAGTCCTGCTACACTGCAAGGCTGGTATCTTGTGCTGAAGCTGAGTTCACACACACTCACCATTTGGAGCGTATGGAGAGCTCTGCAGATCCAGCCCTCGAGGGATGACTGGTGAAATGGTCGAAGGTAGGTTGGGATGTAATTATTTGTTTATGAGGCCCCATATTGGACTAAGTTATAATTGTTTATGAACACTGCTGTGAAGTCAGGAGGGAAACGTTCCAACCCAAGGAGATACTAAGATATAACCTAATTATTGTTGTTATTTTTATTCCTGCGTATTGTGGTAACACCTACACAATGCTTGTTCAAACAGGGCAAAAAATGTTCCCTGTCCCAAACAGCTAGCAAGCTCAGGATGAGACAGGAGACAACAGATGGACACAGATAACTGAGGGAGTACAGAAAGCCCAAAGATTGGTCAGCAGGATTGGTGGTATGATAGCATGTTGACAGCTTAGCTGTTGTCAAGCTTTCTGTAGGCATGTGGCGAAGATTATAACAATAATTCAAACTGCATCCTTTGCTTTGGTGGTGTGGTGTGTGCATCTTCCATCTGTTTAAATAAAACAACTTAATTCTCACTCAATGAGGCTTTTTCTGCCCCAAAACTTCCTGTCATTCATCTGGTATAGATAGGGAGACACACTGGCCCAACAATGAAGTGTCCTCACAGTGACATCAGCTGCCACTGATACCCCATATGCTCTTGGAGCATCTTGTCATAGGGACTTGAGCATGCCCAGTTTGTTTGAATGGTTCTTAACTCCATCTTCCTCCACTATGGGTAGTGTTTCAGCCCCCTGGATTCTTCCACTGGGCACATGGAACAAAAAGGCTGAGAACAGTCCTTGCCAGTGATGGCTAAAAAGGCATCGAGGACCTAAATGTTTTCTTTTTACCACTGGTTTCTTGTTCCATTCAGCTTTGTGCCCACAGATTCCTTAGTCATGCTTTTGCTGGCAAGGTGCATTAAGAAGCCCTTCTTGATGCCTTTCACATTTTATGAATTTTCATGCAATTTCAAGCTTTTCTAATTTTCATCCTGACATGCTGAGGCAGGGTTTCAGTATTCTTCCTGAGAAGCACACCCCCATTTTCACCTTTCATTCGCATCCTTTTGTGTTTGAGTGCTGTCAGGAGTTTCCCATTCAGTTGCCTGCTTCCTTCCACACCCACTTGGCTTCCCACAAATTGAATTGAACTGTTCTTGTGCTTTGAAGAGTTTGTTCTTTAAGATCTTTAAGGTCTCCTGGGTCCCTTTGCTAGATTATCCCATATAAGTGCTCAGTGAATGATTTCTTAAAGCTCTCCAGTGATTATTCTGTCACTGTAGTTGTGCTGGAAAAAGGTTCTGTTTATAAACTGATTTGTATGTCATTTCAGATTTGGTTGTTCTTCTCTGTAATTTTTTGTTTCTCTTTATGTTAAACACATTATACCTCTTCTCTCTATTTCCATTTAAGTGTTTTCTGCCTTGCTTCAGGTGGTTTGACCCTGGCTGGATGTCAGGTATCCACCAAAGCTGCTCTGCCATTCCCCTCCTCAGCTGGACAGGGAGAGAAAATATAACAAATGGTCCATGAGTTGAGGTAAAGGCAGGGAGAGATCACTCACCAAATACTGTCATGAACACAAGACTTGACTTGGGGAAAGCAGTTGAATTTATTACCAACCAAAATCAGAGCAGGATAACGAGAAGTAAAAAAATTCCTAAAAGCACCTCCCCATAGTCCTCCTTCCTTTACAGCCTTAGCCTTATTCCTTATTCTCTACCTCCTCCTGCTTTCAACAGTGCAGGAAGATGTGGAATGGGAGTTAGAGTCAGTTCATCCCATGTTATTTCTATTGCTGCTCTGTCTTCAGTGAGAGGAATCCTTCCCTTGTTCTAGTGTGGGCTCCCTTCCACAGGCTACAGTTCTTCACTAACTCCAACACAGATCCCTTTCCACAGGATGTGGCCCTTCAGGAGCAGACTGCTTCGGTGTGGGTCCCACACAAGGTCACAAGTCATGCTTGTGAACAGAAGCCTGTTCCAGCACAGGTTTCCCAAGGGGTCACAGCCTTCTTTGGGTATTCATCTGCTCCAGTGTGGATCCCCTCCATGGGCTGCAGGTGGATCGCTGCATCCCCATGGATTTCCAGAGACTGCAGGGACAAATCCTTGCTGGACTCCGTCTAGATATTTTCATGTGTTTTATTTTATGGTGAAGGTTGTTGTTGTTCTGTGATTTTTTTTCCCTCCTGACACCTCCCTTCTTTATACTGTCAGAGGTAAATAATCAAATGAAAGGGCAGGAGGCACACGCTTTCTCTTTCATCATGCCATTGAGTTATTTCATGACAAAAGCAAATTGCTATCTCTATTTCTTATCTCTGAGAAAGGTCTCAAATTCAATAGATGGAGTTTAAATTCTTTTTGTTGAAGATCATAGGCAACAAACTGATTTATTTAATCACATTTGGTGCACTCTTCATCTTAGGATTGGTTTGAGATAGTATCCCAAGCTGTTTTCTCAGTTAATGGCTGTCAGACATATCAGCAGATGCCACCAACCCACAACGTTCCGTGTTGTGTACCATGTATGTACCTTTGTTCTCTGACTTGAAATAGCATTGCAGTTTCCATCATTCCACCTGAAATGATACTGTGGACTAACAATAGATTAATTGCCAAGATCCTAAGGATCATATGTCTAGCAATAGAATTATTCAAGTTACATATTCCATGTAATAGCATTGCCATCTCTTTATGTAGATTCTTTGCCATTGCTTAAAATAATACATAGATTACTTGTTTCAATTCCTTCCTGCTCAACCCTCTCATGATAAAAGAATGGGATTCCATCAGTACTCCAGTCTTCCAGATCCTATGGAGAAAAATCCACCTTAATATTCTAATTGTACAGAGAGGAGTCTAGTTGTAGTGACAATTACTCTATTGAATTATATTACTGGATTCCCCAGTCATACACACAAACTTGTTGTGTGATGCTGTCTAAATGTAGAACAAAAGGTTTCCATCCTAAGTGATTTGTGTCTCTAAAGCATGCCCCTCTGTGGCCTCTAATAAGAGATAACTTTCTGTAATTGATTGAGCCTCAAGTACTGCACCCAGACAGAATGTCCCTGAAGGCTAACCTGCAGGGATGAGTGAGTCAGATGAGTATTTGTTAGTACACTTTGCAGCACAGTGTATTATACCAAATTCCTGTGGGCCTTCCCAGTTTGGGTAGGTAGGTGCTGCAAGGGCCAGAGAGCTTTGTTTAGAAAAGGTTCTAGGACGGAAAATTGCTTGTACCTGCAAACAACTCTCTTTTGGAATGACTAGGGTTGGAGAGGATTTTGCTGAGTGCTGTGGAAGCTATGACAAGGAGTTGAAATGTGTTATCTGGGCATGCATGCAATACTAAAATACTGGTTAAATCCCTCAGTTCATCTTGTCTGTATACTGTGCTTTCCCTTGTACTCTGTTTCCAGCACTAGACGGTAACAGTGAATAGTGGCAGTACATGCTGTGCACCTGCATATCTGTTTGTAAGATCTGGTTTTAGAGTAGCCTTGCAGAGAAAGGGGCGAAGATGGGTGAGCCAGCTTTTGCTTTACATCTCTGCTGAAGTCAACTACACAGTACTTGTTTTAATGCCATTGGTGTTGTGTCTAATCTGAAACGTGAGCAGACATAAGGCTTAGTAAATGGATGACCTCACTGTCTTGCCATCTTTGTCTCCGGATAACTAGATGTCTAAGAGGCTCAGGCAGTGATAAAGCTGGAAAACTCAAGCTCACCTAAAGCTTGCATTTTGGATGGCTTAGCATGCTTAATTTCTTCCCTCTAGTCCTGGCTTCAAATCCTGGTGCGACCATAAGTGAAAAAGACATGTGAAGGTCTTCAGTTATTCCCTGCTTGGTGCATATCCCTGTGACAGAAGTAGCCCAGGAAATCTGGTGTATGGCAAGCGTAGAAGAATGAAGATTGTGAGGAAGTGTTGTGGTAGAAGATGGGATGGGTTGCAGGCTGTTTGGTACACAGCCTTCCTCTGCTTTCCCAAAAGTCAAGCAGGCACGTGCTCAACTCTTGCAAAGTTTGCATGTGTGTGTGCTCTGATTGTACACCCTCCCTGAACTCTCTGCCCCTGTGCCAAGATAGCACTTGATGGCTCCTAGTTGGATAATACCTGCTGAATTCTGCCTGTACCCAGTACAACTGAAGCCCTTTGCGGTGCTGATGCTGATGCTGGCTGTGATGGTGTTTTCATAAGGCTCAAACTTTTATTTGTCACCTCGTTCCTTTGAACTCTGCCCACCACTCTGTGAATACTAACACCAGCCTATAAATTATCCAGCAGAGCTCTGGCACTTTAGCAGTCTGTGTTTTCAGTGGCGTGCATGCATAATCGATCTGGGAGACTGCCTCTGCTTTTACTCAGGCATTTGCAGAGACCTTAGACTTTCAGAGTTTTCAATCACTGCTGCCTGTATGTTTGTTCACTTCGCTGACTGCCTTTTCCTCTGCCACCTGCACACATACCCTTCTGCATCTGCCTGGTGTAGCGTGTCATGTCACAGTGTAACCTGCTATAAGTTTGGGGGTGATGCTATAAGCAACTTTCTTATGAGGTGTGGAAGCAACAGGTCATTGCAAACAACTTTCATGTAGAGTATTGTGCATCAGAATTTGAAAGACACTGTCCTGACTCAACTTGGGGGTGTGTGTGTTTTGGTCCCATGATGCCTTATGGAGCAGCCTAGTGAGCACATGCTACTATCCTTTTTTTCTCTCGTTTCCAGGTGAAACTCTTACCATGATAGATGCTGACCCTGTGACTCACTGCTTTTAGCTACTTTAAGTAGCTGGAAAGTTGCCTTCAGTCAATTGCCTTCTGACTATCTGTTGAGCTTGAACTCTAAGGAGTTAAATGATTGCTCTAGTATTTGGCTGATGGGGCTGACTTCTCTTGCCTTAGAGCTTCTCTGTGTCTTTGCTTAGCTCTGTCCACAACCAAAATACCTCAGTTGAACCATTTTTTCTATTGATGTTTCTTTCTTCTCTTACGATAAGTTGCCCAGAATGGGCCCAGTGCAAACCTTCATATAAACTGCAAACGGAGTCAGCCTTGATTATCAAGGTTTCACTTATCTCTTCTCATCAGTTCATAGTAAACCACCTTCTTGACACTTAAACATCATCATGTGCCCCTGTGAAAAAGTTTGGCTATTGCATCCTATATGAGCAGCCAGTTCCCAGTAAAAGCTTGTGCCATTTGAGAGAAGGAGATAGGTTTGATGTCTGATTGGGAACTGACAGTGCTAGGACTCCAAGGAACAAATGAGGAAAATAAGTAAAGAAAGGGAACTCATAAATTATTTTACTGTACTGTTGATGTCATTGGCACTAATAGCATAGATGACAGGGTAATAGCAAAAGAATACAAAGGAGTTAGCTGGAGAACAGGTAGGAAAAAGGAAGTTTTAAAAGCAAGAAATAAAAACATGAAAAAAAGTACAAAGTTTTGGTGATGCAAAAGTATATAGGGAAGTAGAAGAGGCTGGGAAGGAGAAGAACTAGAGAAAAGTTTTTGAATGAACAATGTGAATAAAGAGAACAGAAGGCAGCTTTCTGATTTATGCAGTGTAGATCTAACAGAGCTTCACGTGTGTGCTGACCCTGCTGACATCTGCAGAAGAACCTGACTTTGCACAGAAAGGAAGAGGGGAGGCCAGGAGGCAGCACTGGAAAGGATGTCTGGAAGAAGTAAGGTTGAAAAGGAGATAATCTCTGGGAAAGGAAAGAATATCAGGCAGTGAGTTGGATGTAGGGGAAGTGTGGAGAAATGCAGGAAGAAAGAATTAAGTGATGAGACTCCTTTTGAGGAGGAACAAAATCCCAAAAGAAATGCAATGCTTTTAATATTTTTACTCTTTGATGTAAAAACAACACCCAAAATATTCAACATGCCTCCCTCCTAGGTGTGTGATTGGAGAGGTGGGTTGGAGAATGAATCATAGATGTCTCATCCTTCTAGGGTAGAGTGTGTGAAAAAGACTGTAACCAGTATTGACACTGTCTGTTGAACACGGAATATGTTTTTGTGCCTGATGGGAAATGTGTGTTTATTTGAGGCAGAGGATTTTCAGTGTGTGTGTGTTGTTTAAGGACTGTGCAGCAGCTTCATTTTACTTAGTTGAAAAGAAAAAAAGTATTCTCTTTGGGTTCACTTGCTAATATTTGAGTTTCTGCAGTTACATTTCCACACGTATTTTTCCTTCCCTATTTCCATGGATCTAATCCAAAGGGGATCTGACTGCTTACAAGAGAAACAAAGTGCCATCACATGCATGGACTAAGCACTTAGGTGAAAGGCATTTTCCTTCCTAATCCTTCAGTTGTATTAATCTGAGGTGATGCTTGCAACAATAGCAAATAAAAAAGTACTCAAATAGAATGATTTCTTTTAATTGGTAGTATCCTTTAATGGAATATAATTTGCTAATGCCAGTTTATTTTTGGATCCAAGACAAATAGCAAGAAAGCTTTGTAATTTTTGGTTAATTTTAAGTGTGCTTAAAATCAGTGTAAGATCTGTTAAAAAACAAGTGCAAGTTTTTGAATTTTAAAGCCTTCTAGGAAAGAAGATGCTAGTCTTTAACTGCCTTGATTCCCACTTACTTAAAAAAATTATATGCATATATATATGTGTGTATATGTATATACATATGCATACATCTGTGTACATGGTGAAAAGGTTTGAAGAATTGTATAATTTTGGACCACTTAAATTATTGAACAGGTTAATAATTCATATTCATAATGAGAAGAAACACATGGCTCAGTTATATAGAACATTGTAGGAAATTAAAAGCATGGGAAAAGCACTGAGAAGAAATCAGGAGTGTACATGTTTGTACAGGATAAGGAGATAATGTTCCCTCCATCTTTTCTTCAGATCCTACAGTCTGACCAAGTTCCTAGGGAGGAGTCAGTCTGCACCTTGTGAGTGGAAGGACAAAGCATGGATATATGATTTGGGAAGAGATAATACTGTGGGGATAGGATGGCTGTATGTGTTCCTGGTTCATTTCCTTCTCCAGGGGAAACAGGGGACTCATGCTGAGTTATTGGTTCACACATCAAGCTCGTGGCTTAAAGAATTAACAGCTAATCACCCCAGAAGACAAGAACAGGGCATGTCTTTTTGCCATCAGTACAGCTGCTTTTGCATTGATAATGGTTAGATGAGGGTGGATTTCAGCTGAGCATGTCTCCTGTTTCTTTGAGATAGATGGGAGACACTTCAAATTTGTGTGAGCTCTCATTGGGTGTCAGCTGTTGAAATATATGGTGGTGAATTATATACATGCAAGATGTATGAAGTGAACTAGATACCTCTTGTATTGTTCTCTCGTTTCCATGTTTCTCTCTTTAGCCAAATGCTTCCTTTTGCTGGGGGCTGTGCTGCCTGTTGCATGTTCTCCTCATCTGAGGCTCAAATGACACTTGGTTTCTTGGCACTGCACCAAGACAAAGGCATACTGCTTTACTGGGGACTGTGGTACAACACTTACTGGGAATAATGGAATTAGACTGTGTGAGAGAAGAATATATGATCCTCCCTCCAGTTCCTGTGAGCTACATCATCTCAAGAAGTATATGGAGAAACCAGCAGTACCTTCACAGTAAAAGCCACGCTAGAGCCAACCCCTGTCAAAGCAGAAAGAAGCTCCTTCCCTGCCATCTGCTGTGGTTTTCCATGTCCCTGTGTCATGCTTTCAGTCCTTCATCTCTTCAAGGTTTGAAAAACATTTCCACCTGGTCTTTCTGCTGTGGGCACAATGCCAAAGGTCACACCTGATTAGCAGGAGACGTGCATTAAGACTGAACCCAAGTCCAAGGCATAGTACATTTGATGAAGTGTGCTTTTCCCTAAGGGTCTTTCTTCCCCATATAACAAAATAGCTTTCACAGATTGGTGTGACTGATGATATCCACTCAGGAAGAGCAAGTGCTGTGAAGACAAACAGTTTGGCATGGATAGGTGTTTTGGGATGAAGCCAAACAGTGAAATAGAAATGCTTCAGGTTGTGTCTGCCATCAGTTAAGGTCCCAAGAGCTGTGGGTCAGCACAGCTTCCTTTTGTAGTCCTTGATTTTCATTATGATGTTGTAGCTAATTTATGTATTTTGTTATGACCATTATGTGTGCTACCTTGCCCCATCTGCCTTCACTGGGTATCCTTAATTTCTCAGCCTTTATTAGTTGAATTGAGCACTGCCTTCTTTCTCAGACTGACCTGGCAGTGCTTGTGTACAATGAGTAGAGATGGGTGGAGTAGTACTGGGGAAATTGGGCAGCATGACCCAGCTCTGAGTAGAGGGGAAGAGTGTGTTTCCTTGGGCTAAGCATCTGTTTTGCCTTTTTCCTTACTGCTCACTGCTTTCTTAACAGTTCTCTATGGTGTCATCTCCTTTAATCCTTGTGCAGCAAAGGTTAATGTTAATGCTGTGTATGAGGGAAGGAGTCCCTGCTGGTACAGGAAAAGAATTATTTAATAAAAAAGCAATCATTGATCAGTGGCTCCAATCAGTCAAAGGTCACTTATTGATCCTCCTCTCACAGTGAGTCAGGCCCTCTGTTTTTATGACCTAATTCCCAGGTAAGTCTCTCTGTTATTTGGCAGAAGTGGTGATAGGAAACCCTGCTTCTTACAGAAATGTCACTTTTGGCATGTCATGCCAGGGCAGAGGAGAAGACTTGACGTGATCTCAGCTGTCCATGTTTTAACATACTCCTAGTCCTGTTTGTTTCATACATTTACTATCTCAAGGAAACCAAAAGCTGCAAGGATCATGGAGGTTAGATGTTCTTTTGCTGCTGGGGAAATCTCTTCAGGCCAGAACTGAAGTACAGTAATGGGCAATTCAAAGGCAGCTGTAATTGTGAAGGTGTCATTATTTCTTTTGCCCTAGCTTAATTTGGAAGAAATAAGGGCAAATATAAGAGAAGGCTCCAAATACCAAATTTTGTTAAACTTTTCTGGCAGGCATTTCTCTTCCTTCTGATGATCTAATGTGAGCTGTAGGAGGGCACACAATGATTTGTAAAGATGTCACATTTCTGAGTGGTTACAGAGAAATTGAAGAGCAGCATATCATCCACTCACTGTGAAGGATAGCATTCACCAGCATTTCTAGTGTGATATCCCAGTAAAAACCTCTTGAGATGTAAAAATCCTATGCTCTGATGCTTGTAGGAAGATAAGTTTTACATAATTCTCTGCAAATCCCATGCAGATGCAGGTTGCCAAAGGCTGCTGCACCTGGATGGGAGCATTCCCACTTGCCATGTCTCTCACCTGGTACCCTATTCCCATACAGCACAGAAATACACAATCATTTTTTTGCGTAGAGTCTTTTTATAGGCATACTAAAAGTGGCATTAAAAATATAGGACTTAATATATCCTTTGCTGCAAAGGTTCTACATGTAATATTCATATTGTTCTAGAGTGCAGGTGAGCTGGGTAGCTCAGAAAGGCTGCTGCCTGCTGTGCATGTCTGACTGGAAAGAGCAAGAGGAACCCAGGCCAGAAGGGCTGTGGCATAAACTGACAGCCTTGGAAACTGAGATGACATTTCATGACATGATGTTGTAAAGTTAATATAGTTAACCAGGTTTTATGTCTTTATCTACAATCTCAGTTTCTGAAACAGGATGCAGAGGCTTGATCTGAACCAGAACAGGAGCTTGCTGGACTGGAGAGGGAGAGTGTGAGTTTCTGTGGCAGTTTGCATCTGCAGTGGTATAGGCATCATTAAGGCTTTGTCCTGTGCTCCCATCTCAGCAAAACACAGAGGAAGTGTGTGTCTCTCAGAAATGCCCAGATTAAACTTCAGGAAAATAGAGCAGCTCAAAATCTTATCTTCTTGTTGGTGGACTTGTTGGTGTCTTTGTTTACAAAATATCCCGTCTTAAGTATCAAATAAAACATCTGGGATAGAAAGTTCTTTCCAACCTTACTGAAGCCAATAAAAGTTGCTCTGGCTTCAGTAGTGCTGAATATTGCACTACTGAATTATTTCCCCTAATTCTTTGGATAACATTAGTCACCACCTTCTCCCAAAAGAATGTAGGCTCTCTACACTAGAACTGTGTGCATCTGAGAACAACAGTGACTGAGGAGGTTCTATCTTTGGCTGCAACTGTGACTTCTGGCCTTTCCTGCAGTCTTGATGAAGTAATGAACATCTCTGTTTCTCTGCACCATCTTGCTCTCAGAGGCTGATATTTAGCTCCCAAAGCATTTCTTCTTGAATGTCATATATCTCACAGGAGTTTCCCAAGACATGTTGTGTATTGATACCCTCTGCAGGCACAGGCAAGGCAAGTTTGTGCAGTAGGATTTCACCAAGTGCTGGGGATGGAAGTCACTGATTTTCTGCTTCTTTTCTCTTGTGGGAACAGATATGTTTGCCACTTCTCTGATATTCCATGGGAACCAAGTTCTCAAAGATTTGGTTGTGTGTGTGTGTCTGTCTGGAGTGTCTTCAAACAGATGTGTAGAGTTAAAGAAAGGCTATAAAATTTCCCTGTGGATTTCAGTGCAAGCTGCTGGAGCGATTAATGAATAGCAGCAGGGTGCTACGTGGGTGTTTGCTCCAAGGCTGTCTCTGATTATACAGGACAGGGACTTGCACTTTTTCACACAGAAAAAATACAGAAACAGTAGTATTTTTCTTGGGGAATTTTTTTTCCCTAATAGAATGAACATGCTGACTTATGGAAGAGGAGTGCTGTTCCTCACTGGTGCGTGGGTATCAGATGAAGCCTGTACTACTGAACTACTCAGTGCTGTGGTTCACTGCAGACTACATGGGTAAAGAAAGATTTTGGAGAAGGAGGTTCTGCTCTGGCCTCTCTCAGGGTGCATTATTTTCTGTGGTTATTGATGGTCTTGTAACTGTCAAATGACAGTGCAGAGTGGAGTCCTTAAGTGAGTTACAAAAGGCTATCAATAACTTGCAAATAGCATACCAAAAGCAGGTCCCTTTTAAACCCAGTTAACAGCAAACCCTGGTTTTAGTCTTTTTGTTGATAGAATTTGTGGTTTGGTAAGGTTTTCACTTAAGGTCCAGGCATGACCAGGGTGGCTGTCTATGCTATGGAAAACAACTGCTTTGGAAGAGAGCAGAGAGCAGGCCTGGGAATGGAAAAGGAACTTGAATCTTTTTATTATGACAGTGGAGGGGAAGAGGAAGGAGGAAATGAATTCCAAGACCTGCAGCACAGAGAGCACAGAAATAAGGACATGAAGTAGTTTGTGGGGCATGTGACATGAGGGAACATTTAGTCTGCTGCATTTTTACTGCTGGTACCCAGCTCTGGGATCTCCTTCAGTGGTGGAGGACAGTGTTTTTCCTCACGGCATCTGATTCAGCCCAAGAGGTAATTCCTGTGCAGTTACCTTAGCAATATCATCAGCTATCTGCACAATAGAAGATAGTGCTTCAATGATAATTAGGCAGGCCTGGGAAAGAGGAAACAACTGCAACTTTTTTTTTTTTTTTTCATTGACAGAAGTGGTAGATAGTGTGTAGGTATAGAATACAACCATTGGAAAAGCAGGTGAAGAATAGGATTCACTGTTTTATCTTTGGAGAGGTTTTGATCATGGAATAGCTCTGTTACCTCTAGAGAACTTAATGACACACAGTTCAGCATGGCCAAACTGGATAGAGTTAAGTAGTGGAACCATGCACTATGTCCAGTTTATTTTGAAAGATAATTGTTGCGATTAAATTAAGTAGAACAACCCCTTAATGACCTACATTTTTAAATTTTGTGTTTGATTTTTAGAACTTTTTATATGCATTAAAAAAAAAAAAAGCTCTCAAACTAATCACATCTTTAAAAAATGTCCTGGCCTGTATCATGACCCTTGATCATGGAAGTGTCAACCTTAATAGCTTTATCCATCTGTAAAACAGAAGTTGTGTTGGTTTAGCCCCTTTCCTGAGGAGTTAAATTCTGCGACACACAGTCAGTTGCTTTAGATTAACACATGGGGAATCAGTTGGTAGATAGTCACCAGCCTTGTGGACACTATTAGCTTATGATGAATATAAAGTAACCTCACTTGGCTTAAGCCTTTCTTATTATGAGCTGACTTTAATTGCATTGTTTTCTATTGACCAAGGGCTTAGACCCACGAGCCCCTCAGCTGATGGGTGCTGCCTCCATACACCACAGTGCCTAAACTGTGTCTATGCCCCTGATATGGTACCCACACCTCACAGTCCTCCATCCACCACTCCCTTCTCCAGTATTTTTCCTAGCTTATACAAAGAGATTTTTGCATCAGAGACTTAGTACAAACAGGCTGTGATTGACCTTTTAAACCAAACAAGCTTGCATGTTTCCAATATGAAGAGACAGCAGACAAGCCTCTGGCTTGAGGCATAAGATGGAGAAGAAAGGGAGGGATAAATATCAGGGGAGTAGGAATAAAGAACATAGCCTTGCTATGTGGAGCAGAGAAAAAAGCCACAATTTCTGCTTGCTTTGTCAGGATGTCTGACATGTTGCAAGACACTTTGTAGTGGGAGTTTCTGCTCTGTGGAGGAAGGAGAAAGAGTGTGCCTGTGTATACTTATAGACCATAAATATTTGTTTTGTGCAGGTTTTAGATACTCTCATCTGAAGATCCTCAGACTTCTTCTCAGCCTGACTTGGCATCTGTTCAACCACACAGAGGACTTGTGTGCATGTAAATTCTGCTCTAAGAGTCAGCACTCTCTTGTGCTCTCTGGTTACCTCTAGGCAAGAAAGGTTTGAATTTCATCTGAGAGGTCAAAAAGGAAGAAGCACTGAGCTAATATCACATATGTGTTCTGGCCATTGCCCATGTTGATTATTTTGCTCACTTTGCCCACATTAGAAACTGAGCTTCTCTGTGGGCATTTTGTAGAGGAAGCTCAACTACCACTGTTTTTTTTAAGGGATTCAATGTATTTTGTCCCTGGAGTGGGTAGGCTGACTCATTGAAGAGAGTTCTGGGCAGAGCACTCGCTTACCAACAACTCTTACCAACGTGCAGAGGGCAGTTGGTAGAGTGGACCATAATTGCATAAATGTGGGTGATTAATGCAGGGATTGTGCCTTGCCTGTTCCTGTGAAGGGCTTTTAAAAGTCATAGCTATGATTATGCATGGTTATTCTTTGAAAGTTGTGCACAAGACATACACAATTATGTGCAAACACATAATCTGTTAATGCTTTCTAAAGATAAGTGCTTTTTTCCCCTTAATGCTAGTGTTAAACTGTGTTTACTGTATTTACTTTGCACTTTTGACCTGTAGTTTTGTATTCCCTATCTAGGGACAGCATTTCTCCAGATCATGGTAATGATGACAAATGCAAAAAACAGTGCTGTGAAGGTGTCTCTGGGCTTTTACTAATACAGATCAGATGTTTTGGAGTTTACAGTTTACCACTGCATGAGCCCTAGGTCAAGATTGCATTTCTTGGTGTCTTTGTTTCCACTGACATAGTATTTTTAATTTAGGATGAGAATACTGTTGATAAACACACTGATGTTTAGTTGTTGCTGAGCAGTGCTCACATTAGGTCAGGAACTTTGCAGATGTGTTATACTGCCCTACTAGTGAGTACACAAGATGCTGTGGGGGGAAGCAGCCAGGACAGCTTACCCACACTGGTCAAAGAGATATTCCATACCAGATGGTGTCGTGCTGACGATAAAACTGTGTGGAGTTGGCTGGCAGGGTGTTGGTCTGCTGCCTAGGGACTGTCTGGGCATCAGCCAGTGGGTGATGAACAATTGCATATGCATCACTTGTTTTGTATATTCTTTTGTCATCATCATTATTTTTTCCTTCCTTCCTATTCTGTCCTAATTAACTGTCTTTATCTCAAGGTAGGAGTTTCATCTTTTTTGTGATTCTCTTCCCCCATCCCACTGTGGGCTGAGCAAAAGTCTGTGTGGTATTTAGCTGCTTGCTGTTTTAAACCACAGCAGTCCTTTTTGGTGTCCCATGTGCAGTACTAAGGGTTGAAATAAAGACAAAGCTGACCAGAGCATGTTAAAAGAAACTCATTATCAGCAGTCATTATATTAGTTTAGTAGTCACTGTCTCATGGATACCTTGTATGGGTGGGGGGGGGGGGTGGGCTACAGCAATGAAAGCAGAGCAACTGACAGGACAAAGCAAACCCCTTTGGGTGGCTGAGTTGTGGCAGGATGTTGCTGCCTGGGGAGAGAACCTAGTTGTGAAAGTACGTCACGTAGATGCTCAAGATCCAAGAGTCAGACCGGTGAAGAATATCAGAACAACAGGCATATGGATCAGCCTGCTAAAGCTGAAGTAGCTCAGATACATCTGGACTGGCAACACAAGGGTGAATTATTTCCAGCTTGGTGGGTCCATGACACTCCAGGTCACTGAGGAAGAGATGCAGCACATGGGTGGGCTTGGGATTGAGAGATGGGCTTGACCATGGACACAATAGCACAAGCTATTCATGAAGGTGAGATGTGTGCTGTGGTCAAGCAGGGCAAGTTGTTATAGCCTCTGTGGTGTGGTGAATGATGGTCAAAATATAAATATGGGGGGGTCTGGCAGACCAATTATATCACACTCTCACAAACCAATCAAGGCAAGCACCTTGTCCTTACAATTGTGCAAACAGCCACCAGTTGGCTGGAAACACATCCTGTGCCACATGCCACCACCCAAAACAGTTTTGTGCCTTGAAAAGCAAGTCTGTGGTGACATGACACCTCAGAAAGAGCTGAGTCAGACAGTGGGCTCATTTTCAAAACACCTTCATGGAGACATGGGCCAAAGTGTATGCCATTGATTTGGTAGTCACATTTCTTATCATGCAGCAGCCTCTGGGGAAATCAAATGATACAATGGACTGTTAAAAACTCCACTGAGAGTAATGGGTGGTGGGATCTTCAAACATTGGAATATACATTCAGCAAAAGCCATGTGGCTAGTTAACACTAGAGCATCTTCCCCTCCAGTGATGGAGGGCAGTGAGTGAACAGCTGTGGGGTGTTCGGCTGCCTGCTGGGTAAAACTGCAACACCTGGCTGGGAAAATACCTGAGAGCTGAATCAGCTGTCAGGTTCTAAGTGCTGAGTAAATGTGAGTAGAATTTCAGGTTTTCTCTTGATGTTCTATCATTTTTACCTTGCCTTGTGATCCATGGATTTTAAGGCCAGAAGAGCCCATTATGATGATCTACTCCAATTGCCTGTGTAATGGAAGCTGTATGAGCTACAGCATATGCTTATATGGTGAAACTGTTGTGGAGACTTGAAACATTTTTGGGAACAGTACACTGGGGACAGTTTCTCCTCCTCATTATTCTTCAGCCTTGTCTTAAATACATTCTGATATTTATTGGCTCTTTGGAACTCAGACTGTGCTTTTTTGTGATTTTTTTTTACAATATTTACCTTGATCAGGGTAGGAACACAGACTGCAGAGAATCTGCTGAGCCCAATGGCATGCAGATGTGTATCTTCTACAGAAAATAATCCCCAGTATTTTTTTAATGTCTGCCAGTTTTCTGGGTGGTTGGCCATTTCAGATGTTCATTCTGCTCTTTGTTAGAAATGCTATTTTAATTCCCAGTGTACTTGTTCTTATAGCCAGTTTGTGAACCTTTATTCTGGTGTCAGTATTGTTCTTCAGATGAAATAGATCTCTCTTTTTTTCCCCATCTTTAAAGTATTTATAGTCAGTAGTAATTTCTCTTTGCCTTCGTCTTGTTAGGCTAAAAGTGCCATGTTGTCTCAATCTTTTCTTATTAAATAGGCTCAGGGTTGCCTGGTTCATCCTCAGAGGCTTTCTGAAGACTTGGTTTCCTCCTTCATGAGCAGAGGTGTTCAGAATAGTATGTGCAGTTTTAGGGCAGGTCTAACCAGTGTGATGTGTTAGGACCTTTGCTCTAAGACAAGCCATTGCCAGCTTTGTGTGCAGATCCACCTGTTAGGACTTGGTACATTTTAAATGTCTGCACAAACTGTGTTGGCTCATGTGATGTTTGTAAAGATCTCTCTTTTCATGGCATGGATGTTGTGGCAACATGGACTCAACTTCTGCTCCTGAGGCATTGGTGGAATTTCCCCATCCCTGTAGCTGGTGATGAAGATGTGAACTGGCCAAGTCAGATTCAATTCAGAAGCCAGCATTCTGAATTTAATTTTGAAACCAACATACCTGCTGCTTCCTGTTAGTGCATCTGTGTTAAGCATCTACTTAATGTAATTGCATGGCCAAGTTGATTTATGAGGTCAAATAACCAGACAGACAATACAAATAATGCAAACTAGGTCCTCCTTTAGTGTAGTTGAGGGTTACACTTTTCTTGATAGTATGTGGATCTGAACACATCTGCTTTCTGAGAACATGATATAGTTATATGTAATACTTCATATATGAACCTAAACATGCCTTAAATAAGGATAGAAATGGTTACATATAAATGCACTTGTAGGGTGAGATTACATATTTAAATATTTTTTTGATGATTAAGAATGAATATTGTGAGAATTAATATTATGGAAATTCTCATAATCTAAGGGGAAAATTGGTGACCTGCTACACCACTTAGACACATACAAGTCTCTGGGGCTGGATTGATCTACCCAAGGGTACTGAAAGAGCTGGCTGAAGTGTTTATCAGGCTGCTTTCCATCATTTATCAGCAGTCTTGGCTTTCTGGGGAATTCCCAGTTGATTGGAGGTTGGCAAACATGATGCCCACTTACAAGGAGGGGCAGAAGGAGGATCCAGGGAAATGATAGTCCTGTCAGCCTGACCTTGGTGCCAGGGAAGATTACGGAGCAGATCATCTTGGGTGTCATCATGTGGCACGTGCAGGACAACCAGGGCATCAGGCCCAGCCAGCAGGGATTTAGGAAAGGCAGAGTCCTGCTTTACACCCTGACCTCCTTCTGTGACAAAGTGACCCACTTCATGGGTGAGGGGAAGGCTGTGGATGTTGTCTGCCTAGGCTTCAGTGAAGTCTTTGACAGTGTTTCCTGGAGCAGTCTCCTGGAGAAGCTGACTGCTCATGGCTTGAGTGGGTGTATCCTTCATTGAGTTCAAACTCTGGATGGCCAGGCCATGGTGGTGGTGAATGGTGCTGGATCCAGCTTGTGGCCAGTCGCTGGTGAGGCTCCCCAGGCTCAGTGCTGGGCCCAGTTCTGTTTTGCCATTGTTATTGATGATCTGGATGTGGGATCCAGTGCACCCTCAGTAAGTTTGCAGATGACAAGTTGGGCAGGAATGTTCATTTCATGGAGGGCAGGGAGGGTCTGCAGTAGGATCTGGACAGGCTGGATTGATGGGCTGAGGCCAATGGCATGAGGTGCAATGAGGCCAAGTGTCACTTGGGCTCACAATAACCCTACACAGTGCTACAGGCTGGGGGAAGAGTGAGTGGAAAGCTGCTTGGTAGAAAAGGACCTGGGACTGGTAGAATGTGAGACAGGGTGTGCCCAGGTGGCCAAGAAGGCAAATGTTATCCTAGCCTGTATCAGCAATAGTGTGGCCAGCAGTACTAGGGCAGTGATTGTCCCCCTGTACCTGGCTCTGATGAGGCCACAGCTCGAGTGCTGTGTCAGTTTTGGGCACCTTGCAACAGGAAGGACATTGAGGTGCTGGAGCGTGTCCAAAGAAGGGGAGAGGGCTGGTGAAGAGTCTGGAGCACAGGTGTTAGGAGGAGCAGCTGAGGGAGGTGGGCATGTTTACCCTGGAGAAGGAGAGGCTCAGAGGAGACCCTATCATTCCCTACAGCTCTCTGGAAGCAGGCTTAGCAAGGTGGGGGTCAGCCTCTTCTCTCCAGTAACAAGTGAGAGAAGGAGAGAAAATGGCCTCAGGTTGTACCAGGGGAAGTTTAGATTGGATATTAGAAAGAAATTCTTTAGAGAAGGGGTTGTCAAGTGTTGGAACAGGCTGTTCAGGGAAGTGGTTGAGTCACCATCCCTGGAGGTATTTATAAAAGATGTAGATGTGGCACTTAGGGGCATGGTTTAATGGTGGACTGAGCAGTGCTGAGTCAGTGCTTCAACTCGGTGATCTTGGAGGTCTTTTCCAACCTAAATGATTCTGTGGTTCTTTATTCTGTAGCCCTGTTATGTTTGCATACCACCTTTTAGTGTGATAATATAACAGTTTAAGTACCCAAAGTTTGGAAATTGAGATTTTCTGTTTCCCTAATGCTCATAAACTCACTTTTCCATGTGATGTGTTCAAGCCACAATTAAGATAAAATCCACAGGAAAATAAAATCTTACATTTGTTCTCAGGGCTACATCATGGTTATGATGGGAACTGGATGTTCATAATCTTTGAATTTTGCATTATTAAATACTCAATAAATACATTTGTACAGTATATGGCACAATTGTAAAAGAAAGGGTCTGCAAAGAAAAAAAAAATCAATATTTATAGCATGCTGTGGTTGCATTTCTTGATACTGTGATGGTTTCCTTGTTTGAGTTTGAAACTTTGATGAATGAAGGGGTGCCAGGACACTATGATATGAGTTTCACCCTTCAGAAAATGTTGCATATTGTCTTTTATCCTAGGAAGAAGAGGGCCTTTTGCACTAGAGGGTTTTCCATTTGAGCAGATAAAGGTATATAACATGAACAAGTGGTTAGGAGCGGAAATAGATTAATTTGGACTAGAAATAACGTGTCCATTTTTAACAACTATGATAACTAGGCCCTGAGCAAATGTTCTAGGAGCTGTTGTGAACTCTCCATTAATAGAAACCTTTAGGACAGGAGGGGATTTTTTTCTGCCCTGCTTCAAACAGAAATTAATTCAGAGAAGTTTTCAAACTAGATGACCTCCAGGGATGGTCTTTGGCTTTGTAATTTGTAAAGTCTCCTTAAGTCATGTTCTAAGTTGGTTATACTAAAAAGGTGATCTTTGTGGTTGACAGACACAGGAAGGTGTTCCCTCCACATGGTCCCTGTATGACACTGGACACAAAAATTGTCTTGCATTATAACTATAAAATAAATGTAGTATATTTTTCCTTATGTGGGCCTAGAGAATTGAGACACTTCTGTGCAGAGAATCTTGGGATCTATAGGGCTGTTTCCATCTGAGTCACACTGGCTGTTTTTCCTTAAATATTTGCGAGCAAGATTTGGAGACACTTTTCTTCAGTGTTGAATAGAAATTATCATCTGCCAGAGTGTGGTAGGGTGGTAGTAGATTGTGCCACTGCATCTTTTACCTGTCTGCATTTCTGGCCTGTGTCTGTGGAGCACAGTGAGAACATGAACCTGAATGACACAACTGCTCTTCACTCCTTCCTTTAGCTGCAAAAGCCTCTGTTCAGCAGTGTGGCGCTGACTGCGAACAGAAATGCAAGGGGAAAAAAGAATCCCTCAGTTTCTGAGTGTATTTTTCTAGGTGATTCAAGATCTTTAACTGGCACTTCTTCATCAGTCCATTGTTTCTGAGGGCATAATGGAAGCTGAAGATTGGAGTGGTGCTAATGCTGAAGATGAGAGGGCAGTAAAGCAATAGAAGATTTTTCTGACAAGTGCTTGAGATCTTTTTCATCCCTTCCCTGTCTCTGGGAAGGTGGCACAGACACTGGAAGTCACCATGGCCCCTTAAAATGTGTGCACATAGAATTCGTGGTCATTGAGTCCTTTGACATGGGCACTGGAAAACTTCCCCTGGAAAACATGGCAGGGCAGGGCTAGTTGACGTTTCTGCCCCATCACCACCATTTGGTTCTCCCTCACTCCCTTTCCTGCCTGCTGCATGTATAAAGGAAATCCTTAGTCCCTTCTGGCTCTGGAGTTGCACTTCCAGCTGCATGCTGCACAGCATGCTCAGCCTGCCACCATGCACCATCAGCTTTTCAGGAGCTAATTGGATAAACTCTACTCTAGAGCCCATTGAACTTGCCTGTAACAGTGTTTAATTAAAGTGCACAAAGTTTGAAGAGATAGCAAGTTAAGGCTTAATGCAATAAAGAAATGGCACTATTCCACCATCTGCTTCCTTCAAGACGTTAATTGCTTCCACATATTTGTTTGTTTTAATTAGGAAAGAACCTTGATTAAAATGGAATGAGAAGGGGTGAGAGTGGAAGGAGAGGAAGATGGGAGTGCAGGAGAGTGAGAAAGGAATGAAAGATGAAGGTTTGACCATGCTGCTGAGTGCTGATCAGCAGCTGTGAAACAGCTGCCTAGGAGTAAATATTTTGGCACTTGTGGACACAGCTTGGACAAGCAACATGGTGGTGTGTCACTGAGACACTCAGTCATGAGAGATGAAAGGAATAAGTGAAAAAAGGAGAAGCATTTTCTGTGGAGCAATCTGTGTTATAACTGCTTCTTACCCACTTCTGCAGAATCTTCCATGATTGTTCACTGTGACTTCTTTTTTTTTTCAGTCTTAAGTACTAACCCACATGGAAAGAAAGGTAAACAGACTTCTCCCATTTTTGCTGCTTTCCTCTTCCTTGAAGTACCATCCACCTGCATTAAGCTCATCTTGTAAATTCTTCAGTTTCCTATGAGCAGCTCCAGATAAAAGCACTTTCTAATGATTGATAACCATGTTTGCTTGAAGATGTCAGAATTTTCTGAATAGATGACTGATAAAAGAAAACTTAACAAATAATGTAAAAACTCATTCCCCCATTCCTAAGTAGGGACATTATCTGAAATTTC
Source organism: Muscicapa striata striata (assembly GCA_030060385.1). Lineage (NCBI taxonomy): Eukaryota > Metazoa > Chordata > Aves > Passeriformes > Muscicapidae > Muscicapa > Muscicapa striata. Next base: position 7,347,982 of record JAREIS010000007.1, on the reverse strand, counting down.
AGAGTTAGGAGGTTAGAAACTTTTGATTTGATTAATCTGACTCACCATTGTCTATTCTTATTCTTTTTCTTTCTCTCCATGTCTGTTTTTTTCCTTCCTTTTCCCCCTTTTTACCCTCTTGAGAGTGAATTCTGATTTCCCAAGCAAGTATCAATGTAATTAAAGTCAAACACAGCTCTTAAAAAAGGGAATCGACTAATTTATTTTCTGAGCCATTGGTATTTTGGCCAGATTTTGATAATGGAAAAGCATGAACTCAGGAGCATGAAATGGGGATATTGTAGTCACTGAAATAATAAAATGTTTAATAACATGATCAGTAAGAAATGCTTGTTTTACAGGAGACTATAGGCCTCCTGTTATTCTATTCTTGACATTCCTTCCCCATCCTGCTCTCTGACAGAGGGTGCAGCTTTGACATACCCAAATCTACTGTCATTTTTTTATATCCCGTTTTGGATTTTTTCTAAAAATCTCTTTCACTGGTGGAGTGTAGTTCCATTCTGCTTTTGCAGGTTTAAGAAAGCCTGTGGTCAAAGAAAAAATCTTTTATTCACTTAATCTCTTACCCAAAAATAGAAAAAAAATCCTCAACCCTAAACCCTCACATGACTACCTTGAATAGATTGGTGAATATTTTGATAACTGTGGAAAATGTGTATTCAAACAGTTATTATCCAATAAGTGTGGATAAATGTTTTGTGGCTGGGAGGTTTAGTACAAGGGTGGGAGCATGGCTTCTCACCTGTGGATCTCTGGTCCAAAATCAAGTACTTTAATTTTGTCCTTACAATACAGTGTAATTGTTCCCTTGGGGCAGGATAGGAGACTCACTGGATCAATTCTAATCACATTGCTTAGTGTTATGCACTTGAACACCTCCAAGATGTAAGCTGTAAAAGAACCAGAGGAGAATCCAGGCTAGTAGGGACTTCAGAGTAAACTGAGTAGTATGCTGGGGTACTTTGGTGTTTATTTATTTATTTAATATCTTCTATTTTTAAATTAATTTGCTTTCTTTTTGCATTATAAACCCCATAAATATCACAACTCAGTGTGATACAGCTTTTTGCCTTTATGCAGTTCTGGTGATCCCACCTGGAAACATGGACAGCATTCACCAGACTCCACATGGTGTCTGGTACACTTCAGCTTGTGAGAAGAGGACTAGGGCAGGGAGTGCTGTAAAAGCCCAGTGGTCTGGAGAAGAGGGATGTGGCCTCCAGTTTGGGGTTAGAGCCAAGACAGAGGTGGAGAGAAGATGGTGGCTTGGCTGAAAGTGTGTGAATGTGTGAAGGTGTTGAGAAACAGGATGTGAAATGACTGAGCAGGAGGCAGGCTTCCAGTCTGGCAGTGGGCAGTGGGAGATAGCACTGAAGCAAGATTCTGGTGAGGAGGAAAGGAAGGAGCACACACTAGTACCTCTTAATGCAAAGTTATTGCAATACAGACAGGCTGATTTCAATGTCCAGCATCTTGTGTTTTGGTTGTGAAAGTACTGAATGAGGATGTGCACTTGATGGGGCAGCTAGACCAGTGTCTAGCTGGTCTTAGGAAAAAGATAGCTGTCTTCAACTGCAGAATTTTCTCAGCCTAGTGTTTCAAAGTCTGTTGGGGTTAATGTCTAAAGAGGAAGATGTCCTTATGGGATTCTTAGCTATTATGGGTGTGAAGATTAAGGGAAGTTTGTTCTTGAAGTCTGTGAAATCAGTTGAATCAGTGGGGTGTCGTTTTATTTTTTCCCCAGCAGTGCTGCTTAAATCATTTTTTCTGACTTTATTGCCACTACTTACCTAAATAGCAAATGTTCTACTGAACACCACCATTCCCTCCTCTGCTCAGTCACGCATTCCTGCCTCTGTGGTGTTGTTACCTCAGACTTTGTTTTCATCATCATGAAGCAGTCCTGTGGCTTAAAATCAACTAGTGTAGTGAATGGCAGGTGTAGATGGTACAGTTGCAATTTTAATCTCTCTCACTAGTCAGAAAAAACTATTGGGAATAGATATTTTAGGAGATATATTTTGAATGCCTCTAATTTTGTTGCCCTGGACTAGCAGTGTTTGCTATAGTGAAGCTGTAAAGGATTCTCTTGGGAGGCATCTGACAGGAAGCCAAGAGTGAGCTGTAGTCCAAGACAACAGACTGGTTTAATGCTGCAGAGTAACTGTACACCTTCATCAACATGTATTTTTTAACAGGTGACTACTTCTAGCCTATATTTGTGAGGTAATCAGAAGACCCATGAACCCGTGGGTTTTCCATATCCTCTTCCCTTTTCATTTAATTCTGTAGGAAATCCTACATTAGGGATTCTGTAAAAGCAGTTTACAGTGATATATGTCTTCCCTTTCCTGTAAACTGTGGAAACACTTTTACTTTTTGCTGTAGTTTACATTGCACATGTTTGAAAACCAGTTGCTTTGAAAGCAGCTTCTCATTTTTTTAAACGATGTTAATAATTAAGTGAATCTAAAACCTCATATTTTTTTATAACAGACTTTGTAGATTTCTCCCTTTTATTTAGATCTTAATTAAATGCATAGAGGGACTTTCTTCTGCAAGATGAATGTCTTTTTAACTTGCTTAATTTTTGACTTCTGAAAGCCCCAGAAAAGTAGAGGAAGCAAGTTGAAATAGTTGTACTTCAGCACTGAGCAGTGCTGCATATAAGCAGCCTGTCTGGATTTATGTCTTTCTCTGAGCCTTTCAGATAGTTTAGATGACCACTGGTCAAAAATTGAGTTAAATGTACCCATTTTGTCCCCCAGGTGGTTGACTGCCTGTTTCTGGAACCCCAGAGACGAGTTCTCCCTTCGGGAGTGTTTTGGGGAAAGAAGGGGTTGCAGTTCTCCTGGCTGAGCAGTACATAAACTGTGTGCCATGATTCCCACTTAAAGCCCAGAGCAGCCATTGTACAGTCCCTTGGGCTGTGTTTGAGTGGGGCAGGTGAGTGCCCCCGTTGCTGTGCAGTGTCACAGGAGGAGGTGTCGCATGGCTGGGTGGCAGCCCCAGGAGCTGCAGCCCTGTCAGTCTGTGTGGCTGAGCTGCTCTGCTCTGCCAAACCTGTCTGCTGCAGGTGGAGTGAGGGCAGCTGCAGGTGGGGCAGGAGGTGAGGCAGATGAAGGTTTCCCCACTCCCCCACCATTGCCCTGTCTTTCTCCCTGCCTGCAGAGTAAACCTATGCCTCTTTGGGACTGAGACATCAGGAATGATGGAAGAAAATATGCTGCGTTTTATAGACACGTCTTCCCTTGCTTAATTTGAGAGCAGACTGTTAATGTCATAAAAGAAGATAGATGGCTCTTCTGTTAGCTTGCCTTTTGAGTGCTTTGAGCACTTCACAATGACTAATTAAACTTTACAATGTGGCTGCTGTAGTCCTAGCTATATCCCCTGAAAGAGCACTTTGCCTAAGGCCAAACTGGTCACGAGCCTCCTTATTTTGACTCTGCATGTACTCTGACTGCTAGAACATGAAGTTCATTGCATGGATCTTACTCGTGAACAGCAAAATATTGGCAGCCAAAAACTAGGTGCTATAGATAAATCGAGTTAAATTAATGTGTGACAAACTTACATGGGAGAGGCTTGGCCTAGAATCTGGCAACTGGCAGGTTGCAGGAACCATCTGTTGCCTGTGGTATCAAGTAATCATTTTCATTAGTTACTTCTAAATCTCAGTTACTCAAGATAATTTGGAAGCAAAAGAAGTTCTGCCAGGTTTTTACAAGCATTTCAGGTATCTTCCACATAAGTGTTGATTAGAAAAGCTTTTCCCATTTCTCCCAGACTTATTTTTGTATCTTGGCAGGTGTGGGGTGGGAGACTGGAGTACTCAGTCTACCCAGGAATGAGTGATCTCACTAGTGAGTTTTTTTTCTACCCACATGTTTTAGCTACATTATAGGCAGAGTGTCTCCTTAGGTGTAGAGACGAGTTGTATTTTTTTTCTTTCCTTGCTTGCCTTACCAGTGGACAGCAGAAAAAACATTGTGAGGATTTGTGGTGTTTAATTTAATCCTGCAGCATTTCTCTCACTGGCTTCTAGTTTGCCACCAGCTGGCAAAAGCTGGATGTGGAATGAGGAGGTGAAAATTTGGGCCAAAAAGGAGCAAGACCCATCACTGCCTCATCACTGATCTCTAGAGCTATGCAGAAGTTCCCTGATGTGCTGAGCTGAGTGCAGGGTTTGGTATGAAAGGGAAAAAGTAGGTGCTGTTAGCAAGAACTGCTCATAATGTTTTTGTCAAAATAATGGCTTTTCAGACTGTGAAAACAATGTTAGCAGAAAGGATGTATTATTCAGAATGTTCAGCTTTTTTTTTTTTTTTTTTTTTTTTTTTTTGAGAGGGAGGGTAATACATTTAAAATTGATTTGAAATGAGAAGTTATGCAGTTGCTAGGAATGAAGCTATTTATATAGCAGTCTCAGTTTTCCCACTTCTATACTCCTCTATTCTATACTTCTTTCCCAGAAGAAATGAAAATAAACTGCAAGTAATGACTGGAAGTTACTATATCCAAAGCCAGGTAAATTAGAGTGTTTCATTTTTAATTAAAAATAGAAAATTCAATTAAAGCCCCTCAATATAATAAATGGTACTTTCATTTTCACTAGTGGCTTTCATAACAAACAATTATCCTTTGTCAGCTGTATTGCTAACCATACAGAGATTCATATTTAGTACGGCAAAGCAGAAAATAGGTCCCATGCAGCTGTGGAATACAGTGTAGCGATATTCCCCATATTCCCAGAGCCACTATTGCATCTGTAACCTCAGAGATTCTGGCCTGGAGAGTTGCAGGAATTCAAGTATTTTCCTTGCATCCTTGCACTTTTTTTTTTTTTTTTTTTTTTTTTTTTTTTCCTTTCCTATTTTTAAAGTATGTGAGTTTGAATCCTGGCTTGGGCAGGTTGAGTTGGGATTTTGAATTCACAGCCCAGTCACTCAGAATGTCAATTGTCTTCCAGGGCACTGCACTGTGAGTCCCAAGGCTGGAAGCTCTTTAAAACACCATCTGACTTTTAAAGGAACATTTGCAGGAGAATATAAATATATATATGTGTATATATATAGTCTTTCTAAATCTGCCAAGTGTGATTGATTTATCAATATGTAGCAACTAATGATTAAACAAAGAGACATGTCTTCTCCAGTAGTGTTAAAATGCTCCATTAGAAAATTTAAACTAATTTCTAAAGGCATTAATTTCCATAGTGCTGCTAGTTAGCTTTTAGTTAGCTTTTTCTTTCCCTGAGCTCACTTGAGGTATTAAGCTGGCTGACAGACTTAATTTCCTGGGTCTATGGCTCTGGCACACTCCTGCATTTGGAGCTTTAGTATAGAGAGAAAATAGAAGAGTGCTGTGCAGTGTCCTAGTCTGTTTCTCAGGTGTTGAAGGGTTATTCTCTGTTACACTGTTTCCTAGTGTTTTTATCCAAGTTAGTTTTAAATTAAAATGTAGTTGTGCTCTTCCACCTTTCTGCAGTCATGCCCAAGCACTTTTGAAAGCCCAGGACTGTCCAGCCTCTGGAGTTCTTGTTTTAGCTGATGTGTGCCTCTCTGTTGCTCTGTGTATATGATGATTCCTCTTGTCTTTGCTACATGCACGCTTCCCCTGCCTTTTTGGCATCTGTGTGTTGCTTACTCCAGGAAATGTAATTTTCTCGTCATCGGGTGGTTCCACTGAGATAGGCAGATGAATCCTTTATACTTGAATTCTGCAAAAACCCTTTTGCTTTGCACATCTTAATGTTTGGTTCTGCATTTCAGAGCAGGAAGTTTCTGAGGAAATGACAATTAAAGAGAAAACTTGTAGGGCAAAACAGTGTGAAGCACAGAAATACAGTCCTGGAAAGTGTAAATGAATTAAAAAACAAAAATGAGGAACCTGTTCTGTGTGTAACTTGTCCCACTGTCTGGGCTCATAGGACTCTTAGAACTACCTGTTCAACAGCCTTCCTTTCCAAACACATTGTGCCAAAAGCATTGTATTTCTGCTTTGAGGGTCCCTAGGGCTCTGGAGCCCAGGTAGCCTTTACAAGGATGTTTTAGTCCCTAGCTGTGAGGCCACTGCTGTGGCAGAGTGACAGGTTTGTTATTGCAGCCTTGCCCGCAGGCAGTGTGGGCTAGGTGGAGGATTGCTTGGTGCACTGACAGATCACCATGTAGTGCTGCAGGCACAGACCAGGCTGGAATGACTCCTTGCAAGTGGAGTGTGTTTAGTGTATTTCTTATCTGTCCCATAATTGCTGGTCAGTTTAGAAACTGACCCCTATCATGCAAAGTTACAAGTAATTTCCTTGATGATCTGGGAAGTTTTCAATATCCTCAGCCGTTTAAAGTGTTATCCCTTTCCAGCCAAGACAGTGACACTTAAAGATTTTTGCAACCAGTCTGTCTTGGCAAAGATTTCCACTTCCATTTCCCCAGCATGCTAGAACTGAGAAACCTATCTATGCATAGCTTCTCATCATGTTCACCCAATTACCCTGAGGTAGAACTGGGAAGAGGGATGGGGTGGAATGAATTTTGGCAGGGATTTGTGTGTCAGAGGATGAAAACAACAGAGAGCTGGAAGAATGCATTGGTTTCCCATGGCAGGGGATTCCCAGCCTGCTGTTGTGTACACACCCACGAAAACCAGCATGTTTCTGGAGCTAGTGGTAAGAAGTGTGTTGTTCAGAAAGTGGAGACCTAATCTCACAGTGGCTGAGATTTCCAGAGTGCTTCCAGGGCACCTGTGTGAGCTCCTTGTGTTGGTCAGCATCAGTCACTGTGAGAGCTGGGTGGAAACAGATCACCCACACTTCAATTCCAGTGTTTAACTGGGTTCCCTGGGAGGCATCTGGTCTGTAAATGGAACCTTGGCTGTTTAAAGAGCTTAGGAACTGAGAGCATTGCCTGTACTCTGGGCAGCTTCTCACACCTGTTTGCTGTGGTTTGTGTGTGCTTTGTGGGATGCAAATATAAATTTTTGCATGAGATTATTAAGTTGCAATAAAACTTCAGAGAACTGAGTTCACTGATAGAGAGTGCTAACATGTTACATAATGGGAAAATCCACTGTTAGATTTCAAGATGTCCATGGGACCTTTATTTCATTTTTAAATGGATGGTGCTTATTTTCCCATAAGCCAGCAGACTAAGGGAATGATCTAAATTAATTACTGGCCATACTATTAATGACAGAGAAATCTGGCCAGGTACAGTGTCACCCTCTATACATGCTATGTTTTTAGTACAATAACAAATTTGATTGCTTCTGCCTGCTGTCTTTATAATATACTATCACAACATTTAAAAACATGCAGTCTGCTCTGACTTACTGGAAATAGGTCCAGGAGTATAAAATATGTTAAAGAAAGTGTGAATTGACAATGATCTATAAGTGAAAGAAAAAGTGAGTTAAAATTTTGTTCTTATATAGTCATTCTGATAGTCCTTTTAAGCTTTTCTTCTTCATTTATCTATCTATCTATTTACCTATCTATATATTTTTTTTTAAAGAAAGTGTTATGCATCATCTGGAATATAAAGGCTATATTTTAGTGCTAGCTCAAGTACATAAAATCACAATTATTAATGTGTACATGCATAGTGCATCATAACTCTTCTCTTGACTATGTTGTGCTAGATTCTGTCAGACAGAAAAGAAAATGTTCTTGCTCCTGAAAAACTTAAAATGCATATGCAAAGAAGAGGCAGATGGGTAGACAGACAGGTAGGAAGAGCAAGGTGGTATTACTTAGCATGCTGGCCATTTGTTGTATTTTGTTGTTGATTTTGTGCTTTGTACTTTTTTCTAAAATTAGGGAACTGACAAAGCAACCCACCAGTGACTTTTTTCCTCTGGCTTCAAAGTCAGGAGTCCACCCCATACTCCAGTTGTGTCTCCCCTTTGAGGAGTGTCTAATGTCTGTAATATCAAATACATTTTGGGGGAAAAGTACTGTTAGTCTAAGGAAAATTTTCTCAGAAGCATCCTTATTTTCAGGCATTAGTTATGTGCTCAAATTTTGGGTTTTGGTAACAATAAGCACATTTTCAAAAGACTTGATTTTTATAAAAAGGAAATGGAAATACTATGTATGTATGTATTAAAAGAAAATGGAAATACTGTATATTTGTGGAAGAAGTATTGTCTTTCTTAATAATGCCATCACTGTGATATCACCAAATTCCCCACTAACATTCCCTGTTGCATGTGTGTAGCTACTGGCTGCATTTGGTATACTAGGATCTGGTAGAATAAAAAATGCTGCAGGTCTGTCCAAGCTTTTTGATGGCAGAAAGGAGAGGACACGGGGGATGGAGACAGACCATCTACAGAAGGAGTAAAATAAATGATAATGATTCAGGGCTCTCCAACTGTTGAGCTTCAAAGTCTTTAGAAAAGCAGGTATTCTTTGTTCTCTTTTAACGATGGTGGAATTGAGGCAAAGCCAATGTTCCAGTGCAGCTGCCATGGGAATTACAATAAAGGCTGTTGAGCTGTGCAGAAATCGCTCTCCTGGTTAGTACCAGCTCAGGGATGGGGGAGTCTGGTTTCTCCTTCGTGGCAGTACAGAGCAATAACTGCTCAGCTGCTGCCAACGCTTCCTTTTAGCTACTCCTTGTTAGTGGAGAGTTTGTGGTAATGGGAGTAATTAACACACTGGGAGTCATTTCTGTGTCCTGGAAGGGAACAGAAAGCCATCAGAGCAGCCCCAGACATGATTGCTCTGCAGGGTTATTTTCTGTCTCTCTTTCTTTCTTTTCCATTGTGCTTGGGTTTTGATTTTTCTTCTTTGTGTTAAGAAAGCTGGAGAGCTGAAATGGTCTGTAAATTGCATTCATGCTGAGCTGGGGCTAGGTAGGCTAGTTAAAGGTCACTCTCATGGACTAGATGGCCTCCTCTGTGGGGTGGTGAGAGTGTTTAAGAAGGGAGTCACGATGTCCCTTGTGGTTTTTTTAACCCTTTCTTTCCCCAGGATAGATTTGTAGAGCTCTGGTTCTGAATTAAGTTTGTTTAAATAGGCCCAGGATGTAAAAACATGAAGGGTGGTTATGATGAAATGGTAGCTCTTTCAGCAGTCAGATGGCTTTCCAGCCTGATAAATTAGAAGTGAGGCTGTGCTGCCATGGTATCATGCTGTTTATTGAACTAAGCACTTTACTAGTTTGCTCATATCCCTTCTGAGGCTGCTGGTGACATTTCAACTGTATGTCTTGCCAGTGCAGGTGAGTTCAGCTCTCCCATGCATAGGTGCCTAGTTTGGGTATTATGCAGTGTTTCTGGAGGTGAGCTCCAAGGCTAGCCATATATAAGCAGTTATTCTTGCCTTCCCAGGGAAGAACTCAGAATGGAGAGAAGGGCAGTGGGCTTAAACTGACTCAAATCACATGCCCAGCTACCAGGAAACCAACCAACCACCTGCCTATAGGCTACAATTGATGGTGAATGCATGTGCATGTGTGTATACCAACCCACTACAAGGAAGCAATGGCAAACTAATTTAGCTTTACAATCTTTTTTTTTCTTACTTTAATGGGACACAATTTTAACCCCATACCCTGTTTTCTTGCTTTTTTGCTTGATACAGTTTGTTTGCAACTGTCTCCTAGGGAGCTCAGTGCTGAATTTAGATAAGAAGTAAGTAACTTTGTATCAGTTTTCAAGACTAGCAAAGTTAAGCCTGCAAGCTATATCAGTAATGCAAAGAACCAAAGAACATGGAAGAATACATCTTCTGCTTGGGCTTGGAGTCGGACAAAGGCATGTGTAGTTTCACAGTGATGTGAGACACTGGCATGAGTACTCTATCCCTGGAAACCATGCAGAAGAGGTCAACAGGTGCTCCATGTCACCCTCAGTCCCTAATTTTAAGGTGCTGGTCTTCATATGCACATATCTGTACATCTAAGATAAAGCCTGAAATATCACTGCTTCTCTCCTTACAGCCAGCCAATAATGTAATGCTGCATCCCATGAAGTTCTGGCAACTTCAGCAGAACATAGGTGTGTTCAGCTCTTTGCAAAGCAAAGCCCCCATTTTTGACCTCACTTCCAGCCTCTTCACTAAGCTGAGCCCATCTTGCCTTACCTGTGACCCCTCTGAGCTATGTAGTGCCACTGAAATCTCCCTTGGTAAGAGAATGATAGAAGTGAATGAAGAACGGAAGCCCTCCATCTCCATCTCTATCCCAGTTCTTTCAGCTCAGCTTCCCTGGCTCCACCCCAGAGTCCTCTCCATCTCAGCAAGGGTATGAGGCAGTGTCCAGATTTATTACTGAAATGCAAATGCTGCTAGAGGAATTAAAAACTAAATTAGCCCCTGCAGTTTTTTCTAGTCTCATGAATTTCAAACCCTCCATGTCCCCTCTCCATTCTCTGTAAACATCCCTCCATGCTTCCTTGCTGAGGATGTTGTGTGATGGGAGGATTTCTGTGTTCCTTTTTGTCTATAGTGACCTATAGATAAAAAGGTCAACTAGCAACTCACAGTTTTCACATCTGCATTTTTTATTGGAAGGATTTTTTTTTTTGTTATGCTATCACCCTTTTGTCTTTAGCTGCAATTCAGCTGGGGATAGATCAGGCAGAAGGATTTTAAAGCATTAGCCAAAAGGAGCCCATTGTTCGAAAATGGATGAGTGAATAAATACTATGAATTCCCCATTTCTCTCTGCTAGCAAGCTTGACTTTTAATATCAATTATTGAGGATAAATTTTACTGTGTCATTTTGAGCAGCATATGTCATAGATCTGTAATGATTTGATTGCTGTGCTTTGCACCAATTGAGGGAAGACATGTGGATGCAGACCCAAATTAGGATCCTGTTTACTGCTTCCTAAAACTCTGCTGCTCCATTAGGGCTTGAGAAATAAAGAAAACAATTGGATTCTGCTTGTTTTAGAGTGAAGGAAAGAACAAAAGTGAGTTCACATGGGGTGTTTTGTATACATGGATCCTAGGTGACCAGTGTGTATTTTTTCCTTCTGCACAAACTGTGGCATAGTGAATAGTTCTGGTTGTGAAAGAGGATGTCAGACTGGGTGCACTGTAAACCTTTCCCATCAGTGTGTCAGTGGGATTTTGTCCAGCATCCTGATGTGGAATAACATGACTTACACAGGTTTGCACGGGACTGCTGAGGCAGGGGTTTGCAAGGGAAACCAGCCTGTCTTTGAATTCATCTAACTCTGTTCTTTCTGCTGAAAATTACACTTTCAAATACAAATAAGTCCATCCCCAAGTGATTAGCAGCCAGAGAGGGAGGTAGTGGAGGAGGGAGGACAGGGAGTGACAAACCCATCTCCTGTAACCTTTCTGTGCAGTTGGGTAAATAAGCTGCAGAGCAACAGCTTCTCACCCCCTTTCCTAAGCAGGTGTGTTTCAAGACGTTTGCAAAGATATTAGCCCTGCATACAGAGTGTGCCAGTCAGTAATTATGGAAATTAGTTGGCAATTAGATAATGTCACTCAGTCTCCATATACAGCTGATAAGTGGTTGAGAGCCACTTCAAAGCAAGGGCTAGACCCCCTCTGTGGGCTGCTGAGCAGCTGCCTCTGACCTGGCATTAATAGACTGCTGTCAAGTTTGGGAAATGTGTGGTGGTTCGGCAGCACTGCCTTTGGCACTGTGGTGGGGCTGCCTCCCTTTCCTGGTTGGGGAACTTGTGCAGCTCTGTCAGCCCTGTGAGTGGGATGTTTCAATAGTGCCAGTGGGTGTGTTTCCTACAGTGGGTTTGGTGCGTGTGAGATGCTGAGCTCTCTGCTCAGTGTGCAGGTTCCTCGTTATTGCAGATCTCAGGTGGGCCAGGGAGGTGGTACAAGCTGTTGCAAGTACAGTGCAGATAATTTGCCTGTTGCTGTCCATCATGAAATGTTTTTATGCAAGATGTTGTCATGCCATGACAATGAGAGTTCTCGGTGAGAAAATATGTAAGACAATACTCTGGGATTCTGTAGCTTTTGTCCCAAACTGTAATGTATTGCTATGGTAGCAGTGTAGCTGTATGAGGCTGCTAGGGTAGTATTTATGCTAAAAATAAAATGGTAAGAGAAGAAAATTATTCATTCTCAGCGTGTCTTGGAGAATCATTGTGGGAATGGGTGAGGCACAGAATTGGTGTGTCAGGATTTACTCTCTCAAGGTTGGGACTCAGATTGTGCCTCCTGCTATAAGGGGCACTGGGTCTTCTGAGCTCTTCTTGAGGTCCCTGCTGCTGTGGTAAGATTTGCTCTCACAGACTTAACAGTGTGAGACATGAAACTGGAGTAATGGGAAGCACTGTGAGTCAGGAGTGACGTGTGTGACACAGCTCTGGGGGAGTCACAGATGGCCCTAGCCTGCTAGTGGCTGGGTGTGGGCAGCCTTCCCAAAACCTGAGTTGCAGTTTCTAAAAGGCAATGAAGCACCCAGCAATGACACCTATATTTCATGGTTTTTGCATTGTCTTCCTCTTCTGATGGAGAGCTGGCACTGTCTTCTTTCAAAACAGCTAGAAAGGGATTACCTTGGCTTCTCTTAATCAAAACAGAAAGAGGAATTGCCTTGGCTTCCCTCAGTCAAGACTGCTATTCTTGTTTAACCATTTTTGTCTGATTTCCCTTGTTGACTATGCCTTTTGTCCTGCCCTAATGAACTTGCATCATTACAGAATTTTACACCACAGAGGTAGCCTACTCCCATTACTGTACCTTTGAAATATCCCAAGGATTGAAGTGACCAAGGGAGGCTGGGATTTGTCTGTGTAAAAACAGGGTTCCAGCATCCTGAGATTGGGAGAGACTGATAGGCTTTTCAGACAGGAGTTTGAACTATGTGTGGACATCTCATCTGTGGTTATAATGTTCACACCTGCTGCTGTGATTTACAGCATCTTTCACTGCTTATCAAAGTGTTGGTCTTCTAAAACAGGGAGACAAGAGTATAAGACTGAGGGCTGCTTTTGATGCAGATGGTGCAATCTGCCCTGCCCAGGAGAATTAAAAGCTGGGGCAAGAGCCCTGATGCATTGGGGTCTCTGTGGATGGCTGCTGCCATGCTGGGCTTGTCGCCCTTCTCAGCTCAGGCTGACCACAGAGCTGTCTGATGGAGTAGTGAAGTTTGCCATGATGGTAGTAAATGGTCCAGGAAGCTGTGAGCTGCTGGAAGCACATCACTGGTTAATTTACACACATTATGATGTTCCCATTTCCATCTCATCAGTAATTCCAGGCTTGGGTCATCACTTTCTCTCTTACCTTTCTCTCACTCTATTCTTCTCCATAAATCATGGGCTATTTTAGTGGATCCACTAGAGAGCAGAGGGAAGAAAGGTAAATGGACAAAAACCACATAATTTTTTAAAAATTAATTTTTCAGAGCCCCCCAAATCCCTATGAACTTACGCCAACATTGTGATTATTGGGAAGACAAATGAATTGCGGAATTGGATTCTGTGTTTAATTCTTTGTTCGTTTTACATCTCTTCTAACACCTCCTTTTTCCACCTTCCATTTTCCTCAGCCAAGCTGTTAACAATTAAAAGAAATTATCTTCCCTCTGGTTTTGACTTGATTTTATTTGTGTTTATAGCAGTTTAGCTAACACACTCCACTCAGGCAACTGCAGGGAACAGGCCTGGTTTCCACTCGGCACTGAAAGCTCACATTTCTCTGCAACTTGCTGGTTTTTTTTTTTTTTTTTTTTTTTTTTTTTTTTTTTTTTTTTTTTTTTTTTTTTTTTTTTTTTTTTTTTTTTTTTTTTTTTTGTTGATCCCTTTTGTTTTCTAAGTGACTTGTTTTTTGTACTGGCTAAATTTGTCAGACTGACAGCCCTGGAGACTTATGGCTTCTGCAGGTCCCTGAGGCAGGTGGGGATGTGACTGTGTGACCTCTCCTCTCCATTTCTTAGAGATTCTTCTCCAGCTCAACCTCTGTCCCTGCCAAACAGAAACTTTCCAGCACTGCCCACTTCTGCAGTGTCTGTGTGCCTTCTCCTTCCGAGCAAGATGGGCAGTGGGGTTGAAAGGCATCTGCTGTGAACAACTCTTACAGTCCACAGCACAAAACACTTTTTCCAAGCAAATACTGCCTCACAATATTTGTGTTCCAATTTGTGGAAGGTGTGTTCATGCTGACTTCTGTGAGGCTGAAGGCCTTGATTTTCATCACCTCCTTTCTGGCTTTCTATCAATGCTAGTTAGCCATTCCCAGAGCTGTTCTTGTGTCCAGCTCATCTTTGTGAACAAACACCTGTGTTAATAGAAAACTTACTTTCTGCTTGGGTACAATTTCCAAAGAATGAGCCTAGCTTTGTGCTGCCTTTACTTGTCACTTAAAACATCCTCCTACACCAGGCATACAATCACCCACATGCAAGTATGCAGAAGTGAGTTGAATCCCAGTGTTAACAGATAAAACTCATTGCAGGCAGTTAGAATTCTTTGCTCTTAATTAGGGGTGAATTTGGCCTTTTTGCCAAATGGCCATTAGACCAGGGAAAGTGGTTAAATGCTTAGACAGTTCTTAGCATCTAAGCTACAAGTTTGCAATCATCTAAGCTGCAGGTTGCCGTATATAATTTGCACAGCACATGTTTCCAGGTTGCAGAGGTCCGTGGTATAGTGTCTGAAGTATGCAAGAGAGGTAAAGTAAAATCAGCTATTGTGTGACAGGCTGACAGCAGGGTTGTCTTCTCTAATGCTTCCTTGGTGTGCTAGGAAGCATAATGTAGGCAGTGGAATAGGAAGTTTGGATAATGGTGTTTCTTGCCCTTACCAGCTTTTAAACTCTAAGGAAATCTGGTCTTTGCCCTAAGCATTTTCATGGAGAGGTAATTGTTACTGGGAAAGCTCCAGCACCATTTCTCAGTAAAGTCAATGAGATTGCATCCATCAAAGGAGTTAAATAATTGGGTGTATTTTTACATTGCTAATCATTGTTATGTGTGCAGATGACTCGGTGAGTTCTCTATTTTGGCCTCTTAGTTTTGAGGACATAGATGTCCTTGCTGCTTTTGAGACCTGTACAGCCAATTGCAAGCATGAAGAAGTGTCCAGAGTATCAAGAAATGTAATTGAGTTAATTGGACCCAAGATGTTAATAAGCTTCATAGTAAAGATGTGGTGAGTATTAAGATTAACTTTTCCCTTTCTTTTTTTTGTCTTGACCCCACAGGTCCTGCAAGCTCCGTGAGTGCCAAGCAGTGAATTATGGGCTGGGTATCCACCAGTGCATCATGAAGATTGACTTTATTTTTGCCCTCTTGAAGTTCACGTGCTTTATGAATTCACTCTGTCTTCTATCTCACTGTCACCTCCGTCAATATAGTCATCACCTCTAGAAAACAAGAATTTTAGGCTTGGGCCTTGGCTCTCCCTTTCCTTCCTCCTGGAACACCAGTGTCACCTTTGTGTTCTACCAAAACAAATCACTGTAGGTTATTTTGCCCTTCAGAGAAGTACACCATCTGGAGAGTCACTTCATGTACCCTGTACTTCTTAGATAAAAGCCTCTGGTTCCCAAAGGATAATTGAGATCTTTCCTTGGGAGGAAACGCTTCCTCTTGGTCACGTGCACTTGCAATCTCACTTTCCACTTACTCTCCTGCTCTCTGTCACTCTCTCTGCTCTTCTTCTCTTCCTTTTGGATTTAACATTTGGTGTTGACTGCTGGGATCCTCCTCCCAGTAGCGTGGCTTCTTTTGTTCTCCTAGGGAAGAGCAGATTCTTGAAACAATGGGCTTCACTCTGCATTCTATCTACTTCACCTGGAAGGTGAGTTTGCTGCTGGGCTCCTTGCTGGGTCTCTGTTTGGGTCTGGAGTTCCTGGGCATTCCCAATCAGTGGGCCCGCTACCTCCGCTGGGATGCCAGCACTAGGAGCGAACTCAGCTTCCAGTTCAAGACCAATGTCTCTGCTGGGCTGCTTCTCTATTTTGATGATGGTGGCGTGTGCGACTTCCTCTGTCTGTCCCTGGTTGATGGGCGCATCCAGCTGCAGTTCAGCGTGGACTGTGCGGAGACCACAGTGACCACGGAGAAGCGGGTGAACGACAGCGCCTGGCACCTGCTGATGGTGAGCCGCAGCCAGCTGCGGACGGTGCTGGTGCTGGACGGCGAGGCCAAGGCGGGCGAGGTGCGCCCGCAGCGCCAGCACATGAACATCGTCAGCGACCTGTTCCTTGGCGGGGTCCCGCTGGACATCCGTCCTGCTGCCCTGACTCTCGATGGCGTTCTGAGCCAGCCGCCCTTCCAAGGATTTATCCTGGATCTGAAATACGGCAATTCTGAACCGCAGCTCCTGGGCAGTCAAGGGGTCCGACTGGAAATGGAGGGACTTTGCTCAGAAAACCCCTGCGAAAATGGTGGCACTTGCTTCCTTCTGGATGGTGAGCCACACTGTGACTGCTCAGCCACTGGATATGCTGGCAAGCTGTGTTCTGAAGGTAAGAGAATGCTTCCCTGCTTCTCACTGACCTTTGCACAATCCAAAGAGTTAATTTGTTGTTTAGCAGGGCTATGACAGAGTTCTTATTCCTGTTGATGGTTGTCAGAGGAATTCAAGTTTCACCATTCTTTTTCCAAGTGGAAGTAATGAAATGGGAGTAGATAGAGTGTGTGAGCAATTGCAACAAGTGTCTGCTGAAAGGATGCTGCACTTGTAGACAAGTGCAGATTTTCATCATCATCATCATCATTCATTTCATCAGCAGCGTACTAATAAGGGTGGAGAACATAAATTCGTAAATAAAACTAAGAAGCACCCTAGGTTATTGTTAGTAAAAGCAATGGCTGGCTTTTTTCAGTAGTCCCCGAAACTGAAGTGCCAGCAAACACGAGCTGTATATATATATATTGCTGACATAAATGATTGACAGGACACTGTATACTTATTTGATATTAGCTGTTGCTAGCCTGTGGAAGCCCCCTTCAATTGCTTGCATACCAATCACTGAATGGCACCTTGATTGTTTTAGCATCCTTGATTAAATTGCTTTTTAAATTGATCTTACTTAGTGTTGCAAAGGGAAGAGGGATTTGGATGTTCCTGCATTGTTTGGTACTCTCTTTTTGAATTTGAGTTTGAGAGTTTTAAGTCATGCAAACCACATGATGAAGTGTATTTCAGATTTTTCCTTTGGTCTTTAGCAATGTGATGGTAATTAACTCTGTGTGTGCAGGAAACTTAAGTAAGTGAACTGAAAGTCCCTATGTGAATTTGAGAATATCATCACAACATTATTTATGGTACTTGGCTTTAAACAGTACAGTTTGAGCTTAAACCAAAGATGAAACCTAGACAAGAAGTGTTTAATCTCAAGGAAAAAAAAAAAAAAACCACCAGAAATTTTGTCAAAATGGAAATATTTGCAGTAATATATTTTCACGGCTACCATTTGTTCACTTCTTTTGGCAGTGAAACTAGATTAAACAGAGTTTAGTCCGTACAATGTGAGAAGTGGTGAAAATAGTCCTTTATACTCTTGATATCTAAGTAAAAAGCCCTACAGCTCGATGTTTACAGTCTGCGTTTAGATGGAGAAGCAAAATATTTTTATAGGAAGGGAAGGTTTGGAAAATAAACATTGCCTCCATGTGTGCATTCATTTTATGGTGATTTTAATAATAACAGAAAATTTGGCTTTACATCCAAATAATACAGTAACAGTACATGAGCATTAGATGGGAGGTGTGAGCCTGTGAAGTGTTGGACACTAGAATTCTTCCTGGCTATTTGTTCAGACCTGACTAGTCCAAACCATTAATGAGCCAGAACTATTTTCTGTGCTTGAGCCATGAGTTATGTGGGGCTGGATAGACTTCTGGGTGTGACCAGGCAGTTCAGGAGCTGGGCCACTAGCCTGATCCTCACACACTTATGGAACAAACACACCTCAGGTCTAAGTGCCAGGTATGGTGATAGAAGATTGCAAGAGCCACACAGTCGTGTGGACCCTGAAAGATAAAGATGTAAGGCTCTGTCTACTGCTGGGCTAATGGATCCAGACTCCTTGGGGAACTGCTCAAGACATCAACAGCATATGGTTTTCAATGAACCTCTTGAGAAGGTACTGTAAGTGAGCAGAAATTCATGTACCTGTGGGGCAATTGTGAGAGCTCTAACCAGGGCTCAGGGGGTGGACTTCCTGCATTTCCTGGGTGGGTGGAACAATCTGAAATACATCTTCTAATGAATCCAGGGATATTTTTGTTGTAGACACCATGGAGAAAGCAGTGCTATTGTTGCTCTTTGAAGCCTGAGTCACCATTGCTGTTTGTTTCCTATAGTGATTCATCAGTTTCCAGCCCAACCTGGTGTTAAGGGTGAACAAAGAAGTTCGTCACAATGTGCCTTCTTAAGCAAACACTTTTAACTCACTGTTAGCTGGGGTCTTTTCACTCTCAGAGAAGATGCTGTGCGGAGAACTTCTCCAATGGATCACATGTAGAGATTTCCAGAGTCATTATCTTGTTTGGTTCTTCTTGTTTTTCATGTATTACTAAATGGTATATATTTGGTTTATGTTAGAATTTTATAATCAGCCTTGTTTTCTGCCTCCTTTATGCTCTAACAGTGGCGATTTTTGTGTGTTAAATGCTGTCATTGAAAAAACGTTACAGTGTCTGTGCAGATGAATGGGAAACCAAAAGAAAAGGCTGTTTAGTAAGTGGGAACAAGCAGACAAAGAAAACTGGCAAGAAAAAAAACCAGGAACCAAATTAACTATAGCTAGCTTTTTGTCTGACTTTGAAAAGCGTAAGATGTTGTCTTTCAATTCTGCAAGTGTGGGAGAACCTCCACTGATAAACAGTAGGATGTGGCAGGAATGGCAGAACTGGTTACAGGCTCTTCCTGCCTGTGGCTTGCTTGGCCATTAAACAACTTGTATTTTCTTTGTTTGCTTTTTTTTCCCCCAAGAGATTGAGATGTTTGTTGTCAGAATGTTCCCTTTTGTTTTGTATCTTTATCATGCCTCTGGATATATGCAGAAGTAACATGGTTATTTTATTCTCAGTCTCACTTTTGAAAAAGATTGGTCGCTGGACTGGATATCAACAACTCCCTTTTTGGGAGGGGAACCTTCACTCCATTACAGTATTTACTAGTCTGTAGTCTCTGTGCATATTTTCATTTCATCACCAGAGTTGGCTCTTTTACTGGGAACTGATGTTATCCAATCAATAACAAGTTCTGTTTGAACAGCTAAATGTAATATGTACCTTTTAAATAATGAGTTCTCTTGACACTGTCCAGGCCATTACTTGGCAATTGACTGATACCTATGTCTGCAGATGGTAAAACCATAGCAAGCTCATTTATTTTGTGACCAGAGATAGGAGAAGTAAATAGAGAGTGGAACCTGCTGATTCTGTACTGTGATAGAATGAAGCTCCATTTATAGTATTATAGGCCCACTATAACTCCAAGTTATGATGCATGTCAACAGAAAGCAACCATTCCATACTGAGATGAAACTGTGAATCCTGTCCAGGATGTGCCCCCAATGTGCACCCAGAGTTAGTAGGGTTGTGCACATCTTGTCATTCACATATCCAGATGGCAGCTGAGCAGGTACAGTTTCTGTGTCTGAGTTTATACAGTGGGAGTGAAAATATGTGCACTGTGGAAAGTTTGGCTGTTTTGAATAAAATGTGAGACTACTTTTATTGCAATTGGAGTAAACTGGTTCATTGAATGTGATAGCTCTGTAGGGTACAAAGGATGGATGATTTGAGTAGCTATAGTTTGTATGTTTCTGGGCAATGGTGGCATTAGACATGAAAGCTGAACTGAGAGACATCTTCCCCTCTAATAAACCTCATCAGCCTCTGTGGAATCAGGCTGCTGCCAAGAGAATTAGGTTCCTGTAGAATTTGATCATCACAGATACATTCATACTTCTGGGAAAAGAACCCAAGAAAACCTTCTCCATGCAAATTTTGCAAGCTGAGCTGCTGTAGGAGCCAGATGAGTTTGTTTGTATCTGCTCATTTAGGACCATGCTGTCAGTCTGCAAGAAATTTTCTCTTTTGCTGACACTGCTGTGTAGAAAGTGAGCTCACAGATGTGGACAGCATGAATGCAACCCTGTTTGTACAAGTGCATTTTGGCCTAAACTCTCACCCTTCTTCCAAGACTCCTTCTGGACTTTCTGAGGCAAGGTGAACAGAAGATGTGCTTAGAAGTGCATTAACTCTGCTTGTAGCTGGAGAACCAAGACGTTGATCACCAACTTCACAAAGCACCATGCTGAAGCCTTTGTGTTGCCTGCAGGGGCTGTTTCTAAACGAAGGCTGAATACGGGCTTGATTGCACCTCTTCCCTTGATTACAGAGCACGATTTCCTGGGGATGCTGCCTGCTGAATGACAGAGGAGCCCACTGCTCTGTAATTATCACACTTCTAGCTGCATCGGGAGCAGATTTTTCTATAGCCCCTCAGCTTCGTTTAAAGTGACAAGTTACTGGGGGATTTATCCTCCTCCTGTCCCTTGGGAGCAGCCCAGCCTTGGCTGTGTCTGGGGCATTGCCCAGCCTCACCTGCAGTCCCTGCACCTCCCTGCCAGCCGCCCCAATCTTCCTAACACTAAGGGATAGTCTGGCACTTTGCCACGAGCCTGATGCTTGCACTTCATCTGCATATACATTTACATACATTTTGTAATCAGAAACAAATGAACATGACCATAATATTTGCTTCTACTTGCATATTCCTTGATAGATGAACATAAATTGGTTGTTGAATTCACCAGCAATGAACAGTTGCAGACCCTCCATTTGGTCTTGTGCTCTGCTGTTCTAGAGGACAGCAGGCAGTTCTGGCACATGCCTTGGATGGGCCCAAATCTTCACTAACCTGTGCAAAACTCCAGAATTGATTGTCTCCAAGGACTGCAAAGTAAATATTGCAAGGGGCAAATCTGCTGTTTTATATCACTTCTTATGTCACATCACTGGCCATTGGGCAGAAAGCTGGTCTGCCCATGACTTCATTTTGCAGCAATTCAGTTTTCCCCATCTCTTTTGCTTGTTCATTCTTCCTGGTTTAAGTTCCTTTGGTTGTATTTAAAATTATAATATTTTTTCCAGTCTGGTTGCAATTTTTTTGATGCATTGCCAGATGAGTACCAGAGAAAGATGATGTGTTCACGTATTAATGTTTATAAAGTGCTTTGAAACTTTAAAGTGGAGTTTAAGCACCATTTATTATTCTTAATGATAAATATTAAAACTGAGCAGGAGCCACAGGATTTGAATTTAGATCCTACATACCCATTCACAGAAGATGCCAAGGACCCCCCTCATTAAGTGTGGACTAAGCAGCTCCAGGGTTGGCTGGATTTTTTTGGTAGACTCTCCTGCTTTAAAAGCAGGGGAACTGCAGGGAGATTGCAAGACCTTGTAGGGTGAGTGCCATTGATTGAAATAGTCTGGCTGCAATACATGCTGACAGCTATATTCTTGTAGTTTTCCTCTCTTGTATTACAGATGACCATGGGGCTACAATCCTTTTCTGCTGGATTGCAGGTGAGCTGCAGACCTTGGGCAAAAGAGATGTTAAACCCCTCAGTTAGGCAAAGTGTGGACATCTCCTCTCATACAATGAAGCAGTGGTGTTTGGGTACAAAGGAGATTGCTGTTTGGTGTAAGGTGGAACTGGTGAAGAGTGACAATAATTTGAGGACCAGAAGAAGATGTAACTCAGGGGTAAAAAGCCTCAAGATGAAAATGTTCTTTTATAAAATGTTACAGAAGAGGAAATCATAGCTCACAGAGACTGTTTGCAGTAGCTGCTCCATATTGCTTTTACCTGCGTGGTAGAATAAAAGAAGATTTCTTGGCTTTGCAAAGAGAATGGGGTGACCAAGCTTCTGGAGGACTAAATCTAGATGGAGTTTGGATACCAGCATTCTCTGTGAGACCAACCTGCTGGCTCCTGCTCTGTCCCAAAGTGTGCACAGCCTGGATCTAAACTGGAATTTTTGGGAATTACTAAATAAAGATCAAAATTAAAGTAACTGGTAATAATTATGTGAAAGTGAACAAAGTCAGGCATTTCTCTTTCCAGCTTATGGATTCCCAACTTGATTTCTAACAAAGGGTTTATTTTCCTTTGGTTTTCCCATTAAAAAAAATAAAAGGGAGGCATAAGAGTTGATTTATTATTACTGTACAGGCTTTTGCTGAGCTAGGCAGCTTGTCATGGAGGTCAATCAGCAGTAAATATAGCCCCAAGCAAGACAGCACATGCTGTAGCTGTTGCTTTCATCCTTTTTCTGGTACGGAGGTGAGCAGGGCATTTGCCACAAGGTAATTTTTGTGATGTTTTGGTAAAAAATGGAGGGCAATAATCCTCCCAGATACCTTGAGGATGCTGGAAATGGTGCCACAAAGCTCCAGGGAGAGAATCGAAGGAGGAGCACATCTGTGCAGTGAACTCTTCACTACTCAAAGAAGATGAGTGTCTGCATGTCAACATCAGCACTGAGTGCTCCCTGGTGCAGGAGAAGGTGGTAATCCATGTGATGAAATGGTAGAATGGTCACCTATCCTTGGCTAACTTCTAATTTCACTTTACCTCTCTATTTCTTTGCTGACCAACTTTGAACTTGATGGGCAGAAAAGCTTTTTTCTCTCCCTATAGAAAGCAAGGCAACTGCCATGTTATTGCTGTCCAGAGACAGCAGTGTGACTTCTGGTGTATGTGTGTGTGTCTCCCACAATCCTTCATTGCAGACAGGTTCACTGCCATTGTAAACCCGCCCTGCAGAGCAAAGCAGTTGCCATTCTTCCATCTGTAAATGGGTCCAGGAGCTGACAACTGGGTGCAAAACAGCCCAAGGGCTGAGAGATGATGTGAGGGAGTAGGAAGGGCTGTGGATGTCACCCTCTACTTGAAGCAGAACTCATTTGTATTTGAATGTGTTTGCTCTGAAATGGGGCTGAGACCTGAGTGCATTGGATTCACATTCTGTGCTGCCTTTGCCAGTTACGCTGTGTCAGCTCTCCAGGCCCCACTGCATGTACACTTGTTCAGCTCATTATTCTGAAAAGAGACCAAGGTAAAACGTATAAAGGAAGTGGAGCAGGGCAGCAGAACTTGAATGGGCTGGTCATAAGAGTGTTAGCACCTAAGAGGCTGATTTCCATTTCTGCCACAGTCTTTCTGCGTCCCTGGAGTGATTTTCTGGCAGACTAAAGGACTCAAGACTGAATCAATTGACCTTTCTTTGCAGAGGATATGTACCTGGTTACCCCCTGTGTTTCAGTTTCTATATCTGAAATATGTAGGCAGTGAGGCTTCCTGTACTCCAGGTATTAAGGATCCCATATGATTCTGTGTGACAGTGATAGAGACATATAAATATCTTAGCATGACAAGTAAATTATGATAATGCATGGACACTCAGTAGAATTACCTGGTTTGATTGTCAGTTTTTTAGCTAGGACGTGCAGTTAGAAATTAAGGTGGTTTTCCTTGTTAAATGGCCATCTTTGAGAGTGCTCCTCATCTTTCTTTTCAACAGAAATCTCCCAGTTTCCTGCTACTCTGTGCAATGTCACACTATGAGTAGGCAGACCCTTCCCAGGCCAGGCTGCAGTTGTGCTGGTACAGACAGAGCCTGAGCAGCAGTGTACCCTCTTCCCTGTTGGTGACATGGAGCAGATGCTGCACTGCAGGGAGCTGATACAAGCAATAGGAGGAGAAAGAGAACTTTTGATGGTTTTTATTTTTATTTTTTTGATATCTGACCCATGTGCTCCACTGACCTCCCCCAAATGTCCTCTGCTGTGAACCTCAGATGCTGATCAGATGCTTTTCCTTGTACAGTGGCCCACCTCTGCCAACCTGTCTGCATTGGTGCTCTCCCTGCTGTGGCTGCTGCTTTCAGCCTGCCCCTTTCACCCTCCATACTCAAGACTTGCCTCGACCTTGTGCTGTCAGGGGAAGCAAAGGGAGCATGAAAGGCTACCCAAGCAGAATGGCATAGTTTGCACTTTCTCTGTTTCTCTATGCATTAAAAGCAGCATAGCAAAGAAAGCCCATTGGATTGTTTCTGAGTGCTTAATTAGCACAAAGCTGGCCAGTGTTTTGTGGCTCTAAGGCACTGAAAGGGTGCATAAAAATCTTGCCTTTCCTATTAACTCTCATCAAAGCTCTAACTGCTTATTAGATAAAGCAGGTGTATTTGTCTGCAGTTTGCAGTGTAGGGCAAGGAGGAAAGGTATACTTGACTCTCAGGATTTTGCTCTGAGGTGTGATCTTCTTCCTCTTACTCATGGAATTTGACCAGTTGAGTAACTTGAGTGAATGGACTGGGTTTGGTTCTGAGTATTTGGCACGAGACCTTTATCAGAAGAGAAAGAAGGAATTTCTTGATAGGTGTAGGAATTTGAGCTGTAGGTTCAACCTGGCTTCAATCTCTAATAGTGCTGGTAGGCTCCATAGTTTGCTTGGCTGCTGCATTTATTCAGAAGCCTTTCTTGGCCTCCGTAGTCTCTTGGGTGGATTTTCATTTCATCATGGTTTGTTGCCTTAGTACTTGAGAAAAGTGACACTGTCTGAGTTTTCCAAACCTCTAGTGTGTCTTCACAGGCATGTGTTTGATTTTCTGATTATTCCTGCTGCATCCATCTTGCAAGTCTGGCTTTCAGGGTTGGAGAGCCTCTCAGTACCTTTCTCCTCAAGGTAATGTAGGAGAAATTCTTGGAACTAAAGGGATGTTTCTCCACTGAGGCTGGTTGGGAGCAAGAGTTGAGGAATGGCTAGCCATGAAGGGAGTAACTAGTGTTGTGATCTGCAAATTTCATAGTTCAGTTGTTTGCAGCTGAATTCCTTAAGTTTCTTTCTGTTTGTGGTTGAAATTGCTTATGCTTAATGTCCCCAAACACTTTTTTTAATGAGGAAGAAGTGTGTGGAATCATTCCTTAATAAATTGCTGATTAAAAGAATAAAGGAAAAAAGTGAAGTTTGTGAAGAGGAAATGAAATTAAATTTCTTGTCTTGGACTACCTAAAAGACAAAGCTGCTAAAGTAACCAGAATTTCTATATTTTCACTTCTGTCATTTGCTTTTTTCTCTGTGGCTTCTCTGAGACCTGCTCTGGGACTTGGTGTGGTAGAAGGCAGGGGGTTGTGCAAAGGAACTACCCTGCATGATGCCTCCAGACCTCTGCTGTGATGGGAGATCTGTGTAGGTCCTTGTAATTCACTTAGCTTTGACTTTAAGGAAGATAACAGGGCATCAGTGATCATAAAAAATTATGGATGGATGTATTGTCATTGTGAATCAGTAGCATTGCCCGATCCCTTAGGATAACCAGAGCTAGAGGTATGTTTGTATTAGTGTCAAAGATGGGGCAAAACTCATATAGGCATATCTAGCTGAAAATTTGGCAGATTAGGTACTGGTAGCTGTGTGATCCCAGAGCTTGAAATGGGATGGTATTGTTATGACTATGAATTTATTATTGTGTAGAAGACCTTTTTAGCAATCACTGGATGCTGCAGAAAATGGCAAAATCCTCTTTCTTCTGAGTTCCTCTAGTGGGCACTGTGTTGTTGGAGATCTGACTTATTTTTTTTCTTCACTGAAAAAAAAAAAGTAGGGCTCCAGTGATCAATTTGTAATTTAGCTTGCTGGCTGCCTCCTCCTAAATTTTCTTTTCCTTCATTACTTAAGCTGAAGTGCTCAATTGTGTCTGAGCTGCAGCAATGAACACATTTACAACAAATTCCAGAGCCTGCTGGTTTTGAACAGACATGAGGCCTATATACCTACACACATTATCTCTGCTTTGCACCTGACACAGAAATGTATCTTTAAGGCAGTCTGGTGTTTGTCTGCCCTATGGTGTGGCATATTTGAATGAAAGACATGTGAAGTTACCTTTTGACCAGCTAAGACACATCAGAATCAGACAGACTGGAAATGTTTTCCTTGTGAAAAATGGTGGTTTCATTCAGATCAAAATAGTTAGGAAAAAACCCCCAACTGATTTGGATGAAAATCTGCAGAAAAAAAGCAATGTATTTTTAATTTGTAGAATTTCTGAATCCTGATTTTTAAGAAAAAAGTGTACTCTGTATCTATTACACATAACAATGTAGCTTATTTTATAATTTACCTACATCATTAGCCCAAATATGGATCTACTACTGATGAACTGCAATATATCACAAAAATGTTGAAGTGTTTTAAGGAAGGGGCATGTACTCCCACAGTGACCAAACGGAACTAATGAAAACCCATGGATTCAACTCCACCATGCTCCTGTGGGAGCTGTTAGGTTCAGAAGAGCAGGCAAAAGGAGCCCTAAGCATAGGTTAAACTTAACCAGAGAGGAGAACAGATTTCCAGCTTGAAAGCAGCAAGTGGAGCCTGGAGCACAAATGCAGCAATGACCAGATTGGTGCCCTTTGAAGCCTCCCAGGAGAGAGGAGTGGTGTGAAGCACTGTTATCCTCTCAGTCCCTTGGAAGTGACAGCTCCATAGGTACTGCTGTCTGTCAAGAGCTCCACTGAAGGAAAGGCCCGAGGAATAATTGTGAGTGGGTAGGACTCGAGTGGGCTCTTTCCCATGTGATTTCTAATGTGTATCAGTGAACACTGCAGTCTCTCAACAGTGACAGTGGAGGCAGCAAGACTGAGTATATTAGCAAAGAGCCCAGCTGCTGATTTGACAGGCTGAGATTGTCAGCTGTTTGATTTTTAGCTTTTTAGCATGTTGGATTGAACCTAAGTAGTTTACAACGTAGCTGGACCTAAGGACTGGGCAGCAGGCATTCCAAAGAAGAGCAGAACAAATACCTCTCTGTGCAGGAAATGCTCTTTGAAATGCAGCCAGCCAAAGCTGAAATTTGGGCTGGATAAGCAAGGCTCTGCCTATGAAAATCACTTGGGATCTGCAGCAGTGTGGCATGACAGTCATTCGTGAGCTCTGGGATGTTTTCCCTGTCATTGCTGCTGCCAGTGTGGTGACTCCCAGTTTGCCCTAGGCAAAAGATATCTAAACCCAAGTACTAAGTAACAGATCCTCTGTCCCGGGAGAACAATTGGCTGTGATTTCAGAACTCATTTGTCAGTGGTGTTTAATTATAGCCTTGCTACCACTTGCAGTGGAGGTCACCGCTATATTGTAGGTCTATTTAGTGCTCCCTCTGGTCTTAAAAATCTATGAATCTATATCATGCTATTTTGGGCCATTTGTAACAGTCTCCACTAGTTTTCTTCCAGAGCTGAAATTGCTTAAGTTTCCTCCTAGTTAATTGACAAAATGTTGTTGTTGGAAAGCTGACTAAAACAATTTAAGTCCTTTTTCAGGTCTGGGAATGAAACAAAATATAGGTTACATCTGGTTTAGTTTCTATACTCCTTACAGCTGCCCAGCTTTTTTCTCCTTGTGCACAGCTCTGCTGCAGCATGGACACGTGAATTATTTTAACTTGCAGATAATGTGTCATCAGTGAGCTGTTTTGTAGCAAAAATATCAAATGTAAGGATCATTGTATAAAATCTTTTCTTGCACATCTGGTCCCATAAATAGTACTCAACTTAAAATTAACTTCATATACCAAGTACTCTTTATTAAAGCAAAGCTTTCATTCATCTGATGAAAGATGTCCTTAACTAAGAACCAAACACAAATCTACTTAGATTTGTTGATCTTGTCAGTTTAAAAAGTTACTTTTAAATCCCATTTTGAAAAGTGATTCAGTCAGCTTGAAGCCTTGGGACTGATCTGGAATTCAAAATGGTAGTTTTGATAATTTTACCTTTGTATTGTATTTTTTTCTGTCCTTGTTCACCTCTAAAGATTTGACCCAAAGAGTACATTCTTCTATGAGATTCTTTCCTTGCCTCTGTTTGCCTTTAATAATTTTAATGATCTGGATGATGATCTGACACTGAACAGAAACCATGACCAATCAAATGTTCTTCTTTTAAAACTGAGTGAAGAAGGAAAATTAATTGCAAAAATCCTGCTTAAATGTGATGTTGAAGTTGTGAATTTTGGAATTAAATGGTAGTACCTGCTACAATCAAAATGCCACATGGCATCCATTCAAATGTGCTTCAGGCATCCTGCACTTGAATTGTGTGCAAGGCAGGAAAATAAAAGAGCTAAAACGCTGTCAGGTTAATAATAAATTGTGCATACATGTGGCACATTTCATCAGATTATTCCTAAGCATCTCACAACTACTGATAAATCAGTCAGCCTTCACATCACCCTGCCTCACTGTGGACTGCGTGCTATCTCCATTTAACTGATGGCAAAACTGAGAGGCAAGCAGAATGAGAATTATTGAAGGGTGTCAAGTCAGAAGCTGCCTGAGGTGAAATTGGAGTCCTGAATCCTAAATCCTGAGTATTAAACAGTGTAGTAGTTTATCTAGTTTTATCCAAGTGTGCTAGAAAAGTCACAAAATACTCTGGTTTATGTTGAATGTGAAGCTAAAACCAGAGCATTGGATTTTAGGGATTCTTGTAAAATTTCAGTTGAAATTCAAAGAAATACCTCTTTTTATTACTTTTGGTGGATTGGATTGTCCATAACCAAGAAGTTCTGCTGCTGTCTCACAACTTTGTCTGCTGAAACCACCTTAAAGCAGCTTGTTCTGTACCTTGTGTCAGTAGGCAGCGCTGCTTGGGCTATGCTTTATGGATTCCCCTGTTTAGTGTTTTTTTAGAGTTAGTAATGAGGAAAAAGAGACTTGTAGCAATAAAAGTTTTAACTGGTTTTGCCCATCTATGGTTTATGTGTGCTCCAATACAACTTTTCAAGACAGGATCCAGTTCCTCTAGATGTTTCCAGTAGAGAAAAGTTTGATTTCACTTAAAATACCAAAAAGAAAGATTAATTTCAAATACTTGAATACTTTACTGAACACACCCTTGGATGGAAGGTGATAGGAGGTGTATTGTGGTTTTACATTTCCCTCCCTTCTGAATTTCTTCAAACCCTTAAAGGTCAGGCTCTCATGTAACCTTCTGTTTCTGTCCCCCCTTCCTTGACCCTAGAAATAGTAAGTTTTACTGGAAACTTTGTTCCAGAGCGGAGTGGCTCCCATGAATCACTGAAGGCAGAACTCTCTTGTGCTGAACTTCCAGCTGAGTAGAACTGATTGTATAGAGGGTTGTTCATATGTGATGAAAAAGAGCTTTCAGTTTGTCATTTTTGTTTTGTTGGTTGTTTTCATAAAATCATTTAGGTTGGAAAAGACATCTATGATCATCAAGCCCAACCATTAACCTACCACTAAGTGCTACATCGGCACATTTTTTTAAATACCCCAAGTGGTGGTGACTCACCCACTTTCCTGGGCAGCCTCTCCCAGTGCTTGGCAGCCCTTTCTGTAACGAAATTTTCCTAATATCCAACCTGAATGTCCTCTGGCACAGCTTGAGACTCTGTCTTCTCGTCCTATCAATTGTTACTTGAGAGAAGAGCAATCCTTCCCTAGACCAAATCTACTTTCAGGTAGCAGTAGAGAGGGATAAGGTCTCACCTGAGCTTCCTCTTCCTTCTATAGGCTTTTCTCTTCCCCAGCTCCCTCAGCTGCTTCTCCAGAGACTTACCTTGCAGACCCTTCACCAGCTCTGTTCCTGGACACGCTCCAGCACCTCAGTGTCTTTTCTTGTAGTGAGTGGCCCAGACCTGAGCACAGCACTTGAGGTGTGGCCTCAGCAGTGTCGAGTACAGGGGAACAATCCCTGCCCTGGCCCTGCTGGCCACACTATTGCTGACACAGCCCAGGACACCACTGGCCTTCTTGGCCACCTGGGCACTGCTGGCTCATGTTCAGCTGCTGTTGGCCAGCACCCCAGGTCCTTTTCCTCTGGGCTACTTTCCAATCACTCTTCCCCCAGCCTGCACTGATGCATGGGGTTGTTGTGATCCAGACCTGACCTTGGACCTGACACTTGGCCTTGTTGAACCTCATACCATTCATTGGCCTCAGCCCATCAATCCACCCTGCCCAGATTCCACTGCAGATCCCTCCTGCCCTCCAGCAGATCAACACTCCCACCAAACTTGGTATTTTCTGCAAAGTAAGGCTGCACTTGATCCCCTCGTCCAGATCATTGATAAAGACACTTAACAGAACTGGTCCCAGTACAGAGCTTGGTGAACCCCACTTGTGACTGGCCACCAGCTGGATGTAACTCCATTCACCCCACTCTTGGGGCTTGGCCATCCAGTTTTTTACCCAGCAAAGCGTACACATGTCCAAGACATGAGCAGATAGAAAGTCCCATGGAAAAATGGATTCCTGAAAAGACCTTTTTTTAAAATTAGCTTTACTTTCTCTGAGCAGCTTAAAATTTTTTAAAGAGTTCTTTCTTCTGTATTTGTTGCCCAAAAATCTCTTCTTTAGACACTAAAAATGGTTCCAGTATGCCCCACTTCTAATGTGACCCTTGAAAACAAAGTTGCCTGGCAAAGAACAGTTACCCAAGTGAGCAGCAAGTTCAGCATGGAATGAAGATGGTGGCAGATGGGGCATGATGGTTGTGCTTATGCTGGAAACAATAACATAATGAGGAAACATGAGTAGATACTCTTTTGCCCAAAAGTGCTCTCTTATTTTCTATGTAGTTGTGATAAACTATTAAACAGGAGATACTCTATTTTACTGCATAGCGTACAGGAGTATGAGTAGGACTTTTCTGCTTGGGGTAGCTAACAGTTCTGACTGGCATTTATTATGGAAGCTGTTCAAATTAAATTATTTGAAGCTGTAACCACCACGTATGAATTATTTTAGTGCAGTGCACAACAATTTAATTGTTGGTGCTGTGAAGAACCACATCAGTGGAATTTCTTTATGTCTGTAATAAAACTCATCATCAGAACTAGGCCAGAAGGAAACAGATCTAAACTAACAGGCAATCCCAAGATCAGAAGTGACATTTGTTGGTAGTGCTGTCAAACTGGATCCCAGGATACTCACACAAAAGCGAGTGGCCAGTCCAGACTCAGATGTATTTGTAGAGCTATTATCTCCATGATGGATGCTTGGGGATGATGTGCAGATCTGTGACTGTGAGGATCTTTTCCTTAAATCTTTCTGGCAGTCTTTTCTAAGCCAAATCACACCTAAACATCAACACTCCAGCTGTTTCTTTCTCAGAGCAGAAGTATGAGCTGATTTTTGTATGAGCAGCTTATGGTTCTGCTGCTTTTCACAGCTTTTCCTCCAGCCCAATTGTCCTATCCATGCTTGTCCCTGGCTCTGTTTGCCTTATCACTCTAGTGGGAGAAGGAAGGAAGGAGTAAGTGCTCTTACTTTGGCATTGATCATTGTTCTTCTTGCCCCAACCCTAAAGTGAGAGATGGAGGAGGCTGATTTCAGGGAGGGGAGGTGCAGTGAGAGAGATGACAGCTGATGAGAGGAGAAAGCAGAACTGTCAAGATGATCATGGCTAGCAGGAGAAGAGCCTCCTGGTTGTGACTGGCCAGGCTGGCTTTTGCATACTGGCACTGGGAGGCAAAGCTGTCTTAGGCAAAGCTACGGGAGGCTGGGGGCTGGGCTCTGCAACTGGAGAGAAAGAAAGCGAGTCAGCAAGGGAAAGCCCAGCCCTGCTGTGTGGCTGTAGCAGGAAAGCTGTCCAAGCATGGAAAACTGATCAGCTTTCAAGACACTCAGTTGGAAGGGAAAGCTGTACTTTCGTGGTTGCATTCTAGTATTTGTCTTCAGCTAGGTGAAATGTCCATGTCCTTGAGGATCTCTTCAATGAACATCATTTAAATCTCCCTCCTTTTGATATCTGATTCCCTTGCTGGAATTTGCCACCTTATACTAGAGACACACTCTTCACACCTTCCTAGGCCTTGTCAAATGTGTTCCAAGAACCTTGCCACATAGAAGAGAAATGCAGTGGTGCATGAATCTTCTTTTTCCTACAGCAGTTTTTCTTTCTTTTTTTTTTTCCCTCATTCCTCTGCTCTTGGCTTTGAGGTATGAAGTCTTCTAGGTCTTCAGATGTCAGTATGGATCCTGTTTGGCCTACACATTCCTCATAAATGAAATTAGAAGAGATGTAGGAACTTGGTGTCTCTCTTTCCTTTAATGGGATAATGTAAAGGTGGTGTGACTTTCTTTAATTTCCTTCCAGGCCTTCCAGGACAGAGAACTAGATAATGGAACATTGCTAATGCACTCAGACTAAACTAATTTCTGAGAAAATACTCATCTCTCTTATCTCCTAGACCATCTGTCTGAACTGACTCCTCCTGACCCCTCTGGATGCAAAGCCCTGCCAGTTTTAAGAGTTGTGTGTTTTCCAGGGTTAATCATTATAGGGGATGAACACAACAGGTTTCTCTTCTGTGTATGGGAATTTCAGAAAAGAGCAGATGCCTGACTTGTCATTTTCCACAAAACTGTGTAAATAGCAAGCTATGAAGTAAAAGCTCCATCTGCTGGAGCAGTTTTTGAAGGTCCTATTGGAGAAAAGCTCTGTCCTCCTGCTCCTAAATGAGGTAGCTTCATTCAGTGCCTACTGTAGCAGACAGGAAAGCAAAGACTGATGTGGAAACTATAGCAGGCAGAAAACAGCCAGGGTTGGTGTCACTCATGGGCTGACACAACAGTCCCCAAGGCTGTCCTGATCATCACTGGTACTGTGGAGCCAAGTTCTGTATTTTCTGAGATGATTGCAAAGGTCCTGCCTCAGACCTTGACAGAAATGGCCTGAAGTTGGCAGTATCCAGCAAACCAATGAGACTCTATATGCCATGAGACTGTGCACTGCTGGGTGGTCTGGAGTCAGTAAGAAGGTGGTGTTCATTGCATTTGAGACAATGGAAAATGTCTTTCCCTACTGGCATGGAGAAAGGCTGTGAAGAGTAAAATCTAGTGAGAAAGCAGTATTAATGCTCACTTGAGACTTCAGAGCTGTAATTCAGAACAGGGCTGAAATATCAGAAGGCCCAACTTGTCCTTTCTAGGGTTTTGCATTTTATCATTGAATTGCAGTGAGTGCAATTTTCAGGTCAATAGATTTATCTTTCTTCCAACCTGAAGTTCAGTGAGATATTGGAGGATAAGCGTTGTCTTCTTCCCTGATAATACAGCCCACACACATTATTCACCTGCAAATTTGCAGTGGTGATTAGGAGTACTTCCAGAGTTTAGTGAATAAATTTTTAGAAACAGACTCATCTCTTTTGTAAATTCAACATGGCTGTAGCTACTTGACCAGTTTAATCTTTTGTATCTTTTCCCTAATCTTTTTCAGGGTGTCACTCCTAAGAAAGCTTGCCCCAGTAGAAGTGGGTGTTGCTTTCTTTGTGAGTCATTCAAGAGACTACAAAGGATTGAAGAAGTGGCTTTTGCTCATGCTCATGCCAAATAACAAGGGAGGTTGTTTCCCTCTTCTGGGTTTAAATGAACCCAGCAGATGCATATGTACTGTCTTCTTTCTGAGGTACAGAGTAGTGAAGGGGGTCTTTATTCTCTGACCTCACCAAGCTTTTTTACCTTACTCTTCATGTTATTGTAAAGGGTTCATTGGAGTAGAAGAGTGTTCCACTTCCCTGGTAGATAGAAGCTACAACAGCTTATCTTCCATTCATAACAACCAATAAAGTTCATGGACATTGTGGCTGACAGGCAATATCCTCCTCTTGGATAGCTTCTTTTTCTGTAGGGTTTAAGTTGCATCATGCTGGTGAGAAGGAATTGCTGCTTCTCAAAAGATGGTGTGCAGAGCTGATGCTATTTGTTAAGAGTTCACCTCTGGCCTTCTGGAACATGACCAAAGTCAATATAGTCTGTCTAGGCACCATAGAGCAATGGGATCACATGTTTTTAACTCAAAGTCTTATGGCTAATCCTGGAGAAAAAGAATATTCATTTTTGTCCTCACCAGTGACAATGGTCATGACTATCCCAGGGCAAAATCAGGCACAGATAGCTTGAGGTATCTGCAGAGGTGAGTGGTGTGCTCTAGGAAGGAGATGAAGCTACAGTAATATCCTGGCTTAGAAAGTAGTGGAAGCTGGTCTATACAGTGTTTCTGCTTCTTTTATAGGGCTCTGTTGTGGCATGGCTGATAAGCAAGATATCCATAAAATGCTACATGATATAAACAGCCAGGAAGATGCACCCAATTGTTCTCTCATTGGAAAATCATCAGGATCTGGATCAAATATTAATCCTGTTGCTCTATGTCTCCAAGCTGGCAAGCTTCCTCACCAGACTTTTGGTGGTGGCTGCTGAAAAAAGTCCTTCTAAATCTCCTTCTGTACATTTTGGTAATACAATATTCCATGACTGACTTGTTACAAGGGAAGATACCAAGTGCTTCATCTGTCTCTCTATGTACTGCCTGTGCTAGGTTTCTATTAGGTGCCCTAATTTTGCAACTGTGCAGTTTTCTATTACTTCCTGATGCATGCTGCCTAACATCCAGGGTTAGATGGTACAAGGCAATAATTTATCTGATCATCTTTTACCAAATGATGATGTTTGGATTGTACTACTGGTCTAGATGTCTAAATACCCCCTCCATTCCTCCTTCCTTCTTTCATTTTATATGAATGTGTACCAGGTTTTATCAGCTCTCCTTAAATGTATGTCCTGTTCTGCATATCCAGGCTCACTTCGCCAGCTGTTACAAGGTCTTCCATGTTTGAATACATTAAAAACCTGACTAGTTAAAGTTCTGAGCAATTTGGTCTACTTTGACCTCAGGGATTTGGGCAGTCAGAATGTCCCTTCAAACTTCAACTGATTTTTTAATTTTGGGAACTCAAAAGCCCATGTTAGTACCTGTTTCTGCATCATGTTATAAAGTGACAGTACAGAATAATCAGATTTTTTAATCTTGTTAAACATTATTTCTTTGAAAACCCAGCTAGATCAGATGCCATTTCAGGAATACTGTCCTCCAATCACTCGATGTAGCTAAAATACTTTCTTCTACCATCCTGGAAGGCTACTGCTTTCCAGCAATTTCTAAGTGGGATCAATACTGACATATTCCTGAAGAAGAGAGAAGAGATATTACCCTTTTAGTAATTAGAAGGCATAGAAAAGAAGGTACCATCCCTCTTCCAAATCCCTCAGCAGCAGTGCTTATGACTATCACTGAAATCCAAAGATGAATTGCATCTCTGTTCCCTAATTGCTATTGTTTTATTTCAGGGCAGTATCTTCCTAGTGAAGGAAGTTTTTATTAGCTCTTTAAGTGTGGGACTGATTACTCACCTGGCAGTGAATGAGGCTCTGTAAGATGTAATCAGAGTAAGCTGAATGGCTTTCCCTGGCTCATGCTGCAGTTAGGAACCCTGAATTGCTCAGGGAATAAAAAGGGGCTGTGGTTCTCTTTCACCTCATCAGACATGGAGGTACAAACACTGTGGAACAGCCTCATGTATGCTGCAGATTCTAGTACCTTCCTTTTCCATGCTTTTAGTGCATGAACACATAGAGCTGGATCCTGGCTGGTGAGTAATAACAGTTCCTGGATGAGAGGTACTGGCTTTTACTCATGTAACAAGCATCTGGTGGAAATTTTCTGCAAAGGGATGGCATTTAGAAATAAGAGACTAAATTGCATTCTTTCTGTGCTTGAGACCCAGATGAGGCATCAGTGCTAGTGTTTGACACCATGTTTGGCAGTCTTCTTGCTGGGAAGGGGGTTGTGATCTCAGTTTATATACTGCTCAACACATTTGTGTACTGTTGGAAGCCAGTTATTGATGGCTGATTTTCTGGATTCAGAAATCAGCCAAGAGTTGAATTGAAGAGTCTATTCATCTGCTTCCACTTAGGTTATGGAAAGACTGCTAGCTGGGAATAACTTTGAATCTTTATTGACGTACAGTGGATTTGAACTGGTGGCTTGGAGGCTTCATACTGTTCAGCAGTGTCTTTTGTATAAAAAAATCTGAGATAATGAGCATGGAAGCTATTTATTGCATACACTCTTTTCCACAGATTTAAAAAGAGCAGAGATTTTAAACCATTATTTTTTTTCAGTACCAAAAAGATGTACACTCTTTTCCTACACCCTCTCTGTCTTCTGTTTTTCTAGATATGAGCTTATGTGTATTATGTTAACACATTAATTGAAAGAAAAAACAAACCAATTTCTTCCCTGCATTTGAATACTGTTAATTTTAGGGGCCTGGGCCTAGTCCATTCAATGAAGAGAGACATCTGCTGAATTCAGTGGGTATGAGGTTCTGTGATTATGCACTTGGGCCTGCATCTGCATAGATTCTGCTGCAGGTCTACATTTAGACAATCACACAAGAAAATTTAGCATTTTGAAAGATGGAGAATGCAGCTGTTTCCCGTCATTATGTTTCACATTTACTGAAGTCAGCAGTTACTCTTTTCCAAGCAGTGCCTTTCAACAATAAACTAGGCAAATGCTTCCAATAGAACCTCCTGCTGACTTCTGTTTAATTCAAATATATATATTGCAGCAGCAAATACAGCAATAACATGGAATATAAAACCCATTAACACATACTCTAAAAATTGTATGCAAGTGTAGAAAGAAGAGGAAAAGAGGATGCATTTCTTCTGATTACTCATTGCTGTATTTAGGATGATTTTTGTATGTTGGAGGAGCATGCAGTATATATTTTTATGTGTAATAAATGGAGTTCTTACTTTTCAGGCACACTGGAACCCCATCCTAATTGGAATTGGAGTGAGTGAATAAATAATTGATGCTTACACCAAATCCAGAGGCATGCTTAGAGCATTACAGATAGCAAGTAAATTTCAAGACAATGGTCTTTATTTTCAGATAGATCAGTAGACAATTCAGGGAGATGAGTGTTTAAAACAGGAGACTGTGAGTGGTTCCTTGGTGAAGAGACCTACTGAAGCACAAATCCAGGTGGCT
Organism: Muscicapa striata striata; assembly: GCA_030060385.1. Lineage (NCBI taxonomy): Eukaryota > Metazoa > Chordata > Aves > Passeriformes > Muscicapidae > Muscicapa > Muscicapa striata. The sequence continues at coordinate 7,311,128 of JAREIS010000007.1, read as the reverse complement.
AACCAGAACCATGCTAGTCTTTTGTGAGGAGTCTCTCCCTTAGTGCTGGGGACCAGCTCTGTGAGAGAGAGACAGTGTGCCGGGATTTTTTTTCGGATCTAAATAAGAAGGCTTAGAAACAAATGGTGAAATAAAATAGAAATTGTAATAAGGTGTAATACAAAGAAGAATATAGATAGTGAGTAAATTTTTTGTCACTTCAAAGTCTTGGAGTCCTGCTTTTATGCTCTATCAAATGGACCTTGGCTATCATCCACCTTGAATGGATTTTCCTCATCCCTCCCCTGCTGTAGTGCCTTTCATTTGGTGTAGCAAACGGAATCACTTACCTTTTCCTGATGGGTTAGGGTACTATTTCTGTTGTAACATCCCATAGCACAGGTTGGCACAGGATACTCCAGCAGGTTCTTGCAGTGACTGCTACTGCTTCTGAAGCCCCAAGTACAAGGATCAGCACAACAGACGTGGTCTGGTCGAGTTCACTAACTCCTTGAATATGCAAGGCTCCCAATACAGAACTGAGTTCCAAATTAATGCTATCTAAATCCTGATTTAATTCTGTATTAGCTATAATCAGTATTGAGAAAGAAAGTAGGCGTTTTATCCCCCTGCCTCGCTCTGTTTTTCAGGAACAGATGTATATTCTCAGGAATGTTGGTGAAGTGTGTAACATTGCATAATCTGGATTCAATGGTGAAATGCTAGTAGTTCTACTTAGACCTTCCAACAAAGAGGTACCATGATAATGACAATACAATAACTGGGATACTGGGTGAAGCCTGCTAGAGGTCCCTTTTAATGCAGAAAACGACACCTCTTGATTTTTCTGGGAGATCTTGCAGAGGGATGTAGTATGGCATTTTTGCCTTGGGATACTGTGATGTAGCACAAAGAGTGTTGGCATAAGGCACTAGTAAGTGCCAGATGTAAACAGGTAAATGAATATTCCTTGCCCTCCAAGCCTGCATGAGTTTCTCCTTCAGAGCTCAGGGGGTGTCCTCTGAGGCTGGTGGTGCAGGATGTCCGTGCTCCCTTGTATGACCTGACACCCCAGCCTGCTGTGAGCAGGGAAGGGCTCAGGTGTCCCAGGGCTCACCCAGTGGCACAGTGTCTGTTCCTGCCTCATGTAAGATTGAGAAGTGGGGATGGGGAGTTTTCCTCTATGTAGCTTTGCCTTTGGTCCTAAAGCTTCTAAAACTTTCTAGAGTAGGCTGGACAGGAGCAAGCAATGCTGACAGTGAGAGTCAGTGGGTTTGAAGAAAGGATCCCCTTCTTCTCTCTCCACCTTTGCTTGACTAGGCTAGTTACAGCATTCTGTGGCTCCAACTCCACCTTTTCAGATTGCTCTGAGAGGAATATTAACATCCTCTAATACCTCTGTCAGACATATCAAGGGATTTGTTTTATTAATTCCAAGACTGGGTACAGCAAATAGATTATAACTTGGGCCATTTCATAAGCTTAACAAACCTTTCTCTGCTTACTTATAATTTCTCCCCCACCACAAATCTCATTGGGTTAACTCCTTTTTCTGTTCTTTGTGTTACTTTTTATTGAATATTCTCATTGATGTATATGTCATAGGAAATACGCCCGAAGTTCATTCCCATCTGTCATTCTTTAGATAAGAAAGAAATAGAGGCAGCACAATTTACAGGGGATTTAGCAGTAGTAAATGCCTTTTGTAGCTGTCATGGTGATGTCCTGAGAACAGGACAAAGATGAAAATCCTTAGCATGTGTGCAGGTTCTTCCTCAACAGAATAGGAGGAGAGGTATTCTCTCTGTGGCACATTGTAGGTAACGCCTGGGTTTCCAGTCTCTGTGTCAGCCTTGCAGGTGATGTGGACAAGGGTGAAACACCATGGGCCTGGTTTCAGTGCTTTGAGCAGATTGCAGACTGCCAGCAATGAAACTAATTTTAGCTTCTTGGGTCATCTGGCTAGTTCACTTTTTAGTTTAAGTTTACAAGACTGCTCAAAAATAGGTTAATTTTCATGATGGTCATCTTAGCAAAGTTCACTGTTGTGCACTGGCATCATCAAGCTCTTGGTTGTCTTTATGTCCTGCTGACCTTCTAGCAGTATTGCCTTTGCTGGATCTGAGAGGTCAGAGAAGAAGTAGCTATGTAGGTGAATCCAGGGAAGGCATTCCTGACAGGGAGGGTATTTCATTTAGGGACACTCATCCAATTTCCATCCTTTCCTGATCAATTAAAATCAATTAAAACAAGAAGAGCATCGGAGAGAAACTGACTCCTGTATCCCTAAGATCTTTTGTGTGTCACCTCCAGCTTACAAGAATAAGTCTTGCTATGACATGATGCAGCCACTGAAATGTCAGATTAATTGATTTAATTCTTGTTAAAGTCAAGAGAAAATTTGGCTTGTAATAGGAAGATAGCTTCAATTGTAATTAAAACATTAGGAAGCAACTGCCCATGGGAATGCTGCAAACAGTTTTTGAAAGGCTTTTCGAAGTGAGACTTTTCACCATGAACAGAAATCTGAATGAGGGTAGGAGTTTCTAGCTGTAAGTGTGTGCATGGAAGCAGATACAGAGATGCCTAGGTAATGATGTAGAAGTGTGATGTAGAAGTATGCCTGTATGCTTTTAGAAAGCCATAGGTTCTTATTTCATCCAAGCTGGGAAGTAAAGAGAAATCATCTTCCTCTCTTTACCTAAGAAAATTGAAACATAGTCTATGTGACCATGGCACCATTCCTAATATATGAATGCCTTACAATTTGTGGTCCCAAATATTGTGGCTAAAGACTGGAAAGTAATTTAGTCCTTTTTTTTTTTTTTTTTTTCCCTTTGTGAGTGGCCACTTAGGTGGAAAATCGTTGTGATTTCCCACATGTGACACAATGAACCATATGGCGACTTTTGCTGTTTGCATGGAACATTGAATGATAAATGGCAGTGCTTGTGGAGGAGACAGTGTGCTGTGTGTGTCTGACTTGGGCACATGCCATCAAGAATGTCCAGTTATTCTGTAACATACTCTGTTCTCTGGGCACAGGGCTATAGCTTGTTCTTGGCCCAAGCATTTCAAGTGAATTCTAAGGCAGATGAATGCTCTTTATAGTACTGCAGGCATGATGCTGCTAAATAGAAAGAGAAGGGGGCCTGGATCTGCATGAGACTCTGGTGAGGTGCAAGGACTTAGTCTGATTTATTCAAACACAGTCTGCATTTCTTACTCATAAACTCGTCAGTCTCTGTTTCTGATGAGAATAATAGCTTTGTTCTCATGGGAATTTTGGTCAGATTGGTATTTATGTGAGGGAAGGACTTTTGATGGGTTTAGACCTGTGCTAAAATATGCTACTTATACAAATGGCCTAGTACAACTTACTCCAGATAAACTTCAAAACTGGTCTTGATGTAAGATAACTTTGGTGCCTTTTTCATGGTTAGGTGAAAAACACAGCTGCCGTCTTCAGAGGGTGTTGATGGACCAGCAGTCTTCAGTTTAGAAAAGAAGTGGCTAAACCAGGAGGTGAAGCAGATATTTATAATCAGGAATGTTGTGGTGTTGCTGAATAGAGAATGCTTATTCATGTAACAGTTTGGGGATGCCCAGTTGCAGGTTTTAAATGAACAAAGAAAACCAGTTTCACACCACATCAGTTCTGGTTCCAGAAGAGATTTGACAAATTCAAGGAGGAGGAGTCCATCAAGGAGTGAGATCAGCATTTTGACTGTGATGCAAACTGCACCAGTCTTATTGCTGGAAGTTGATAATGGTACTGTGATTTTTCTTAGTTCCTTTGATTCTTCCCTGAGTACCTGTGCCTGGCTGCTGTCAGAGCCTTGACTTTGGTGTCTGCCCTGCTCCATTACTGAAGCTGCTGGCTTGTGATGCCTGGCAGATGCTACTCATGGGAGTGTCTGGATAGAGTGTGTTTTGAATTAGAATAATAAAATCATAGAAAATGGGATTGAAAAAGGTCACAAGGGCCAAATAGTCTTTCCAAGACAAGATCAGGTAAATCTGAAAAATTAATGAGATATACTTGTCTAGTCTTTTCTTAATAGTCTTTAATGCCTTTGGCAAGCACTCAGTGGCCAAAGTAGTCCAGAGCTCCACTATCCTGTTCCTACCATTTTTTTCTGCCATTAAGCCAAAACTTCTCTTTCATCATCATAAGTTTCTTCTCATTCCATCTGTGGTGAATAGGAGGGACACTTTTTTTTCTGCTTGCATCTTCCCTTCAGAAATTATACAGTTATGTATCTTTGTGTTCCCCACAAAACTGGGAACATAACTGGCTGAATGTAGATGCATGAGGGTATTGTGCAAAATAGCAGGGAGCAAATCCTCTATTTTGTGCCCAGACACCTAGGATGAAACATAAAGAAGTTTCCTCCTGGAGTGCTCGGGCACTGTATCTAGGCAGCTTAAGTAAAGATCAACAGATTGTTTGGAGGGCACTAAGTAATTAAATTTCAGTTGGATTTTTGCTAGTAGTGGGCTACAGAACTATTGACTTTTACCCCAGCAATGTAGCCCAAGGCCTAAGGAATGTACATGAGCGTATTTGTTAGGATGTGTGGGAGATGGTGGTACTTTCACTGAAAGCTGTGAAATCAGCAAAGCAACTTTATCTAAGAATAGTAATGAATCAGAGTTAATTAGAGGGATTATTAGGAATTAGTTTCTCTAAGATTTTTTTTCTTACTGGAGCTAAGTAACTCTGTGCATTGGTTTCTGAAAGCAGCAAGCATACTTAATCAACCCATACCATGTTGATATGAAAGCCCTTTTCTATATGGCCACACCACAGTAGCAAAACCATAGTGGTTTGTAAATATCTCCCCAGCTAGCTCGAGCACTTGCTCTGCCTGAGTATCTTGGTTGTCTGAGAGGACAAAGCTTGGCCCCGTAAGGTAAAGGGTCAATTTTGCTTAGTAGAAAAAGGCTCCACTCAAATTTCCTATGCTTTATGCTTTTTAGAAGGTGACATACTCGGGCATAGGTTGGTTGACCTCACATTTGACCCCATGGAGAGGGTAGGCTGCCCACAGCACTAATGTGCATAGAATGGAGAAAAGGATGGGCAGCCTCAAATCACTGTAATTCAGATATTATTTGAAACCAGGTAAGTTTTGAAATAAAATTCTGTCACCTCATTTAAATCATGAGTGCTTTAATGCCACACAGCACTTTTAGTGGAATCAGCAAAGTTTCATTCTGCCTCTTTAAGTAATTCTTGTTGTTCTAACTCCGACATGCTAAACTGCTGTATGGCTTCCTATAAGCTGTTAAACATCTGTCTCTTTCACTTCAGAGCTGGCTGCTTTTCAGTACTAGATGAATGAGTCCTATATTCACAGCTAATAAGTGCTTTGGGATCCCAAGTATTAGCTGTGCAAAGGCACAGTACCACAAATGTATGCAATTCTATGCAATGTATCAAGTGAATACTATTCCCAAGAGGCTGGCAGCCTAAGAGATCCCATAGGACAAAGAACACAGAGAAATGTAATTGATTGTAATGAACTTGTTTGTGTATGTGTCACCACTTATCTCTACTGAATAAAATCAGAAGTGTTCAACACTCCATTAACACAAATTATAGGGTCCTATTCTTCTGGAGTGAGACAATAAGGCCGACACCTGCTAGTACTGTGAAGTTCTTCATGATCCCAGTGTGTTGCTCAGTGACAGACATCACAGGCTGGAGTGGTCTTGGATTTGTTTCAGTATCCTAAACATTTAGTAAATTAAGTATTTAGCAAATTAATCCGGTTGGAATCATTGGTAGGACACCAGGGATACATCCTACTACCACTGTAAAACAAAAGATGTGAAGTAAATATGAAGGATTAACATCATGACACTCTTAAAGTAATTTTCAAGTCTTTTATGGATTCAATGGAGCCAAGGTTTTAACTTGGTTAACCATAAATGCAACAGTCCTCAAAGTGTCTGTGTCCAGTGTGAGCACTGTATCCAGGGATGTGCTAATTCTTGGAGTTGATCTCATTACTGAGCCCATCTTTACCCAAGCAAATTGTTGTTATAAGGTGTTTATACAATGGAAATGCTGTTTGTTTTTGAGTTGCTGTAACCTTCCCTGATAGTTTTCAACTGCTATGTACTAAAGAGAAAGAAGAGTCTGTAGGAGGTGAAGTAGGACCTTGTGTTTGTCTGTGCCTTAACAGGCCAGACCAGGATAGAATGAAACCACAGGCCAAATCAGCATGTGAAATTAACACTGTTTGATGAATTATCAAATTGGTGAAGAATTTGCTTTTGCAGTTTGAGGTGTTTCCAGCTGAATCAAAATGCAGCTCTGTATATTGTTAAAATGTTCCATCAGAACTCAGTTAAGAGGAACTGGTGACCCAGTTCTGAGTCACCAACATCTCTTACTACCACACTTCAGGAGTTCAGGCTGGCTCATCACATATCTTTTGAATCATTTCATTGACTGCCATAAATGCATCAGTCTATGGTTGGAACAGTTTATACACACACACACACACACACACACACACATACACATATATATATATAAAATACATCAAACTGAGTGCCTGAGTTCCCAACCAGTCATGCTTCCATCACTGGAATTCTACCCATATCCGTTTTCTGTATTTGCAGAATGATGAGAGCCAAATCTATTTAGAAAAGGCTTTTTTAGGAGTCAATGTCTGAATAACACTCAGAATATGGTAATTTTTGTCTAAAAGCTGGATTTCCTCTCATTTGGGAGTGGATCTCCTATGATAAAACCAGCCTGTAAGTTTTATGGCTTTTGCCCTTTTCCTCTGTCCAGTTTCTGCCTGTTCTCCAGTCCTCTCTGTGCACTGCTGTTCAGAGTGAGAGTAACAAGAGAATGCTGGAGGGTGATGCTGGAGAACTTTGGTGCCATTCACCTCTAGGTGCTTATTTCCACTTGGCCTAGGATGCTTCTGCCTGCCAGCTTGTTTGTGCCTTGTGAATTCAGTCAGTATCTCACAGTTTAGCTGGCAGTGGACAGGTGTCCACAGCACATCAAAGTGGGGGACAAGACTGAATGGATTGCAGAGATGGAAATGAAAGTAGGCCTCTTCAAGTCAGGGTGATGAGTACTGGTAGGGCTTATGCCTTCAGAAAGTTGGTATTGTTCTTGTCTTCCAGCTGGAGAGAGGTGTGCTGTCATGACTTCTCTCCTTTTCTAAACTTCATGTTAAAAAATGTTAGAGTGAAAACTACCTGAGATGTTTCCTGTACAAGCATGCAGATTATCTGAGCTATAATATCGTTTGCTTTGTTCCCCCTGCTCGCCTTCATCCTCCTCCTTCCTTTCCACCCCACCCAGATAGATGGCTGGGGCTGCACCAGACAAAGGCTGCTGATCCCTCTTTCAACACAGCTATTATCATCAAGGAACAAAAGCAAACACTGCTGGCTTGCAGCTCAGCCCTTTACAAAGGAGCAATAAATGGACTCTTGTGTACAGGATAAAGCAAGCTCTGCCTTGTCTTACGTTAAGAGCCACCTTTCTTGTTTGAACTGCTCTGAGCTGAAGGAAGTGGAGAAACCTCCATCTACATGGCAGTAGGTCCCCTGGCCACTGAATTTTTTGTTGGGTTCTGCATGTTCCCTTTTAAATTGGAATGCTCTGCCTCCTCAGTCCCAGTGGCAGGGAAGGAGGTCTGTGTAGGTGGAGGAAGGTAGCGCTAATGGAAGAGAATTGGGACATGATTTAAACAGTCCTATTGTAAACAAACTAGAAAACCAAAGAGAATTTGAAAGAACATCTCAGATGACAGAGTCTAAAGTGTCTTCTCAGGTCCCCCAGTCTGGTCTCACTAGCTATATACCATTTCTGTCATTTACCTTCCTTAAAGCATTAGGTGTCTCATTGTGGAGCCACCAGCCATAACGTGTGGTGGGTCCCTTTTGTCAATATATGCAACCACAGTTTTAATTATCAACCAAAGTGGAGTAACATTCCACACTGCAAAAGTGTGATGTTGTTTCCCCTAGGGATGTATATTTGATATTAGGAAATGTTTTTTTCATGGTGGTGTTTGGCCACTGGAACAAGCTCCCCAGGGAAGTGCTCACAATACCAAGCCTGACAGACCTCAAGGAATGTTTGGATAAAGCTCTCAGGCACGTGGTGTGGTTCTTGGGGATGGGCTGTGCAGGGCCAACACAAGTTGCACTTGATGATCCCTGTGGGTCCCTTCTAACCCAGAATATATTGTGCTTTGTGATTCTGTGACTTGCATGGCAGTTTCACTTGTATGCCACAGTGGTATTTAATTGTAGGGTATTTGTGAGGACTGACTGGTTATATGTAATTTTTTTGTCTTTGCAAAGAAAGCAGTGCTTTCTCTTGTTGTTTTAAACAAAAAAACCCAAGTAGTTTCACCATTTGGAAATCAGCATTTGCCAGCAGATACCACATGGGGGGGTGTCTGCAATACAAGAAACTCCTGCATTTATTATGGGAAGTTAAACTAATGACCGGGGCTGCCATGTACGTAAGTACTGTGAAAGTGTCACAGAGATGCAAACAGTGACTTTAGTGGTGCATCTAGTGTATACAGAAATCCTGTTGGGTGGAAACTTTGCAAAAAATGATGCAGCAAAAAAAGCTAAGAGTTAAATCAGTCAGGATGGGAGAAACCTGCTCTTCAGGACATTGGCAAACTAAGAAAAAAACAGGTAAAAAGAAATCCCATTGCTGTTACTTGCCATTGAGAAACTAAATTTTAGAGATTGTTATGTTAGCTTTTACCACTTCATTTCCCTTTTTAACAGCTTCATGACCTGTTTAATTCTTGCACAGTTAAATAAGTATTATTTCAAGCAGTGTATCAGTTCCAGCCCACTGCCTCTTCTCTTACTTGCTTAATGTGTTTATCCCTTGCTAAGCCTTGGCTAGCTCTTTGCTTTGCCCTTTCTATCTGCTGACAGTTTTTATTTCCCACCCATCCCACAGATTTCCTGCTGGAGCAGAGACAGCCTGGTGAGGCTGCCTGCTGTTCCAGGCTCCCACTGGTGGCCTGCACTGCAGCAGTGCCTGCTCCATTGTCAGGTGTGCAGGGGGGCTGAGAGGACAACATGGGTCAAGAACTTTTTACCTGCTTAGAATAGAATTTCAACTGGATGCTGGATTATCAGAAACATTTGCAGTACTTTATGGTGGTCACTTCTACCTCTTTTGAGATACGTGATTGTCTCTGCCACTGATGTTTCCCAAGCAGCACATCCACACAAGACTGCTCCTTGCAGTGGACTTGTAAATTCTTTGTCATCATGCTCACATTCTGGAGTGGTATTTAAGGCTCTGCTCCTTCCTTCTGCCCCTGCTATCACCTTCTTTTGCTTTCCATCCTCAGTGCATGCATTGCTACTGGACACTCGTTTTCTTTTCCTTCCTAAAAGTAATGACTTTCAGGTAAACTTTCAGTGCTTGATGTCGTTCTAGGCCTGCAAACCAAGACACTGGGTCTTAGATGCAATTATGGACTAAAAAAGGAAAGGCAGAAAATAATCCGCATCAGATCTGCCATGTATGTTTAGTAAAAACTATAGAATTTAAAGGAATTGGTGCAACAGTCCTTCCCCTCTTCGTGCATTGTTTTTTTTGAGTTGTTACCTCCTTAGGAAAGGACAGCTGGATATATGTATGATGTTCCACAGAGACTTTTCCTCTAATGGTTTTACAGAGCAATAAGCAAAAAGCAGCATGCACAGGACTCACTCACTGCTGAATCGTGTTGTGTCTCAGGAGAACAAGTGGTACCAGTTTCACAGGAACACAGTGGGTTTGGACAGGAAGGTGGAATACTGATGGAAACTGGAGGGCACACTGGGAGAAGGAGAATATAGCCTTAGACCTCAGTGTGAAGCCAATGCACTCAGTATGTCATGCTCCTAGATTTGTGGCAGAAGTAGTCTGGCATCTGTAGTCTAAATCATTAATGCATTTCTTTGAAGCCTTACTGGAGAGGTGATAACTCCACCAGCCCAACTCCTGGACAAGGGAGAATGCTGTCTATGGACCTCTATGGACCTGGCCTCCCTGCTTCCTCAAGCAAGTTGTTTTTGTTTGTTTCTTGAGGACTGTCTTGTAAGGAAAGTGTTGATCTAATCCTATGAGATTTCAGGGGATTCTCCTTCTTGGTATGATAAATTTAGCTATTCAGAGCAAGACTAAACTTGGGATGCTAAAAAAGTTATGAGAAGCATTTTTTGAAAGTACTTTCTTTGGGATTGGTGGGCTCTGCCCAAAACAGACAGTGCATTTAAATATATGCCTTCTCTATTATCAATACTATGAATTACATAGTCTTATTCCTCCCTTTTTAAAGGATTATTTATTTTGGGATTTATGTGATTGATTCTGAAAAGTGGTCTTATGCTACAGAGGGAAAAAGTACCAAATGGTTTTTTTTTCTGAATTTAGCATCTTGTGAAAGACAATATGTGGGATGTGCAGAGCTCTGGCACACTCCTTCCCCACCTCTACTACTGTCTGCAATGAAGGATATTTTTTGGGAAATAATGGGCTGAAAGAATGAAAAGGAATGGGCTCTCTTCTAGACTTTGGGACTGTGTTGTGTGTCTAGTACCATAAATTCACGTAGCCCCTTAGAAAAGGGGAGCAGGTTCTTTTCTATTTTTCTGGAAACTTGCTTGAATTTATGTGCAATAGAGGCCTTCTGCAGGCAGATTGTTTTTTGTTTCTCTCTTTTGCATTTGTGTGTGTGAAAAACATAGAATATTTTAACTAATATTCTTGCAGGAGCTGATGTGGCTTGGTTCTATCTGATTCCAGGAACTCTCTCTCCGGACAGATATGATGGTGGATTCACTTTGACATGCACAGTGGAGAGGGAGCCAGCGCCTCCTCCCTTGCATGGCGGCGTGCTTGGATGCAGATGGGTGGCCTTCAAACAAACCTAATTACTTCTGGTTTTGCATGAAATTGATTTCCATGCAAGGATGCTGCGTTGCTGTGTGCATCTCTAATGGCTTTTTTTTCTCTTCTCTTTCTTTCTCTTTCTTTTCTCCCTTCTGCTTGCCATGAACACACCTCGACAGATGTCAATCATATTCCAGGTAAGTGTTACTTTTGCTGAGCTGGAAGGCTGCTCTTCAAGGAGTGGTGGTAAGTTACCAAGGCAGGTCTCATCTTGCTTCCTACTGGACATCACGAGGGCTGGATTGCACAGTCTTTGCTAAAAGAAGGCCTTCATAGTAGCAAAGGTCACAAACTTTCCACTTCAGAGACTACATTGTATTGGTCAGTTAAAGGGATGTTTTCTGAAAGAAAGTTGCATTAAAAATGGTTGCTTGTATTGTTAATTGAACCTGGCATTGAAAACTGCATTATATACAATTTATTTCTGTGTGTAGTCTGGCATAAAAAACTAGTTTAGTCATTTTTTCTCCTACTGCAGTCTATTCCATTTGCTACTCCCACTGATAACATGGTGAATTTTGGTTCTACTAACAAAGAGTTTTTTTGTTGTTGTTTTCTTTTACATTTTTATAAACCTGTGAGTATCTTTCTGGCTGAATCTGAATGTGTGATCTTATTTAGGTATCAAAATTTTTTCCCACCTGGGCACAAATGATTCATTTAGAAGGAAAAATGAATGTGTGTTTCATGTGCTTGTTTATATGTGGAGTTCTTCCACAACAGTGTATGTTACCACAGAGAACTCCAAACGTCTCTCCTCAGATTGCTGTCTCATTGTTGACAGGATCAGGGCCCCCCAACTTCAGCTGCAAGTGTTAGATACAGTAGGCCACTTTACTCTAGTCCTCATTCTGTTGCCAGTGCAACTTTAGAAATGAATTTTTACTTCAAACTTGGGCAGTTCCACCTGCTTTATCATTATGTGAAATGGAATTGAGAGCCCAAGAAAGCACCCTACATTGCCCTGGCTGGAATGGGATAATGGACAAGTCAAAGCTCTTTTCCTTTTCAGCTTTCTGCATATCTTTTGCTAAGCCTAACCTGGAGTGAGTTATCCAGATCTGGAATGTGTTCTCTGTTCAATTTGCTTCTTCAAAGAGTTGCAGGGAGGACCTATCACTTGGTATTTCCTAGGGTCCCTCACTTGGATATTTTCCTGGCATATTTAGTCTTTTGGCTTCTCTCATCAGCCACATTTTTGTTCTGCTGAGAACTTTTGCATTCTATGTGCATCTCAGCTGACAGCAGTAGGAATGGAAGGGGCCAAACGGCAAATATTGCCTGGCATGCTTTGGAAAGAAAAGCTCTGTTAACTTTGACGTGCCATCTTTTCAGGTATCTACAAGGCCAAAACTGTACCATCTCTGCCCCAGTCTGAGGTGTCCAGGAATTCTTGTTTCCTCTCATCTTGGCAGGATCTGGCAGGACATGTGCCAAAGGCTTCGAGTCACAAGACTCTCCACAATATCCTGAAGATGTTAATGTGTATGGAGGGGGATGAGTGAATTGGGAAAGCATGGCCTTGCTATGCTCTGCCAGTAGGACACATGATATTATGCCAGTAATGAGCAATGCCTCAAGTAACATCAGGCACATCTCCCAGCGTGCAGGAGCTGATGGCATCAGTGGTAGGAGCCCAAGTGGAGGTGGCACATCCAGTACAGGACTCTACTGCTGTTAGTGTGGGCACCATGGAGTGGTCCATCCTTCTACTCTGCCCTACTGCCCTCTTATTCTCATGATTTATATGCTTGAATGTGCATTTTTTATTCTCCCCGTTGCTCATACATGTGTTCTTGTTTTCAGGACTTCTATGTGCTTTCTCATGTGGATTTTTAGTCACATGTGGATTTCTAGTGACATGTGAATGCTTTTTCATGTGTTCTCTCAATCATCCGTATGTTTTCAGTCTGACAATTACCCATACCTCATTACAAGGCTCTGTCACTTGTTCACTCCTAGGCAGTCTCATCCCTCTGCTCATCTCACCCTTGGGGTGCACTGGCACTGCTGTGGGATTGGGCAGTGACATGGACCTTCAGGGGGTTTGGTTCTACACTTCCCTGCCAAGCTGTGCAGACACTTCATACCTATTTGACCGTGCAGCTATCTGTATTGCAAGGACAGAGCCTCAGGCCACTATCAAAATGGTTACTTTAACCATCTACTGTTAGAAAGACAAATTAGGGATTTTATGTGCTCATGGTAACTACCCATAGGCAGCAGAAGGGCTGTAAAGAGCCCATTGATTAAATAAGTATTCATTATTGTTGAATAGACTGGTTCAAACTAATTCCCCACTAAGAGGAGGTAGCTGTGAATAGGCTGGGGCTGGCAGCAGTGGGCACCACAGGATTCTGCTGGGTGCAGTTACTCCAAGGTGCAAAGAGGTTGTTTATTAAAGTAAACAGAGATGTGTAGCATAAGCCTTTCCTGGCTGTGAGGTTTTTGTTTGTGAAGAAGGACACTCCAGCAACATGGAGGGCTCAGTGCTATACTCTTTTCAAGAGCCAACTTGATCCCATCTGGCTTATTTCCCATATAAAAGAAGTCTGTCAGATTTTAGCCCACCTTTCCTGCAAATGTAATGCCTCAGTTAAAAATAACAACACCTCATTTTGAACAGTGCCCTGGACTTGGGATTGTTGCTGTCTCTACTTGGCCGGTTCACTGACTCTCTGTGCCATGTAGAGGAGAAATAGATTCTTTCAATACTTCTGTTTTCCCTTTGGGACTATAGCTACAGCCTCACCTTCACAACCTGGTTTGAGTGCTGGGGCTGAACATTATGGAGTTTAAGAGCCTTAGTACAGAGGTTAAGTGCTTGGCTGGGAAGTGGCATGCAGCACAGAGCAGAATGGATGCTTCTGTCACTTCTGCATATTATCTGCCTCTTTCTTTGCATCTTCTATTCCTTACCAGTCATATAGATTCTGAAAGATAAATAGTTGGAAAAAGACCAGTAGATCAAAGAGAAACGTATATGCTCCTGTCTCACTTATTTTTTTAAGTGGAAGAATATATGCAGGAGAAATAACTAAATATGGTTCCTTGTTATTATGGAGGCTGTTACTCATACCTGGGGAGGGGTGTGTTAAAATTTAAATAGTGCTTTTCCTATTCATCCCTATTCATGCTTATTCCTATTGTGGGAGAGATTTTTAAATGGTTATGGGGAGGAGACTAAGAGATTAAGTTCTAGCCATTTGGCTGTCATCATTTTACTGCTGGCTAGTGTTTGCATGTAACTGAATGGGCAAAACCCAGTAGACATTACCTAGGTAGTTCCCAGAGGAAAAATTGGTCCTTGTTTACCTGAAAAAATCCTTCACAAAGATGCAGAGATTGTTGAAAGCATAAGCATATTAGCACATTTTTGATCCAGGTCTTTAATCTTTCAAATGCCATCTTTAAATACTTCTTTCCCTTCTTCATCTCAGGTCTGCTGTTACAGTCAGTTTCCCTGACTCCATGTCATAGGGTCTTTTAAGCAGCACCTGTATGCTGGCTTTTGCTTCCTTATTGAAAAACTCTGCTTTTGTGCCATGAAAATGATGGGTTTCAGCCCATCTGAAGTCTCCTGTTTGCAAAAGGTACAAGGTCAGAGTAGGAATCTTTCTATGTCATATTGTCAGTGCCCCTCATTAGGAGTTTGAAGCCAGTATGTGTGGGCTTAGGTTCTTCTTCATACATGCCACCATTGTTTTGATTCTTGCATGCCCTTTGCACAGATACTGTTCCCTAATGCAATTTTCTTACACTGGAATATGAATGTTTTTTAGTTGCATGCAAACCTATTTGTAAAAATATGGCAGTAGTAATCATTAGGGTGAGAGCAAAAATTCCTCTATCCCAGAGTGTCTTTTTATGAAAGTAGATGCTTTGGAGGAAGTTTAAGAAACTATGATAGCATAGGTCTTGTCCCAATACCTTAGTGGTTTCTGGTAATTACTGTTTTAAGGACCCTCTGACCTGATATTGCATCCTGATTGTGTTCTAAAGCCACTGATAAATGTATTTTTTCTGGATATATCCAGTCTTTCTTTTTGTTAACTCCACTATACCCTGTGATAATAGGTCCCATTATTTAATGATTGAAATGTGGAAACTACTTTATTTCAGTTGTTTCTATACCTGATACTTGAGAATTTAATTCAGTGACTAATTTTTGTGTTTCCCACAAATAAAGAAAAAGATATTTCCAGAGTTTTATCTCAATCATGTGTATTTGTCAGAGTTATCTTTTCCAAGTTGAAGAATTGTATTCCATGTCTAACAGTTATTTTCCCAGCTTTTGCACCTACTTGATCAGGTGCTCAGATTTGCAGTGATACACATTTTGTGGATCAGTCATAAAACACATTTACTCTCAGGTCTTGCACATGCACTCTCACATTCTCTTGAGCATGTGGCCGTCTTTGTGAACACTTGCATGTTTGTTTTCATGTTTTCAAACACCACCATGTTTGTAGCCCTAGGAGAATGCCACATGGAATGTCAGAATACTGTTAGAGTGAAAGGAGATAATGTTTTTTTTTCACTATTGCTTCCACAGATATTGGGGTAAACAACTTTCTCTTTGGTTTCTCTCTCGTGTTCTTATTCCTTTGATGACTCAAAGTAGAAGTCATTCACCCTGACTCTCTGCCCCTGATAATGACAAAACCTATCGTGAAATTACACAGCAGAGGAAGGAAAGGGGATGGGGAAGAGGAGCTGGCACAGCTGTTGTGTGTAATTGGATTGGAAGTGGGCCTGCGGCTACAATAACAAAACTGCACTGGCGGCTGGGCTCGCTGCTGGGGGCTGAGAGCAGCCCCTTGGCTGTCCTGCATGTCATGGTTGAGTCAAACAGAACTGACCTCCCCAGCCTGTGCTGCTGCTTTGCTGGGTTAGAAGGAAATGCCCCATGTACAGCAGCAGCCAAGAAATAAGGTTACCCTCTTGGCAAAGCTCACCTGTTTAGCAGGTAAAAGGTCTGAACTAGGCTGCAGAATGATTTTGCTTCTTTATCTGTTCTTCACATCTCTCAAGACAGGAATTTTGCTGCTTCTTCTGAGTCCCATTGTTTGGCCCTGCTGGCATGTCGGTTTTTTTTTGGTACCTGAGGATTCTTACGGAATTTTCCTTGGGCTTTTGGTTTTAGAGAACCTCAAGATACCTATTTTATGAAGACCACATGGAAGACAAAGAGCTTGTCAACTCTCTTCCCTAATGGGAAAAGGAGCTGCCAATAGAACTGGGGTATGAGGCTCAGAGTAGAGAAAAGCCTATTTCTTAAGGAACTGCTGGTTTTAGGATATTTAGAAAGGAAGTAAAAACAACAGACTCCAGTAGTCATCTGAGTGCTCTTCTCTATAGTGTATGTCATTTGATTTCTGGAAGAGTCCCTGGTTTGCATGATTTATTTCTTCATCTTTGCAATGAAAGATTTGTGCATGTCCTGAACTAGAGGGTCTGATGTCCTGTCTCAGACATACATTGCAGCTGGCCCTGTCTGAATGGGTCATGCAGCCTTATATCCTGAAAAAAGATGCTCTCTGCCCCAGGGAGATCTGGGTTGCTGCTGCAGCCTGGCAGTCTCTTTTCCCACTCATTAAGAGCTTTTGGGCTAATAATTTGGTATCATCATTAAAAGGGAAGTGCTGAGGCTGCCTGCCTTAGCAGAGCAATTCAGCAGTGCATGCACACCCACGCACACGTGCACACCCCCAGATCATGGGCCCAGTAGCACAGGAGAAGCTATAATTAACTAGATGAACGAGTCCATCTTCCTTTGTTGCTGCAATCACTTGTCACTCTCAGCTGTGTTTTGTCCTATCCCCACTTTCTTATGTTTTGTGGCTTTATTTTCCATTTTAACTGCTAAGTGTGGGAGGGAGCAGGATTCAAACTGTTTCCAAGGTTTCCCATATTTTTCCCTCCACATTGAAAATTGCCCCCAGCAAACCCTTAAAGATGAGGACTGCTGGTTAACTGTGTTGCTCTTTCATATCATTGTACTCTGAAGCTACCTTTAAAAATGTCCTTCTGGCTTCATAAGAATCCAGTGTTAGCCCTTGGTACTTTGTACAATTAGAGACACTTAATTTTACTATTTTGATATAGAAAGCAGATGGCTTACAAATGAAAAAAAAAAAAACAAACTAGTTTGAAATGTTTCTTTGAGATCAAGGGAGTTTCATTTTAAACTTTTAGAAAATAATACCGATTGGGTAGTAGGTTAAAGCATCATTAAAAAAAACCCTCCCAGACCTAAATAGGAAAAGTCAGTTGTGTCAGGCATAAATCATGGCCAGAGAGCAGACTTTGGGTCTGTCTTCCCTCAGCAATGGACATATTATTTTAATAACAAATGGATGTTCTGAAGAAACAGGCTGCTTTCTCTTCACATTACTGCTGAGTGTTCAAAGAAGCTGGATCTCCAGAGGCTGAGTACAAGCAGATGTTTGTCTAAAAAACCTGTCGAGAGTTTTCTTTTGAAGCTGTGTGCTTGTCCTTACTGTCACTCATGTTTGAAGTTCAGGAATAGAAATTCACCAGATTCTTCACTTTGACATAAAATTTCCTAACAGGCAGATAAGCCATTTATTTTGAGGTTTTCCTTAACCTTTTCCAGACCACTTATTGCACACCATTTTTGTTGGGCAGCAGTTCTGTCTAGCCAGTAAATTATTATAAATATGACTAGATTGGTTTAGAAAAAGCATGAAGCCTCTTGGCTACCAGTGCTCATGCAGATTTTTATCAATCTTTTTCCAAGTTTTACACTGGCTGGGTTTCCTTATAGCTGAGGCTATAATCAAAGTTTCTTGTTGAAAAAATCCAAGATTAGAAGGAAACATGTTTCACCTGGGTTTAGGTGGAAAATCATGTTTTTTGATAGGATTCTTCTGAAATGGGATTGCTACTGGCACATACAATGGTAGAATATGTGAGTAATGTGCTTTGGAGCCTAATGACTTCATTTGTGTCCCAAGTCTGCTAAAAATTTTGCTTATTTTTATGCCTGATGCCCAAATAGCATGGTGATAGGTGTCCCCATTGATCTGGAAAAATCTGGTCTAGTTTGCAGGTCTGAACAATTCATACAGCTCTTGCATTGGTGTGTTGGATGCCATGTTAGTTTCTTACAGTCCAAGAGCAAGTGTTACCCCATTCCACCTCGAGGTGGTTTTGACTTTTATGATTTGAAAATTGTTTTAGTATCTTGTCATGTCTTGAAGCTGATGTAAAGGTGAGACAACTATGTCAGTTCACATTTTCCATGTTGAGTTTGCTCTGACTGATTTGAGGCCTTTGTTACACATGTTGCAAATGTCACAGATTTTATCTCTCAATGGTTGAAGGTTTTGGTTGTTAATGACATTTTCTTGGAGATAAATACCCTCATTTTTGCTCCTAATTTAAATTGCAAGGCAGAAATATTTTCAGATGAGAAAAGCTGATATTTTGTTTCATTATTTATATTATTATTTTATCTACTGATGAATCTGGAATTCTGTTGGTACTCTCCTTGTTAAAATATGGGTCTCTGTTGATGGACAACTCATGATACAATACTGACTTTTTGTTCTGTCTCCTGGTCCTCCTTTTTCTTCCTATTTTAAAAAAGGAAAAAGTAGCATTAAAGGGCAGGGCATTATTTTTCATTAATCTCCCTGTTTTCATTATTGAGTTGGGACTAGAAGATGAAGAGGTACATGCAATACCAGTGCCATGGCTGCTGTGGTATTTCAAATCTGTGAAGAAGCAGAAAGTGCCAGAATATTTCTTAGGAATACTTTGCTTTGCAGGCATTTGAACCAAAGCCATATTGAAGGCCACAGCATTTCATTTATTTGGGGGTGTGCTCACTCCTCTGCTACAGGCAAAGGGCTTGTGGGGATAGATCTGGCTGATGTGCCTGACAGATAGGGCACATGGCATTGGCCTTCTGGGGATAAGGACAAAAAGGGATGTTGACATTCCTGACCTTTTGAGATTTTTAAAGCTTCTCTGTGGCTGGTGGAGAGAAAATGGATCTTCTTATGGTGTGATTTAGGGTGTTCTTGCTTTGAACCTTCTTTGGAGGCTCCTCTTTGTGTGCAAGTGGACACAACCCCTGCCATCCCCAGTAGCTGCCCCTGTTGATGCTGAGCCTCTTAGCTGTGACTTTCCTGTCCCACAGTGTACAAGGTCTCAGGATCCCCATCTCCACTTTGGATCTGATGTCCCCTTCCTGTTCAGCCTTATCGTACTGACACCTTCTAGCCTTTTCATTTTTTGGCATTGGTACAGGGATTCTGTGCATTGTAGGTCTCAACAATTATACTTTTGTCTTCCTGCCTTTTATGCTGACTTTCAAGTGTCCATTTGATCCATAAGATTTACCTGTCAACAATGATAGGGTCAGTGGCCATAAATAGAGACAAAAATTCAACCCACTCTCCTAGTAGAGCAAATGATTCACTGAATTATATCTTGTAATTTAAACAGAAGTGTCCTACAGTATCAAATCTGCTAGGTTTATTTATAGCTAAAAGACCTAAAAGAATCTAAACCTATGTTATGTTTCTGATTATTTTTCTAAATCCACAATAATCTTCAAGAACATTAAGGTATTTGCATTCCTTAGACTGTACAATTATTAATCCCCTTATCTGGCTTGAAGTTCTCTGTGGGTGAACATATTCTTAGGATGATCTGGATTTTAGATTTCTTCAGCCAACGCAAAGGAAAACTATAAAAGAGAAAGGAATAAACAAATCCAAATTCAGTGTGCTGCTTGTTAAAAATTCTCATTCTAATACATTCATTTGACCTCTCAGCCTCCGTGAAATTAAAAAGTCACAGCCCTGTTTGATTAAAAAACTGACTTAAAATCCAGGGTGTGTGGTGTGCATGTGCATGTATTGAAGCCCCTGCCATATTAAGTGCTACGAGAGGTAGGAGATGTGAGAAGGAATCCAGCTAAGGAAGTTGGTCAGGGAACCAAGTATGAAAAGGGTCCCTCATGGCTTGAGTATGTAGGACTTGATTTTTGTTACATTAATTCTGTGATGTCTTGTGTCACAAAATTGATTAATGGGTTACTTCATGTTTAATGGCTTGTGCATGGATATATATACAGAAATATCTAAGCAATATTTGTATGAATAAAGTATGGTAAACCTATTTGTAAATTTGGCCTAGACATAGAATTTGATTGAAACAAAGAAGATTTGTGTCAGAAAGAATTATCAGAGATTAGAGCAGCCCAAATAAACACTACAACCTCATCTGCAGAGCTGACAGTGACTGTCTCTGCTGAGGGGAACTGTGCTGCTTTCTGGCCTTAGCTTCAGTTCTCAAACTGAAGACTAGCTTTAGCTATGGAGCCATAAAGCAATACACTGTCCTAGGAAACTGAATCTGCAGTTCTTCCCAAAAGTGATGTGGAGGTATACTTAAATAGGTGACAGGTAATTTTTTTAGTCCTTGCTATGTCTGGTGTACTGGTGTCTAATTAGTAAGTGTGAGCAGTGTTGATAGACTCCTAAAGATACACATGTTCAGTAACGATAGCTTTGTGTATGTGTACGCATTTAGATTAGAGGA
Organism: Muscicapa striata striata; assembly: GCA_030060385.1. Taxonomy (NCBI): domain Eukaryota; kingdom Metazoa; phylum Chordata; class Aves; order Passeriformes; family Muscicapidae; genus Muscicapa; species Muscicapa striata. The sequence continues at coordinate 7,290,610 of JAREIS010000007.1, read as the reverse complement.
TTCATCTGAAGCAGGTTTGGTGTGCTCATGGCCTCCCTTTTTCTGACCACTACAATCTTGAATTTAAAGTCTTTAGCTGAGGAGAAGTTATTTCTGCATCTCTCCAGAGGAGCAACAGCTCACTGCAGACCGTCATTGCAGACCTTGGCTTTCACAGCCCATTTAGCTACAGGGGTGTGGGTGCCTCTGCAGTTGCCTCCACCTACAAGGGGTGTGCTGAACCTCAGACACAGTTCTGCAATGAGCAGCAGGTTTTTTCTACCAGTGACAGCTGCTTTCCTGCTCAGTGTGGAAAGCAGCACCTGCAAATGTTTGTGCTCTGTGTGCTACAACCATACTTGGTCTAGCTCAAGTATGTGAGCTCCAATCCTGATGGGTATTGGACTATGACTAGTGTGCTTGGGTATTGCTTCTTTCAGTTTTGTTCTTTTTCTCTTACTTCCTCTCTCTCTCTCTCTGTCTCTCAGGCCTCTCACACCTGATGATGAGTGAACAAGGTAAGTCCTTCTACTTTTTCTTTGTTTCTATCACTGATCATGAAAGAGCTGGGCTGGCCTTTGCATAATAAAAGCAACTAAGCTAATAGAGTGCCAGTCAAGCCATTTGCATTTTTGCCTCTGTGTCTCATGAGCCAAGGCTTCTTGTCAACCTAGGACTCAGATGGCCAGGAGGGAGCATGAAATGATTCCATGATAGCGGTAATCATGCAAAAGGTATGCATCCCTCTTCCATGCAGCCCACCAACTACTTTATCTTGCCATTTCTTTCTTTTTGTGCTAGCTGTAATGACTCCCACTTCTGCCTACTAAATGTAGACCTCAATGTTGGTCTTTATTTTAAGAGTACAATTATTACAAAAAGTATGTTAATAGCCTTTGTGGCATAATCATAACTCATAATGAATCCTGAGAAAATTTGCATATAAGGGCCTGTAAGTCCTGTGTCTGCAGTTTAAAATAATCAAGTACATACAGAACAAAATGGTTGAGGAGAAAAACAGGGCTAAACCCCATACTGGGCTACAAATAGGATCTAGGCCCAGATCATAGATCACATTTTAATATTTCAGCCTGCACTGAGTCACAGATCTATTGGCTGTGACAGGATGGATAATTAGTTCTATTTTGCACTGCGAGGGTGTGGAGTAAGAAGCTGGTGAGAACAGGTAGAGTGAAGAGAATTGTGGTTCTGTTTTCCTCTGCCAGTGTCTTACTGACATGGGTGTACAGGAGTTAGCAACACTCCTGATGCCTTCCAGTGTTTTGAATGCAGGAGTGAAATGACTTAAGACTTTATGCAAGGTGTATGCAAGTGGTACACTAGGAAGAACAGACCAAGTGTTTGGCCTATGGGGAGAAAATGAAAGTTTTGCCTCTAAAGCCTGATGAGCCTTTCCTAGACTAAATGTACGCAAAAGCTTTTTTGGCATCAAGTAAGTCTGTATCTGAGGATAGACTGCCCAAGGAGTTAGTAAGATAGTACACAATGCCTCTGAAGGCTAAAGATTAATTAGGTGCTTGAGTAAAGAAGACATAATTTCTATGTATCTCAGTGAAATGCAGAAAGACTTAAGACATAATCAGTTTTTATTCTGTTTTTCAAGACAGATGTCTGCTCTGAGGTCATGAAAGGTTAGGTAACAATCAGAAGTGAAGTAGGGGCTTACTTATCAGTTTCTATACTGCTTAACATCCCTGTGTGGTAGGAAAGGTAGGAAAATTTGGCTCTTTATAGATGTATGTCAAGACCATGATGTTTGGCATGTGGAGCATCTGACTAAACTCTGGAAAGTGTTGAGCCCCTTCTGTCCCCACTTACTGTGCACTGGGCTCATGGCTCAGAGGTTGTGCTGATTGAAGGATCATCCAGACAGGTCCCTTCAGCAGGTCCTAGTTGCTCAGGATGCAGCTGAGTATGGCAAGCTGTTTTGACAGAGGAAGGCATGTTGGAAGTGATCAGTACAGTTGATGGCCAATTTCATTCTCAATAACACTGAACATTTCTTTGTAGTAGTCTGTGATTTAGCACTGGATTATGTAAGCAGTTGCACTTGGACATTTAAATTACAAGTTGCAACCCAGCTGGCTCATGAAGACCTACATGACCTACTCAGGCCAATCATCAGCACTTTCTATACTCCCTCATCAGGCAAAAAATGTGAAAACTATTGGCTTCTGGTAACTTTAGCCACCCTTGTTTACCTATAACACATCGGGGAACAGTGGCTTTGCCTTTCTTGCCAACAAACTCACAGATATCGCCTTTTGATAAATATTTACTCTCTATAAAAATACGATGGATATAAAATATGTAAATATATATATGTGAGTAAATATGCAATGTCAACATTATATACAAGTACATTAGCTCTGGTAGGTGAGATGTGTTTAGCAAATATATTACCATGAGATTTATTTTTTTCCTGTCCTATTCTGTTGTTTCCCTTGCTGTTTTGAATTTGACGTGGATTGAGGCGTATCACTGGTGTGGTATTGCATGAGCAGTTTGCATTTCTCAGTGGAAAATCAAATTAAAGCTTAACCAGGCAGCTTCTGATTGTACTGTCAGTGGTTTAAGCTTTGATTTGTGCTTTATTTGTGGTGTGTCTCTCGTTTTTCCCTTGACACTGTGTTTTGTTGGGTTTGGCTGCTAGATAAATATGCTCATTTCCTTGTTTTTCTAAGTATGACCAGTAACATATTTTTTCTGGTTTTTTATGCTTCTGCCTTCTCTTCTCTTTTGCCCTCTTCGTGGTGGACATCTCTCTTGTTCCTCTTCTTAACTGGACACACACCTTCCTGTCTGTAGGTAGAAGTAAAGGTAGAGATCACATTCTTTCTAAGACTTCATTGCTTGTAAAATGTTTGTTGATGGGCAAAGTGTATTTTTATGAATGCATTTCATATTGGAACTTAATGCTTTTAGTTTTAAAAGTCTCATAACAATATTTGTACTGAATTATGGGGAAATATTTACTAAGATTAATGCTTTGGGGTCTTCATAAGTGATGTTATTTTCTCCCTATTCACACTAAATATGGACTGTGCAGTGTCAGGCCACCTGTAGTTGGTGATGCTGGGGTGCAAAGGGATTGTCAGTTCAGTCAAGGATAGAGCCATAGGCCAGTGAGCTCATCCTGCTGACACTTGCACTAGAGTGATGCCACTGCTGGTAATTTTGCTAATTTGGGTGTCGGTGGCAGCAGAACCTGGGGTTGCCCAGTACCATTCAAAATGGAGGGTTTTTGAACTATTGTTTCTTCCCCTGGCTCTGTTTCCCATCATTTCCGGTACTGCTAAGGTGTTTTGCAAAGAGAAATTGAGTTGCAAAAAAACTGCAGAGGAAGCAGAGGTAATCAGCACTGCTAAAAAGAGAGGTCCATTTCCTTTGCAGCCCAGTACAGCTCAGAGTATGCTGGACTGCTCTGGGGCTCCAGCTTGCTCTTCAGCAGCTCACACCTATCTTAGGTGTGCTGAGGGCAGTCATCCATCCTTTACCAAAACTGCCAAAAAGACAAAATGCTGCAAACTTGCTATGGGTCTTCAGTTGGACTGGAAGGAAAAGTGGAGATTGATTGATAATTTATAAACATGGCTTGAGAAAAATATTTTTTTATCATAGTTTCCAATGAGAAAGATTAAAGGGTTTTGTTATGCTGAGGCTTACTCAGTCCCAATGAATACATTGCTGAAAGATCTGATCTATTTATTAGCATGATATAAACATGTTGGAGGATGTTGCTTGTGTCCATGCTGGTAAGACACTGGGGAATGAAATGACTAGTTGTGCAGCTATGGATCTGGGAGGTGTATGAGCTCAGAGGATTTGTTCATAATAACTTTCCTTTGAGGCACAAGCCGTCTCTGCTCAATAATTACTACTCCTGTAATATCTGAGATCTGGGGAGCACAATGGCATATTAAACACCTTAATTTTTATGATTCCTTTTTCTGATGCCCAGCTTTCTTCTAACAATTTGGTGTTGTTGAATTCTCTGTGATGGAATACATTGTGTAATCAATATTATTTGTTCTATTTTGAGGTTGGAAAAATATTCCAATAATTAATTTTGTAGTTTTTCTATTCACTCTAAACTTGGGCGATGGGGGGTAATACCTAACCTGTACTCAGAGCTATCTTCTCAGCAAGAGGTGAACATCAGAACATAATAATCACATATATACACTGTTAAAATATGAGAACCTGAAGCTCTAAGCAGACCATATAAAATGTTACTCTGCCTCAACACAGCTGCCAATAATTCAGTTAGCTGATGTATGGCTTAGTGTGGTTTAAGGATTGATGAAGATCAGGGCAAGTCTTGTGTGATGTTGGTTCATGTTCTTTTCTTGGGTGGTATTTATGCTTCAGGGCAGCCTGTGTAGGACTAAGCTGAAAGTCTTCTCCAAGGCAAATCTCCTAACTGAGCTGGTAGGCATGAGGATTATAACATATAGTCCACAATTAATTCATATCTGCTGAAACTTAATTTATTGTGTCACTGAGTGAAAATATAATTTCAATTTCCAGCTCTGTGGTTTTTAACTCTAGTTATAGCAAGAGACTTTGTCACAGAACCATCAGTCTGTGTGAAAAATGGCATTGCTTTCAGAGGGCTCAGACTGTAATTTTTGAACCCACACATGGCCTTCAATTCACAGAGAAAATGGTACCAGATGCCTATAGTGCTTGCATGGAAGCTCATACTTTTTGGCATTCTTGTAGCTTTTAGTAAAAATTGGCAACAACTGTCTCATGTCATGTATGTAACCAAAGGATATGTAACCAAAGGATGTATTTGATTTCATTTTGGATGTGATGTATTTGATTTCATAAAACTTTTTCACAGCATATAGCAATCTGTGACCTTGCATTCATAATTTAAAGAAAATGTTTGATTAGTTGTTTCCACTGCAGTAAATAGGCTTTCTCTGCATCTATCACTTTTAAAATGTTCAGGAGATTTTAATTTTTTTAAAAATAAGTTTCTGGAATGTTGAAGATGAAGTGTAGGTATTCTGGGGTAATGGCTGGTGTAGTTGAGATACAAACACCTGGATATCACTTGCATTTTAATCTGAACTGAAGTTTCATGTTAATGCATTGAGTTTTTATTTGAGGAACCAGGTCATGGAGGTGAGGTGAATATGTGAGGAGTAAGGAGTTTTGTTTAGTTTGGCAAGAATTGTAGAATATGACCTCTACTGGAGAGGTACTGGCAATTAAGGAACAATTATAATAAGTTTACCTCCCTAATGCTTCCCCACAAGTAAATGATATCAAAGGAAATTATAAATATTCAACTTTAATTTGCTACTGGAGTTAATGTGTTATCACCTTCTTCCGTATTATTTGTTCTCTTGAAAGCCTTTATTAAGGAAATGATTATTTGCCATTTTGTTACTTTCCACGATGTGGGTTTTGTTTTACCATTGCTCATGGTTTGGATCTGATGTCTACTGAGGCTCATGTCCCTTTTGAAAATTGCTTGTATTCCTGGTGGGAATCTGCTGTTTTTGGTGAATTAAGTCTGTTGTCTTCTTGAAGTAAATAGCAGAATTCACGTTGAATCCAGTTGGCCAAGAACCCAAAGAGCTGAAGATGACCTCTCTGACACAGAGAATGACCCATGAGGCTGTTTCTGGGTGTGCACAGGACACCCTGGAGCACCCATGCAGTCTGCTGGTTCTTCTCCAAGGCATGTGGCTCCTTCCTTCCATCAGTAGTTGTGCTCAGTGTGAACTACACAGCTGCCCTCATTTTCAGTATGAAGTAGGTTTTTTTTCTTAAAAAGAGAGAGAGAGAGAGAATTGAAAGAATAGGATCTTTTTAAAATGGATGTTGTGTGGACCAAAGGCCAATTTTGCCATTTAATAATCCGCGTTGCAAAATCAGATTACCTGCATTGGTCCTACCTGCACTTAACTGAAGTAGATCTTTTAAGTCTTGGGAGGTTTAGCATTGCTCTAAGAGAATGAGGTTCTTATTTCTCTCAGCTGTTCAATAATATTGACCTAAGGTAATGGCACAGGAAAAATGAAATAGCATTTGTGGGCTTGAATAGAAGGAAATGACTGGACCTTACTGATCAGGAAAATATTTTCAAGTTATTTTTCACCAGCAATACTATGAGGATTTGTATTGGCTTGCTTCCAAATAGTGTAACCAGCAGGACCAGGGCAGTGGTCATCCCTTGTACTTGTTGAGGCTGCACCTTAAGTGCTGTATTCAGTTCTGGGCTCCTCATTACAAGAAAGATGTTGAAGTGCTGAAGTGAGTCCAGAGAAGGGCAAGGCAGCTGGTGAAGGCTTTGGAGCACAAGTCTGATGGGAGCAGCTGAAGGAGCTGGGGTTGTTTAACCTGGAGAAAAAGAGGCTCAGGGGAGACCTCATTGCTCCCTACCTGAAAGGAGGATGTAGCAAGGTTGTGGGGTGCAGCCTCTTCATCCCAGAAACAAGAGATAGAATGAAGGGAAATGGCCTCAGGTTGCACCAGGGATGGATTTGGATTGGATATTAATAAAACTTCCTTTATGGAAAGAGTTCTCAAACATGGGAACAGGATGCCCAGGGCAGTGGCTGACTCGCCAGTCCTGGAGATGTTTAAAAGATGTGTAAGTGGAGTGCTCATGTACACAATTTAGTGATGGTGCTGGGGGTTGGACTTGATGACCTTAAATGTCTTTTCCAGACTAAATGGTTCTATAGTTGTATGTGAATAAGTCCAGCTGAATGGCCAAGAATTTATGCAAATATTGAAGTGAAACATCAGTAACAAATTAAATTGTCTGTGCTCTCTAAAAGTCTAATTATACAAGGGGAAAAACAACACTACCTTTTTCTTGCCAGCCTTGGCAGTGTTTTTTAAGCTCTGCTTTGCCCTGTAAGGTATCTTAGTATTTGGGTTTTGAATGGGAATACTGTGTTGTTTTGGTTTCTACAATTCAAAGTATTAATAAAGGACTCTAAAATATGTGTGGTAGGGGGCTTGTTTTTCTTTGGTGAGAAAAAAAATCCTATATAGGATTATAAGGATGGTGGCTTTCAGTTTTAACTTTACTCTTAATGACTATTTTTTTTAAAAAATCAAGCAGTTTATTTTATGATTAGTTGGCATAATTTTTTCTGGTAAGTGAGTTTTTGCTGCTGGTTTCATATTTTATTTAGGGAAAAAAGGAATATTTTAATGTAATTTCTTGAAGTCTAATTAGAGGTGATTGATAGTTGATAAATTTCAAATGTAAAATATTTGGTGGCATTTCTGCAAGGCATTCACACTATTTCTTTATATTCCTGTGGTGATGGCATTTTCTAAATTTTGGGGAATGAAGTCACCTAAATGTCCAATATCAACTAATGCAAAGGAATAGATGTCTTATTCTTCTTTTTATACCTTTTGTAATACATTTGTGAACAAAAACATAATAGGACAGTTCTGTTGAATTATTTTTGTTTGTGTTTATGAGCATGTGTGCTTACAAATGTTGTGTATGCATAAGATACATAATAATGTGTTAAGTATTTTGTAGTTTATAGGTAATTAATTTTTTCTTACATGTTTTCTTTCTGCCTTGTTTTAAAACTGTCTTTCTGATATGTGAATAAGCAGCTGATTCTTTGTGGCTTTCATTTTTATTAAGAAGAATGATTCCTGTGAGAGTTAAAGGCATTGTGGTTGTGTTGTGTATAAACAGGAGCTAAAATATTGTGATCTTAGTCTCTATTGTAGTCTCTTGTTTTCAGTGAAGCTCAGGTTTCTCTCTGCCCAGAGAGAGTATTTAATTGATAACATTGAAAGGTTTTCCCCCCCCCGCTTTTCCTCTGTTTTCTTCATTTGAGGCATTCAGTGGTGTGTAGAGATGCAGAGGTAGCAAAACAGGCCACGTGCTTTGTAAAAGGCAGGCTAATAGCACTTTTGATGGATGTCTGATTTTTAAAGTGCTGTATGTTTCATTAAAATTTACATGTAAAGTAAGGGCAAGCGCAGTGACATGAAAGCTAATGCAAGTTGCACATCTTGACATAATAACAATCACAAGAAACTGGAGATCCCAGATGGCAGCTTGGCCTTTGCCATCCATTTAATAAGCTACTAACTGCTAATTATTGCACTGTTATGGGCAAGTTAATTTACTGTTGACTCTTAAAGAGACATTGTGCATTTTCCTGGCATTTAGATTTTTCAGTTTGGATTTGAAAGTGTTTTTTCTCTGCAGATTGAAGCCCTTCCAGTGGATGGTAACATAGAGACAAAGAAACAGAGTGGGAAATAGAACATAATAATCTGTGGGGGTTTTTTTTATAATAGCAGAATAAAGGTTGTGGGGCTTTGGACCTTTCTAGGGCATTGGTTTTTAGCTGAAAAGAACACCAGCATGTTTATTAAATCTAGGATTTAAGATTTGCATTTAACAGCAAATGCAGAGTTAGTATTTTCATTAAAAATAAATAGAACATCTTTCCCTTAAATAATTGAAGCTTGAGATTCTGAAAATAAGAGAAACTAGAAATAGAAAATCAAAATTTCAGGTTCATTTCTTTTGCCAGAGATGATTTGAAGGCAAAATTTCAACTCACAAATCTGAAAGCTAAAACGTCCACTGCATTTTTGGAAAAATCTTTCATTTTAATGTTACTTACCTGACTGTTGTATTATAGGGAAGAGATGTTATCTGTAGCACACAAAATTTTTTGGAGTGATCTTCTTCTTCAAGTTGAAATGGACATTCTGTAATGAGACCAGTCAGGGAGAAGTTTTGATCTAAGAAGCTATTTAGGAATGAAGGAACAGCTGCAGTTTAAATGGACTCTAATTCTCGCAGTTAATGCCGTTTTGTGAGTGCATGATTGTCTGTGATAACGTTTGGGAGGAGTGTGGTAGGTAATAGCTTATTTCCTGGGCTTTATGGTAATGCAGCAAAGTGATGATAATGCCATCAGGAACTGAAATAGACCCTGTCACACACATCAGACAGTCTTGCAAAAATAGGAAACCCTGTGAAAGAGGGGAATTTCCTGTTTTAAGGCTCCTTGTGGCCTTCTGTGGACTAGAGAGATAACATTATGGTATTGAACAGTTTAGAAAATATGCGCTGTGTAAGCTGGATCTTGTACATTAAAAATAAGAGCTTACAAAAAGCAGCCTTATTTGCTGTGCTTTACCAGCTGGTAAATATTTTGACTAGAGATCAGGGAATAACACGCCATGCAAATGGTTGTAAAACTATTAGTGTGAAGAAGGTCATGTGTGTCAGTTACTAATTCATGTCTAATGGTGTGTGATTCTTTCCCCCCCATCAGTGTTGTGGGTTTTGATTCTGATTTTGGCAAAGCACATCTTCCTGTGACATCCAGAACTCTTCGTTTATTTGGCTGTACTCACCCTTTCATGGAGCTAGAGCTCCTTCTCATGCTGGTTTTCATTTCCTCATTTGTTTCAAGAGCCTTGATAGTTTTGAGTGCACGTATAGAAATCAGTACTGAATCAGGCTATGAAATAAGGGAACATCATAGAAAATACCACTGCAGAGAGCAAGGAATCAGGTGTGAATGCTGTTCCCTCAGGTTGTGGCATATTCATTCATTTTGAAAGCCTTTTTGTTTTGAAATTTTGGTTCCTGATAACCTACCCTGCTAGTTGCTGTGCTGAGTCTACTGCATTCCCTAAACAGCTGGAGAAGCCTGTAGAAATTAATGGGGTTTTGCACTGGGGAATGTGTTGTGTACCTGCAGGGATAAAGTCCCCAGATTCTGCTATAGAAGGATTTTCTGTGAGATATTGGTCTTATACTAGATGTGTTTTTTATACTGAGAGGTTTGATGCAATGATATTAAGAGCCATATTCTTAGTATCAAGTATTTTATTGTGGTTTACCTGATACTGAAGCAAGGGAAATGCACTGATGTAAAAGAAATAGTGCAGGGAAGAATCTGACTCTTAAACTGTTCCAACACTAACCTGAGGGATTCTGGATCATTCTCACTAAATTATGGCCTTAGCTCTCTTGTTAAACACTGCAAAGCATTTAATAGAAATGGTTCTTTACCAGCATTGCTTTGTGAGGAAAAGCTTTAAACAGAACTGGTACTTTTAGGATTTGTGTACACAGTTGTCACCATTAAAAAGTCAGTAGCATTTGCCAAGCAGTACCACACAGTGGTGCCTGAGAAATCACCTCCTCTCCTACAGTAGAGCAGGAAGATGGTATGTAATATTTGTAGGTAAGTGTTTACGATTTGATTCTGTCAATTGCATGCATTTTAATCAAGCTTTTCTCTCAAATCACAGTTTGTTTGGGGAACTGCTTATGGGTCAGATTATTTCTAAAGCAAAACATGATTCCTTTTAATTGAGCAAATTCTTTTTATTGAAGACTTAAAAAAAATCAGTATTTTCTCTAAAATACTATATCTTTGTGATTTTTCATTGGTAGTAGTAGTAACAAAAATGTATAAAATGTTAAAATAATTGTATTTTAAAGGGAGCTGGGGTCTTATTAGGTGAATTGTATTAAGCCAGCATTTTGAAGCATACACCTTTAGTCCCCTAATTGCTGGTATATTAATAATGACCAGGTTGATGATGAATGTTCTGATCACCAGCTGGGATCAGATAATTACATTTGATTATGTAAAGAGTTAGTTGCGGTAAGCCTTGAAATATTAAAACTTGGCTAGAATAAATATCACTGAAGAGCCTTTGTCTTTTTCATGTGTATTCAGCTGCCTGTTCTCTGAGCATTTCTTGGTTCACTCGGTAATGTTGGGAATCAAACTGTGAACAGTTATTTTCCAACCCTGTGAATGTTGATAAAAGGATCTTGCATAGCTGTTGGCTTGTCCTGTGAGGGGAGAGCACGTTGCTGCATCGCAGCACAGGGATTACAGGCTCTCCTTTAGCTCTGCATTAAAGATGTTGCAAGCTTTTATAAAACCCAGGGCAGCCCTAGCACTGCTGTGCATTTGCATTTCTCAGCTCTGATGAAGGGCATGCATGTTTCAGGCAGCAGTGCCTTGCAGGACTGGGCAACTCCATCATCCAAATAATACACTTATCTGACCATTTTCATATTTGTTTTGGATACTCTTACTCTGCAGACAGTCTCAGAGAAGTCTGTAGGCATGTGTGCAAGCTGCGTTCTACGTGTGTTTTTTCCTTTTTCAGTTTACCAAATTATTTTTTCCCCAGAATTTTTTCAGTTCCTGAATATCCATTGATTTGTCTTTCCCCTGTTGTGAAACAGCTGGAAAGAAACATAACTTTTGTAACTTGTCTAATGAAATACTGTAATAAAGAGCGCTTTATGATCATTGGCAGTTTGAACAGAATATAATTTTTGCCACAATGCAACAGACCATTTATGGCAGATTGTGGAAAAAAATCTTTGCCTAAAGTTGGAAAAATCAGAATTTTCAGACTGTAAGGCTCTCTTTAGAAATTACTTGCTATACTTTAAAGTACTTGATTCCAGGCTCAGCATCTTCATTTATCAATCCATTTTACATTAAGATATGATACTGGAGACACACATTAGTAATTTTTCTTTGCTACATTTTTGTACTTTATTTGTTCTCTCTATTGACTCTGTCTTTAAAAGAGATGTATTTAAGAGAAATCTGTGGACACTTCATTTCCTGCTATGCTGCAGGAAATGCACTGGACACTATGGACTGTATGTCCATAATGTAATGAAAGTATTATGTGGTGGATGCACTTACTGTATTACAGGCAGAAGTATGAGAATTCCCTTTGATTTCCAAAGTACTGATTTTTTTTGTTTTTTTTTTTTTCGTTTTCGTTTGTTTCATGTCAGGGTAGAGAAGAATATCTGATTTTCTTTCTTTTTGCCTTCTAAGGTACTTTTATTTAAACCAGTGCAGTTTTCTTACTAATTTTCTCCTTCAGGTGTTTGCTATCAATCTGCTGGGTTAAACTTTGTGCTATTCCATAAGGCAAGTTTGGTAAATGTTGATCAGTGCATGAAATCAGTTCTTAAATGGTTGCAAAATTGCCTTCCTTCAGACTGTTTTGATCACAAGGGCTTTCAAGTGTCAAAGTCATTTGGAGAACTAGATAGATAAAATGCATGAGCACTAAGCTTTTTCCAGGATAGAATAAATAAATGTATTTTCTACTGTGTGCTCTGCCTTTGATAGTGATTTGTTAAAAGGGGAAAAAAAAGAAAGGCAATGATATTAAATATTTACAAGAGTGATTTAGTTGTGTAATCTTGTGCTATGCATCCCTGTTTAATAGTGAAATCAGCTACTGCTGAAGTAAATGCCATTAAACTGGTAGTGCTGTGAAGGTCACTGCCTATACAATGTCAAAGCAATTTACAGAGAATAATGATTTTTGTCAGCTTTCCAATGTACCAATGTCCCTCCTTTTTGTCTTCCAAAAATAACTGAAAATAAATTTATTTCAGAAATAATTTTGTCTTTGACTCTTCTCCCATCTCACTGATTTTGGAGATTGAAACCTCTTTACAAGTTTTCATATTGATAAGCTCAGTGGATAAACACTGATTCCCTTCTTTCTGGCCTTGAGCTTGTTACAGCTCTGTTTGCTGGGATTTCCAGTTGTCCATTTCTCAGCAGTTCATTTTAAGAGATACTGAATTATGACCTCCATTCTTATGAGTGATTGCTTTTCTTCCCTTGTATAGCCATATCTATCTGTGAATCTCGTGAAAAAATCTCTTTTCTGTGTGCTGATTTTTTTGCCATCAGCAGAGCACATGTAGCATGTTGACAACTCACCAACCTCCTGAACTTGTGTCTTATAAATACTTGCAGTACATTCCTGCACAGCATCATGCTTAGTGGAGAGGCCTCAGAAGTGAGAGGTGTGTTCTTAGCTCTGCAGTGACTTTCCCTGCGAATTGTTGGGGCCTTTGTGCCTCTGCAGCAATGGAGTGGGGACAAAAGCCCTTCCCCACTGCACAAGGAGCTGCTGCATTGACACTTAGAGCATGTCCTGAAAACAGCACACAGCAAGTACAAAGCATTATCATTCAGCTTCGCATCCGTCCAGCAAGAAGGTTAATTATTTGTTTTCCTTGTTTTACAGTTGAATGAGCAGAAGCATAGAGAGATGGAGAGAGCTGGAGGAGAACAGGCAATAAATGCCAGAGTTCTTGTCCATTCCTGTTTCTCTAAGCACCAGTGCAATCTATTTTATAAACCACTAAATAACTTGCCTCCTATACCAAGGACTTTCCCAATTAGATTCCACTTGCTAAAGCAATACTCTAAAAAGATTAAAACTGTATTTATCTATTGATAAACATGAACACGACCACAGAAATAGCAATCATATTTTACAAAAGGGAAATGACACATATTCTCTGTAAAAAAATTCTCCAGAAGGGAATAACTTATCAATGCACAGGTGCCCTAAGTGTGCTGTGTAAGGATTTTGTTGGGAAAGTACATAGGAGCACACAGATTCAATATGGGTTTCTTTTTGAAGGCATGAAATTTTAGGGCAAATGGAAAAGAACTAAGGTGTTTAAATAGTTCAAGGAATGGAAATGGTTTTTTCAGTGAAGAGGAAGTGCAGCAGCAGTGGAAAGAGGGAAGGGAAGCAGAAGGAAGAGTAGTAGTCTTATCTGGGAGAGGAGTGTCCTAGTTAAAGTGGTGGAAGAGGAATCTGTTGTGAACTCTGGTTTTCTGGACAGAATAAGATGGGAGATATCCCTACAGATTTTTTGTTGAGTATTAGGCAACTAGGTGTTACTGTTGGTCGCTTATTTTAGTATTTGATTTCTGTGATGTCTCATTCCACAATGCAGTAAGATAAGACTAAAGCCTCTATTTACTGACTTAGCTTTTCATGGCCTTCTCCTCCAGGCCCATTAGCAGACCTTTCATCTGTTGTGAAAGAGGCTAGTTCAGCAGGGTGTCTGGAATGGATATGTGTGTGCATGATTAAATCAGGCCTTGCTATTTCCTTTAGACTGTTTTATCTGGTTCTTTGTCTCTTTTTATGCAAGTCTATGATTAGCATTGAGTTCTTCCCAGAATGCTGGCAATTATCTCACAGGTGAAAGGATTAAGAAAGAGCAATGGGAATTACACTAGGATTAAGTAAGACTGCCTTTGGAGTGTGTTTGTGGATGTGGTTTCTTTTTTTTCTCTAAGCAAAGAGAAAGAAGCCAGCTCAGCCTTCAGGTCTCTCTAGGGAGGAGAGAAATACCTTTGAATATGGAAAAGTAGCAGCTCAGCTTGGGAGGAGGTCATGCTGAGAAAGGAAAGGTAGTGTTAAGGCACAAGATCTACAGTCTTCAGTGCAGTTCTTGGTTGCTCTGATTTTGCTTCAGGCTGTTCTCATTGCCCACAGTGAACCTCAGCTTGTCCATGTGTGAAATGGAAGTGGTGATAAGTTTCTTGTCTTATGTTGCATGAAATGAAATTAATTACTCTGTAAGTGTACTTGGTTTTTGGGTAGTAAGTAGAAAAGAAAAGGATAGAATATTCTTATGGCCCACATTGTGGTCACAAATTATTTCAGATGTTTTGAGTTATTTCTGTTTATTGCTTCTCCCTCTGTCTAATGTGCAGACAAAATGCTGGTAGAAAAGGGGGGCCCAGCCCCCTCTTGGGATGAAAAGAGAAAGTGCCCCATGGGATTGGCATGCTCGGACTCTGTAGAGGCAACACAGTGGCTGGGTCATGCTGTATCTTACCTGCAAGCTGGCCTGGAGACTGGCTTGTGCTTCTAGAGGGCCTGGGGAAAGTCACCCCTGATGGGAGCCTGGCCTTTGGGCAGTAGCCCTAGGCAAAGAGTTGAGTTCATCTTTAGCTCTGTTATTCAAATCATCTTACTCTGGCACTGCAATGGTTTGCAGTGCAGCACTGCCTGAAGGTTCTGAGAGAAATTGTGCTGTGGTGTTGGAAAGCAAATAGTCCTAGAAAACAGGAGATCTTCAACAAGATCAGGTTGCTCAGAGCCTCATTCAACCTGACCTTGAATGTTTCCAAGGGTGGGTGCCACCTTTCTGGGCAACCTGTTCCAGTGTTTCATCACCCTCAATGTGAAAAATGTTTTCTTTTTATCTAAACTATATCTACCCTCCTTTAATTTAAAACCATTACTCCCTGTCCTGTCAATAAAGGCTCTGTTAAATTGTCTGTCCCTGAGACTAATTAGTTGCAGCCCATACTATTCAAAGGAACATACTTTCCAGGAAAGAAAGGAATAATGTTCTCTTTCTAACAGGAAGTATGTTCTCTATTTCTACACAGGGTAGTTTAAGCCAGAGACAGGCCAGTTAATATTGGTGGTGCTGGCTTCCCACCTTGCTGCTGTATCTTACCTCTGAACCTGCTGCTTGCTGTCCTCTGCAGTTTCCAGCTTTTGGAAGTCACTGCTGGCTGCTCCTCAAGCAGCAGCTGTGACTGACAGACACCTAACATGTTTCATCTTAGTGTGAGATCTTCTGCAGAGAAGTGACCCAGGCAAAGACTATTTTTTTCCTACTGTTGCTACTGCTCTCACTTTGCGTTTTACCACTGTGTGTACTGCTCCCATTCACTCAAATCTTTCAACTCTGTTCTTAGGGACCACAGTCAGAACAGTGACTATGACTGTATGGTCTTTACCCTTCTATGTTACATGTACCAAGAAAGAGACAGCTAATATTTGTTGTCATGGCTTTTGTGATAAGGATCAGACATATCCTAACTTTACACATTTTATTCTGGTTCTGAGTTGGAGCAGTTCTGTGCTTCTGTCCTTTTCTGTTCTCTTTCTATCCAGTGATCATTATTTCTTTTGTATATTTTATTCTGATTTTATTCTTAGTGTGTCAGTTTGCTTTACCTTGTTTATATTGATGGATAGCTATGATTAAAAAAATCTATTTTGTTCCAAGTATATTTTTGTGAGAATAACTGCCTGTATCTTTCCAGGGTCAGGCAGCAGTGAGATGGGGTATAAGTGGAAATGGGGAGATGATGCCCTGTCAAGTCCACACAAAGAATTTGGGTGGAGTTATTGCATTGGCATTGCTGCATGCTTTTTTGAGAGCCCCAGTATTTTTTTTTTTTGTTAACCCTTCATATAATTAATTTAATACTACTCTTTCTCTCTTATAATGCGTTTGTTGCCTTTGATTGGAGTGTCTTTGGCTCATGGGTCACCTTGGAAACAGGAACTGTGAGTTCCCAAGCTTTGACCATGTAGAATATGAATTTTCAGAAGTTATAAATAAAAGTTTTCCATGATAATTCCAGTATTCTTATTCAGTAGTTCCATAATGATGGCTGCCTAAGCCTCTGTTCTCTTTCTATCTAGTGATCACTATTTCTTTTGTATATTTTATTCTGATTTTATTCTTAGTGTGTCAATTTGCTTTACCTTGTTTTTGTTGATGGATAGCTATGATTAAAAAATCTATTTTGTTCCAAGTATATTTTTGTGAGAATAACTGCCTGTATCTTTCCATCTACGCCAAACACATTTTAAAGTGTTCCCTTATGTTACCCTGCCTGTGTGACTAGATTTGGAGCTGTAGTACAGCTGTTGTTGTCCCACAGTTCTACCACTCAAACCCCAATTCTGCCTTGCTTTGACTTGCCATGCAGTGCTGGGTCCCTCTGGTGCCCTGGTCTGGGGCACTGATGCCATCCCACTGCTCAGACTCAGCATTAGGTTAGTGCACATCACTGGACTTCAGCAGTTATGGGACAGCAGAACTAGAAACAAGATACACTGGTAGAGCTGTGAACAGGAGGTACTGTGCAGTCAGTCACTCAGAGCACTTAGTATTTTCCATTTAACAGAAGACAGTGAAGGACAGAGGCTACCTGATTTTCCACAGAGATAGGGTGAACCACTAAGGCTGGGAACAGAGCCCAGAGACTCAGATTCGTGTTGGCACAGAGCTACTGAGCTGAGCAAGCTTTCAGCTGAACAAACTAGGTACAGCAAGTCACATCAAAGCCCCATTTAGAAGTTTTCCTAAGCAATTATATTATTCTTAGGCAATGTAGAATTTGCTTCTGTTGCATTTTCCTAGTCTTTCACAGGCATATAATATTAATTTAAAAGTCCCTACTGCATTTGAGACACTGGCTTGCCAGGAAATGGGGATATTAACTTCATTGTACTTAGAGATTTCACTTGGTTAAGAGAGTGCTTTGAAATAAGGAAGGAAGCAGTGAAACAAGAAGATTGATTTATGAGTCTCTTATTACAAGATTATCTGTCTTTTTATTGAGCTGCATATTTATTACACGGCCAGTCTCTAGTTACAGGCCAGTGATTGCCTAGGTTCAGGTGTTTACTTGGTGATGGCTGGGATGCCACATAAACATCTGTAAACAGAGACAGTTATTCAATCCACTGCTAGAGAGGTTTGATTGTAGATCCCATTTTCCCAGGGTGTGATGTCTGAGCCAAAGCGGGCAGGAGGCTGTTCTGCTATCTGGCAGAGCTCTCTGCTGGTGCCACTGCTGGAAATGGTTAGAAATGTTCATATGGATTTACAGCGGGATCTGGGGCAGTTGGCCCTTTGGGGATGGGGCAGGGAGTGTCAGAGTCTCTAATCCATCCTAGTATTTCTTGCTGTCACATGTTGGCATGATGGGCTGCTTAGAGTAGGGAAGCGAAAATTCCTCTTGTTCTATCACAAGGCATTGGGGATTCATATTTCCCCCTTCCTAACTCTTTCCCTGCCACCTTTCAGGCATTACTTCAAAGAAAAAGATTTAAGTACACCTTTCCTAGTATGATTTCTAGTGTGTGAGACCCTGAAGTGAATGAGATACCTTTGTGCTATATAAGGTGATAATGAAATACATAAAAATTAGCCAAACCCACAGACAGTGGGATCAACAGTCTTTTGATCTGCTAGGCTGTTAAACCTTTCTGGATTTTTCTAAAAGCTGTGGTACATTATGTGTATGCCTTAACTGTATTACAATAGCATAATGATCATAATATAGCCTCTAGTTGTTGTCTGCTCATGTTTCTTCTGGTCCTTTATATTACACTCTTAGGAGAATCGAAAGCTATGGCAGCTTTTCAACAGATTCTGTGCATAGCTTAATTTGAGTCCTTCCCCAAATAATTCCCTGCATTAACTTTTAAACTGTTTCTTAAAGGCATTATCAGAGTCTAATAAAATAATGGAAACAATACTAAAAATAATGACTTTATAGCTATAAGGAGTAACAGAACCATGAGCAATTATCAGTGGCATTTAATAAACAAAACTCATAGAGGACATTTGATTACTTTTGGACTCAGTTACAAAATTAGTGGATGAAAAGAAGAGAGTGATTGTTTAGACTCCAATGTGTTATTTGACAAAATGCCCTACTTAAAAAAAACCCATAATTAAAATTTGGCTTTAACATGAGTTTTCTAAAATAAAATAGTAATTCAAAATGCAACAGCATTTTCATTAACTGAGAAGGCTAGACAAATTGGAAGTTACTGTCATTTCTGTCTAGTGCTTTTTTTAGTGATCACAAAGAGGGGAAGAAATGACATATTAATGAAATGTGTAGATTTGAGTAGAATGGAAAGAATTTCAATCATCAGTGTGGATAGAAAACTGCATAAATGTTGTGTAAATGCCATGACATCCTTCAGAAAGCAGTAGGTGGATAATCTGTAGAGAGATCTGATAAGCTGCACCTAGACTAAATTCTGAGGACTTTCTGAGGAGATATGCCAAGCAATTTGTAAGTATTTTGAAAAGTCTTCATGGTTAAGATTATGCATGACTTGATTAAGAGGAAGCAGACAAAGGCCTTGTATGTATTCTGGGTCTTCGTGCTGAGAAAGTTGCAAGATACGAAAGCTATCTCCAAACACATATGGAGCATGAATGCACAGGAGAAAAAATCCGGGGGTTGTCTCAGAGGAATTATATAGAAAAGGTGCTGTTCAATTGGTCAAAGGTGTTCTAGGTCCAATAGCAAGAGAGAACATCTTAACAATGAGCACTATAGGGACAGCTTATAGAGTATCTTAGCAAGTGGAAAGATGTAAGCCACTGACTTTTGACAATTTTCTTGAAAGTAAACCATTCGGGGAGCCAGTCTTTCTCTTCCAAATCTAGTGAACATGAGATGGCAACTGAGAGGAGGATAACTGAAATTTTCTCCCTTTCCCAAAGCTCAGATTACAAATAGATAAATAGATTTTCCAGTGGTTCTTCATCTACTCATGTTGAAATCCTCTGTGTGTTGCTCTAGGTGACATCTGTATTTCTGAGGGAGAAATAAGCTGTTGTTGTATCAGCTAGCAATTGAAAAATAGTCCACCAAATCCAAACAAAATGCTTCCATAGAGAAAACTGGATGGTTTGCCATAACTACATTAGTGCTAATGCGCTACCAGGTCTCTTTTTTCTTTTTCTGTGTGTTAATTTTGTTCTTCAGTCTCTCCATCTCTTCTTGCTTAATTATCCTCCCCAGACTAGAGACTGCTGCTGCCTTTTGGCTTCATTACCAGCTTTCATTTTCATTAAGAACTTTGTGCTAATGGACTGTTATAAAACAGAGTCATCACTGGCAGGTGTTGCCAAACAACTCTCAGCATGATGGCATTCCTGTGCAGTGGAGCAAACAGTCTGGACATTGGATTCATAGAGCATCCAAGGGCTTGCAATGGCAGGTGAAAGGAGTTAAGTTTGGTGGAACAGTACAAAGAAGCTCTCAAATATTCACAATGATAAAAAAGGAAATATAATGAAAAAAGAACATTATTAGTACTGACCTTGTTCTGAGACCACTAAAAGTTTTCCAGCATCTCTTCAGGTTGCAAATGCCACAGAACTGCTTTCCAAAGTACTCTCTTTGGTCACAAAAAAACCCCAACAATCCTTCCAGTTTAGAAAAGAATGAATATCTGGAAACCACCTCACTGACTAAGTGAAATCATATATCAAAATAAACTTGGTGGCTCACGTCATCTAACATTAGTAGTGGGAATGCATATTTCTGCTGTAGTGATACTGGTCATAGCTGCCTTTGTGTGCCCTCTGACCTGTTCTCAGTTGTTGCCAACATTCATCAGGAAAAAGCAAGGACTTCCTGTATTGTCCTTCAAGAAGCTGATTGTTCCAGTCAAGTAACTAGACACATGTCCCAGAAGAACTACTGTAAGATTTTGTCTCTTAAGAGGGGAATAAGAGTGATTTAGCACTGAGGAACTGTAATAAAGAATCATAATTCTGTGTTGTCTTTTAACTTCTGCTATTGTTTCCAGAAGACCATAAAAGCTGCCTAGGTATGTACTGAAGCAAGTACTGAGCAGGGGGATATGATGGGTCCACTTGCAAATAAGCAAATAGTATGTATTGCATATTCTTTCCTGGTCACTTTTGGATTTGATTATGCTTCCCATTTGTCCTTTTCATTCTTACCAAATGCAAGCTTCACATCAGCTAAGTGATCTATGTGTGCTTAATCACAGAGTGACAGCATGGTATCACTTGTCTAGAAAAGTGATTTTCTTCTATCAATTCTTTTTTGTCCATTCTCAAGGCACTGCTCCCCTGCAAAAGGTCTTTTTTTGCAGATGGACCCATCTCAGAGAGTAGTCGAAGAACTTTTGATCTGACTGGCTGCAGGATATGCATTTTGGCTGAGTGTAAGAAGATGTGCTTTGCTCTAGTTCTTGACCTTTTGGCAGTCTTTGGGCCACTTCTGATAAAGAATGTTTTTTTCACAGGCTATTGCAGTCAGTCTGCAGCTGTTCCTAGAAGAGAGTAGTGTCCATAGTGGCATGCAATGCACAGCCAAATCCAGTTGCTCTTCCTTAAGCAGAATTTTTACTAATCATGTGGCAGATAGGATTTTTCTTACTGTTTACAATGCCACTATCTGCTTAAAATCATTCTCTCCTTCACCAGATGAGCTCACAGAAGATTTTTCAGACCAAAGGAAAATGTGTTTCACCGTGGGGCCTGGATCATATGGATGAGGAAGAATTTCTGGGGTGTGTAGGTGGCTCAAGGAAGACAATAGTTTTAGTAGAGAGGGGTTTTGCAGCATAGTGTGGCCATGGAAATATACTGGCGGGAGTAACCAAAGAACCAGATCTTAGGCACTGTGGAAGGACAGACTTTTTTTCTCAGGGATGCTCCTAGGACTGTGCATGAATGAAACTGCATGTTGAAAGTGTGAGGCAGGAGGGAGAAAAGGCCAGCAGCAAGGCAGGTGACTTTAAACTTTTTTTCCCCCTCGTCTGTCCTATGTCCTTGATTTTCATTTTGTTCATCCTAAAAATATATTTGGCTTAATTTTGGGTATAAAGTATAGGTGGGTGCAGGACCACAAATACAAGCATGGACTGATGTACCTTTAAGCTGTGATCACATCAGGATCCCATAACAACTTTAAGGAAACTTTTGTAGTGACGGCATGGTGTGCATGGTGGCACTCAAGCACCATTGCTGCAGGTGAGAATATTTGACTTCAGACTCTGCTGGTCTTGTATGACTCTTGGGCTCTTTACAGCACTGAATAATGCCCAAAACTTTCTGGACACCCAAGCTCCCCTGTGGAGGTGCAACTACTGGACTTCCCTTTGGTTTTTTAATTCTGTCTGAGACAGAGTTTATTAGTAATAATAAAACAAGGCATCATTATTGCTGTGTTGTCATTTTCTAGGCTTAAGGGGCTGCAGCTGAGGTCTCATTTTGCATCTTTTATATGAGCAAATCTCATAGGAAATTTCACTGTTTTAGAGTAAGGGTAAATTGCTCCTGGTTTGAAAGGATAATGTAAATAGGTATAAATCTCTCTCTCCTTTCCTCTGGTAATTCTGTCTAGGTCACACTGTAGAGCTTTTCCAGTACATACTTAACTGTGACCTTGTGTTTCTTCTGTGTCTTTTCTCGTACTTACATAGATGTTGTGTACGTCTGGAGGATTCCACTTGTAAGTGATCAAAGTTAAACCTGTGCAGAAACCGGAGCTCAAATCGCTTCAAAGTGGATTAGCTAAATAATGAGAATACATCACTGGAGAATAATCTTATAGTGAATAGCAGACAGTTTGGGGCAGAACATAAGTTGTTGTAACCTGATAAGACACGAGGAAAGGTGCTAAAGAGCATTCCAATGGTGAATATAATTTATTAATACTGTTGCATTTATGTTCTGTCCTTTTTCCATTTTTTTTCCTTCTGTCAGGCTCTGTAGTGGTAGGAAGAATTTTGTGCTAGGAAGTTTCTCAGTACAGATAGGTCTGTTCTCCTGATCCTGGCTCTTCTTTTATGCTTCTGTTGGAGTAGTAGAAAAGTGAGAAGCTGGTAGTCCTTACTCTCCCAATGGCACTTCCAATCTGTGAGTCAGATTTCTTTATCAGTATTGGCTTTGTTCCCACAATTACTGTGTGGGCTAGAGAATGATTAGTGTCTTGTCTTCCAAGGGGAAGAGGAGGAAGAGGGTCCCGTAGGGAATTAGTAGTAGAGGAAGGTACAAATCTGAGATATTCTTGACTATTTTTGGGCATTAATACCATACATAGTCTAAACATGGAATTTAAGTATTCATCAAGAATGGGGTAGAGTTTTGTCTGATAAATTTTAAAAAGCCTATGGTAGGCAGAGGCATTATCTTCCTCCAGAAGGTGATTTACTTGTTATTGCTGAGCTGTGACTCAGGCCTTTCCTTCTGAAGGGATAAATCATTCCTCACAGAGTAAATGTCACACAGAGATGTATCAGTGACTCCAGAAAAAGTTGCCCTTTAACAGCTTCCTGGTAACATTTCCCTTGCAGCGCTTGGGTAAATGCAATGACAAAGTAAAGGGAGCATCTATCCCCTTCTTCTGCCCCTCTTCATCACAGTCTGTCAGTCCCACCTCAGGGCTGTTGCATCTTAAAGGGAATGACTCAGACCACTGGAAGAGCAGATAATGCCAAGCCAAAAGGAGACTGGGCACATATAAATATAGGTCTTGGGACAGGAGCCAACTGGGACCTTGCTGTGTAATCACAGAGCCCACACTCTGTGGTAGGGTACATCAAGACAGCTGTCTTGGAGTTCAGAGGACTAAGGCTAATCAATATCAAAGAACAATCTTGATAAATGAATGGTGTTAGAAGCAGATAGTTCAGGGAAGGTTGGAAGTTCAGAAGGTGGAAGGCCACAAGTACTCATGAACCTTATATTTAGGTTTATTTGGTTGTGAGTCAATAGAGAAATTATCTGTTAAAGGAATTATTTATTATTAAAAGAGGTGTGGACAGCAGGTCAAGGGAGGTAATTCTTTACCTCCACTGAACTCTGAGACCCCATTTGGAGAACTGCATCCAGCTCTGGGGTCCCCAGCACAGAAAGGATATGGACCTGTTGAAGTGAGTCCAGAGGAGGCCACTGAGATGTTTAGAGGGATGAAGCACCTTTCCTATGAAGAAAATCTGAGGGAACTGGGATGGTTGAGCACGGAGAGAAGAAGGCTTTGAGGTGACCTAATTGCAGGTTTCTAATACCTGAAGGGAGCCTAAAATAAATATGGAGAGGGACTTTTTACAAAGGGCATGTAGTGATAGGACAAGGGAGGATGGTTTCAAACTGAGAGTATGTTTAGATTAGATATTAGGAAAAAATTATTTACTATGAGAGTCATGAGGCAGTGGAACAATGGTTGCCCAGAGAAATGGTGGGTGCCCCATTCCTAGAAATGTTCAGTGTCAGGTTAGATGGCTTTGAGAGCAACCTGGTTGAGTGAAAGGTGTCCCTGTCAATGACAGGGGGGCTTGAACTAAATGGATATAGTTACCTTAGCTGGCAATGACTGATTTTTTTTTTTTTTTTTTTTCTGACAGCAAAATTAAGTGGTGAGTTTTAGTCCTGCTGTGAATAGGAAGGGATAGGTAGTTTCATTAGAGGTCCTTGCCTCCTTCCCTGTGGTTACTTCAAAGGGGCTGAGGCACTGCATGGCTGACCATTTCTCTTTAACTTCTTTAGGTCTTCAAAAAAGCAAGTGTAGAAATATTAAATACAGGCAAGTTCCAGCTTGAGGATGCCACCTCAGTTCTTTTGTCTGAAATCTGAAAAACCAAGCAACTAAAGGCTTAATATTAAAAATTAGCATCTGTGAGTTGTGCAAATATGCAGACAGGTACTATGGTGACAGACATTTCTGCAGAACTCCAGAGTTCATCTGTAAAGACTTCTTGATTTATCTTTCAAGGAGACCAAAACTTTATCTTTGAGACCAAAACTGGATCCTATGAAGCTTTAGAGTAATGTAAGTTAAGGCCAAATATGGTGGGCCATATTAATGTGCTTAAAGAGATCATGAGTGGGATTTTGCAGGAAGGAAGGAGAAAGGAGAATTCAGAGCTGTGAGAAAATGCTGCTGAATTACTGTCCAAAGAAGAGACTATCTTGATTTACTGATAAGAGGAACAAGACTTCCCATGGGTGTGTATGAGTACTGCCACACAACTCTTGAGATAACAAAAGTGTTGTAATAGAATTAAAAGTAGTCATATGAATACATTGTCTGACTGTACTTCAGTTTCTAAAAACTGAAAAAAAATTCTAATTGTAATATTAAACACCTTTCTTAACAGCAAACGGAGTGTACAGCCAAAATGCTGCAGGCATAGCAGCTGGAACAATAACTTGGATCCAGAGATCTTTTAAAATGAAGCATGCCCCACAGTACCCTGTTTAAGCACTGCAAAACTAACCCTCCAAGAAATGGAAGAGTGGACCTTGACACTGTCCCTACAAAATATTCTCTCCTTGGCTCTAAATGGTGTCTTCCAGTTTTGTGTAGGTCTAGTGATTTCAGCTGGTTAACTTCTAGAATTCAGTATTACACCCTGTATTTTCAGAATTTCTCAAAGTTTTGATAATGGGGACTTGTAGAGGTCAGTGAAAGAGAACAGTGAGCAATTTTTCTCAGGAATCTTGAATAATAGCCCTTTAAGGTCATGTTGTTGCTGCAGGAAATTCCCAAGGTTCAAAATTTCTCTCATCTTTAAATGCTTTATGAAGTCCCAACTGAATTAGGGAGGCCTGTATCTTTCTGTTTCTTCCAATGGGATAGCTTAGGTCTTCCCTTTTTTCTCTTTTTCCAGAGCTGGAACTACTGACTTAAGAGTGTTTCCCTGATCAGCAACAGTGATTGGAACAGCATTAAGTGTTTCAATTTCCTATTTCCTCATTCTTCAGCTGTTGTATTTTATTGCTCAAAACTTTGAAGAAAAGTATAGAAGTGGTGTGAAAGAGAGGGCAGAAAGTTTTGTTGCATTCATAAAATGTTAGACACAGTCTTCTCTTCTTGCTCTCATTGGTAAGAACCTAGGAAAAAACAGAACCATTTAATAAATAAGCTAGATACTAAACTTAGTTTGTAAAGAGAAATGCAAATCAGGAGTTAAGGATCTGTGAAAGCACCTCATCCATTTCCCTGCTGGTGCTTTGTATGGCATAAAGTTAAAATAGCAGTGTCCTTATGATACATTTTCTGCTGGTGTATGCATCATGTGAAAAAAAAAATGCTTCTGTGTGTGCATATGCGTGGGCAGCTGGCTCATTTGTTCCATAGGTATTCATTGGAGATTGCTGTCATTGTTCTACATTTTATTAGCTTTTGCCAAGTACTTACACTTTTCCTAAGGACAGCAGGGTTTATGGCAGCAATATTTCTCACAGTGTCAGAGATAAAATATCAGGCTAGTCACAGACTCTCTGGTAATGTAAGTTGCAAAGGAGAAGCAGTCTTGTTTTGAAGAAGTCCTGCTTGGGAGTGTTAAGTCTCCTGTTGGATAAGCTCCTGGAGAATTTGCTGCACTTCATGGTCTCTAGGAAGGTAAATAATTTGTCTTAAATGATGGGGGAAGAGAGGGGAGAGATCTAATTTCAGTTACTATTTTTCTTCCTAAACAATAACTCAGACTCTCTCAAATTTAGAGTTTCATCTTAAGACAAGCTAAGCACCCTGAACTCCACTGGTGGCAGAAAGAGGTTGAGGTGATTTGAGAAGACCAAGTGAATGAAACCCCTGCAAACAAATGCTTTCCAAACAGACTTTTTTCTATGGAGGGGGAGTAGGGAAAGGAAACAAGGACAAAACTGTTCTCCCTAGTCCACTTCCTTTCCCTTTTTGTTATTTCTATTTTTTTCCCCCCAAGATTAATGAAATCTCCTCCGTTTGGCCTCATGAAGAGCATGTTCTCCCAAAGGGAAGTGAAAAAGGGGAAGGGATGGTAATATATTTGTTTTTCTGGGAGAAAAGATATTGATCCTACCCTAAAGTTAGTCATATCCCCATTGTTAGAGCTAGGCTCCTGGACAATATCTCTTTGGAGGAATAGAGGTCTAGGTTCATTTCTGCTAGGAGACCTGAGTGTCACATCCAACTCTGTCTCAGTTATTCCAAGGTCTTACAGCTTCATTATTCTAAATAATAATTCTTGCCTAGGATAACATATATGTCTTTAGGATAACATATAAATACATAGCATACACTGTCTAGCATGTGGTTTGTACATATGTATATTCTGGGACACTTGGAGAAGCTGTTGCCAGTCCTACCACTGTTAGGATGAAATTAGTGTAGAATCTGAAATCTGATATTCCAGGAAAAACAAGGCCTGAACAAACAAGAAATAAAGGGTAGACAGGGTATTTTTTGGCAGCATAAAAGTAATTACAAGCTGATGGGCTGGTCACCTTCATTTAGAAGCCATGTGGAGTTTGAGAGGGAGAAGAGGGGCAAATTCATTGCAGAAGGCAGTCTGAAGAGCAGTCTGCCTCATTTTTGGCAGGAGCACAGGCTCTGAGTTTTTAGAAAATTTAAACAATGATGAAATTAGGTCACAGATTGTACAAATTCAGCCCTGATCAGCTTCCCCACTTCTAGTAACAATTAAATGCTTATCTCTTCTTTTCGCATACATTAAATTAATCAGCCATGAGCTAAAAGTAATACAATGCTTTGGCTTAGACCCACCACATTTTCCTTGTAGCTTAGACCTCTGCTGGCTTAGTACATGTGCAGAGCACTGAGAATATCTGTAGCAAAAGCCAGTATAGTGTTTCTGAACCAATGTAATACTATAGTACTCAATCAAACCATTTCAGTGAGAGGTCACTAAAGGAGGGGGGATGTTTTGGTATAATATTCAGCTAGGGAAATGATAATGATGTGTGTTTCAGCAGCACTTATGTATTAAGCCTGGTACTATCCATCTGCTCAGGAGGAGACAATCCTTGAGCTAAAAACCGTAAACCCGCAGAGCAAGTAGGCGTTAGAGGAGGAGAAAGACAGATCATTAAGAGATACAGAAAAAGAAGGTACTTTTCTGTCCCAGCATATATCCCAACCACTTGTTAAACTTGTGTCTCAGAATCACTGAAAAAAACATTGGCTGAAGTCAAGTAGATTTGAGGGTAAATGTGTTTCAGGACTAAATTTTCTGGGGCATAGCGGTATGCTCTGGTAGAGGCAAACTTATTGCCACACACTTCCTAATCTAAGTCATCCAGATGTGGGGATTTTCTTCAGGATGGTTAATAGAACTTGAAACTTGGTGCTCAGGAGAACTAGCTCACATCTAGCCAGCTTGCAACTTAGGGTTGCCTCTTGATGACCAGGTAAATGTCCTCACTTTCTATTAGCTGTGTTCTCCATTATGAGGCTGTGCACACCATTTGAGAGACAGCTATGATGTCTTTGGGTGTAGATGTTAGATCAAGACTGTCAAGAGTAATAGTATCAGATCTATCACTTTCTGTATGGCTTTGGGCATGCCTTACAACCAACCCTCTTGATTTTTTTGCATTTTTGATCTATGAAGTTGAACTAATACATGCACTCTGGGATGCTTTGAGGATTAATTTGCTTGCAAAACCCACTCTGCAGAGCTATGAAGATCTGTACATAAAGAAGAACAGTTAGTAAATTGTTTTCTTGGTAAAGCACTTTAGTGCTTCAAAACTTCAAAACACCAACATGTTTTGAAGCATCTTGATAGTTTTAAGTTACAGTATTTTTTGTTCCTTCTCATCCTTTTCCTAAAGAAGGAACTTCACTAGAAATTGAGGGTGTGAAGTGTTGCAATTAAGATGTATCAAAATCTTGTTGTGACATCCAAGCCTGGAAGCTGCAGGTCAAATCACTTATCCCTTCTGCAAGGGATAAGTGTGGGACTCAAAAATAAAGCCAAAAGAGGCCCACTATTTTATTTATGCTCAAAATTTATGTTGTATAAGGACCACTATTTTATTTACTGTGTCTTTACACAGCACAGAGATTTCTGCTGCATATCTGAGTCAAGCTTGAATTTTCCTTGCCTTAGGACACGGCCTGTCCTTACTGTTAGTAGTCTATCTCATTTAAAATGCTTTTGGGAAGTCTTCAGATTACATACACTCCTATGCATCTAAGGAAAAACCCTACTATAACTTTGAATGCCATAAAATTAATGACAAAGATAAAAATATGTACTACAAGTAAATGTTGAAGTGTGGGTTCAACGCTTGGAAGTGTGGGTTAGGGAAGACTACCCAGCTTTGTCTGCCTTTGTGATGTTATCCTTTCAATTTTATGTGCCTTACAACTGCTGTAAAGATGCAGATTTACTTAGTGCTTTTTCCTGATTGGAAAGAACTTTACTACCTCCTTTGACAGTATGTTGCAATTTGTACTCCCAGGCCAAGGAAGCAGTGACTTACATCTGTGAAATACAGAGTTAAGCTGATGGAACTGCTGTTTGAATGAGGAAACTTGGCCTTTGAGTTTCCCAGGGGAGAAAAGGTGGGAAAATAGCTGTTTTCCATGTGTAACATATATAGGTCTTTTTGGAAATACTTGTTGAAGTGTTGGTTTGTAAGCAATGGACTGAGTTGGATTTGAGGATAAAAGAAATTTGAAATGATAAATGCAGGATAGAGTCGATGGTGGCTGGAGGTATCCGCTGAGGTTGGGCACAAACCCAGGCATGTTGTGGTACCCACCCGCTGTCAGGCAAGAGCAAGGGCTGCTGGTAGGCAGGGGTGATGGATGGCCCCAGGGAGTACTGGAACAGAAGTAGTTCTGTGATGTAGGGTGCACACTGCAGGCAATTACAATTTGAATAAGTTAGCAATGGAAGCAGGTAGGGGACTGGAAGCAGCTTTATTAACCCCCTGAAGCTATGTGCACAGCGTTTTTAAAAACTTTATGTATTGCTGTGAATTGCAATCATGGTGACAAATGCTGGTGCCCAGAGAGTTTGTGATCACAGCCTCTTTAGCAGGCAGTACTTTACCAGAATAATTCAGAGCAACAATCCACATATATTCAAAATGAAATGAATGAGGAAGATGAAGTGTAAAACTCAGGACAAGGACAAACCTTGTAATAAATCCTGCCTCAGGTTTTCTTACTGTGTTCTTTGGCTTGGCTATCTCATGAAACATACATGCCTGGTGCTATCTATCCCTTTTTGTGCTCTTATGTGGTCATTTAATTCTAGCTAAGCTGAATGAACAGGGGGAAGAACTGAGGGAAAAGATTACTGACAAAATACTGGTCCAAATCAGGGTTACATATTCAGGAGAAGTAACAGAGAAACACCAACCTGTAAGTAAAACAGTAATTATGGCTTTTACCACCTTTGTGCCTGCAGGCTTTAAAACAACTCGGTGGAGGGGTGGCAAGACTGCCTTGTGAATTTTGATCTAGCAGCTCACAACTGCTCAGTTGGGGGGTCTGTTGATTATGGTTTGACCCAGGAGCCATGTCCTTTCTTTTCATCTGCATCTCCTTTGGTGTATCACTTGCTGCAGCTTGTGAAAGGGCTGCAGAGTGACACATGCATTATTTATATCTCCCAGGGCTCTCTATTGAAAGAAGTCCATAGCAGGGCTAAAGTAGAGTTTATCAAAAGATTCAGCAAAATATATTTCTGACCAATTTCTTTAATGAAATTGAGTTTCTCTCAAGGGGAGGCGAGCAAACTGGAAAAAAGTCTAATTTTACATGTCTACATTTAAATGCTTAGTTTTATTTTTTTAGTAACAGCCTCAAAAGCCATTTGATACATTTCAGTGATGAAAAAATTTCTGTGAAGTTTTGACCTTTCTCCAAATTCCAAAAAAATAAAGGCAGAAAAATCACTGTCTTTATGACAAGATCATGCTTTAAAATAGGAAAATCTGCCCTGATGATTTAGTAGGATCATAGAATAGCCCGGGTTGGAAGGGATCTTGAAAGATCATCTGAGCTTTGTTAGGCTTTTTCCTTCCCCAGGTTTACTTAAAACAAATGTTCACGGCCACAGCTAAATGCACCTTGACTGGTGGTTAAATATTTCAAAGGAAGCCCTTTCTATGTCTAATCTTTAAAAATCCAGTGATATTTTTCCTGGAAGTCTTGGAGTTTTCACCCCAGAGTCTTAATTCCCAACTCAGATGATTCAATTCCTGTTCTGCATTTCCTCTACTGTTTCAATTGATTACAGTTCAGTCTGTATGCCTGTCCTAAATAATCTGCAGAGTGCATTTAAGCAGCCTCTATGCTGCAAAAAAGGTGGATGTGTATCAGGGATGGGAACAGCGATTTAATAATTTTTAAGTAACATGCTTGGAGATCCCTGGCATAGAAGTTGATAGGTAAACACAGTTCTGTGTAATTATTGCTTAGTAACAAAGCCTTATCAAGTTTATCTAAGTTTAGATTTATATGCTCTCAAGGTTTATCTTCATTTTCTGTTTCCTGAACCTCTTTTTCTCTCTTTGGCATCTTAAGTAGTTATACTTGCAAAGAGTGTGGCTGAGAGCCTTAAATGGTACGTTATTTGATTTGTAAAATAGTATATTTACATTTATTTGGAATCTGGTTTCTTTTTCTTGCTGTCTGAGGGGAGAAGCTAAAGCATTAACTCCTTTATCTTCTTTCTTTTCCCTTCCTGATCAGCTCCCAGGAGTCACTGCACAAAGTGTGCCTGGGGGACACACAGGCCTGTTTTCATACCAACACAGGAAGATCTTTCTCTGTGATAATTTCTGTCTTGGTGTGGACAGACTATATCTGAATTTATCCTTCTGTAAAAGAGATATGGCCATAGCTTATGGGGATTTTATTTGTTTTCATGTATTGTTTCCATAACACTGCCGCTGCTTAACCTCCTTTTCTTACAATTAGGAAATACAATCAGTGACTTGAAACATACAAATCTGCTGATATGACTTGCCGAAAAGATACCGTATTTGTTTTCAGTGAGATGAAGCAGCACGTGAATGTGAACCTTCATTTTCCCATTTATGAAGAAGTGGGTGTGGGTTTCTGAGGGGTGGTCTCAGCCACTGTGTCCGGAGCAGAGCTGCAGTGGCCGCGGGGCCCTCTTGGCTCCTCAGGGCCCTTCTCAGGCTCCTCATGGTCCCCTCTCGGGCCCCTCTCGGGCTCCTCATTGTCCCCTCTCGGGCTCCTCATTGTCCCCTCTCAGGCTGCTCTCGGGCTCCTCATGGTCCCTCTCAGGCTCCTCATGGTCCCCTCTCGGCCCCTCACGGGCTCCTCATGGTCTCTCACGGCTCTTCTTGGGCCCCTCTCAGGCTCCTCTCGGGTCCCTCACAGCTCCTCATGGTCCCCTCTCGGCCTGCCTCGGGCTCCTCACGGACCCCTCTTGGCCCCTCATGGGGCCCCTCTTGGGCTCCTCTCGGGCTCCTCATAGTCCCTCATGGGCCCCTCACGGGCTCCTCATGGTCCCCTCATGGGCCCCTCACGGGCTCCTCATGGTCCCCTCATGGGCCCCTCACGGGCTCCTCATGGTCCCTCACGGCTCCTCATGGACTCCTCTCGGGTCCCTCACGGCTCCTCACGGGCTCCTCATGGTCCCTCACGGGCTCCTCTCGGCTCTTCTCGGGTCCCTCATGGCTCCCCACGGCGCTGGGCTCCACTGCCAGCCCGCGGAAACAGCGCTGCTGGGAGATGGCATTTGCAATGCAGCATTGCGTGTGAGGCCCTAGGTTTGTGACATTAGCTTAGAGGGCACCGAGTAACACTTCTTGCCTGAACATGGCTTGTAAGCCTCTGAGATGCTCGAGCGAAGAAAAGAGCAGGAGAGCTGTTCTGTGGTGTCCCCTCCCGAAGAAGCTGGCTCCAGTCCTGTGCCATGAGATGAGGAGGCCAGTGCAATTAGGCCAGCTTTATGTGCGGTCAGCATGCAGAGGACAAACCAGTGGCCGATGCATTAACTGAGAACAAGTTCATTTAGATTAAAAAAAATGTTAATGAGCACTTTGAAACACTGAGAGTCTATGAGGGACCGCCTGCCTGGAATGAGCATTTACCATATGGTGCCTTTGGAAGCTAATACTGATTCTCATTATTTTAAACGATTACAAACATTGCAGGTGTTTTGTAATAATCTCTATTGTCCAATTAGAACACTCTCAAAACGGGCTTGTTCTGCCTGCTAACCAATATTGATTTGAGCAGCTGAGTTTGTCTGCTATGAGTGATGTGATTGTGCTGGGTGCCATTTTGCAGTCTCTTTTGCTGAGTAATTAATCCAGGAAGAAGAGACTAGAACTGAGTGAGTAGATGTCCTGATTCACCTAGAGGTGTGATTAGCCTTGCTAGGAGGACCTACAGCTTGCACCAGAATTTTCCATTGCATGATATGCTTAGGAAATTTTTCTGATGGTGGTGTTTTGGGCGTTGAGAAAACAGAAAGAAAAAAATTGTGAAACTCATTGCAGAAAAGTCAAGCAGAAATATTTGTCTAGGAATGGGATACTTGAGTTTGTACATTTCTGTTGTTGCTGACACAGAGTTATTATTTCTGTCATTGCTGATGCACAGTCATTCCTTGGAAAGTACTGGATAAACTTCATAATCAGATAGCCCTGGTGAAGACCAATAACAGATGCAGATCCCTTTTGTAGTTGATACTGATACCAGAATTGTCAGATAGAAACTTTCTGACCCAATTTTGAGTATTAGAAAGCAGGAATTCTTTATTACAGTGTGCTGGTCACTCAGAGGATCCTTCCTCTAACTGAGTGGCCAGAGTGTTGGGCAAACAGAGTGTTTATCATGCACATTGATTACATATTCATTAGGTATTCCCCCTATACTTGGTGTATGTGTATCACTTTACTTTACATAGTTGCACCCCTTATTGGTTCTTTGGGGTCTGTCTTCTGTGTCTGGTGCCCTTTTTAGGTGGCTGATCCTTGAGCCCCACTTTTGAGTAAGCACAATATTGTTGTTTTGCATAACTTCTGCTTTGTGAGCCTTGCAGAGCTGAGCTGGCTTCCTGCTTGTGTTTGCCCAGGTTACATCCTTTATCTACTTCTCCAAGGCTGTTCTGTTCTACTGTCCTTGTCAGAGTAAAATGCTGTTCTGTTCTACTGTCTTTATCAATACTGCTTCTGACAATGTGGATTCAAAGATCAACATAGACTAGAAGAAAGACTTAAAAGACTAGCTGAGAAACTTTTTTTTGGTGAAATTTAAGTTGGTAAATGTGAGACACATGTTGGAGTAACCTGAAGAGACTCCTTTATCTATTTTCATTAAGTAAATTTGCTGCATGTTAATATGGCAGTTTCCTTCCACAAATAAGATCATTCTTGTATTTAAAAAAGGGAAAGAATGTGTGTACTGTGAACCCTTTGACTTCTTGACCTCTCTAGTTCATAAGGAGTTAGAAGTGCAGCTTTCTTACATTTTAAAACAATTTCTGTTAAAGGTGGATGTAGATGACCATTGGTGTTTGTGGACTTCTGAAACTTCAGCATGAAAATTCCAACCTTAAGTGTCAAGCATAAGTAGATACAGCATCTGAAGATGAGAGGGTAGGGACATCATTTGGTTGTGACTTATCTTTTTCTACAGGTTTATGTATTTCAGTGATTATTGTAGTATGAGAAAGCAGTGTAGACTCTTAATTTGTTGCTTTTTTGAGGTCTTGGAGTGTAGTAAGCACATATTCTCCCCCACACCTTCTTTGAGAGGCTCATTTTCATAGCTTGATAGAACATACATAAAACAATGATTGATGCTCATATTTTCAGAGCTGCCAAGTGTTGTTCATATGCCTGCTTTGATACATGCACTTTTGATGGGTCTTTCATGGTTTCCTCTGTGTCAGAGAAGATACTAAGATGAAAAATGAGGCACTGTTCGATAAATTAGCAGGTTGCCTAGGGCTTGGGGTATTGTCCAGACTTGTCTATACTGTGTTTCTTATCTAATTTTAATAACCATTTCTGATTCCCTAGTAAACATCATTATATTTATGGTGGAGTTTTTATTTCATTGGGAAAAACTAAGTGCAAGGCTGCTGAAACAGATTACAGAAGGGAATTTTGTTCTCTAATAAAAACTGATCAGCAGTTCATTTACTTTACCAGTTTACTTTTCAAGGAAGGAAAGCTCTGTGTACTGGGACAACCTTCAGGGAGGATTTCCTGTGTACTGGCAATCTAATATCTCTTGCTGATAGACAGAAGGGTACACTGAGACCCAAGTCAGTCGGGGCTGACTTTCCAACAGTAGTAAAAAAGTTGAGGTCCTGGCACCAATTGCTGATGTTTCATGTGTTTTATACAGTTCAACAGTAACTGAAGTAGTTACAGAGGAAGAGGGATGGAAATCTTAAGGATGTGTGTTTAAATTCAGTAGTGGCATCTGATAATGGAGAAAAGGAAATCACATTTTTCTTCTTGGTTAGGGTAAATGCTTATTTTTGGTTAATTTTTTAGTGGTTTTCATTAATGGGTTGGAGTTAGGCAATTGGTTGGAGGGAGTTTGAAGGACTTGAAGAATGAGGAAGATTTTGTCTCAGTCCTAGAGAGCAGAAAAAATGCCTTTAGCTCCAAGTTTGAAAAAACAGTTTGGTAAATTTACCTCTCTGAACTAGCAGCCTTATTCCCCAGGTGCACAATGTTGGCACATCTAACAGAGCAGAAGCTGCAGGACAATGCTATTGATGCCATTCATCTCCATGTCATTGTTTCAATCCAGATTAGGTGAATAGGAAATAGAGGATGATTCTTGCTGATGAATGCTCGGTGACATCTTCTAAATTAGTGATCAGTTTGCCGGGTTTCAGCTCTTATTTTTGGACTGCAGATTCATTAGTTTTTTCAGACTGCTGGGGCCAAGATGAGTCTGAGAAAATACTGAACTGTTCCCTTTTTTCACATTTTCTCCTACTATTTTAGAGACTTCTTGGAGAATGGAATGAATATGAAACTGTATTTGTAGCTACTATACCAGTTAATTTACTGCCTTGGCTAAATCAGTCCATATTTTTAAATTTTAAGTTGATTGTTACATTGAGCTTGTTAGCAAAATAATGATTTCATTCTTATAATGCAAGTTCCTTAATACTGTGTATAGAGCTGTACAAAACCTAAAAACCTTTAAAATCTGTATCTGCTCTAGAAGTTTTGTGTTCTGTGTCTTTGGCTTCTTACTGCAGCAAGGATGACAAATTCTGTTTTTCTGACAAATTAATATAAAACCAAATCAGAACTTAGTTTGAAATTTACTTCTGACTTGTCCCAAGGTTGGGAAAGTATAAAGTATTTTCTTCTATTATGCTGAGTTTTGTGTGCATGGATCCTAGCCAAAAAGGCTTTTCATGTTTTTTTGGTTTTTTTTTTTTTTGGTTTTTTGTGGTTTTTTTTGTTTGTTTGTTTGTTTTCATTTTTTTTTTTTTTTTTTTTTTTTTTTTTTTTACACACATGAATTGATACAGCAAGATCAGGGAATTCTCCCTTTCTTTTATTCAGGACTGTTCTCAACAAATTCCTAGCCTGATTTTTGCACAGTATGGAGGGTTTCAGCTGAACAAGTGAAAGAAATGATCTCTCTCTCTCTTATTTTGTCCCTTTGAATGTGCCAGTCTTGTATCAGAACAGGGATGTTTAAAACTGATCATTATTCCCAACATTGTTTTAATGACTGTCGTGATTCTCCTATTAATTTAAAGCATTGTAGTTGAGAGCTCCAAATATGGCTCTATCATGAAGTCCTAAAATGTATCTACTTCTCAAGTGTGACAGTAGCATACTACTTAGGATGTATGTGAAATTATGCAGGTAAAAATGTTGGACAGTGTTTTACTGAACTGACACTGAGAATGTGTCTGGTAGAGCCAGAGACTGCTGTTCTTTTTGCTGGGTGTAAGGGCAATGCTAATTTTTTCTTGGTTTGGGAGGTGGAGGAAAGGACAGTGAAAATCAAAGTGTAGATGTATTTAAAAGCTGTAATGTGAAAAAGCCAGATTTGTTGTTTGTTTTGGTGGTTTCCATTGAAAAAAACCCTGATATGATATATATATTTTAAGGCTTTACTCATGTTTGAGTGAAAAACAAAAAAAAAAGCGAAGAATCCAGATGGTCAAGAGCACTTTTTAAGCTGCTCTTTGGGGTTAGATGCAGAACTATGCAAGACCCTTTGAGCTGGTGGCTTCAAAGAGGCAAACGTGCTTCCAGATCTGTGCTGTGATAGGAATCACTGTGAAGTGCACCTGACAGTGACTCTTGAGAAGGGAGATCCTCAAACCATGAACCTGGAGTAGAACATTTTTGTATTCCTATGTAACAAACAAGGAGGATGGAAAAAACAGTTTTTGCTGTGGATGATTTTTTTGTAAAAACTGTGTAAGAAATGTGAGAATTATGGGAAAAATGATTGCTCATGGGCCACTACTTTCATTGTTGCAAGATAAAAGCCAATTGTGAAAGGGATCAGCACTGTAAAATTGAGCTTTTCTCAGTAGCACTATTGGAATATTATATAAGAATACTTAGGGGTATTCTCTTGATCAAGACAACATGTAAGTATGGGACAGCACCCAGTGGAAAGATGTGGACACATACTGATCCTGTCTCTGTGTATATAAATAAATCTCTATATATTTATATATGTCTGTCTGTCTGTCTATCTATCTATCTATCTCCATTTGGCTTTGGCTTCTGAGACACAATCCTCTTCATCTCCTTGTCAGCATCCTCCATTTTCCCTTCCCTTCCTTCATTATTTAAAGTCTAGAACAAAATGTCTGTAAAAATAAGCTCCCAGTTGGAAAAAGCTATCAAGTAATGCCTCTCATATCTCTCCCCTAAATTCCAAATTAGGGAAGCCTTGTCTGTCTTGGCTCAGATTAGGTTTCAATTCTGGACATTTGATAAACCCCTATTGTGGTGTTTGTTGTGGTGCCAGACTTCACTATGGAAGACTGTGGTTTTTTGGAAGAAGAGAGGGATGAATGGCCATATTTTGGGTGAGAGGCAGCAAATGGGCTTTGATGGAGTGGGGCTGTTGTAGGCAGGACTTGCCAGAGGTGCCAGGGCTGTGTGAGGGCTCCCAGCATAGGTACAGAGGCCTGCCAGTGTGGCCAGGGGCAAGCTTGGCTCACACATCTGTGGCTGCATTTCATCTGTTTTGGAGCCACAGACTTTTACAGAACACTCAGCTCAAAGGGGGAAATTAGTGTCATAGGGGCTGTTTTCTTTATGGGAAAAGACTCGGTTGGATGGAGCAGCCATTAAAGATTTCAATATATTTTCTCAGTGCATAACCCACATATTTCAGCTTCCTGGATGAGGTCTTTATTTCTGTGGTGACTAACTGAGGAACATTTCCAGGGGGTTGAGAAAGTGCAAGGTTTTCTGGAAGGTGAGATACTTGATTTTTAAAATCCAGTGTTAACTTTTTAGGGCGTGACTGTGGCTGGGTAAATAAAAAGGCATTAGTTTTGCAGACAGGAAAATTTTCCCCTGCCTGAGCTGTTGAGCCTATTGATACAGCACTCAAGGCTTAATGCTATCAAGGGACATTTACCATTGTAACTTGTCTACCATTACCTTGACCTTGATATTCAAGCCTTTTAAAAAATGTTATTAATATTATTATTTTTATGTGAATTAGGTACTGGTAACTGGTCTGCAATGAACATAATTGGAGATTGAAGCCTTTCTGTCTAGACCTCATCAGAAGCATAGCCTTCATCCCCTGCCAACCACTGCTGTTCCCCTATGCTGAGGAGCAGAGGCTCCACTGCTATTTCTAAGAGTGTAGACTAATTCTGCATCTGAATTCTACAGATATTTCTGTAGAATATTCCATGCTTATTATTGGAGAAGCCTGTGAGACTACCTTGTAGTTTCCCCCTGCCTTGCCTATGTACTCGCCATATTTGTTGCAAGTGATTTCTAAAGTTTCTGGACCTGTTAGTCTGTAGTGAAGTCATTACAACTGCTATACCCTGGTACACTCAGCTGAGGAGTCTGGGGAGGTTCTCATGAAATGGAAAAGGACTGCTTATTGCATAACATGGTTTCTCTGCCTAACGTTAAAGCTGTAGAAGGTATCTTAGCTAAGGATTGAGAGCCAACGATAGAGGTTTGGTTAAGAATGCCAAGTGACCTAACTCATATTGGGTTGTCCCACTCTCTCTAAAAAAATTTAGTAGCTCAGTCATGTGCTAGCTAGACTGACTCCTGCTTCAGGGCAGGGCTTGAGATCCCTGCTGATGGGGCTGTGCTGTCTGGAGCAGGAACACACCACTGAATGGGGCTACTGGAGCTGTGAAAAGGGATTATCTTCCTTTTTGGCTGATTTGTGGTGTGGGAAGGAAACCATAGCTGGAACATGTGGGAGGTTATGTTGGGGGTTTTTAAATCTCATAGCTAAGATTACACAGGATTCAAGGGGTTCTCCCAGATTTAAGTCAAGTTTGGCAACTTTTATGGTCCTGTTAGGGTTGGACATGGGAACTGGGATTTTCTTTTTTTTTTTGTCTTAAGATGTTCTCAGGACACTTGGACACTGCAGGTGTGTTGGAGGTCCAAGCACACTAACAAGCGCTAACAGCCCCAATGAGCCTCAGCTGGGGCCTACACCTGTGGGCTCAGGGATTCTATTTAAGCTCAGCATTGGTGCTTCAATCTTTTTTCTGAGCTGTGAGGGAGAAGGGTTGCTGATTTTTGATTAGCTGCAGCAGTGCCAGTGCCTAGCCATAGAATAGCGTGACCTGGACTTCAGCTTGTGGTCTTTGACTGCCTGGCTTGATTTCTGGCTCAGCTTCATCACCATGGCTATGCCTGGCAATTGCAAGACCTCGTCTTAGCTCTAAGGTATGGTTTGATTTGCCAGTTTGGCTTTGGAACTGCCTTGTCATTATGACAGTACTTTAAGGTTTGGACTCTTGGTTGGATGCGGCTGCCATCTCCAGGTTTGTCTGTGTGTACTGTGGGACAGACCCTGGCCAGTAAGGCACTGGTCTTGCTGGCCACATTGTTCTCAGTTCCTACCCCTGAGGAAAGGCGGTCCTGCAGTGTCCCCTGACACTGAATGAGAATCCACAGGAATCCCTGGTTTACTGTTAAAATAATTATCTTTAGGATTTCTTGGGATAAGGCAGGAGTTATGATTCTTAGAAGGTAGGATTTAGAGTTGAGACCTATAAGGCTTTCCTGAGCCAAGGGAATGTGGTGAATCTGCAGGGTTTTGAAGCTGCAAATAGCATTACAGACTGGTGTAATGCCCAGCTAGACTGGGGAAGTGCTATGGAAGACATATCTGCTCCTTTCCCAGAAGGAATGTACAGGGTGTTTGGAGACTTTGGGCTGAAGAGTTTCGGGGTAGAATCAATTTCCTGCACTTATTGTCTGGCTATTCTTATGTTTAGGATCCCAGGACAAATCTTAAGGAAAAGATTAGGAGTGTAGAAGTCCAGCTAGGTTACCTGCCACTCTATTTAATGATTTAAATCCCAGATTGGATTTAAGCTTGAGGCCAGGAAGTGTTGCTAGACTACCTAGATCAATTATGTTCACGTTTTCTATCATGTGTAACTAAGATGAGGTATCTTGACTCCTGAACTCCTTTCCTGCTGCTGTAGTTATATACTGAGTAATGAAACTAGGGAATTGAAATGTAGCTTATAGTTAGCTACCAGTTTGCTATTTGACCAGAAGTTGCTTATCTCAAACTTTTGTGAATTCCTTCTCCCTAGATAGCAAACTGGAATGATGGTAGATTGGTAGATCTGTAACTGTTGTTTTTACACCACACATTTATCTAGTGAGATGGAGATTATTGTGGGCAGCTGTAAGATACTGTTTACAATATATATATGTAAGAAAATAAATAAGTACTAGTAAGGAACTGGTAATATTTATGCTGTATTGCTATGGAGACTTGGTGCCTAAGAATCTGACTATAATAAACAGACTTATTTTATGGTACTGATGGGAACTATGTGATGAAAAGTGTAAGAATAACATAATGGCTACTGAGTTGGATAGTCCAAAACTGAATTTTTTATCTACTTGAGCATCTATCTTATTTTTTTTACCCTGCCTGGAGCAAAAGAGATCTGTCTGTGCTGGACAGGGGTAGAAGGACAAGCAAGCTGAATTTGGCTCTTCCACAGCAGCTTCAACGTTTTTCTTCCTGTCATCAGTATGTTTGGCTCTCCTGCTGTTAGCAGTACTTGAACATCTATCTGTACCTATGTAATCTCCCAGGGAAGCTATTGAGAAGATCTTATTTACTCTTATGGAGACTGAAAGCACATCAAATGTATCACTGACCTCTGCTCATTTAATGGGAGGTAGCAGCCACTTTTTGCCTTTTTCTTATTGATGAATGAGAGAACTCGCTTGTGAAACATGTAATCACAGATTTGTCCCCAGATCTCCTGTCTACAAAGACAAGTGTAGATAGAACTTCTGTAATGAATGAAATTAATGTGGTGTGCATCTTCTAATTCTTGTTGATTTTAATTTTTTATTTCATACTATTATCTCTTTGTTTACTGGCACAGTAACTCTACAACCTGTGTGACTGCTATTAGATATAATTATGGATAAATGTTTAGTGTGTTAAAAAAGTGTATAAATTGCCATTGTATAACTATAGATAGTTTGTATACATAAATTCTCAGAGCATAGTTCAGTTACTATATGAATACTTGGTTTCTGTTCATCTCTACCGATATTTCTTTAATAATTCTTTCCCTCCAGTCTATTCTGTGGTCTTTTTTAGAACTGACATAGGTCGCAGTCTTAGACAAGCAGCAGCAAGATTTGTCCCAGTAAAAAACCTTCATTGTTTCCTGAGCGGGATTTGTAGTAATTGAGGATTTAAAGTGCAGTAGTCATGGGTAATGTTTGAATGGAAAGCAGAAAAGGAGTTACTTTTTATGTTTTTCAGAAGTGTTGCTACTCTGAATGGCCAGTGTGAGCAGACTATGTATTGCCTGAATACAAAATTCCCCAGTGAAATTCCCTTTTCAGAGAGGGACAAAATGATTTGGTTACTTTTTAATGTGCAGAATAAGATAACAAAAATAGTTAATGGAGAAGGAGTCTACATTGTGTTTCCTCTTGGAAGATCACTCAAGATAAATACTATTCATTTGACTATCCAGTTTTGAAAGAATTGCAATGCAAGAGAATGTGAGAAAGAATGTGCAGGAATCTGAAAATGAGATAGTCCTCAATTCCTGCAGAACTGGCTGAATAGGAGTGATAAGAGAAAGGAAGGGACTACCTACCTATATTGAATTGCCTGTGTGAAAAATGAAAGAAAGCAAACTAGCTGTCCTTGATAGAATCAAGATTGACAGTTTGCAGAGACAGAATGATGTTTGTTGCATAATGTTTGTAGCTTAACAAAATTCAATATATTTCTTATATTTCTGAAATTTGCCTGCATCTGAAATTCGCATTCAAAGTTTTACTTTTTGGGAGGTTGTTTTATTATTTCTAAATGAAATGGAATTAATCAGTGAAAATCTTTAAAGTGGTGACAGCTAGAGAAGATTTGCAGGAGTGACTGTAGAGCTGGACAGACATCCCTGAGCATCTGCCCTCTTCCAGCTATTTGCAATTCAGCCATGGCTGAAGTTCAGAGCATCTGGGATTTTGAACTTGATTTTTAGGTGTCGTGTTCTTGGGCCAGTAAAATGGGCATGGAAATCACTTGAGAATTAATGTTTGAAAGTTTTGTGGGCAGATTCTCTGTAAAGTGCCTTGT
This sequence comes from Muscicapa striata striata, assembly GCA_030060385.1. Classification (NCBI taxonomy): domain Eukaryota; kingdom Metazoa; phylum Chordata; class Aves; order Passeriformes; family Muscicapidae; genus Muscicapa; species Muscicapa striata. Next base: position 7,248,635 of record JAREIS010000007.1, on the reverse strand, counting down.
AAGACTTGATTGAAAAGGAAAGAAGAGTGCTCAGATTCCGATGTTTCCACCACCATTAAATTCCATCACCGTATTTCCATCATCATTAAATTAAAATTTAATTTCTTAGTCATATGCAATTCTCAGGCTCTGAATGTGGCATGAGGTTGCAGAGACTGATAGTAGAGTGAGTCCCTGATGTAAGCAAGTAGGAAAAGTTGTCAGGAAGAGAGACTTAGTGAAGTAGCTAGGGGAAGATTTAGAAGTGAAAAAAAGGAGAACACAGATGGACAGGAAAAGAAATGAAGTGAGGGTGAGATAATAAAAAAAGACACAAGAGAGCATGTAGAAATGTACAGTATTATTTTGCAGTGAAGAAAAGTCAGAATTAAGTAGGGCCAGAAGTAAAAGAGAAGCAGGAGTAGTTGTATATTTACTAAAAGGAAAACTGAATAATATCGTAATTGTGTATAGCTCTAGTTTGTTTCACTTTAATTAGAAGAATGTCTTGGGATAAGGCTTGTCAGAATTATTCTGAATTATTCAAAGATACTCTTGGCCCTGGATTATTACAGGAGAGAAAGACACTGTTCTTCTACTCCTTTAAGGAAAAGCAATTTGACTTCGACAGGGACTGTGTGTGTCACTGGCCTTTCTGGAGGTGGGAATCCAAAGTATGGGAAGATTAAAGACAGCTGTCAAAAGTAACTACCTACCTGCATCTTCATTGTGATGTGACTAGTGGAGGTGTTTTTTTTGCTTTTTCTTTTTTGTGCAGTGACCAATCACACTTCCACTCTCACTTGCTGGATTAAATGGATAATTTAATGAATACCTCTAAGCTTCAGGACTAATGTGGTTCAAATCAGAAATGCCAAGTTAAGCCATTTTGATAACAGTAAGAAATTTAAATATTGCACTTGGCTATTTGCCTATTGTACCAACCAGCAATGGTAGAGTTTGGAGCTGGCAGAGCAATCCCAGCTCCTTTTACTTTGCTTTGGCTTCTATATGCATTTTGATCTGCTTACATTATTGCAAGAGACAGTCTTGGGAGGAGCAGATGTTGAAGGGTGTTGATGGACTTTGTATGTTTACAACCTTTCCTTAATTGTCCTTGGACATGGAAAGTTTGTACAGTTCTTTTTGATAAAGTATGCAGACAACCCTTTCCCTGTCTTGACCCTTTTGGGATCAGAAAGAAAAATTAGCTGAGTGGGAGAGAAGACAGTCATATTCTGGTCAAAAATAATAACACTGTAAGCTTACAAATATTTATTTTCTGGTAACTTTGAATATTCAATTGCCTTAACAACACACTGAGACACAGTGTATTTGGCTTTGCTTTCAAAGAACTTTGATCCATGACCAGAAAATTGCATCAAGATTAATAACAAGTAAAATTGAAAATACACAGTTACTAGGTTCCTAGCACAGCTTATGTAAAACCTAGGAAATGGAGGATATTTGTTCTGTGCCCAGATGGAGATGACTCTGTGCCAGAGGAAAACCACCTCTTTTGTCTCTTTGTCTTGGCTAACTGGGGAAAAATGTAAGTGACTGCCTAAATCTGAGTGACTTTTGGATTTCATCCCACTGAAATTCTGTTGATTTGAGAGCAGGACCTCCAGCCCTCCTGCCAGCTGGAGCAGACTGAAAGCTTCACATGCTGGCTGTAGTGTTGGAAAGGCAGTTACCACTGTGGAGAGGTAGAACATATCACAAGAACACAAGTCTAGACATTGTGCCTCATACCTCGAACACAGAATTTGTGCTCTTGCACTAGTAAAACTGCCTTGCTAATAATCTTACATGAATTGTTTTAACCTGGTTTGTCTTGACTTCATCAGCTGAAAATTTAGCTGATATTTTTTACATCTCTGGAGATGCTGACCTTACAACCTAAAAAGAACTAACAAAATGATGCTTGCTTATATCTGCAAGTTGGCTGAAGGGGCTTCTTTTTGAAAGAATGGGACTGCCTGTCTCAAATGGCCAGTGGTTGAACTTAAAATGATTCATTTTGGGTCAGCACTGCTGGTCTTCCCACTGTTGACCATTGTAGCAGGAAGAGCTGCTGTGAAGAAGCATATCCCACAATCTGAACATGCTTTCCTGACTTCTTACTGTCAAAAGATGTTTTTCTCAGCTGCCAAAGCATAGTTGGTTCCCTTGCATTTTCTTCAATGGATTTGCTTAGTTTAGAAGTTTGTGACATGTGGAAAATATTTGGACAGCATAAAAGTGGATTTTATATCAAAATAAATAACTCAGAACAGCCATTGTGACATCTCTATATATGGTTTCCTTTTTTAGTATTTGAAAGAAATTAATTTTTTCTCAAAACTTCTGTGACATGTTAAATAACCTTTTTAGTGCAGTGATATTTAGAATTTTCTATCCTCAGAAGCAGTATGTTTATTTTATACTTTTCTTGAGGTCTTAAATTTTGTTCTGAAGTTTATATGTAAATATTACTAATCTGAATTTTTATTTAATTTCCTTTTGTAAGAAATATATTTAAATTTGCATAGCTTAAACCATAATGCAAATGAAGTATTGTGAAGAATGAGGTAAGATTTGATTAAGACTATTTTGTTTATTGTTAAAGTGAGTGTAATTCAATGCCCATTGCCATCATTACCTTGGCTTGGCTTTGAGCTGGGTTCTTATTACACACAGAAAAACCTTCCTTGGTTATTGTACATCTTCCTGTATCTGAATAATATTAGGCTAGGATTAGCAAAAAAGTATTAAGCAGCACAGCATGTTAGGAGTAAATTTTGTACATTCTGTGCCATTATTCTCAGTGTTAGAGATCGCTTATGCTTGTTAGTTCACTGGTCTGGCACTTTCTATTATGCAACATTTTAGATAAATATTTTACAAGCTGAGACTGGTTGAATTTTGGTTTGTCTTGAAGACCATTTTAGGGTATGTGAACAGCCCAATGAAATGTTTTAAGTTAAGAGTACTTGGACATACAGTATATCATCTATGTAGTTTTCCAAATGCTATGTGAATGACATTATTTTTCCTTGTGGGTGTTTATTTATTTATTTATTTTCCTTTTTGTTGTTGTTAATTTTTTTTTTACCAATCATGTTTTAAATTTGGGCATTCCTTTCATAATCAGGCAGTGCTTTTAGCAGATAAATTGTCTGCCTATTTTTTTCCTTCACAAATGAATGCGATCTCTAGTGGAATTGATAAGATATGGGGTGTACACAATAAGTACATTTCTTGCTCTTATTTTACCTGTTTCAGTGAGGCAGATGTATTCCTGACACAATGAAACTGTTAATGGTGAGAATGCTGATGTCAAGGATCACTAAGGTTGTACTGTCTTGCTACCTCTGGTTCTTCTAGCCAGTGCCCACCTGGCTTGCTTCTAGCACCAGCAGGAGCTAAAAATGGAGGATTGGAAACTTTTTTTTTAAGACCTGGACATTTTAGATGAAATATTTTTTGGTATTGCAAGTGCAGCTGAAGGTGTCATGCATGGATGAGAGCTCAATGCTGCACATAACCAGACTGAGAAAGATATTCCATAAGGAGCAGAAAGTGGGAATTAGAAATAAACTTGATGCCCACAGGAAGAATCTGGGGGTTTGGTATATGATATTTTTTGGGGGTGTGGCTGTGCTTCTCTTGTCTTTGCCTTTTTGATGAAAACCAGACACCTTTTTTTTTTCTTTTGGAATTGGTTAGGATGCAAATCCCATTTTTACTGGTGGTGAACTAGTGAAGTTGCTGCTTTGCATGCTTGTCAATGAAATAATTCAGAACAGAAACCGAAAAGAAGCCAGTGCGGTGTAGGAGGCTGAGTCTTGGTAGTATGCTATTAAAGGTAATGCAATGCAATTTCCTATTCCCTTCTTTCACATTTTGTTGCTGCCACCTTTGCTATGTAGTCCATGGCTAATACGAATTGGTCCTTCCTTTTCTGATACATCATTTATATTAATGCAGTTCCTGCCTCTGGTGGGTGACTTGCTAAGCCTTGGTGTGTTCTGATGTCTGGGACCAGCTTTTCCATAACCATTATGAGTTCAGCTTGCCTTCTTGGGCACAACAAGAAAGATGGTCAAATCCTATTTGGGTTAATTGCTTAATAGCTTTCCATTCTGTCTGTAATTAATTTTAGGGTTACATGCTTTTTATTTTAAAATCTTCCAGCTATTGCTTTCTTTAAGTAGCAATACAGCTGCAGAGCTTTCATGTAATCTGGTCATTGTGTGATCAAAAGCCAAGCAAGATCTCTGTTTTATCTAGAACTGTTTTTCTGCATGATGAAATCTTCCCTTGTGCTATCAAAATCTTTTCTGGTATCAGCTCTCTTTTAAATTTATTTTTCTGCTTTTTTGATGTGCAGACCAGTAGTTGCATCTTCAGATCCAGAGATATTTTAAAGATTTAGAATTTAAGGAAGCACAGGATTTGGGTCACATGTATGTTGCCTATATATCCCTCATTATTTGAGAAGAACAGAAGAACTATTGGATCAATAATTTGCAATAGGTTTGGAAGCAACATGTTTTTTTCCTCTTTCCCTATGTTAAAATTACAAGAAACAGGAAAAAGGCAAAAAAGGGGGGGAGGGGGGAAGGGCATTATTCAGGCAGTGTTCTATTCTGATATTCAAATAGGAGTGGCAGTGAATTTATGGGGTTATGACCACCATCTCTGTCTCCCACCATTTTGCCTTCCAGCCATTAGACATTTGCCTTTCTTTCAACGAGTCATTCTTTCTTGGAAATTGAGATTTTGTTCATCTTGAAGAAAAATATGATTATCCTACTTTATCCTGCCTAGATCAAAGGAGAAACTGTGAATAGGGGATGTAGAGGCTGTGTTTAATATAAAATACTTTACAGAGGGAAGGGAAGGTGTTCTGGTTGCAATACAAGAGATGCAAGACCCTTCACTCAAGTTGACTTCAGTCCTGCTCTCATCTGAGGGAACTCAACAGCTCTGAAGCATTGGCAGTGGAGATACGCAGCATTTATATTCCAGCCTGACCCTTGTTTAAGCACATGTCTGGCTGTGAGGAATTAGAATGTGGTTTATAAGCTCTTAGAGAATCCAATTTAAAACAAGGCCTAAAGCACCTCTGTGGTCACAAAATTATAATGTAATTTGGATTGTAAGAAATTGATTATGTTTATATGTGTGCACATAGGTGCTGAATGGACTCTTGTTTTTTTTTTTTTGTTTTTTTTTTTTTTTTTTTTTTTTTTTTTGTTTTTTTTTTTTTTTTTTTTGTATTGTATACGCTCTTGCACAGTATCGGACCCCAGGCTGCCATCTGGGTGAGACCATGAGATTTGAGGATGACCAGCAGCACTGACCTAGCAACATGTCCTTTCAGAGGAAAGTTACTGCCATCCAGGACAGAGTGTTGGACTGGGAAGGGGGAGTGTATCATCTGTCCATCACATGAATTAGGTGACTTGAGACTTTTGGGTTGAATCCTCCTATAGTCGTATGTTCCATCAAGTACCTGATTTAGAAGCTTGTTCATGACTGGTTAATTATCTGCTGATTTGGCCACCTGTTTGGGTGCTGCTGAATCCTCTCACTGCTATTCCCTTTTCCAAAGCTTTAGTCTTAGCCTGTCAGAACTCTGAGATCAGTAATGGCTGCTTCATAAACAAATGAGGTGCTTCCTTTTTTGTTTCTTTGATTTTCCTCCAAGTAACTTAATCTTCTTGTGTCAAGGTTCCTTACAGGTGAGAAGATCCTCCTCCTAAGATTTCTCTTAATCAATTGTCTTGCTAATATGTAAGACCAATTTTACTAAATAGTGCCTCTGGTTAGTGGACACTGCAGGGATGCACTTTGTGTATGCTATAACTGCATAGCAGAGGAAATGCTCACTGAATTTTTTAGTCTGCAGGATGAGACTGGTGCCTTGTTCTGGCCTTGGGTGGTGGAGGACTGGGGGAGTGCAATTATGTTCCAGTAACCAGTAAATCCTATTAATTATTCTTTTTTTTGGTTCCTTCCTCCCTCAAAGCCAGACTTTCAGCTTCTTCTAGGAACATTTTGCTTTGCATGAATGGAATCAAGGTCATAGTAGGAAAAAGTAACCACATGTCTGATTTTTCTTGGTTTTATGGTGTGACTCATTGACTTAATTTGACCACAATGTATTGCTCAAGATGTTCTCTATGTAAAAAGATTCCTCCCCTCCCTGTGCTGCTTGGGGGAAGACAGATGCTTCATACTGCTGTGGATGCAAACAGAAGACATAGTGAGGCTGAACTTGCCATTCACACAGTTATGCCTTCTCTGTATGTCGGCCTCCTGATCCTATGTGGGGCCTTCAGCAGTGGAATTTCCACTCTGTTCTCTAGCATGACTTCCCACTGCAATAGGTCTTTTTGTAGCAGAGGTATGCTTTTTTTGAAAGTTCCTTTTTTTTTTTTTTTTTTTTTTTTTCTCTGCTTGCAGTGAAACTAGGTGCATGTGACACAAAAGCCTACCAACTGATGTAGCCTTTTCTGTGGAAGAGCTAGACACAACATGTTTGTTTTGGCTTTTGAGGAGACTCATTTTAGAATGGAAGTGTGAAGGTTTGGCTGTGATTGTGGGCCTTGAAACATGTAAATCTTTGCTTATCTGTGTAAAAAAAAACAAAGATAAAAACTGACAGTTGTAGTATTGAAAAAATCTGTATGTTTGACATGTAACTGAAATATATACATATAACTTGAAAAAGTTCCTCCATAATATTGCAAAAATAATCTTCACACTCTTATATTTTCATTTGAGGAACAAACTATGTATGTTTTAAGCCTCCACGAGGGTTTTTTGGTACATGTCAGACATGATGACATGCAAACAAGAGGTCTTAAACTGAGAACTTTAAGAAGACTTTGAATGGCTTTCAGGTGTGCTCTCTGAAGAAATTTTGCTTGTAGCCTTCTTCTGACTCTTGGGATATTTGAAAAAATTTAACATAATGCTATGGTTGGCTGTTTTTCTTTTGGAGCTCTACACATGCTAAATTTACAACTTTTCCATGATTAAAGATTAGTATTAAGATCAGTGTTTGTATTTCAGCTTTTTCTCTTTAAGAATATATTCAGAGGCATAACGTTCTGTTTTGGCAGAGATACTTCTAAAAATGATTTCTAATGTTTGTTCTCATATCTATTTTTCTCCTTACCTCTTGTGGGCATTTAAACTGTAAACCTGGAGGTGTTTTCCAGCTTTCAGGTCTGGATGTGACCACAGGGTGCTTGCTGACTGTGCTGGGCTGAGGCCAGGGTGAGCAGCCTTTGCCATGTGCTTTGCTCTCCACCAAGCAAAAAAATTATAGGTATATAGTGCTCCAGTGAGGGACTAAGGCTGTTTATGTGTACATATAAATGCATAGTAATTTCTTGATTAGTTCTCAAACATCATGGGTTTTCATCTATGCACTTGTGTAGAGAAAGATGTGTGCATGTATCTATTAATACATGTCTATAGACTCATAGAATTGTTTAGATTGTAAAAGACCTTCAAGATCATTGAGTCCAGCTGTTGGCCTTTATCTATATATATATACACAAAAGCTAATGCTTTTCTCTTTGTTTTCCTTCTCAAATCAAGTTTAGCTTTTTAACAACACAGGATTGTTCACAAGGAGGGAAGCTTAAAGCCACAGTAAATAAAAGGGGTCAGGAGAAGGAAAAGGATAGAGGAAAAAGTCAAATGGTTGGAGATATATATCTATATATATCTATATATATATATCTATATATATATATCTATATATCTATATATATATATCTATATATCTATATCTATCTATCTATATCTATCTATCTATCTATCTATCTATATATATATATATATATATATATATATATATGTATAGCCCTTCCAGCATATTTTGGCTTATTTCTTGATTTCAGTCCTTGGACCCCCTTTTCATAAAAATGCAACTATTGCCTCATCTCTGGGTTAGCATATTTAGTCATGTAAACAGTGTTAGTAGGTGTAGTTCCTACATTAGAAGAATAGAGGAAAGACTGGAGCAAGAAATGTAATGGAGAACAAGCTGTTGAAAGTGTGTGTTAATGGGAGAATGGAGATTAATCTGTTCTGAAGATAGATGTCCTCTTGATTCCACACCCAGCTCTGGAGGTTAGTGGCATCCTGGGTATACAGGCTCTATAAGGTTGTCTCCTCCTCTTTTCCCCGGGGCTGGACTGATGAAGGTATTTCGGGATATTTTAGACATTTATATAAATCAAGTAAAATCTATTCTATGATTTTTATTCATATTGCGTTAGCTCAGTGACTTCTCATGAAGGCAAACGATTTTTGTGCTGTGCATTTCCTCACTGGTCCCTCTTTATCCCTCTCAGCAAGAGGCAATGCTGAAGGTCCCCACAGTAATTCAGTGCTCCCCTTTCTTCCCACTCCTCTCATGTTTTATTGGTAGCTGCCTTAATGGAAGAGAAAGCAGACAGGTAGCTGCAAATGGTCGATGCAGGCAGCAGAAGTCAATAAGACAGTCAGGGAGTAAGATTGAGGAAGGCAGCTATAGATTTCTTTGCTTATTTCTTGGGAATTTTTCAGAATTTGTGTGATTCACTCTTGTCAGATACTATTTTGAACCAAGCAGAGACGAACACATTCTCATAGTGAATGAGAAAAGCTGTCTACATTCTTGCTTTTTTCCTTGATTTCTAGGAGATCCTTTAGTGATACGATATGAATGGGAGATGGCAGAGGTGGGAGAGATGATCTTTGTTCTTCCTACAGTGAGGTGCTCCACTGAAAGACTGTAAAACATGGAAAGGCAAACTGGCATCCTAAGCATGCATAAACTGAGGAAGAAAATTTGTGTGCAACTGAAAGTTAAGTAGTGGTAGCAGAAATGCCTGGACAGGGAAGAATTCATCTGACCATCAGTAATAATTGTCTTAATATTTTTCAGTATAAACTGATTGAATATGAATGTATATTGGAAAGGATGTTTGATGCCTTTGAAAGAAAGGCTAGAGAAAAGTACTGGTTGGCAACTTATATCAGCCAATCTTGTCCTAGCCCTGAGCTAGGATTAACTTTATGGACATTTTCTATCCTTAATTCCCAGCTGTCTAGTATTGCTGCCTCTTTTAACTTTCTAAAGGTTACCTGAGAACTTGTTTTACTGAAAGTGATTGATTTGGATCTGATTTATTTCTATTGTGTAGAAGCTTTGTTGATCTGTCTGGTGTAATTTGCTGTGCATGGGGGAGCAATTGTTTTTGTTAACTTGCTGTATAGAAAGTGAGGAGGTGAAGAGAAATCAAGGTTTCATTTATGCTTTGTCAATGTTGAAGTCTTGGAAATGAGAAGTCAGCCTTTTATGTCATACTTATACAGGAGCAATGAAATAAACTGGAGGTGGAGAAGGTCTGTTCAGCCATCCTCAGGGCAGCAAGCCCAAAAGCTTTTGCTTGGAATACAGGGCCTGTAGGGGCAGGCAGTGCCAAAGAGCAGTAGAGTAACACAGTTGTGTGGGAGAATTGGCTCATTGCTTTGCTCTTGCCCAATTGGATTACCTGCTTACTCATCCGTTCTCCTGAGCAGATGTCAGAGCAGGGAGGTGAGAGGAATTCATTAATACTGCAGGAGGTCAGTAAGCTTGCACAGTAGAAGCTGAAAGGAATAAGAGATCCTCTGTGTGAGTATGTACAGGCACGTGCCAGTCTCTGCCCTCCCCCGGGCCCAGTGGAATTTGCTTTTAGAAGCAATTACAGCAAGCCTGCTCCATCCATGGATAGCACTGGCATTACTCTCTCCTCTGCTCTGGGATCATGTGGCTGACAGCTTGCATCGCCCCAAGAGCTTGACAAGAGCGCAGGGAACCAGAGGCAATGTGTTTCCTGTAGGTGCCTCAAAGGTGCTTATTTTGGAGTTGCAAGACAAGCAGTTGCTTGTAGAGAGCACAAGTGTTAATCCTCCCAGTGGGACGGGAGGAAGCTGTATTCCTGTAGGGACTGAAATCCACTCCAGCTAATGCAAAGAGGCACCTGCTATAAGGAGGAATACTCTTCCTCTGCTGCTCTGTCTCTGAGTAGCAAGGATGTGAAAGCTCTGTACAGCTAGGCAAAATCTGATTTTTACAGAGAGCTGGTGTGGAGGTTTGGAATGGAGTGTTCATCTCTGTGGCTACCTGAACCGTTTCATTTTAACCACTCAGAAGATGAATTGGGTTATCACCTGTCTGAGACCAAATATGTTGCCTTTTCCTTTTTGTGTGTCTCTTGGTGGCATCGTCTCTGGGAAGAAGACAGCATCATTAGTTCAGTCTTCTTAGATCTTTGTGTGGTACTGCCAGTTTCTTATTTACAGTGGCAACAGAATGAAAAATTTGTTTTGACTGTTTTCCAATGGATTTCAGCCCAGAAGTTCACAAGTGAGCCGTCTCGTTTGGAGGAAGAAATGAACAGTATGTATCACACTCTTACTGGAATCAGTTTCTCTTTGCCAGATCACCAGAGGATATGGAACTGTTAAATACTGTGGGCAAGGAGGGAGACTGTCTTTTGGGAGACCTTTAAGAAATTCTAAATACTTCTAAAAGATGTTTCAGAAGAATTGCTGAAGGCTTGGAAGGATGTAATGAGATGTAATAATAGGAAACTGAGCATAGCGGTACACATTTAAATACTAAAAAGCCCTTTGCAAACTGTGAGACCCTTTACATTACTAAGGAGTCAGGTGCTTAATCTATCTGAAACAGCTATGAAATAACTGGCAAAGCCAATGAGATTAGGCTGGAGGGACTGGTACAGAGAATATTGGATAAGTGGTCAAATAAATATTTTCTATTTATTTGCATGGGTCTAGGAGTTGTGTGAAGTGCTCTACTGAATTACTCAGAGCATTTTGATTTAAAGAAGTTAACTCAAGATGGGAGCCTTTCATTATACTGCCTAGGGGACCAGATGGAGTAGCTGATGAGAAGTTTAAATGGCAAAGTGTACAGCTTGGTTAAGCATTGGCTGAGGGTAGGTATGTGAATTTGACCACGTAATTCAAGGGCACTAATGCCAACTAACCTGTCATAGCTTATAGGCAAGACTCCTTGTCAGCCAGCCTATCGGGGATTTGGGAGAGCAGATGTGCTGTTGTCTGTGTGCCCTGTAGGAACACAAGGACAGCAAGAGGCACTGCTGCTTTCTGTGAAGTCAAAGTGTTTTGCACATTTAAAAGCAGGGGTAGTTTTGTGGCTGCCTTCTATGCACAAGATGCTCAGCAGTTTTCCTGTCTCTGCAAAGTTTTTATGGATAGAGAGGACTTTTTTGAAGGAAAGGTATGATACTTTAAGTGAGATAGAAGAGGATGACTGAGACTACTAAAGAGAAAGGGATAGTGGCGAGGAAGAAACTCAGCCCAAATCAGCGACTCTTCCATGCAGTAGTGCTTGTGTTGCAGTATTGATGGTTGAATTGCCCATATTTCTAAGTGCTGATCTTGGGCCTCAAGTGTCCTTCCCTTGTCATTACTCAGTGTAACTTCCTTTCCTAGTGTTCAGTGCCTTCAAACCAGAAGCTTGCAGAATGGAGTGGCAGTGCTGAGGCTGTGCTCAGCCCTGGTGCAGCTGAGTGAAGTGTGCAGTCCATCCTGCGGTGGGTGACGGGACATTGCTCCACGTGGCAGCTGGATCTCACACACAATGCTTTTCTTAGCATGCTTTTCTTAGGTGTCTCATTGCCTGCACAACAGACTGCATTAGAGAACAAGAGCCTTCTCCAATATAAATATAAGTGATTCAGTGATTCCTTTAATGGCTGCAGGCTGTGCCCAGGACCTGCCTCTCACTGGGTCTCTGTACATCTCCTGGGCAGCTGTGCATGCTGGCAATTGCACCGAAAAGAAGAGGGTATTCCCTGTGAAGGAGCCCTTTCTGGGAATCTGAGTTTAAGAACTAGGAGGGAAGAAGGCCCAGAAAAACAAGCATATTTTCAAGTTCTCAGGAAGGAATTGGAAGGAGGTTGCTATTATACAGAGTCAAGGAGGGTGAAAAACTCCTTCCACTACTGTATTTGAATTCCTTTAACCTTCAGAGTTATTTCTTGTGTTGAAATAAGGTGGATGTGATAATGCTACTTCCTTTTGTGTTTATTGATTCACAATTTATCAGTGCATTATAGCTATTAGATGAACCCATACTCAACAGTGGAGACCTGAGAATTATCTGCAGCCCTCTGAGCTGTTTAAAGAGTAAGAAGTTACTTCTAGAGCTGAACTAAGGGAGTGCAGTCTCAGGACTCCACCAGTTGAACAGATGTTACAAAGATCAACCACTGAAGTCAATGATAAAATAGTAAAGTCTGATCCTTGGAGAACTTGTGTGCCTGGGAGCTTAGCCCCAGGAGCAATTTAATCTTTTACTGCTACATCAAGGAAGGATATTGGAGACTGGCACAAGGGAAAAATCAGCTCTAGGGAAGAAATCAATTTATTATTGAATAAATTAAAAGATTGAAGTACTCATTGCAACATTCCACAATAGTTCTTAAGCATTTTTTATCGTGAAGGATCCCAAAGTACTTTCAGAATTGTGTAGACAGGAGGATTTATTTAGCTTGCAAATGATGTTTGTCATTTAACAGCACGCTAATTCAACTTATGTCGTTAAGTACAGGAGCGAAGAAAAATTTCCCATCTGATTATAACTTCAAAGGAGATACTTAGTGATTTTGGAAAGCAGCCAAGATATCCTAAATAACTTTGTTGCTCATGAGATCTTAGAAAAGCATGTTGGGAAAGCCTTCACTTTTTGTCTATTTCAGGTGTGTCCTCTCCAGGGATGCTGCAGCCTCTAGTAATTACAATCAACATAGTTTAAGGTTAGAGAACTCATACCATGTTGCCCTGTTTCCTTAATGCAACAGGGCATTCCCATGCAAAGGTATTAGATTATTACAGCTTCAGAGGCAAATGCTTCTAGAAACTTTCATTTCTTTCCATGTCAATCAGAGCTCTGGAGGTTATTTGTCATAGAATGACATGAATATCATCACAGAAAGGCTGATGAACCATTGACATGCCCAGGGAGGTGTTGGAGTCATCATCCTTGGAGGTGTTTAAGGAAAAACTGAATGTGGCACTGAGTGCCATGGTCTAGTTGACATGAGGTTATTTGTCATAGGTTGGACTTGATGATCTCAGAGGTCTTTTACAACCTAATTGGTTCTGTGATTCTGGGCTGCAAGTGCACACTTCTGGGTCATGTCCACCTTTTCATCCAAAGGAACTCCTGTGTCCTCCTCCTCTGTAGGGCTCCTCTCAGTGAGTTCATCTGCCAGCCTGTGCTCATGTCTGGGATTGCCCTGATCTAGGGGCAGCCCTTGCACTTGGACTTACTGAGCTTCTTGAGGTTCTCATGGGCCCACATCTTCCCTTGTCTCATGGGTTTTTTCTGTGAGAAGGTGGATTTACTATGTGACTTTTGAAACAAGGCAAGATTCACTGTTACTAAAGGTAATGTGAGCTCAAGATGACCTGACATAAGCGTGCTCTAGTGGCTACAGACAATGGTGGCAAATGTTTTGTAAATATCTGCAGATACATGGATTCTGTTTTTGAGTTGTGCTTCATTTTTGCATTAAAAAAGCATCCAAAAATGTTTTCACTAATTTTATACATAAAAAGTCATGTTGGATGATTACTCAAAAGCAGTTTTCCCTAGAGAGCTTTAAGTGTACGAAAAATAAAAACTTATCTACACTAGCTATTATTTCATTTCTTTAGAGCATTTAGAGGGATTCTGAATCCATTTCAGAGTGAAATTATGCAGAGAACAAGTTGAAAGAAGTTTTTTTACGTTACCAGATTTTTTTTTTCACTTTAATAAACTTTTTCAAGGGAAGAGAGAAAATCCCATTACTATTACTTTGTAAAGTGAGCCTTGACAAGGCACTAGTAGAGGAAATATTTGTGAGGATGGAGTCTTCTGCCTGTAAACTAGAGCTGAGTAAGCTTTTCCATGGTTGTTTCTGCATCTTTTGATCTAAATGCTTATTTGAGACTCTCTCTTTTCCTGTCCATGGGTTATCTGGCAAACTTACAGGATGCAGAACTATTCGTGTCAAGTGAAGTGACCCATTCTCATCCTCACCACACTGGCAGGCATAAGCATTACACAAAATGCTTTCTAGCCTGCCTCCTGAAGAAATGAAAATGTGAAAAGCAGGTGTCTGGCACCAGGACTTTGTCACAGCCAATACTTAGGGATATGCCCAGCCAGAAATTAGGCAAACAGCTTCAGCAGAAATGCTGCTTAACTACTGCTATGACAATAGTTTACTGGAAGTCTGGACCTTTGTTTAGTTGTTGATTTGGGTACAGAGGAGCATGCTACATAGCCAGGTGTCTTGCAGCAGGGTTTGGTACAGCTCACTGGATGGGTCTTAGCTACACAGGTAGTGTAGGGTGTGGAGATTTTCTTTTCCTGCTGTGACAGGGAATTTTGTCCTCCAGTATGAATCAGTGATATCCAAACTGAGTGCCAGTGTTTAGGCAGTGAGAGGCTGCTGTCCAGATGGGCCAGGTGGTAGCAGGAAAGGGAAAGAAAGCAATCGCTTTGGGTTTTTCTTTTGTGTAGTTTTGAGCAAAGGGTTTTTTAAAAAAAATCAGTCTAGTAGATGTGACTTGGTGTCCAAAGACTGGCAGAGTTTGTTCACATCTCTGTAGCTAGCTTGCAGTGCATCTTGAGACAAGCTTTTCCTACATCTTTCTCTATCACTTTCACTAGAACAGAGATAACGGTTGTATAAGATGCTTAGACCATTCAGTTTTGCAGTCACGTCACTGATTTTCCCCCCAGTGCGACTGCTAAAAGCATCAGGCTTACATTAGAATCAGACTGAAGTCATGCTCTGATGATTCAGGCCATTAAGGTTTTAACCTTTCTGTGAAAAACTAAATATGGTGATTATCTGGCACTTGGGTCTGGACACTGAATAAAATGCAAATGTAACATCCGGGCAGTGCTGCTGAATGTTTCCTTCAGAGAGGGGGGGAGCTGGAGAGGGATGTAAGTATGGTGCTTATGATTTGATTTGTAGCCTTGAATTATATGCCTTCCTGAACCCACATAACAGGAACTTCTTAAAAACAGTAATCTGTTCATTGCTACTCTTGCTTGGTTTTGGCTTATGTTATTGCAGGCTTATGTAGCTTGGTGTACCAAATTGATTGTTTGGATTTTCTGAATGCTGTAAATGTCATGGCTTTATCCCTGTCTAGGACACAGGTTTAGTGCTCTGTCCACGATGGTGCATTAGATACTTAATTACAGATCTGTATGCTTTACTTCTAGAAAAGCTGTGCTTAGTGTGCTGAGAAGCATGTTTCCATATGAAGATTGTCTCTGTGTCGTTGTTTAGGAGGGCAGCAAATGGAATAGCACTTCCCTGTGTGCCCAGTGGTGTAGTGGTTCAGTCTGTGGCCATAAATTATCTTTCAAATTAATTTATCTTAAAATGCTTTCTCTGAATAATGTTTTTGAGGATATTTAGTCATAAGATTAAAAGGGGCACCCTTCAGATGCAGGAGGATATTATCTCATTTGTGCACAGGCTGCAGGAGGTGGTGTGGCTCAGGAGATAAAGCTGTCAGCTGTTCCCCAAGGCCCATATTGTTTGGGCTCCCTTGGTTCAGAGTGCTGAAAAGGGAGGTTAAAAACTTGGCAGCGAGGCACTAGGGGCTGGAGGATGACAGTGCTCTACAGGCAGCAGGAGTGCAAGGGGACAGGGCAGGAAGGGATCAGCAATCTGAACAAGTGAGTGCCAGAAGAGCTGTTGCTGTCCGAGGGGCCTGACACTCTTTCCCAGTGCGGTTCCAGAAAGGGCTCATGGCTTGTTCATTACACAGTGGCATGTTCCTTCCATTACACTGCTGGTGGTTTTGGTAAATCACACAAAACGCCGGGTGTGTGTCAATTAATGAATTAAAGTCTTTTGTGTTCAGGGGAGTGTAAATACATGTGTAGTGTGTATCAGTGTTTTGGTACTATTTCCGCCTGTGGGAGGCTCAGTGTGGAAGGAGAGGGTTTACTTCGAAACACCTATTGCTTTGTAATCTGACTAATGGCTCCTGGGAAGAGAAGTCCTCTAGTGGAGGTTCTCAGAAAAGCTAGGCTATGTGCATCAAGTTGTAAGTGTCTTATAGAGCTAAAAAAAGAAAGCAAAAAAAAGTACTAGTGCTTCCTCTCATGTGTGGGTGGCAGAGGCACGTACTTTTGAGAAGATACTGAATTCTTCTCCCTGCTGTTTCTGTGAAGTCTTAACTCGCTGTATTATGTGGCACTGAAACAGCAAGCAAGCCTCATGGTGCAATTCCTGTTGTTAGTTTTTTTTTTTTTTATTTAATCTTTACTTCTTTAGAAAAAGCTACAGCATTTTCTGCCTAGGAACTCCTTTTGCATTTACTTAATTGTGTTGAATTCTTTTGTTTTCTACACTGCAGCAGGAATAACCAGTGGACAGATATCACTGCTCATGGGTGTCAGCACTGAGAAGTGAAAAGGGTTTCTGGTACTTTGCAGTCAGCTTGATCCTATAAAGGAGCTTTCCTGGACCAGTTGTCTAGAAAGGGCAGGGAATGTTTTCCACCTTTGTGCAAATAGGCTTCTGACTGATAATTTTTCCATCTTTCTCTGGAGCAGTGCAGATTAGATTCAGTTAGAGATAGCCTGCAGGCTGCACCAAGCCGCTCAGCACTCCCATTGTTACTGCATTATCCCAGATGCCTGATTTCATGTCCCCTTCATGATGTCAGGATTACAGCAACGGCCAGATTCAGGGAGAGAAAATGCAATTTCTTCTGGTCAGATTGTCAGGCTTTGGTTCTATTTTTTTATCACCTTCTACTGTGGAAACAGGCATGGTTTGTTTCAGGAGATTATAGGAGACTCTCTTTCATATAGTCTCTGTGTGAGAGAGGTGGGGCACTTGGGCGGGGGGAGGGGTGATCCTGAATCTCCTCTGATCTTCCATATTACAGTGACAAACTAGTCATTTGGAAGTAGTTTGCTGTAAGGTGTTGAAGGTGTTCTGTGGCCTGAGTTCTTGGGCATGAGTGGAATAGGATTGCTGGGAAGCTTGAGCTTACTTACTGAAATGTGTGTTTGGGTGTTTTGCAGAGCCCACTCAATGACCCAGGTATTTCCAAACCTCTGCTCCAGTATTCCTAAAACAAGGATTGTTCATGTTTGTTTTAAGATTAGCATGTTTTAGAGTTGTTTGTCTCTTGCAATTTTTCAGTGTTTTGAATGAAGGGAAATATTAGTTCAAAATCATTCCTGATGGAATGTATAATGGGAATTTAACCTTTTCCTTTTGCTGTGTTCACATAGTAGTGGTGTCTGAACTAGTTTGAGATAATTCAAAGCCTTGAGAGCTGCAGATACACTGATCAGGGCAGTACTTGTCACTGCAGGCTTGGGAAGCAGCCATGTAGACACTTGGGAAGACATTGAATGAAAGTGACAGTGGGGCATAATTATGTGGGCTGTAATCAGTAGTGAATTTTGGGGTTATCCTTTGCCTCACAAGACACTATATTTCATGGCTGAGGGCCTTGCTTAGGGGGCTTACAGCTTTGTTGGGCCTTCGGGATGGCACTTCTCCTTGGACCTGGAGAGACAGGGCTGATACAGCCTGTGGAAACTTGTCACTGCCACAGTATCTGACTGGCACCATTAGTTACAGGAAATGCAGAGTGCCATGTGAGAGCTGGCAAATGTGAAGTGGGCCTCAGAGTTGAGTACTTAAGCCCACCAACCTCCACCTGAGAGCATGTGCCTATGTGCACATAGCTCCTCCTGCTGCAGCTTTATGTAACACATTTGCAAGACTTCATTTTCCAGTAGATTGAAAGCAAAGCCACTGTTGATTTTCTCCAAAAAGATCTATTTGAAAGTGCAATTGCCTGGAATTACATGGTGGCAGTGAGAGGCCAGACCTTGCTGTAAATAACTTTCTCAGCAAAACACATCGAGTTCTGCTGTCTACTGCTTTTTCTCTTTAGATTATTTCAGTTGAAAGGAGGTGGGGTTTTTTTGGCTCTGCAGTGGTTTTTTCTTGTTTGTTTTTTGGTTTTTTTAATGCTTTGTTTATTCTTGTCAGGAACTGATTCTCATTTTCCTATCTCTCGCTTTTGCCAAATGATGTGTTTATGGTGGACAGGGCAGCTCCCCATTCACAGTAAAATTTCTGTGTGTTTTTATAGCACAAGGCTATATTAGGACTGATGTACCTTTGCCAGGGAATGTAGCTTTGCTGCTGCCCTCTGATGTGCTGGTGCTTTGTCTGCCACAACCATACCAGTGGGCAATAGCAGTGCATTGGCTTTGGTTGTGATTATCATCTACCAGCCAGTGAGTCAAGGCATTGCAGCAATGTGTGCTTGTGTTATTTACTGCAAGTATAACACCATTCACACCACTGTCCACCATCAGTTTTTCAGTTTAATCTGAGCTGTGAAGTGGCTGTTCTACCTATGGAACATGGCCCTAACAAATCTTTATAGTAAAACTCATATTGCCTACCGAAGAGCCAGCCCCAGTAGCTGATGTGTCTTTGTCCCTGAAGCCATTAGTCTCCAAGAGCAGATCTTCAGCCTGCATCAGAAAGTGGTCCTGTGTTCTCCCTGTTGTGGTGGCTGAAGTGGAGCAGAGCTGTTTCTACTGTACAGTAGAGCATGGTTGATTTTGGCTCTTAAAAATACTACTTTTATGGAAAATGTAGTATCTTGTAATGGAGACCTTAATCTATAACCTGTACTAGAAATCAGTATTGCAAGGAAAGAGGGGGATATGTGAAGGAAGAGAAGTGGCACAGGTAGGACCAAGTATTTATTTACAGGATAAGTGAAACATGACTCAATGGCTGTGTGTGGCAGTGGGGAGGCACTGCCTGTAGGGATGGGACAGAAATAGCTGTGAAAGCAGTCCAAAGAGAGGAGAGTGGGAGGTTATTTGAAAGGGAGCATCATGGTGTTGGTAAACTGAAGTTTTTAAGTATCTAATCATCTTGTTTCTCCTGTTAGAAATAGAGCATACCTTTTCTGGTTCAATGTTCTTTTTCCCTGGAAATATATACATCCTTCATGTCTCCTCATCTTCGCTGTTTGCTTTTTTTGGTTTGCTTTTCTAAAAGCTAGCTGATTTATGCTACTTACTAATTCCTTATTCCTGCAATTTCCTGATCTTCCCCAGTATTTTTCTTTCTTACTCCCTAAATTGTGGTACCCAGAAGTAAAGTGTTTGAGATAGGACTTGCCATAGATCAATCATACATTGGCTTTTACTTTCTACTGTATTTCACTACGGGTTTCTCTTCACTTTGCTCCCTCCTAGACCATGTGTGACCTTCAAGTGTCTGTTTTTCAATGGAAAGCAAGAAAGTAGACTGTGAACCTGATATACAGTCTCTCTGAAGCTCAGTGTTGGCATTCCTTGCTCACACAGAAATGTTGATGGTTCTAGCAAAGTGGCATTGCTATCATCCTGTGCAGACATGGCTGGCTTGCCTGAGTGTAGAAGGAAAGGTTCAAGCAAATTGCCATTTCTTTTCTGTAGAAAAAAGTGTCAGGGCACAGAGCCAACTAGACCTGGCTTCATCAGGGAAGGTGAGTCATCTAGTTTCCAAAAATAGCAGGTTAAAAAGAGAAGAGACGCAGCTGCAGGTGAGGTGGGAGGAGGCAGTGGTGCTTCCAGTATGTGAATAGCTCAGTCTGCGTGTCGGGCTTGCTGTGCTTGCACTTCCCTTTCCCCATGAATCAACTTGATCTCCACCTGCTGCTTACTGGCCTTGGGAGCCCCAAAGGACCAGGGTTCATTCAGGGGAATAAATAATGGAAAACTGTGTGATTTCTTGTCCTGGGTGGTGTCTCAGCCTCCTGAGCCTTGGTCCCTTGGGAATTCTTTGCCAGTGGTGGTTGGAAGTCTGGCAGTGACACCATCTGGCATCAGAAAAGCAAGGATTGGCTTTGTAAATTGGTTTGTTGTTTTTATTTTTACACATGCAGTTTAATAAAATTTCCAAATAACCTGCAACAGAAAAAGCTTCCTCTTTGAGATCTTGCCCAGTAAAAGGTGGAGCCAGTTTTTCCTCTATGCCTCTGCATGCGATTTGAGGGACAGGTGTGCAGATGCTTTTGCAGCTCTCTGGTCAAGTAAGCTGAGGACATTCTGGTCTGTTCCCCAGCTTAATGTCTCTTGTAAACAGCCAAGCACATGTGTTTAAGAATACCTTCTTTATTTTCCTTCCTGAAAAATCCTTATTTCTCTATGGTATTTTTTGGGAATGACATTATTACCAGCAACCTCCTGGGCATTCTTTTGTGCAGTGGTCTGGCAATTTTGCAACTCTTGTGAACCTGAAAGGCCAAGTGTGCTGGAGTTATCAGATTTCCCAGTTCTCTCTCAGTGCTCATGAAGACCAATGCCAAGTCTCCTGACAGGGCATTTTTGACACAGCACTACGAAGAACATCTGGTTATGTGGCACTGGGCTGCAAGGGAGGAATGTGCTTTGCAGTAGCATGTCACTCCGTAGTGTGGTCCTTGCTTGTAGGGCAGTGTTGTGGCCTTGCCTCTGCTTGCTGACCTCATGAGCTGGCTTGCAGGTCTGTTGACCTAATCCAGACTGAATATTCTTACTTGTACAAGGATCGAGTCAAGTGAAGTAGAGTCTAGTTCAGACAATTTTGTTGCAGTGAATCCAAGTTTTTTCCTTGTTCCATCACTAAAAATTGTTTCAGAAAAGCTGCTTAACTACAATTTTGAATGCCTGCTTTGATGATTTGGATTAATGTCTTTTCCCTCTCTATTAACCCCATCTGATAGAGCATAGTCCTATTCTTTTTCAGTTCCTTCCTGTACACTTTCATGAAATACCTTAATCATGTGTCATTGAAAAGCAACTAAGAGTAAATGTCAAAATGAAGCTCTTAGCACTCCAGAAAATACCAGCCATTGCATGTTTCAACTGTACCTTGCTTATGTGCAAACTGGGTAAGTTTTGCCATTTTTGTAGCTCACCTGCCTCCAGCTAAGCCAAGGGCAAAGAAATAGACTACACCACATGGATTCTGGGAAGTGAAGTTGATTTTATTTTTTTTAAATCTCTCCTTCTTTATAATCTTCTGTGCTACTAATAACATGGGCTGATTTTTGGTTTTAATATCTGATTTCTATCTTGACTCCATTCCCTTAACTTTTCCACAGAGATTTTATTTTCTAAACCTTTGATGGATTTTGCTGCTCTCCTGCTGATGTTTTTCATTTATTGGAGTAGAATAAAATAATAATTATAATAATAAAACCCACTGTTTGGCTGGAGGCAATTCACTGGTCAAGGTTTTCATGTGAACGCAGCCCTTTTAATCCTAGCAAACAGGATTCTCCTCCTAATCTCTAATCCCTGAGTACTTTAGCTATTAATCTTGAGAAGCGTTTTCCCCTTCCCATCTGAGATTAACCTGAGAGTGGTTACCCATGGTTACTGGCCTCTTTTTTTCCTTTTGCTTTCCCATGAGGCTTGGAGAGTAAGGGAAGTGATTGACAAATTCTGGCCCTTCCATCTGTCTGCATTCATATTCTGGGCCTTTGGACACCCTTTTTAAACTGATTGGTTTGATGGATTCTTGTTCAGCAGTAAAAATATAGACACATCCTTGATTGGCAGCTTTCAGCCAATCACAGACAAGGACATCTGAATCTGGTTTTCTTTCAGTGGAATAGGGAGATACCTTCTTTTTGAATCATAAAAGAAAAAATTTTTAAAAAGCAATTTTTTTTTGTGAGATGAAGGAACCCTTGAGGTTTTTGTGTCCTTTCAGTCCTTCTCCTTTAGACAATAATTTTTTTCCCTACATAATCAGCTGTATCCTGGGATGTATCCAAAGAAGTGTGGCCAGCAGGCTGAGGGAGATGGTTCTCCCTCTCTACTCTGCTCTTGAAGAGCCCTCTTGGAGTTCTGCATCCAGTTCTGGGGTCCCCAGCATAAAAAGGATGTGGCCCTACTGGAATGAGTCCAGAGGAGGGCCACAAAAATGATCAGAAAACTGGAGTACCTCTCCTATGAGAAATGACTGAGACAGCTGGGATGTTCAGCCTGGAAAACAGAAATGTCCAGAGTGACCCTATAGCACTTTCCACTACCTGAAGGGGATCTACAAAGAAACTGGAGAGAAATTTTTACAAGGACATATAGTGATAGGGCAAGGGGGAATGGCTTTGAACTGAAAGAGGATAAATGTAGATTAGATATTAGGAAGAAATTCTTTAAGGATGATGAGACATTGGAAAAGCTTGCCCAGAGAAGCTGAGAATGCCCCATCCCTGGGAGTGTTCCATGACAGTCTAGTTGGAGCTCTGAGCAACCTGATCTAGTGGAAAGTGCTCCTATCCTTGGCATGGGCATTACAGCTAGGTGATCTTTAAGGTATTTTCCAACCCAAACCATTCTGTGAGTCTGTTATTTCCTTCTGGGAGTTGTAAAGTGAATTTGGGTTTCCCATACAATTTTTTTCCTTCTGAATGTGTCACGTTAATTTATTTCTTGCATGTTATTTACAATCTTTGAGTGTGCTTTGCTGTTTTGCTTTTAGGGCTGTGCACATAGAGCTAACCTGTCAGCTTGGGATTTCTGCTGCAGCTTGTGACTCCTAGGACTCGTATTTCTATTCTCCTGCATAGGCTGGGTCATGCATTCTGCTCCCACATTTGTATGTTTGGAGCTGATGAATGGGCTGCCCATTACTTATTTACAGGTGTTCGTGTCCTGAGCTGTATGTTATGGGTTGTATTCCTATTATTGTGGATCCAGGAGTATTTGGTCTACCATATCTCCTCCTCTATTCATACATTCTGTCCACACCTGACTGTTCTTACACTTACATATTTGGGGGAGAGCCATTTCTGAATATGTTCTAACACTCCTAAATGTGAGCTCAAAGATGCTCCTAGGACCAAACTTGCTTGCTCTGCAAGAAAGCAGTTTTGTGAGCAGACATACAGTGTGTCCTCCCAAGAGCTCCTAGGTGTCAGCATGAATGCAGACAGCCTTCATGAAGGCCATCAGCAGTTGTCAAGACAGCAGTGCTGTGCTGGAGTGAGGGTGTGCTTGATTATGACTGCTGGTGGAGCTGCTGAAACAGCATGCCAAGCCCTAGGGAGAGGGATGCAAACCATTAACTGACAACACTGTTCTGTAGTTCACCATTAGTAAATATTGCCAGCTTGTGTTTTTTTTTTTTTTTTTTTTGTTTTTTTTTTTTTTAACTGAGATTTTTTTTCCAAAAATTTCTGTTTTCCCTTTTTTTTTAACCTATTAATTCACTGTATAACAAAAGTCTTTGGTTCCCGAGTTCTAGTTTTCCCTTCTGATTAGTATAGCTGCTAAACACAGAAGTTAGTACAGATACTTCTGAAAGGTTTATGGGGAATTTCTGTTTCCATATGCTGCTAGGAGAGAAAAGGAAAGTCCCTGCTTTTTGCTAGCTGTACAGGGAAGCAACGGGTAGAGTGAATGCAGGAGAATGGGGCAACTTTTGAGGAAGAACCCTAGCTTTGGCTTCAGTGATAGCTGTGAATTTTTTGGGAAAATCCAAGAGATTAGAAAAGACAAGGGTATTTCTTCATTACAGGGGTGGAGCAAGGTTTTAAACTCATTGTGGTTCTGGCTTTGGTGATTTTGCTTAGAATCACTGAGTGATTTAACAGTACATTTTCCTAAAGTTCTTGTGTCCCTTCTTATCTTGTTGTTCCAGGTAAACATATCAAATTACCTGTATATTTTAAAGTAAGAATTCAAGACCTTCCTCTATGGCACACATAGATCCAAAGTGTTTTATAAGGCATTTATGCAGGGTTCTCTTCATACCTGAAAGAACATGTCACCGCCAAGTGGAAAGAACACACTGTGCTGTACAGCAGTACGGAGGGGAAAGAAGCTTTTGTTCCTTGTAAATGCTTGAGGACCTTTGTGCTTAAACAGAAATGCAGAATCCATCTCGTGTAACATCATAATGCTCTCTAGCAAGGTGTGGAGGTGATAGGTGGCAACTTCTCAGGAGATGTGCTCTCCTGAGTCATCTGAGTTTTGTCCTGCTGATACAAGCACTATCTTTAGAGGCCTCTTTTTCTGTTGCCTGAATAATTTTACTCTGTTAAAAGGTGAAGAAAAAATATGGTTCTTGTGATATTAAGGATTCTTGTAATTTGTAATCTTGTAATTCTTACATAAGCAAGCAGGTTTGTCTCATGGTCATTTTCCTAAGGGTGGACAGATTGTCATATCAAACTTTCCCCAATTCCACTGCAGCTTCTTTTCTCCTCTCTGGTGGTCTGGAGCAGGAGCTCCTCCATTTAGGTTGTTCCTCACTAAGAGTCTGTGTGTGTGTTTCCTGGTGTGATAAGAGTATAGAACCCCAGCAATCCCCTGTAGCTGTCACAGGGATAGGTGAAGGTTGGCAAGGAATATGGGAAGCTCTCTATGGGCTGATTTATACTTCCCTCTGTGGGGAGTCAGGTGGTATCTTTTATGGTGTGTCTGACAGAAGCTGTGCAGGCTGGTGCTGTCCAGTATGGCAGGGTGTGGCAACAGAGTATGGAGGTGTGCTGGGGCAGGTGTGTGAGGTTAGAGCTGGAACTTGAGTTTGTTGGTAGGCAGAAGAGGAACAGTGTATGCTGCCCAAGGACGTAAAACTGCTTTGAGTCAAAACTGAGTGGTTTCCTATTTTCTTTGCTTTATTTTTGCTTTATTTTGCTTTTATTTTTTATTTTATTTTTTCTAGTTCTAAAAGCTATTCCTGAAAAAAATGAACTGGTGACTGTGGAGGGACTGTTTTCTGCTCTTTCCTGCCACTGCCATGGAGTATCTGTCCAGCTGTGACTCTAGAAAGGTCCTTTGATCATGAAGAAGTACTAACAATAATAGTACAGACATATGGCTTAAGAAAAATGCTGTTTCCTGTCAGCAATCTTGGCATCAGACACACCCAGATTGCTTCCTCTGTCTCTCCTTGTCTTTCGTATTGGCTTTTCCCTCTGCTGCTGTTCTAAATAATTTGAGGGTGCTTTTGGTAAATGTGTGTGACAATACATTTGAAGATGTTAGGTATGGAATATCCCATACACGTAATTTTGATGTGTCTGGGTGTATGTACATATGCACACATATACATGTATATGTATAGCAGCACAGCTGAAACCTGTCTGCATCATGCATGGATGTGCTGGTGGGGAAAAGTCTTAGGCCTGGGAGAGAAGCAGGAGCACTTCAATATCAGAATAGGTATAAGGCTAGCTTGGCTACCCCTGCTTCCCTCTGGGAGCTGAGGTAGGTGTCAATGATAGGTACTCATGGGCCTTACTCAGTGTTGCCCTCACCCAGAGGTCAGGCATTACAAACTCTTGCTCTTCCAGATTTCAGGTGACAACCATCCATAAGAGGACCAATTCTGAAAGTTTTGTTATTGTTTTCTCTCCTGTCTCAGTTGTCTTTGGCAGGCAGGTGCAGGTAGTTTACCTTTATGACAGCGTGGAACCAAACAGAATGTAGCAGGGGCTGTCTGTAACACACTCCAGTGAGCTGTCAGTGTTTAGCAGTGATTAACTTTTTTTAAAGACCCTTTATTTGCTGGTGATTTTAATTTTTGCCCTTTTGCTGCTTTGCTTCTTATTGATTTAAAGAGGAAAAAAGAGCTAAAGCCTTGTTTGATAATGGAATATTGATGAGAAAGAGAGTAAGATGGTGGAAGTCTTTGTTCTTGTTCGACAAAAGATGGAGAATACAGGAGAAGAAATGTAAATGTGTATGGGGAGGGGGTATAGGGGAGAGAAGAAAGAGTTATTTAAAATCACAGCTAGGAAATCACTCTTCCTGTCTACATTGCCACAGAGAGATCAATTTTCAATTTTGGTTTCCCTGCCTTTTGTGATTTGAGACAATTGCATGCCGATAGAGAAGGGGGATCTGGCTGCAAGTGTTTGTTTAAAACAAATTGTTGGTAGGTATTTTTTCAGATTAACTACTTTCTGGATCAATTTAGCATGCTGCAAGGTGAAAGAGGAGAGAACCACAAGGCCCTGCTCTCTCAAGAGAGCACTTACAGCAATGCAACTCTGACTAGGTCCATGGTTTTACTCCTCAGTTCAGTGAGAAGCAAGGAGCAAATCGAGCTGGCCTTGAGTCAGAGATCCATGACCTGTCACATGACATGTTGAGTATGAAAGAGCAAAGGCACCAGAGGCAATTGAATGGCTTGATTTTAAGCAGTGTCAGTAATTTGTACCTTTATAGGGTCTTGGGTTAACAACAGACCACCTCTTTTCTCTGTAGTTTAGTGGATGGCAATACAGGATCAACTGCTATTGATAATCAAACCTGTAGACCAAAGACTCCACTGTGTAAATCAGTGTCATTCATTTCATTGAGCACATACAGATGAAGATTTGGCTCTGAAAATATAAATCATTTCTTGACACAAATGCTGTTATCTTTGCTATTTCTTCAAACCAATGATAAATATGAAAAGCCCTTTCCCATCCTGATAAATTTCTACAGAAAGTTTTCTACTAAAACCCCCCAATTAGTTCTGCTGAAATTTGGAGAATGAGGGATGTCTCTTGACAAATGAAATATATTCTTGTTGTTAATTATTATTTTTTTACCTGCCACAAATCTAAAACCTCATGAAAAAAACTTGCAAAAATTGTAATTTGCTCATCACAATGTGGAAAAGTAGATTATTAGGAGGCTGAGTTTACAACACAAAATTATATAGTCTAATAATGTATTCTTTTCAGCAGTTTTAATGGAAGCTCTTATTGAAACTAAATAATTGGGTGGAACTGTTTTGGAATAAAATAACTGAACATTTTTAGGTCAATATTCAAGTTTTTCCATGTATAGTCTGGGCAAACAGTTCCTCCTAGTAGTCAGGATAATTGCCAGCACACGTCACTTATGAGCTGTTCAACTGTCTTTTGCATGCAGAGCTGTAATATTTTTCAGGGGCAACTTTGAAAAGTTTGGGTCTAATCTCAGATACAAGAGTCAGAGTTGTACTCTATATTGTTATTAGTTTATGTAATCCTGTTTTTCAAGACAAATGTAAGGAAGAAGCAGAAAAAACACCTCCTGATAAGGTTTCTATAAATCAGTCCCTTCAGCTTATTCATTCTTCACATTGCTCATTTCTGAACCCTGGCTTTTGACGTCACATTATCTAATTGGCACATACTTAATGACTGCATTGCGTGAGTGTGAAACTCGTGACTGTGTGTGCAGAGCTGTCTCTGTCCTGAAGGACTGCTGTGCTTGTGGCCACAGCGTAGGACTGAGTCCAGCCAGTGTGAGATTTGTGGGGCTGACAGCACATTCTGTGGGGTGCTGGCAGACAGCACAGCAGCTCTGTGCCCCCTGGCAGTGCCTGGGAAAGCCAGGCTGCTGCTTCTAGGGCAGAATTCAGTGCACATGAGGAGACTAAGCAAGAGACTGCCACAGCTGCTGCCAGCCCTTGCCTTGTGCTCCCCAGCACCTGCTCCAGTGTGTCTGGCAGCTGTGACAGAAGCAGGCTGGTTTTGCAGGGCTTGTGCCTGTCTCATCTTTCTTTCCCTTCTTCCCTTGTACAGGAACTGCTCAACAACTTTGACTTTGTTTTCGCTGTAGTGGGAGGAAGACTTAAATTGGTTCCTGGTACTGCTGTCTGTAGGTCTCAGAGAGACTGGTCAGTCTTTTTGCCCCTATTATCTGAAACAGGCCATGTGTCCCCAAAACGTTACCAAGGGACTAATGCTGTAGGGACAAAAGACCATCTTTTTGTGCCACTCTGTTTGGTGCCTAGCCTGACAGGATATGTGCCTAAAAGTGTGATAAATGGCATGTGTCCCTCATCCTTTTGTAAATGTCCAGGGGGGATGTTGGTGAATTCTTGATGAAAATTTATTTAGCATCTGCTGTGGGCCAGGTACAGGTTCTGCAAATCCAATTATTTGCATCTCTGTCAACACATGTCAGTCTTTATTTTTAACTCCTCTTGATGCTTGGAGTTTAATGATATATGTGTTTCTGCCAGTGTGACACAACCCTGAGCATTTCCTTTCTGTCCTAGTGTGAGGGGCCCACAGAGCTCTGCTGATGCTTGTCAGTGCTATGCAATAGTGAAAAGAGAAGGAAATGCAGTTATATGTCAGTTATACAGTTAATATCTGTTATAGATAAAAGAAAGCAGAGAAACAAAGATTTTAGGGATGTGGTAATAGATAGGATAGTAAGAAACTTCTAAAGATACGAGGAGTAAAATCTTAGCTCCATTGACCTCAATAACAAAAATTTTCTGAATTCATTAGTTTTGGGATTTTACCCAACCAGTGTGAAGGGAATTCACTGTTTCAAAATGAGAGGTAGATCCATAGTTCTGTTAAGGCCACCTTTCTATAATGTGTAATAACTTGGCCAAAAATGTTCAAATACCTGCAGCTGTTTTGACTGCTTTGGTATCTTAACCTTCTGCTGTCTCTGAATTGCTTTTGGCTGTGTGCCTTCTCCCCAGCTGATGAGGCTGTTTTTGTCTGATTAGGAGAAAAGGTGTTCGACATGGTTGAATTACTCCTTTTTTGAGACTGTCCTTTGTCCATGATAATTTGTGAGTTCTGGGTGCCCCTGTTCATTTGTTTCCCCCTTTCTTACATTTTCATCTCTCTCTTGTGTTAATTTCCTTAAGATAAAGTGATTCCAGTGCTGAATTTGATAACAAAATTTTGCCAGGAGACGTGTTCAACTAGTTGAAACTGGTGCTGGCTATGAACTTGGCCAGTATGTGGTTTGCTGTTGGAAACTTATCAGGTATTTGTCCTGAGTAGCATTGCATTTTTGGTCAGCAGCTGGATAGGGAACCTCTAAGAAGAGATGGTGATGATGATGGTGACTCAGGAGACTGGTTTGAGTTACTTCATAAGTTTTCAAGAAATTTGAGATAGTTTTGGGATAGTCCAGTTAATAATTCCGGACTTGTTCTGTTATGTGTGAGAAATACCTGAAGTGTAGATTATAGCTCACACCATGTGAGCTCCAGAACTTTCTTTTGAAGTTGACTGAATAGTGGAATGTGAAGGTTTCCCTGAGGTGTAGAGCCTATTATATTGCATTGGAGACAACATGGACAGTAAAGATGCAGCTGAGATTGAGCTCATATATCCCACCACTGACTCTACTATTGCCTGGGAGCAGTTGTCTGGGAGTGGGTCACTTTGGGCATGGTTTCCAGTAGCAGTCACTGATTGTGTTTGAGTGTGTTTCTGGCCTTCAGCTTGAGACATTCCTGAAACTGTTCCCTGCCCATCTCTCCCTCCCCCATCCTCAATGTATTGAGCACCAGGAGTTGTCATTAAAGCCAAGACAGAACATAATGAATTGGTGTTAGAAATTGCCTTAGAGTAGGAATATACCTGGCAGCAGCAGGTGTGATACATAGGAGCTGTGTAAGCTATTTGCAAGGGAGGATCATTTTAAGAGTAAATCTATGAGTAGAGGAGGTAATCACATCGCTAATGAGTTTTATCATTATTCCAGTTGATTACTGTCCATAATGAGGATGAAATAATGAAGGGAAAACAAACTACTATATGGAAAATGCATCAGTCTGGTGTGCACTGTCCTGTCTGTATATTTCTAGAGCATCCTGCTTTATATTTTGGTTATGTTCTTTGGAATAAGATCTCTTCTTATGTGTTATTTGTGCAATGCCTGGTTTATAGCTGTGTGTCTTGGTGTGTCATAATAGGAAAGATGGCTGAGTGTGTCCTACCACCACGAACACAGCCCAGTGTGTACTGGCAGTACAGTGTGCTCAGTTCTTTCCTCTACAATGGGACAAAGGCTCTGGGAGGGGGGAGACCTGAGCTGACAGGGTCCTTTCATATCATACTGTTTTTTTAAGGGATGTGGGGTATTTAAGTGAGACATTTAGTTTCATTCTTGTTGTCAGCACATGCTAGCTGTGAGCTTGACTCTTGCTCTAACTTTATTTTTTTCTCCTTGCTGAGCTTACTCATTCTCTTGGTCCTATTTTAAGGAAGCAGTGGCTTGCAGGGAATATCAGTCCCTTATGCAGAGAGGCTTTCACAATACCAGTGACAGCTCCAAGTTGGCAGGCAGAGGGGAGTTTTCTCTGCTATGACCTTCAAAATGGCTGACTGCAGTGGGTATGACATATTTCTCCCCTTCCAATGTCCACTTGCCTCCCTTCCATGATATTCCTTAACCTACTGAGGCTTGAGAGGTGAGAACTGAGGCTGCTCCTTGCTGTGGGAGTCTCGGGAGAGCAGCACTGAGGCAGAACTGCTGAGCCTGAGCTGGGAGGGAAATGAAGGCAGGGAGTTGAGTCGCAGCCTGCAGAGCAGGCACCACTGCTGCTGTTCGCTTGCTGGAAAGTAAATAAAGGAGAAAAACAAGGGCAGTTGCTTTATGAGAGAAGATGAGAGGGAAGGGATGGGTGGAAAAATATAGAATGGGCAGAGAAGGTGAAATTGAGCCAGGGTAGGAAGGCAGAGAAAAGGTGTAGAAAATAGGAATGAAAGGGACCATCATCTCATTTTTGGGAGACAAGAACCAAGGAAATGTTCAAGAGCTTTTGCAATAGCTGTTAAATGTATTGTTGTCCTGTTGATCCAGTAGCCATTTTCCTCTCCTGTATTGCAAAGCTGCCCTTTTGATCCTGCATACCTGGGATAGATCCACACTAGCAGCTGCTTAAGAAGTCTTAGCAACATAATGTGCCATGGCAGTATAGTATGTTCTGTAGAAAACTTAACAACTGTGAGAAGATCCAGTTATAGGAGTCCATAACTGATGCTCTGATTTGACTAAGTGGGAAAAGTGTGGCAATTTTGTGTCATCATGGTTCAGCCTTTTCTTGATGGGTATTTTCTGAGAGGGTTCAGGGAATTCTATCTTATGTCAGCTCCTGCCTTTAGTCCTTGTATTATGACCATTTGCCCTACAGACAAGAAGTACATTTTCCTTAGTACTGGCTGTGGAGCTAAGAAATGGCCAACTAAAAGCATTTTCATCTTGTGCATCTTGTAGCAGAAAAAGGGCAGATCAATGCACATGGGTCAGCTATTTCGTGTGATAACCCCAAGAAAAGGGGCATGATTTTCTCAACTATCATGTGCTAGACAACTAGCTTTGTATTTCTATGTGTGAGGCTCAGCTGGACGTGTTTAACCTTTATGCTCCTTTTTTTGGATGAACAGCTACTTATGTTCTGATTCTCACTTCCCTACTGCTGCACTTGTGAGAAGGATTATCATATCTTGAACCATTGACTGATGAATTCTATTTCTTCATAAATATGACTTGGAGAATAAGTTCACACCTACAATGTAATTTTTACAGGTTAAATCCCCAAAGACAGTGTTGTGGTAATTCAGTGTTGTACAGAGAGCCACAAATTGTAGTAGTTTCAAGAAAATGGGCATTTTTAGTAGATTAGTCATTAATGAGGACTTTGGGACTCTTGAACTTTGTTCACAGTTTCTCCACAGACTTGCTGTCAGATCTCAGACCAGAAGTAGTCAGTAACTTTGGCTACTAAGTTTGGGCTTGATCTTTGTTTCTTGCATGGCTTTAATTTTTCTAATACATTGAGAATGCTGTGAAAATTGAGTTCCAACTGTCTTATATCAGACAGCTCTAAAAGAAAGCATCTAAAGTAAGCAATACATGGGAAAAATGGATTGAAGCTGCTCTGTGCTTGATTTTCTTACCTGTTTGGTGATAGGAACGACTCTTCAGCTGAATTAATTGTTTTTCAGATGTTTTAAGAAGAGTAGGTAGATGGGCATAGACATAGCTGGTGTTAGAACTGAGCATGTTGTTTAGTGTGGGAAGAAATTTGGATGTGGCTTGTGGAGGACAGAATAGGCTTTACTCTCTTGCAAGATAGGAGTGAAAGTGCAAACTTCAAAATATCATCAGAGTGAAAAAGGCACAGATTTGCTGTCATATATAAGTCAAGAAAGTGAAAAATATTGTGTCTAAAAAATTCAAGCAGTACCATGTCTTCCCCAACAGAAAGGGACGTGCAAACTAGTGCCTGGTAGGTGGTAGGGATTAGGTTTGTTTCCTGTTTTCTCTGTTGATACAGTGAATCTGTAACTCAAGACCCTTCTTCATGTGCATGTCTGTTTTCTCACTCATTTGCGATGGCAGAAAAAAGTACATGTGAGCAAGTCTGTGTTTCTTTGCTCTCTGTGATAATTGCAAATTAAAGTATTTCTTATTTATTCAGTTAGGTGTCTCATCCTGATAATTAAGGGATCGCTGTGTCTGCTGGGGACATTTTGGGGCCTGTATTTTCTACCTGTGTGATTCTAAGGGCAGCAACAGTGCTCGATGGTACAGTGAAAATTGAGTTAACAGTTTTCAAAGTATATATTATTTTTGTCTATTGTTTCTTGTCAAATTTTTATGATATACAAGTTGCACTTTGGCTTTTTTTGTAAGATGAACTTTGATTAGGTAATGGTGACTTCAGCTCTGAGGTAGTTTTGTCCAGATTTCAACTGCTGACTTAATTCTGTTGTCTTCTGTCAGTATCACATGGTTACTTCTCCCATCCACCTCAATACTGAGACATGCTGAAGAACTAAAAACATACTTACCAAATTTAATAAAAGAATACTGACTTAGTGAACAGACCATAAACAATACAGGATAGAATAAAAGCAGAGTAGCAGCTTGCAAGAAAAGATGAGAACAAGTGAGCAAAAAGTGTATTTCAGAAAAAAAATAGTTCTCTTCGTAGTAAAGGAGTACTTTTAAAACGGGATCAATTACCTGATTTTTTTTTTTTTTTTTTTTTTTTTTTTTTTAATTTACTGGCACTGCTACTGTGGGTTAAACTGTCAGTGGGTAAGGGGGAGCAGGAGGGTATAGTCTATGCTTCTCTGAGTGACTTCTAAGCCTCTTAAAACATTTATTCCTTTCCTCATGATCATTAATGGATTCACTGTTCTGACAGGGAGATAGGTGCCCAGACATTTCTCTAGCCAGTTATTCTTTTTTCATCTGAAAAAAAGTTCTTTATTAAAAGACATTTTTCTGGTGTAGGGGGAGGCCTGGGAAACCTGGGAGACCAAAGCTTGGGCAAGGGATGCAAAGTGAAGAGCGGAGGGTGAGAAAGGTGTTGTGACTGAGCAGATGCTCCAATTAGATTTTCTTTGCTAAGAAAGGGAACCTCTGGTAGCTGCCCCGTATTTTTATGAGAATGGACTTGCTTTTCATGACTTGCTTGTCAGATAAAATGAATGTGTATGTGTATGTGGGAAGAGGCTGAAATTAATTACTGTCAGTAAATGAAGCATATGGAAGATTGTCTTGATGTTACAGTGGCTGTGAATTAGTGCAGAAAACACAGTGGATAAGCAAACAGTGGAACACTGTATTTGGATCAGAGCTTGCTGTGTACTGGCTTGTTAATGTTCCCCACATCCAAACCTACTTTCCTGAGTATATTGAAGGTCTCTTAATTACAATTGTATTTCTTCTATGCTCCTCCTGGCATTCATAGGATAGGGCATCACAGTCCAGGTCATCATTGTTGTTTCCACTGGCAGTTTCCCAGCTGGGTGAGAGATGCCCCAACATAAATGGCTTGATAATTTGAGGTACATGCTCAGCTTCACAGCTGCACAGAAAATAAAAATTCCCAGCAATGTTGATGGCATTATTACTGTAGCATACACTTACTGAAACTTTCTGTGTCTCAAAACCCTCTGTCTCAAAAGGGAGCAGGAGTTAGATACAGAACAATAAAAGCTTAGCTTCCTGTTGTTCGAGCCAATGTGTGAGCTGCCCCTGATTTCAGGGGAGTAGAAGGTATACTAATGGGGTAAAGATTATTAGAGTTAATTTCTGAGAGATGCTTGGCAGCTATGGGCCACCTGAAATCTTTGTCTACTTTAAGATAGGGTGTGCAGTCTTTGCAAAACTGTGGGCTTGAATGTTGCACCTGGAGCGACTGTTTGTCCCAGTTAGGAAGGAGCTTAACTTATATAAGCCTGCCGAGATCTTGAGTAAACATCACGCATTGACAGGTCTTAGTAAAATTTCCTTAATAGATTCATTTTGTCCCCAGTGAGCAGAATTAATGTCTCTGTTAAACTGTAGTTATTGCCATTAAGTGTTTCTGGCTTATATCAATTCCTTGTGGAACCTAGTAGGTAAACATACTTCCTTGGGGAAGCATGTCCCAGTTAAGTGGATTACAGAGCAAGTTATATCCAGTCTAATGCAGCAGTGAACCTGAAGCGGCTTCTGCTAATGCATTTACAGGGTTTCAGCATCATCTCTTCTGAACTGGAAAGTCATGAGCTACACTGATCCAGGGGGGATTGTTTTAGTCAAAAGTGTCAGCAGTTGTAAAAGAGGCACAGAAGTCAACTTGGATATATGGATTGTTAAAACAATCCAACAAAATTTTGATGTATCTCTTAGATTTTGGGTAACCTAAGGTCAGACACTATTCTGATAATAAATTTTGACATTTCTGACTTGAGAGCTTTGCTGTTACTGAGTCTTGAAAAATGCATCTGCCAGAAGTCAAGGGTGAAACCAACTTCTATGTACAACATCTGATAAAGTATTGGAAGCAGCAAGTCTTCACATAATTGCTTTCAGCCTGGATGTAAAACTGAGCTCTTTGACTTAAATATCACATTGGTGATTATTAACTTTTCTGTCTTGGTCATTTCTTCACCTTTTATCACCTCCCTATCTCACTGCTTCTCTCTCTGCCTGTGTTCTCCACTCCATGCAGAACCCTTCTCTGCCATGCTCTGAACTCTTGCATATTGTAGCTGATCAGCTACCATCAAAATTCTGTGATATTGAAGCATTGCATCAATTTCAAAATGCCTCAGAATACACCAGAGTAGATGGAGTTGTAGAAGTACATGCTACCCTAGTACATGCACCTAGTGTCAGTGCTAGATGGAGCAGGATGTACTATTCACAGCTACCTGAACAGCTAACTGCACTATTCACAGCTACTGCTCAGTGCTGCGTGCCTGGGCTCTAAGAGCTAAACAGTCCTCATCAAATGCTTACAGGATGATCCTGCAATCAAACTTCACCATCTTCCTTCTTTGAGGAACAGATTTTTGGGCGGGAGGGAGGGAGTGGCAAGTTCCTCGAAACACTCCCTATCTCATGGCTTTATGTTGACTTTGCTTCTGATCATGTGAGGAAATTATGCCTGGACCTCTGAAACACACAAGATTCTGCTATGGGAAATTGTAAGGGAGATGTGGGTGTCGTGGAAGATGTGGAGGAGAGAAGGTGAGCTTCCTCAAACTTCAAAACTGGATGCGTTTCTTGGATTTGAATCCCGGGTGGGGGGAATTAGGGTTGTAAAGTGGAAGGAGGAGGCTGGTTGTGCAGGTTTACAGATCTTACATTTAGAATGGTTTATCCATTGGTTTAGAATGATATTATTCAATTTAGTACATCCACTGAAAAGACCACAAACCCCCTGAATGGTAGGCAGAAAAAGCAGAGATCATGGGCTGAGATAAGAACAATTTACTGAAAACAGAAATGAGATAAGAAAATGAGCAAAACCAGCAACAATATTAATAACAAAAGTATAGAAAAAAGAGAGTGACACGCAAAAATGCTCACCGAGCCCGCGACAATGAACAATGGTGGACAGGTTCCCCACTGGAAAAATCACATCTTTCCTCCCCAAAGCCAGAGTCCTACACCTCTGTCCTGGTAATTGGTGTGAGGTCGTACAGAGTAAATTCCTAGCCATGCACACCCAGCTCTTGGTTCCACCTCCTCCCACTTACTGCAAAAATACCTCTCCTGTATGGAACCTGGACAGATGCCTTTTAGTAAACCAGTATTAGGAACCTAAGTATTAAATAAATTAGATTAAGAGCTGTTCCCTTTCGAAAACAAGCCACTCAGACCTGGTCTCTCAGTATAATTTGTGCCATCCATGACAAGGAGACCTGGCCTCAGCACATGTTTTTTCATGTCACTGCTGATGGCAAGGCTGCTCTGGATGTGTGGAGTGGGGGCATTGGTGATTCATCTCCCATCGTGCAGAGGGAAGGGTAGTTTTTGTCATTTAAGCATGTTATCTTTGAGGAGAAAGTTCCTTCTACATGACAGTGTTTAAAACTGCAAGCTCTGAGGGAGGTTTTGTATATATCCTCAAGTATAGAGGGAGTATTGTAGGTGGCAATAAAAATCACTAAACAGGATCAGGTAGTTACTTATCACCTCGTTACCAGCTCTGCTGCAGCTAGAGGAAGAGCTGCTTCCCTACCCTGTGACCCAAGCTTCTGAATCTCTGCAGTGGACATAATAGTACTGGCTGGCCTACCACAGGAGGTGGAAAAATATATACCAGATTTTGAAGCAAATAAGTGTGAAATACTGTGACTTGTCTGGAAATACTCCATTTGATTCAAGACACACAACATCGAGCTGCATATCTTTAGATGATGACTGCTCAGAAATTAAATGGAGTGTGATACACTGCTGTGAGATGATAAATGCCATGAATTCCTGGGTAGGTGAGGACAGGTATATGAAAGTGGGATAAAGTTGTTGATAAAAGTTAAGTTACCTTTGGAAGTCTTGATGGGGAAGTTATTGGATTAGTATGAGTGAAAATATTTATCTTTAGCTGGAGCTGAAGAAGGAGCTCTCCCACTTAAAGGAAGCTAAACCACAACATATTATAGAATAAACTGGTGAATGATGTACTTGATGTTCCTGATGTACTTGAAAGTAGTATGGGAAGGGACCACTCCTGTCCCAAAAGCTGCCTCAAGCTCCTCACGTAATTCCTTCCTCAAAGTCCCAGCCCCTTTGGGAAAGCAGTGGTTATGCAGCATTGGTTTCAGCTCATCCTATAGCATTAGTCCATTCTTGTACTATCCTCATGTGAATTTATAAACATCTTCATAAAATACCTTTCCTAGAGTCTTTACTACCTTTCCTACACTCTTCTGCAATTAGCAAAGTTTAGTCTGGTAATCATGTCCATGTTGCATTAAGGATGCAGAAGTTTATTACCAATGCTTGCTGATTTTTGATGGTCTGTTT
This sequence comes from Muscicapa striata striata, assembly GCA_030060385.1. Taxonomy (NCBI): domain Eukaryota; kingdom Metazoa; phylum Chordata; class Aves; order Passeriformes; family Muscicapidae; genus Muscicapa; species Muscicapa striata. The sequence goes on along the minus strand of JAREIS010000007.1, from coordinate 7,211,518 downwards.
GATTTATGGGTGATGCATATTTCTTCTGCCTTAAAATTTCCAGTAAATTGATCTATATGCTTAAATTACTTAAAACTCAATATTCCAAATAACACTTAAAGACAGAAATATAAATGCTACATAGATGGTAGTGAAAACTTGAGTGGTTCTACACAGAATATACTTTTTGAGATGATGCACTTCGGGGAAAAAAAAACAAACCAAAAAATTTTGTAGAGTAAAGCCTGCAATGGGAAGTGCAGGATGGACAGTGTCTGCAATTTGATCTGAATATGCTTTGAGCGTCCCAAGTGCTTGAGTCTCAAGCTTAGCTCAGTGTAAATCCAAAAATCCTTTTTCTCTGCAAAGAGCTTGAGCCAGACTTCCCCTGGAGGAGGGATATTCTGGATGCAATGCTTTAATACTTTCTTTTCTAGTAGGAGACCTGAGGTAGGGAACTAACATAAGGAAAGGGGTGTTAATGATATTTTTCTTAAGCTCCTGAAAGCATTGCTTAAGGTTTCCTTTCACTCTTGGAATGACATGCATTCCCTTCTTTTCTTAGCCACTTCAGCAGTTCCTGAGGAGCAAATTGCTCAGGTACTTTATCTCTTTTTGAAATGTTTGCAAACAAACCCCAAATCATATGAGCATCTTGTAGTTTCATGATTTGTTGTTCTCTTTCAGCTGATTGTTATCTGAATTCAGAAGAGTTTTCTGGGCACTTGGCCTGACTCAGTTTTGCATCCAAATTGGGTGAAATTCTTAGCTGCTTTGTTCTGGTGTGAAACTTGGCTGGTGCAGCAGAGTTTTGCTGTGAGTGCTGGAGCCCATGTTGTGTTTTGACTGTAAGGAATTAGTCTGATTAAGCTGATTCTTTATTCACGCAAACACACAAAATTGCCGCAGCTCCTACCAATCAATTACTAGTTTGTGTGTCTGCCCATTACCACTGTGCAATGTGTGAGCAGTACAGGCTTTGTTCTTTCATCCCTTGTGTGCCACTGCCTACAGCAGTGCTCCATTCTGCAGCTTCTGCTACTGCTTTACCAGATAGAACTGACAGTGCAAGCTCTTTGACAAGGCAAAGTGGAGTTTCTTTCTTCTTCTCTGATTTCTTTTCTTGTCTGCTCTCCCTCTAGTGCATGCAGGTACATAAAACAGCACATCCTTGCCATCATGCCATTAATTCTTTAGTAGCCACTGGTTTGACCCAGCAAACCCTTCATTTTGGAGGCTGTGACACCCCTCTCAAACGTTGAGTGGACAGCAGTGCCAAATTCTCAGGGTGTGTTTGAAAGCCAATAGAGCTTTGAAATACAGCAGCAGAAGCTTTCTGCGTTCCAAGCAACGTTTCACCTCCTTTCCTCCCCACAGCAAGCAAATTGTATTGACAGACAAAAGCGGGATTATGGTGAGGAGATTTGCAAGACAACAGGATTATGGAAGCTAAAACAAGCAAACATTGTGATTATGTTAGGGGGTGGGCAGGATGGAGTTGCAGGAGGAAGGGGACAAGACAGAAGCAGTAACTCAGGCTGTGGTGCTGGTCTGCCACAGGGATGGTGAGGCAGCAGGGAAGAGGATTTAATGTAATTTAGGACAAAAGCAAGCAAAGTAATTTTTCCCTGTAAAGTCCAGTGGATGGAAAAGTGGTACATTCACATTACATTTGTCAATTTTTGCTTTTCAGGAGTCTGGGGACAAAGAAATAGAGCAAAGGGAGAAGGGGAGGTTGGCCTAAACCTCTGAGGCACCAGCTGTCAGCTGATCTGAGCAGAGATCAGCTGTGACCTAATTATTGGCCTCTTAAACCTGCATTATTCCTTTCATTTTCCAGCTCATTGACGTTGTATAGAGAGAGGGTGAAAGAAAGTAGAAAAAAGAGTTATTGATAATCTACTTCCTATATGTCTGCCACTCAACCAGGGTCATGGCTGGATGGCCTCCATCAAGGAGAATGAGGATGGGCTTTTAACCCTTCTGCTCCCCTGTGGGAGGAAGACAGCTTTGTGCATTTGGGGGAACAGAAGCTTGAAACAGTTTGAAATCAAACGTTGGTGTGCTCTGGGTCAGAAAGACTTGATAGTTCTTGTTTGCACTGACAAGCAGTGAAGTGAGCAGCTGATAACCTGTGAGATGAAAGAACAAAGAGAAAATACTCATCACCCTGTTAGCACTATGGCAGGCAGAGGCACTTCTAACAGATTTATAATCCTACCAGATTGAAAGGCATGATGCATGCACATTTTGCAGTAATCAGTAGACACAGTAGCCTTTCTAAGGTTGACATGGCTGCATGACGATGCTTTGGTTGGGCAGCAGGAAGGTACCAACCCACTTAGAGTGACCTTGGATGTAAAGTAACATACCAGCTCACAATCCTTCAGTGTATCTGGTTGCTGCTGAGAATAGCATGGTGGCCTTGCTTTATCCATCCAGAACATGTTACATAGTGTTACTACCTGCCTTGAGAGAAGTTAAAGCAACCAGCTGGGAAATTTGGAGAAGCCCGGATATTGGAGACTAAGATGGTATCAGGCCTGGGTGTGTAGCACAGCATGGTGGCAACAGAAAAGCAGCAAAGCTCTGCTTCCTGGCAATGGAGGCATGGCCTGAGGAAGGCAAACATCATGGCTCTGGCAGGCCCGTTCACAAGGTAAGAGAGATTGTGAGAGAAGAACAGATTGTGTGAAATTATCAATTTTTCTGTACAAACCTACTTTCTAACTGCCAAATCTGTGTCTCTTCCTCCAATAACTGATAATCCCCACCAATCAAATTATCTTCTTGATGATTAAAGCATCTCTCTCCTGTTTGCTGATTTGTCACCCAGTCCTTCAAGCTTTTAAACCCTTCTGCAGTGCTTTCTAGTTAGCATATGTTTTCTAATTCTGAACTTGCCAAGATCCATAGACAAATGATTGTTTGATTTATTCCACAATATAGGTGCCCTGTGCTTTCTGCTATTTCTGACATTCAGACCTGCTAAAGAAGGGAAGATGGGGAGATAGAGCAATGAGAACTCCCCTGTTGTATTATAGTCTCTAATCAAGCCAAATTGTTGAGACTGGCTGTAAATTGCTGGGATAATTGACCTTCAGTCATTTGAAATACACTTCTGGGAGTGAAATACATTTTGCTTTCTCTTCTTGCTCTCCCTGCCCCTCCCCCTGCCCTGTTTGAAACCTCTTGCAGTGTTTCCAAAGCATCTTCTGACAAATTTTAATCAATAACCTAGTCAGTGGTAAGCCTGAGTCTATCACATCTATTACCTTGATGACAGGGGTACTGGAAGCCCTTATTCCTTCGCTTTTGACATCAAAGCAAGCATCATGGAAGGAAAGAAAAAAACAAACCAGAGGGATCAGAGTTCAAGTTAAATGGGCATGGTTTTAAAGACTGAGCACTTTGAAGTCTGATCAAATCTATTACTTACTTATTATTGACTGAGTATGCATTGCATCTTTGGGGGGCTGTATGAGGCACACAGCATCTATAGCCATTGCCTCTGGAGCCTGAGCTTTTAGGCCAGAGTTACACCCTGTATGTCAGGAGTGTACACTGTGTGCTCAACATGCAAATGTCAGCAGCTAACCACCTGGGAGGGAGCCTGTGGCATCGACACTTTTTTTTTCTGTCAAGACATATGCATCATTATTTACTGTGTCCTTTTTTGTGGTGTTTCTGTTGTGACTGTTACCTATCGCTCTTGGTTTAATGAAAACTATAAATTTCTTGGTAAAGTGGCCTGCATACCTTGGATCTCTGAACAAAAAATATTTTTAAAAGCCCAAAAATAACAAAAGGCTGTTGTATCAGGGATGTGGTGGGATGTATGGTCTCATTGCTTGCTTAGTAAATTTTTTGTTTATAATAGCAAAGGCAACAATGGTGTTAGTTATCTTTTTCAGAATGCTTTCAAACTAAATGATGACATTAAATAGTTGTAGGACCTTGGCTAAATGAGTTGCCAGTCTTGTGCCTCACTTTCATGGATAAAAGTTTATAAAACTGGATTAAGCTTATGGTGTTTAAGTGCTGTGAGATTTTTCAGAGTATGCATCCTTGTTTGATGATGGCTCTGAGATATACTGAAGGATAATCTAGAAAGATCCTGACTGTGGATCAACTGAAGAAAATTTTTCCCATTCCTGTTTTGTGTCTTCCACTTGTTTTTTTTTAATTTATGTGAATTCATAGAAAGCAAGGAAAAATGGATAATGATGAGCTACAAAGCATTCTGAGGTTCCTAAATTAAAGATGCAGTTTAAATACCAAAACAGTAGTCTTAATGTAACACTGCTGGAGAAACAGGCAGCCCTGAGCAAGTTCATGTCTTGCTGGATAAGCCAGTATTTTGCAGTATGGTGAAGAGTGTTGCACAGTTGGAAATACTTGCATGGCCCTGATGCAGCCAGCCAGCCAGACTGGTGATGTGTGAGATGGACCCCCCAAGCAGGAGACTGGCTTGTGACTACAGAATGAAATGAGATTTGGCCATGAGCCTTAACCTGCAGCATAAGCTTAGAGAGATTTCTGGCAGTACCCTAGGGAGAGAGAGGAGAGGGCTTGGAAGTGGGATGTAGCAGCTACAGCTTGTAAGGCTGCAGTGCACGGCCCTGGTCCGAATGCAGTGTGGTGCCCTCAAGGGCAAGCTGCATATGAGGTCTCCTGAGTCTGTTGCATAGGAGGTGCTATTTATCAACCCCAGCTGCAAGCAGCACCAACCTCTAATACCACAGAATGCTGCCTCAGGCCAGTCTATACATTTATAAGCATATTAATAAATCAACATAAAAGTAAACCATGTTTATTGCCATTATAAATTTACATGGAACAGTTGTTATCTGTAGGTCCCTCTCTGGCTGTTTCCTTACCTTCTCATCGCCACTGACATAGATCAGACACCACAGATATGAATATGGGAGAAACGGGGTGCAGAACAGGTGAGGATTCCAGAGATTAGGACAGGAGGCCAAATTGATGCCCTGGTTTGGCTGTTCATCCATGGGATAGCTGCTTGGTAAGCTTTGATAGGTACTGGATTGCTTTCTGAGTTGCTGGACTCTCTTAAAACTTCAGGATTCTCTTAAAACTTCAGGCCTTGAGAGATCAGAAGTATGAATTGTTAGGGGTCTGAGGTGTGACTGCCACTCGTGTGTAAAAGAATGTAAGAAAGCTTGCTGTCTGGTATTTCCTGATCATTTTTTACCTGATTCTGAGCCTGGTAACTTAGGCTAATGGATTTTTGTTAGGTTTTGAGGCTGTGACTGGGATAGCAAAGGTTTTTCACTGGCTTTAGTAGCAGTCTGTCATTTGTTTCCTCAGACTGTTGTTATTTTATGAGAGAAGCTGCCTGGGAGTTACAAGTCTCCCAAAGAATCCAGCTGTGATTTATGAATTGGCCATCAACAGTTATTATGCCAGCCACTGCATACATTCATTCTAATAAATTTCCTGCCCCTTCTATAAGCAGCTTGTTTTACTCCCGTTTATTGATACTGTGGTTTTAACAAAAGCAGCACATCAATTACATTAATTGTATTCAGCATGGCTGGAGCTATGGTCTGAGGACAGGTTGTGGATCCAGGGGGATTAAAGGCTACTGAGAGAACCTAGAGAGAAGAGAACAGATGTGCAGTTGATACCCAGGTAGATTTCCTTTGGTGCTATGTAACACTGTAGTTTTAATATCTTTTTAGGAGAGAGAAAGAGTTGAGATCATTGCAGATGTGGCCTAAATGATCTTTCCTGCTGGGCTATGCCAGCTCTAAATTATTTTCAAATATGATATATGTCAGGGTTTTGCACTATTTTTAATTGCCTTTTTTTCTTGTTTCAGCTTTAAAAGGTTTTTAGTGATTGAAGCAGTAAATATGGATTTAATGGGTAGACTGTTCACTGGATGACTGCATCCAAAGGGTTGCAGTCAAAATCTAGACATCCAAATGCAGATCAGTAAGAAATGGTGTTCCTTTGGGGTGTGTATTGGGACTGGTACTCTTCAATATTCTGTGACAGGCTTTCTGTGGCTGACACAGGTAAGACTAAGGTAGTTCCTGTTTCCTCAGCCCTGAGTTCTTTCTTATTCAGTCCTTCAGCTGTAAGAGCTAAGTGCTTTCCCCAGATCTCTGTGCATCTTACCTGGCACTTAACTCTGTCTAGTTAGATCACAGTTAATTTGCCATAGCTCAGTACTTGGTGTAGAATTGCAAGGTCCTTGTAGTAGATCTGTATGTGGAAGTCAGCATGGAATAACAGAAGGTTGTAAACAGGATTCTGATTCACTGGTGGAGGTATGAGAAGGTGAGGACCAGAGAAGCACAAGATGCTATGGGAAGTTAAAAACATTATGCACACATGTAGTCATGCTTAAGTGTATTTACATACATAGAAAATTCTTGCTGATATTAAGATTATAAAAACCTTTGGCCTGGGTTAGCCCTGCTCTGCAGTCAATCAAAATATTCTGTTTTCCAGTGATACTGTTATTCCTCCAGGTGAATGAATTAATAGTGCTTTCCATAATATTCCTTTGTGGATTAGACCCCAAACACTACAGCCACAGCCCTGCTGCTTTTATTCTTTATTCTTGGATTTATTCCCAGTTTTGTCTATGAAATGATCATTTAGTACATGAGCAATATGCTGATTTTCCCTTATGGTTATTGCATTTTCTGTTCATAAATCAGGAATTAATTTGTCTTCTTTGGGTCCCTTGGTGCCTTTTTGCTTAATAGCCAAGTGTGTTTGCTCTGTGTAATTTAATGAAAAATAAGAGTAGTAGATGTGAAAAGTGATATCCCCAGCAACCTCTCATCCTCCCCAGAACCTGGGGGACCCTCTTTTTCTCTTCTTTATTTCCCCATTCCGAGGACCCACTTGCATCTGTCATTTGCTGATAAGAGACTCCTGTGCTCTTTGATAATTCAGAGATAGGCCAGGGCTGGAGGGGAGGGGGGCTTAGTTGTCAGTCACCTGGGAGCGATCTGCAGCCCTGGCACTAAATTGTTCTGTGACCTTCACTTCCTTGCATAGCAGAATAATTGAAATCAGATATAAAATAACTGATCCAGTAAGTCTGTTTCACTGCCAGTTCAATTCTAAACTGCTGCACTGTAATGCATATGCATATTGGTTTGTGGAGTTTAAGATGTCCTAAATGCTTTTCTTTTTGTGGAGCTTAGTAGAAGTGTGTGTTGGGAAGATTATGGCAAATGTGTACTGCATGAGCAGTGTAAAGGGCAGGGTTCTTTCATCCCCAGTACTGTTTGTTTTGGAGACTACCAGCCGGAGATGCTCCTGCTGCATGAAGCACTCTCTCTTTTCTCCGTTGAGCAAAGTGACTCTCCATGCAGCATTTCGTCCCTGCCTGATCCAGGGCACAGAAAGCTAGTGGCTAGATTCTGAGCTCTTTTATGGGTCTTTCTCCTTTATCCTCACTGCATCTCCTTTATCGTCACTGCTGTTACTTTAGAGAGAAGAATTCAGCCCCAGCACAGTAAATCCTGGATGCTCTCCAGCAAGGTAGGGCAGAGAGAAAAAAAAAATCGTGAATTCTAAAGCTTTCTGTTTGAGACTTCTCAGTGGGGAGCAATTCACTTCAGGAATGTGAAGGAAAGTGCATATCTGCACAAGGAGGGAAGGCATCTGACACCAGGTTGCTCAGGAATGGTGGTGGTAAGTGTGGTTTGGGATGCAAATTCTTGAATTGCTGGCAGATAAATACCCCATGCACAGCTACAGATCTGTGGAAAAGTCATTGCTGTTGTCCTCATTTCTGCCGGGGTTTTCCTTCCTCTTGAAAATATTCAGTCCATTGGAGAACTCTTATTTTTGCAAGAGGGTAAAAGATGGGGAGAGACCTTCTGACTGTTTCCTGCTGGGTTCTTGTGCTGATACATAAGCCCTGGCAGATGAGAGGCCAGCAGGAATCCTTTTTGTGTGTGAGGCTGGGTTTGCCAGAAAACATTTAATGCTGGGAATGCAAGGCTGGTCTCTTTGTTTTCAGGGCATGTTTGATATTTGTCTCCTGCTGTGTCATCTCCAGCCCCTTTCGGAGGGCTTTGAATTTGCCAGTTTGTAGAATGCCCAGTGGGCTAAGGGAACTAAGTGGTTAACTCCAGCAAGGATTGTCCTTGCTAGCCAGAGAGGAAGGAAAAACACTAGCCTAAAACATTAGGAAACAGCAATTCCCATTTAAGTAGGCTTCACCCTGTGTCACCTTTTCTCCTGAAACAGGCAGCTGTTGCAATATTGTCTGTGTGATGTTTGGGACTGGGGAGGGTGGAGAGAGAAGGCTGCAGAGGAACAGAGCTATGTTTTCCCCTCCTGCCTGGAGGGCATTATTGTCTAATGGGCAGTTTAGTCAGATGTTTACTAGATGAGAGTCAGGGGAACTTGAGATCTCTAGGGAGAATTCATGCAAAGCTGGAGACTACAAAAATGCCCCTGAGCAAGTGAATTTCTAGCAATAACACTGTCACTTTTACTGGGAAATTAAAAATTAAAAGGGAAATAAATCATGTTTCTTAAATATACCCTGCCATTTGTCCCTCTTGGCCTTACAGACAAATTAAAGAGAAACACTAAAATACAAAAGCTGCACAAAGAGCCTTTCAACAATATTTGTTTAAGGTCTGTATTTTATTAGCTGTGGACACCTGTCCTTTGTTCCAGCTTCATTCAGTTACTGATCTCATTTCTGTAGTAGTTCAAGATACTGTTTTGCCTTAGCATCCAGAGTTAAGGCAATATGTCCAACGCTTAAATTTTTTATATTTCTGTGTGTGTAAAATAAACATAGTTGTTTCTTTAATACAAACTCATAGAAGCTCACAGAATGGGGTACCTCCATGACCTTAGATGTATTCTACACTTGAAACTCGGAACATGTTTTTGTAGCTAATATTTGTATTAGTATCCTGGTAATTTGTGAATTTGGCCTTCTGAAATGTGAGTCTGATTAAGTCAGTCTTTGCATTAGTCCTTTGCACATGTAGGACACAAATTGCATGATCTGTTTTGAAGCAATGATGTTTGGAGCAGTTTTCAAAATAGTTACTGAACATGCATATATTATGTAGAGAAGCCTCACTATGTTTAGGCAGACAAGAGAACTGGAAACTGGTTTGGCTTAAAAATGTGGTAGTATTTGTTTAGGAAATATGAATGGGTTTGTAAGAAAATATCTTGTAGAGAGAGGAGATTAAAATAAGTGCAACTGAAAAGAAAATCATACTGATCATGTGAGTAGTTCATAGAAATGTCCTGTTGTACTCCAGCCCTCAAATTTCCCTGCTGCAGCTAAAGTCTCTTGGTGATAGGATGTGTTGGGTGGGAGGTTGGCTTGGGCTGCCTTGGCTGAGGTGTTACTGGCCCCTTGGAGCAGGCATGGGGTGCTGCACAGTGGTCAGGTTATGGAGAGAGTGCTGGCTGTGCTGCCTGGGCTGGGCTGGGCTGGGGGGAGCAAGGGTGGGAAAGCTCCAGGACTGTGGGGGAATGCAGCTCTGGGATGGTAGGTGACTGCTGCATTTCTAGGATCCCTGCCCTGTGAAGGAAGGGGGCTCATGTCCTGCATGGGGTTGGTTGATGGGCACCATGTTTGAATCAAGATGTGTGTGCAGAAAGCATTCTGACTGCTTGTTATCTGCAATCACCTACTTAGCTTTAGGAGTTGCTTGCTTTTGTGGGTGACAGAGAAGCTCCTCCATATACACTGTGTGATGTTTTCCAGGTCTGAGACTGAGCCTCTTTTCCAACTTAGAACTACTTCATTGTCAATTAACAACTTAATGCTGCAGGAGGATGACAATGAGGATAATCCCAATTGTGACAGTGACCAAACTTGTCAGTTTGGAGAGGGTCAGGGGGACACAGAGCAGTTCCTCTCTTTTCAGCCCATGTAATGCTCTCCCTCAGCAGTGCACAGCGTGCTGTTGTCTCACAGCTTCTCTTAGGATAACACAATTATCCCATCCTTACAGCCTTACTTAGGGAACTTTAATTTGCTGGCAGGGAAAGTGCTGATGCTACAGGTAGTAGGAGGAAACACCTTATTTAAATAAGAAACTACTTTTGTTATAAACAAACCTGTCACACTCGAACAAGCAATGCTATCACGAAATCCCTGCTCTAGTTGCCTTCCAGAGTCAAAGTGTTGATTACAGCTACAGGGTGGCAGGATTCAGCGGTATTAGTGGTGAAAAAAATTTCCAGCATTTTATGTAGCTGTGCCCTGAAATATCTTTCTGTCAAACCTTAAAAGAAGATGGCCTAACTGGTGTAATGGTCACTTCTGACTGAGAGCTATACATCCTCTCCTTGTTGTGCTCTGATTGCATAATCACATACTCAGGTTGGAAAAGACCTTTGAGTTCAAGTCCAACATATGACCAAGCACCACCTTGTCCACTAGACCATGGTGCTGAGTGCCATGTCCAGTCTTTCCTTAATGTTATATCATATTTCCATAGTGTTATGTCAGCAATAATAAGCTAGGAGTATTAAAAATCTGAGTGTCACTTCTAGGAAAAGAGTTTGTCATTATCCTCATGTTGAAAGGGAGGTGTTGAAGTCAAGGTGTCAAGTCAAAACAAGCATTTTGGGGCAGCTGTGAGACACGGGGCACACTCCAGGCCTCTTTGTTCCTAGCCATTTAGGATCCTTTGTTTTTGTGCTTTTGTGATAATAACTTAAAAACTATCCATGGCAACAGGTGGTGCAATTGTCCATTTCCAGTCTAGATGCAGGGAGTAATGGTAAATAGGCTGTCACTGTTCTATTACTGGGACGAGCTCAGTGTCTGTGTACGATAGGCTTTGTTGTGACTGTGTGTTCTTTCTGGTGCATGACTACACCTAACCCTGTGCCTAAATCAATTTCTCTTTTCTGCCTTAGAAAAAATTGTGATCACAAACAGAGTTATAATTTTTAGAGGTCACCATTGCATCGAGCAGATAGACTGAGAGAGTTCACACCTCCAGAGGAGCTGTGTGGAATTTGCTCTGCCTGGCTGCAGGGGAGAGAGAGGAAGAAGTAAGCCTCATATCCACAAAGAAATGTCATCTGACTGCTAACATGTTGAAACTTCCAAAGAAGTCTGAGGAAACTGGGCACCTAAGCATCCAGACAGAAATTTGGGCCAAGATGTGCAGCTTCACTAGTACATTTCCCTGGGTGCAAAAGATGTATTTCTTTCTGGGTTTAACAGCACTTTGTGTACAGATGTCTGTACATTAGTTTTGGCTAGTACTGAGTTGTGGGTAATATGCTGTTTTTTAATATTGAGATCAGTCATGGTGTGACTTGGCTTGTCAAATACATATGGAGGAAATTATTTTATTTAAAAAAAAAATCTGGCAAGATAGTCCTGGATGTTTTTTGTTTAGTTGAAAGGAAAAGTAAACAAAAGGAATGAAAGAGTAGAAAATATCTTATCTTGTTTATAAGCAAATAAACATAATAGCAGAACAGTGTGAATAGGAAAACAGTTTCTCTCCATCTGTCATCTCCATCATCTGACAATAGATGACTTCAGAGAAAAAAAAAAATCTTGTGCCAGTAAGAATGATTAGCTCTATGGGTAAATGTTTAAAATACAAGATTTGAGCTACAAAAAAAGTTATCATCTTGTTCCATTGCAGATATGCATGGCCTAGGGGAGACCCACTGTCTTGTCATGTGCCTCAACTTCCCAGTCTCTAAGGAAGGATGTTTGCTTGGGTGTAAGAAAAGATTGTGAGACTTAGTTATGTTTCTAAATTAGTTTGAAGTCATGGAATGGAAAAGTTACAGAAGAAGAGATTTTTATTTATAAAAGAGGGAAAAATATTTTTTTAAAAATACATGGAGTTAATTTCTCAAACTTACTGTGGAAGGATGCTATCATAGTGCAATTTGGGATAGTACTGTCACAGGCTTTAGAAATGTGTGATGAGTATCTGTGTGGCAGCTTTGGTCGTAGAAAGTTAATTTCAGGTCCTAACAAGCATGAGGCAATTCCATTACAAATACAATTGAATGCTGGTACATTTTCTCTCTTTGTAAGAAATTGTATCAAACTAGTTCAGGGTGAATGATGAAGCATTGATCTTTTGGACCTTATCATATATGCATATATGTTGTGTGGAATGGAAAAGTTTCTTTATTAATGAACAACAAAAAAGATTTTTTTATTTCTGCTGTGCCCAACACTGACCATCTCTTGTCTGTTTTAATCAGAACAGTAAAAAAAACCTTACCTGAAACAGTTGAAATTTTGTGTAGGGCAACCTTCCATTAAACGGGGCCAGACTGCAGAAGCATTTTTACTGGAATGAATACATGTACTGTCCAAGTGCTTTGTTCTGTGTTTAGTGCTGCAAGATCAGGATCTTTAATTCCTTTGCTTGTTTATTTTAGTGCAAGAAATACTGTGGTTTACCTTTTCTTTCCTATGTTAGTATTGCCCTCTGCTGGAGGAAATCGAAACTGCCCACCTGTGTTGCAAGCCTGAGGCTGTCGGCAGCTGTCACATCATCCATCACCTGCCTTCCCTGCTCCCTGGGGCCCTGGGCTGGCAGAGCAGGGAGTAGCCATCCCTACCTCCCAGAGCAGTGCTGGTGCTCAGGCTCTGTAGGAGGAGTTGTACTTGTTCTAAAAGGTAGAATTCTCCTGTGCAGTGAGGAGAGACACCTGGAGCTGGTCAGTGCAGGATTTGGCAAGTGAGGCTGCTGGGGCTGGGTCAGAAGCTCGGGATGGAACAGGTCCTCTGTGGCCAAGTTTGAGAGATGCTGAAAGCAGGGCAAGCTGATCAGTCTCCTGTGATCTTCTGCAGCAGCCTTGCTTTTGGGACCTTGTCAGGTACTTTGGAGCAAGATGTTACAGTCTCTTGGAAGAGTTAGCACTTGGCTTATGTAGTTTAAACTTGAATTGCTTGGATGATCTAAATCACCCCTTAGCCTAGTGTAAAATCTGATACTCCTCATCCCCCCTTACCCCCTATGTCTAGCACTGGATTAAGCCATTTTTTGCATACAGGCCAAACCCAAATATTCCAGTGGAGGCAACAAAATTACTCTGGCTTGAGGAGCTTCAGGCATCAAGAAAAGAAAGGAAGGAGATACAAGGGAGCATAAACTTCACAGAGTTCAATGTAGAAAGTTGTCCAAGATTAACAACTGGTTGGTAGAACTTTGTATTCCCAAATTCTAGGACATATATTTTTATAAACATGCACGTTTGGTATTTTCTCTTAGAAGTTTGCCTTATAGGTGTTCACTGGGCCTCATGCCTTGATATGCTTTGTCACAGCCCATAGCTGTAAGGCATGAGGAGCATGGGTGGAGTCTAGAGAAGCCTTTTGGTGAAAACACATATATATTGCTGAGACACATTGCTCTACAAGGTGAAATCTCGTCATGGTACCTCAGTGAATGTATTTGCTGTGTCCAGGTTTGTTTTTCTGATGTTTCAGTTTTAGAAGTCTCAGTACTCAGAGTGATGTCTTCTCCAGGCTGTTTTGTTCGGGAACAGAAGGTGGTATGGAAAAGTTTTGCATCACTGCATGCTGGTGTCTGTGCAAGGAACCTGCACAGAGTTTACTGAGCGCCTCTGTGGGCAGCAGCCATGATATCTATATTTAGTAAACTGCTCTGTCTGCTCACTGCTGGCCAAATCCTTGTACCTGGTAGCTTTTACAGATCTGTTGCTAGGAAATATGCTTAGTTCTACAAAAGTGCAGAAGGCTTACCTGTGTTAGTTTAGGAGAATGCCGTGTTTAATTTTACAAATCATCAAATTGCTAGAACATCAAGACAATATACTCTATTATTTTTATTTAATATTAGTTTTCTGTCATTTTGGTGTTTGGTAGCCTGAAGATTTGGCTACTGTGTATTACCAGTGCCCCCTCCCGGATGAGACCAGGTTTGTTCTCAGCTGCCTGGCCCCTCCAGTGCTTCCCCCGAAGCATAACCATGCTGAGCCATGGCTTGTGAAAAACACAGCTCCTGCTTTCTCTGCCTGTTGCCAGGTGACCCTACCACACAATGGCAAAATCTCAGGAAAGATTCTAGATTGTTGTGATCAAGAGACAATTTTCATAAGTGCAAGGGCTTGGGATTTTTTTATCCTGTAGAGAGGGGACAGGTCAAGTGTTTGCTGCATTTATTCTGCTTTTGCTGCTCACCAACTAGATAATAAAAAGGCTGGATAATGCTTCATGTGATATGAAAACCTGGAAGTATCATACTTCTTAACTCTCTAAGGAATAAGAAACTTACTTTTCTGTGATAGAAAATGCTTCATGAAAGCGTGTTGTGAGCCTGCTCTCTGTACAGTGAAACCCAGGCACGAGGAGAGGAATTAGCTTAGGCAGAATATTCCAGCAGATTTGCAGAAACAGCCTTGAATTCCTGCTTTACTGTTCTGTGCCCTATAGATTGAGTTCTACTGCTTTAGCTCAGTACAAACCACCGAGCAGAGTGATAACAGATTGTGGGATCTGGTTGGGACTTTGTCAAAGGTTTGAATTTGTAAGATACTGTTCTCATACACAATTACCGTGTAATTTCCAGCCTGTCACAGATCTGCCTTTGCCCATGCCAAAGGAATACTTGTCCCTGTGTGCTTATTATGTCCTTCTCTGTCTTCTGTTCCCTATGCATAGGAGGTATGTTTTTTTTCTATTAGTGTCTGGTTGCTTTTCATCAGGAATAACTCCTGTCCTGCCGTGACAGCTGTTGAGCTGAAGTATTTTCTTTCCCTTGATAGGTGCCCAGATAGGGTCATTTGCTGTTTGTGGTGTTTGGACAAATTTTATTTCTTGCATGTCTTACTGTTCAGTAAATTGCAGCCACAGATTTCTGTCTTTAATGGGGCAATAAAGAATCCTTCACTCTCTGCAAGCCTATCTCCTGTCATGGTCTCCTGTGGAAAATCTTCAGAGTTTATATGTGCATCATGTCTCAGAGGGAGCCATCAAACAAGACTTGGGGCTGTACTGGGAAGGGGTTTATTAACCTGACTGATGTGAATGAAGGCTGCAGGATACTAAGAGATTCAACTACTGAGGGTGTAGAGACTCTGTAGATAAGAACTGCTTATGGAAGGACAGTTTAGCAACAGGGTGATAAAGCTGCAACCATTTCACTCCCCAGTGAGTAATGGAACAACAAAACAATTTTGTAGGAAAGTTCTGTTATTATTATGGACTAGGTTTCAGGATAGATTCTGGGGTTCTTGACTTCAGGAGAATGGTTTATGGTTCACTAAGTTATTTAGAGCTGTTCATCAAAGTGCTCCCCTTGAGCTGTAAATTGTCCATCTGACAACTGCAAAGTGATAGTACTAGGGACAGATGAGAATGTCCTGGGGAATCCCTAGGCTTGCCAGCCTTAGATGAGATCTGTGTATATAGATCCACATACATAGCTTTCTCCTAATAAGGTGGTTTTTTTCCATGTGTATTTTGTAGTATCTGATCTACCAGCAGATGGGAGTCTGTCAGCACAGCTCCTTCCACAATGGTTAAAAGCAGATGAGTTCAGCTGGGTCTCAGGGATCCTTACTTCCCTTTCATCATGGCAGGTCATTGGAGACAATGCTTTATGGTTTGGCAATTACTGTCTTATTCTCTCTTCTACATTTATTAAGTTCAGGAGTGATATCCCTCGGTCAAATACATTTTTTTTTTTCTTTCTCTTTTTTTTAAAACCTTTTCTATTTTTTTTTTTTTTTATTTTTATTTTACTTCCCACTGCATCCAGAAACACAAAAGCTTCCTGGAGGATATAAAGCAGATTATCAGCAGAGATGTAGATAAGATAATGCACTACTTAATCTCTGAGGTGCTGGCCTTCACAGGGCAAATATTAGTTCCTTAAATGCAAGCTCACACTTGCAGTGTTTTACACATTGCTATGTAGTTCAGCAGTTGGTGGATGTTTCAGGTGCCTGCTCTACGAGCAGGGATGTTTAAGTTGAGGCTTGAGGGGTGTAGGGGACAGCTTAATTATCAAAGGCTCAAAGAGTGGCTCAGGTTTGGGTACATTGGCAAAACAGTTTCTGGAGTTCTAAGTTCAAAACAAAATGGCCTTTTGCTGTTCAGATCTCATTTACTTTCCTCTAATTGGTCCCTCATCACCTGCCCTAGCAGGACATATCTTCAGAAATTCTGCTTACATTGACAACTGTAGTCTTTTGTTGAGGGCATCATGGCATTCCTGCATTGTAAAGCTCTGCTGTCTGCCTCTGGCTTTAGCACAAATCTCCTTCTCAATGAAACATCATCTATTTTATATTTTTGCATTGGAAGGAATAACTTCCTGGGTAGTTAGGAGGAACCATATAATATCCCTACATAACAGCTGAGTTTATTTGCACTGCATCCAGCTAATTTTGCTCTTCTATGAGATTCTGGTTGATTTGCTATCATTGTTTCTCCTTATTTCCCAGTTTTGTACTTTTCTCATCAGAAAGAGAGACTGGAACAAGGCTACAGGGGCTACTTGAATCTTCCCCATTCAGTTTTCATAAGACTTGAGGAATCATAAGAGCAGAGGAATCTTCTCTGTTGTCAGCCTTTCATTTGTGGTAGTAACACGGCTGTTTTCTACAGCCCCTGGAGTGCTGTATGGATGTTTCTGATGTGTGGGGCAGTGTCACAGCTAGTGAGGAAAAGGGTCATCTTGGGGAGGGTACACCAGTAGCAGGGGCTGTGTCTTTTCCTTTCTCAGTATGTTGGAAAGAAGTATGTGTTTGGCTAAGGGCTCTGTTTGTAATGGGCAGGATTTCTCTTGCCCCAGCCAGGTGTCAAGTCTGTCATGGCAAACTGACTGAAGGCTGGCATGAGGGATTGGAGGGGGAAGATAGCCAGGGTTTGCAGGCATGCAGCCACACAGCCCTGTTGCTGAGACTGAAAAGAAAACCCAACAATCTGGTGGGGCTGATTGGTAAAAAACACAGTACCTGATTATTCTTTATTCTGTGGAGGAAGGCCAAACATCAGGAACTGTCATGAAGAGGTGAGTAGGTCATGTGCAAAGTTGAGGTGACAAATGTATATTTTCAATCATTGTGGTAAACAGTTGAATTCCTTCTGATAAGGGATGGGCATGGGCCAAACCTTCTGATTGCAGAAACCCCCTGATGGGTGTTTTACCACTTTTCTCATTTGGCCTTGGAGTCCTCCACAGAACAAAGGGTGGGTGGTGATTCATGACTGCTACTGAGTAAAATTAAAGATCTACTTATATTTGCTTACAAGCACAAAGTACAAATAAACCAAGCTTTAGGAGAGAAGGTCAATAGACAGTGGTCTGGAACATATGCTATGAGTAAGCCTCTATGTGACCTGAACTGCAGATCAGTTTGGAAAGCATAAGAAGAGGTCACAAGGAGCTCAGAGGCAATACCTAGAGCTAAGTATGGTGTGTGAAAATGCAATTGATCTCTAGAAGATGGAAACCTCCCATTCCGGAGCACATGGCTTACTATGCAGGAGGTTTGCCATGTGGCATTAGCTAGAGGTGCTTTGCTAAGCATGTGCATGTTTATGTTCATGGAGTCAATGTAGGTTGACTTCATCATTCATTTCAACAATGAGTGCTTCTAGACTGAGTTTTTTGTAGGCCCTGTGAAACTGATGGTGACATGATTTACTTTGAGTGGTATTGGATGGATTGTTATATAGTGCTTCAAATTATTTGATTGTCAGAGGTTTTTACAGCACATGAATTACATACAAACTTTGAGTTGATTCATAATTGTTTGGAAAAGGTTATGTTTATTTCAGCCTATGGCACATGCACAGTTGTTTACTTAAACTCTTACTTTCCATAGTGTGGCTGGTCCTGTAAATAGTATGATATTTCATGCTGTGCTTTTGGATGCCTGTGGGTTGATATTGACAGATTAAGCAAATGTCAAACATGCATACTTTGTGGATACATTTCATAGCTTCCTAGTGCTGGTCCTCAGTACATAGTGATCTTTTCCCAACACTTAGATCTGTAAAACCACTTAGAACATAATTGGAAAAATCCTGTGGATAAATAATTTCAGTACAGTCCAAACTGGATGGATTCTATATTGGGAGTAAAGAGCAATATTGTGTAACTTGATGACGGTTATTCAGTGGATGCTGGTGGGTTCCTCAGCCATAACTAAATTACTTGAAAGAGAGGTGAAGGTGATTCTGTCGTGTTAATAGTGAGTTTTTGGACAGTAGAATGTTTGGAAAAGCAGGTATGTTCTTGGCCTCATCCATTTAGGGCCTGCATTCTCCCTGGTGTCTGGCATTCCTGCTTGCCACCCACCTAAGATCAGTTTTTATGGGGACCCGAGGTTTTTGGTATGTCCTTGGCCAGCTTCATAGTCTTCCTGCTGCTCCTAGCCTAAGAAGAGCCTGCCACATTTCTAGAAACTTCTACTTGACTTCATGCAAGTCCATCATGTGATGTTAATAACTTCTCAGGAGCATCAAATGATTGAGAGGGAGATTGGGAAGCAGAAGAGGAGGGAGAGAGCAAATAAGGACGTGGAGCATTGTTAGTGGGTAGGGGAAGTTGGGATACTTGTTCCTGATTATGTTTAAAGAGGAATCATGAGTCTGATGATCTTTGTATTCTCAAGTCTTCTAATCCGCTTGCTCTAATCCTCTTACAGCATCTGCTCTTATTGGACTTTTATCTGATCTCTCTGTCTCTCAAACAATCTGTTGAAGCTCCCCATGTTGAGTCACTTTTGCCCCTTCCCCAGAGAGACATTTTGGTATTTTCTTGCTCAAATGGAGTAAATGGATTCTGCTTATTCTGGGGTCCTTGAGGCTAGTCTGGAGTAATTTAAGCCATAATCTGGCTGCATCCTTCAGTCATCTGGATTTGGTGTAGCTGGCAATGGGAATGGTGACACCCCTAGTTCTCTGCTATATAGCAAAAGTTACAATTGTGGTAAACCAAATTTTTGATATTTGAAATAGCAGAGAATGCGCTGTAAGTGTATTTGTTTGGAATTTTTTGTCAGTAGTAACTAAACCAAAAATCAAATCTGGAGAAAATTTGCTTTAAGCCTCTCTGTTTATTAAGCCGCATGATATAACTAGAGTGGTCAAAGTACTCTATTTCCTAAATTCAAATTATCTTCCAGAGTGTTCATTAATTACTAGCAAAACACAATATCATCATGTCAAAAACTGAATTTCTGTGTTTTGAGCTGGAGAGCTTTTGAGAAAAGATTCCAACAACATCTGTAGTTAATAATTCCAAAGAAAACAGGGACATAACTTTTAGGAACTGTAGTCTTTTTAGTAGTGCAGAGTGAAGAGGTATTAACAGAACTATGGAGATTTCAGGCTGCAGTTATATTTTATAAAGTACTGAAAACTCAGTCTCAGTTATTGGTTAAGCTCTAGTCAGGTAGAAACAGCTGAGATGAATATGTGCAATTTGAATAGAAACAGTTTTCTCTTTGATCTTTGAGCATTGGAGAACATGTCCCATGCCTTTGTGGGTAACAAAGTGGAGTCTCTTTTGCCTCCCATAGTACTCTTTCCCCTGGGCTGTTGAAAGACCCAAGCACTATTTTGGGAGGTATGGAAGAGAAGCATTTAGCTGTATTTGATGATCCTAAAGGAAAGCAGACTGCCCTGTCTGGGATTTTTGATTTATCTCTTTAAAGTGGCATGAGGACAAAAGCCATGATCAGTGCGGTAGCTTATTTGATTTCCACTGCACAAAGCCAAGTAGGTAACAGCAGCAAGATATCAGGACCTTGATTATTTTTTTATTTTTTTATTTTTTTTTTTAACTGAGCGAGGCAGAAGCTTTTTGGTTTATCAAAGCATTAAAAAACCACTCAGATATTGCTCTTTTTGAGGACAAAAGCCTCACACATCCAAAAAACACACACACTGTGGGACACAGATCCTGCTGGCTCACAATAGCTTCTCCTTCTGGTCCTGCTGCCTCTCTACCCGAGTGCCAATCCACTGACTTAATGAAGGCTAACGGTGTAATTAATCACACGCACCCGCAGCACAGCAGTTCATGAGACCTGAGTAAATGTGACAGCTGCTCTGAGGGAGAAAGGGGGAAAAAGCCCACAATGATGACAAGAAGGAAAACAAGATCTTTGGTAAAAAGCAGCAGTCAAAGCAAAAAGCAAAGAGATGGGCTGGGAGCCTTTATGAGCAAGGCAGAAAGCAGTCTCACCCTGCTGTTCTGTTTTAAAGTGTCTCCAGATGTTTGCTTTTCTCTTTGTACCTTTGGCCTCTACTTTCTTCAAATTATGCTTGAAGGCTTTTTCTCATTTCATTTTTTCTTGGATCCATTCCTTTTTTTTTTTTTTTAATCCATGATTGTGCTGTTTGGTATTTTTCCAAGTAGTACATTGTATTCTGCTCCTTTAAGGTCTTATGGACAGAGCAAGAAGTCTTTGGTGACCAGTGCTAGTTATACCTTGTGGGGAGTGGAGTGTAGCTAGTTTAGTTTGAAGCTGATAAAACTACTAACTTTTGCTTCCTGATACATGGATGGTGGAAATGCTGCACGTTGTTTTTTTCTTGGAATCTTTTTCTCCCAATATTCCTATTACTTGTTCTTGAAGTCCTTCTGGTTGTCTTTTGTATCCTTTGTGCATCTCAATTTTCTTTTTGAGGATGATGATAATGGAAAATTTCTTCTTGGTACAGCTCAGAGGCTTGTGGTGTGGTCTCAGTGGCTTATGAGATCTGATGTGGTGCATTATTTGCTAGAGCCATGGAAATAGGGGCAAGCTTTAGAGGTAGAACTATATTGGGAAGATCTGAGGTAATTGGTATTTTAAATAAAAATTTGCAAGGCTTTCTTGTTTCTCCTCTTCTCTCTAGAAGGAAGTTTTGTATCTTCTTGAATTAAAACCGTATGAGTTGTGTTACTTGTGGCACATCAATATCCATGGCAAGTAGGTGATCCAGATACTTAGGTATTTTAGGTCAGAAACTGGGAGACAAGAAGATGCAAGAAGAGTTTGTCTCTGATGGCCAGAATAGGGGTTCAAAGGTATTACCTGTATTTCTGGTTTTCTTGTAACTGTCTATATAATTTTGAGCATATAGCTTCATTTAATCTCAGATGGCGACAGGGAGGGAGAGTTTCTGTTGCAGGTTAGCCTTATACATAAGCTGTTCTGGGAATTCCCTGTAATGCTGTATCAAGGAACAACTTCTGTTCTTCTCTCAGTCCCAGGGTGAGAGCAAGTGAGTCACTGGAAGGTGTTGTGCATTGTGATCTGGAGAATTTGGGCACTGGCAGTTGTTCATGTTCTTGCTTTTTATTAAGGGGTATCTAGAATCTTGGGTATGTGCATCCCTGTGTTTGGAGATACATCCTGGAATTCCTGTGAGGCCATATAAAATTACTTGGGAGCTTTGTGATAAACATCAGCAAATAAGACTTTGAACTGTATCCACAAAATAAAATTATGTGACCTGGTGGCATCTAACTGCTTCTCACACGCTCAAACCCTCAACAGATCTTCCAAGTCCTTTCATTTTTATTTTTCACCACTACTGTCCTATGCTGGAGGTCTTTAGGCTGCTGTTTTCTATTTCCTGAAGTGCCTAAAACTCTGTGCAGGGTTGTTTCTCCTGACAGTGTTGCTCAGTGCCAGTGCTTGTGTCTGTTGGGATCCATAATCTGGGCACTAATTGTTCTCAGGAGTACAGTACCAGCCTGCTCATGCAAATGATGGGAGCCACCCTTTTTTCTGGCATCCCAGTGGCTGCAGCACATAGCCTGCCTGTGGGAGCTACTGGTTATGTAGCATTTCTCAGGCTGCTGCAGCCAGCAGATAATTTTGCAGTGGAAGGTATAACTCTTTCTGCCTATTTCTGAAGACTTTCTTCTCTGCTTGAAGTAATTAAATAGTCATGATGTTTGAGAGCAAAGTAGGAGCAAGCAAGCATACAAGCATGAACATGGATAAACAGTTTAGTGTTTAGGATACCCACTGGGCAGGACTTGGGAACCTGGTTTTCTTCTCACAGGGAGGAATCTGGTAATGTCTGAATGCAGCAGATTTACTCTTTCACACTCAACTCTGTGCATCCATGAAAGGGTTACTGCCTAACTCAGAGTTGCAGCTTCAAGTAGATGGCAGAGAGGTGAAGAGTAAGGGTTTGGCACACAGAGTTGTCCAGATCTGTCACTCCACATGGTGATAACGCTGATTGTTTGGCAGGATGGTTGAAAGAGAGACTGGTTACACATAGAGAATGTAACTGTGTATCTGGTTTATCAACATTTGCTCAGTGATCCTGCTTCAGGAATTCCCAGAGACTGTAGGAACTTGAGGGGCTTTATATGGAAAGATGTGTGCTGCTATTCAATATTTACTGCATGACACCTGTGCTGAGAAGGAAGCTTCCATTCTTTTCTTTGCAAGGTACTATTATTTCTATTTGTTTCAATTTTTTTTACTTCTGATTTGCCTTTTTAAAGGTATTTTCAGTTGTGCCAGTAATTAGTTAAAATTTTTGCAGTAATAACTGAATAAGAGGATTAAGGTGAAGGAGACAGTTTGCTGATCTCCCCAGCACATCTGCAGCCCTATTAATTTAATTAGAGCTATATAAATATTTAACTAACTTTAATTTCTTTTGAAGTTCCCTTGGTTTTCAAATAGTTCCCAGCTTCAGATTATCCTTTTTATTCTTCTGTATATTTGAGATAGAGGAGAAGTAAAAAACCCCAAACAAATCATGTCTCTGAAATGTAATCTGATGGAAGACTCATGAATTTTTGCCTGTGTGCCTACTCTCTTTCTAAATTAATTTCTCTCAGGCCCTCTGTTACGATAGGAAATGAGTACTGGCTCTGTGGTTCCAAGGATGCCTTTTCCCTTTCTGCTATTTCTGAGTCTTGATGCTGGTGAGAAGCAGCTTGGTGCAGGACTGCATGGAGGATGAGTAAAGTGCTTCTTGGAGCTGCTTAGAGAAGCAGGAGTAGCTTTGGCTGTGAAAGGCACAAAGAAGTATCATGGGAAGGTCTTCAGACACAGGCCAGAGGAATGAGGCACAGGAACAAAGAAGGACATGCTAATGAGGAGGTATGGGCAAAAAATTAATACAGACTAGATACCAGAGAAATTATTGGGAACTGCTATATTGCAAATCATCAGTTGAAGAGAGATTTAGGAGTGCTAGCAATAGAAGCAATAGAAGGGGCTGATTTTTCTTTTTCTGGTTACTTGTTGAACATTGCCTCAGTTTCCCTGGGTATGACATGGTGACAGCAGCTTGCTCTTGGAACTGGAGGGTTTGAATTCAGTGGTGTGTAGACACACAAGATAACTATTTTTGTGCAGTGCCCTCCATGCTGGGCTGTCTCTTTGAGGCTGTGCCTGGTTGGGTTGAGGTGGTTCCTGAAGGATTGTGCTAGTGGGGTCCCCAGCCCAAGACTTGCCAAACAGCCTGCAGCATTGAGGTCCCCTTGTCCTTCTGTCCCTGAACCAGGCTCTCTGGTTCACTCAGCAGGCCCCTGTCACTTTGCCTCCTGTGGGGTTGCCACCCGATCACCTGGGCTCCAGCATCCTGATGTGCAGGGACAGCATGGAAACAAGATGATGGACATGGGAGTTGTCGTGATTTGGGGATTGTCCAGCATTACTGGGGAACTATCCTGGCCTTCTCCATCCTTAATATATTCCAGGTTCACTGTGGTACATTAATGTGATTTCTGTGTTAAGGATTTTTGGCTTTTATTTCTTCTTTAGCATAGTTATGTTTTTGGCTTTGAAGGCCAAGATGAGGTTTTGGGAAAATGCAAGTTCTAGGATGTTGGAAAGCCTGGTGATACTCCAATGGCAGCCATCCTTGCTGATGACCAGGGAGCACTTTTGTGCCTAGAGGACAGTGGCTGTGGAGGGAATGCAGCCTGCCAGGCTTTTCTGGAGAGCTGTTGTTGATGCTGATAGGATCTATAAGAAGGGATGTGGATATGGAATTTAATTTATTAATAGACACAATAGTACGTCGTATACTATTTCTGTTTTTCCAGTCCTAATGATGATCCAACCCATTCTTGTGATACTGTGATCCTCCTTTGTGCTAATGAAGTATCTTAGCTGAATGCCAGTAAATTACTTTAGCACATTCCTGTCCTGTGCCTAGTCAGATTAACAGGAGTATTAAGTGAGATGTGGTCTAAAATTGAATCCTGTGCAATGTTCTTGCAGATTCCTTCCAACCCAAGAGCTCTCCTGCAAGCCAGTCTGTTGTCATCACTGTTTTAACAAGGTTCTTACTTAGCGTTGGTTCTTCTGCAAATTTCTGTCCTTTTTGATTTAACTAGGAATGACTATGATTATAAGAGAATACATGTATTTGAATATCTTTGCAACAGCTATGCTCATTGCTTTATCAGGGTTTGGCTTTGCCTTTTAGTTCATTTCAGGACAAACACAGAGTGGCTGAAATTTGCACAGTGGCTGTATCTCAGAAGGGTCTTTAGGGATGCACAAGGGAATTGAATATGCCTGTAACTGTGCCTCTGCCTGTTTGGTGAGGAAAAAGGGAAGGGAAAGTGGCAGATTTAGTGTTTGAGGGCATGTCTACATCACTGCTTGTGTAAATTAGTGAGCTGGAGTTTGTCATACTATGTAGAAATGAAGTTTTGTGCAAATGTGAGAGTAAACCTGTCAATATAGGATTTGGTGATTTTCTGATAAGTTCATGTGAATGTGCAGCTGTTTGTGGGAAAATGCCAGCACTTGTAGACATATGCTTATGATAGGAGACATAGAGGTATGTTATTTCATGCATTTGTGGGTTATCCATAAATTTAAATTTCTACACAGACAGGAAAGAACTTATTTTAGTCTGCTTTTTATCTTAATTTTTGTGACCAGCTGGTACAGCCATGAAAACAGTGGTTGGCCAGACTGAGTATTTATACAGCTTAATGAGAACAGCTCAAACAAGACCACCCACCTTAAAATTCTCTCCAGCTCTCTGCTTCCTATTGCCATTAAATAGCAAAGATCTCTGTTGCTTTGAGGCTAAGGGAATGAGGAAGTGCTGCCTGCCTAGTTACAGAAGCATTGTGTTTCCTTCAACATGACAAATGGTAGTGTCCCACACTGAGCTGATTGGAATGGAAGATGCTCCCAATCTCTTGCTGCAGTACTTTCCTGCAATACTGAAGCCATTGCCTGTTTTCAGCCACAGGCTCTTACAGACCTCGTGTTGTAATGTTTCTGTCACTATAGAAGTCAGGATCAGTGTTTGTCATTTCACTGGCCCAGGTCAGGACAAAGAGAGTTGCAGTGCTCCCGTTTGTGCTTCCTGCTTCAGCTGAGGAATTGCATCAGGCTTTCCTCAAAGAGGAGGGAAGTTGATGGTAGCTGTCCATCATAAGATGACCATGAGCCATAATGAGATGACCATAATGACTCAACATATTCCTATTCTCCAACAGCATCCAAAAATGGATGTCTGTAGGACAGCATAAAAACAAGGCACACTGTATTGCATGTTTTGTGATGAATTCTATCCAACACTGTCTCCCAGCCTCCAGCCAAGAGCTGGAGGGAAAAGGTCCTGTATTGGCCTCCTTCAGCACAGTAGAATCTGGGAGATGTGATGTCAGGAGAATCTATTTTCTTTTGTGCTTGCTCTTCTAAAAGCCTCTGGCAATTTGCTGAGGAAAGGAAGGAATATCTTTTCATAGAGCCTTTGGTGGTGTTGCTGTCTGAGAGGTTTTTCACAAGGGGCAAAAATGGGAAACAAACATGAATGCTATCTGTGTACTGTTAAAGTCTTAGTTCTTCTAGCATGTGATAGCACTGTGTCAGGAGCTGGAGACACCCATGAACAGAGGCTGTTTTGTAGAAGTCAGATGTGAAAGCTGAAACACTGGTGTCAGGAGTGAACCTGCATCTCCAGGAGGCAGCTTGAGAACTTCCTTCAATATGTATTTTATGTGTGGGAATTAACTCTGACATTTGCAGGGCTAATTAGTGTATGGGGGGTGTGCTCATGGCAGTGATGGAAGCTTGGGGGCAGATGATTTTAGGGGGTGAACAAGGGAGGGTTCATCTCAGAATAGTGATATTTGGTCTGAGTACTCTGGGGCAAGAGTATCTAGGAAGGTTGATGAGCTAAAAAAGGGCTGTTTGTTTTTGCCTTGCGAACTCAGCCATCCTTGGTTATCCATCTTACAGCTTTGAAAATAAAGAGACTTCTTAAACTGATTCATAGCTCTACATCAAATGATAATATCAGGAGGCCTTTGAGAAGTCTGAACCAGACTTCATGACCTGCTATATTGTTTGGTTCTTGCAAAAGCTGCTGGGACTTGTCACTGTAACTAATACATTGATGGGATTGACAACAGAGTCTCTTTTGACTGTCTTGTGCATGTTTGAATTATGGAAGCAGCTTGAGGTATTTCTTGTAACAAACTGAATGGCACCATAACTAACCAAATAGAAGGCAGTACAGGATAAATCAGTTTTAGTAGGCCTTTTATTCAGACAGTGAAGAACTACCCATTGTAAATGGGGAAGGACTAGGTCAGATCAGTGGCAGCTGAATGCTGTCTTACTGCTGGGGGGATAAGTTGATGTGAATAACAGAGGATTCAAAACTATTATAGGATTTTCTTTTTTGGAAATGTGGTCTGCCACATTTTCACTCTCCCTTGCTTTATGAGAAGGTGAAGAAGTGCCTAGAAGAATGTCAGACACAGGTTAGCAGTCCACAAATAGGAGAGGATGAGATTGTATTTTCTGGATGTTTCTCTGTCTACTAAGATTACAGAGCAACTTTAGGTATGCAAAATTTTTTATCATAGCAACTACAACTATTTACTTTGTTACTTACTATTATATTAACTTTATTGTATCTGATTTCCCAAGATTTAGTGCTGGATGCTATTTCAAACTGGGATTCTTTGAAAGTTATACTTTAGATTAACTTGAAATAAGATTGAGAATCCTCCTTAGCATATACTTCATGATGTGAAACTGTCAAAGCCTTTATTTCTTGAAAACATCACTTAGGGTGTATGATTATCTGTCTTATCTATTTCTAAATTTGAAATCTTCATTTCATATGAATAACCACTCAAAAATAAGTCATTTTAGTCCCCAGCCTATTCCTCTGAGAAGACATACAACTGTTACTGTGAACCCAGAGAGCTGACACATTGGTGTCTGGAGGACTCAAAAGAGTCATCAGAAGACATCTTGACCTAGTTGTTTGTGTCATGTCTCCAAACATGGTTTTGAAAGTGTGTTTCTGAATGCATCAACTAACAGCATTCACCAAAACCTTGTCCTTCAAAATACGTACTTTTCCATAGTTGTTTTATGTTAGATATTTAGTATGTTTTTGTTTTTAAACAGGAAAACTAAAAGTAAATGCTTTTGTTGCAAGTAAAATAGGAGCTCTTATGCAGCAGCTGTTTTTCAGGTGAATGAACAAATGCTGTGAACTGATCAGTGTCAGATCTTAAATTATTAATCTAACAGTTAGAGAAAGCGTATGGCAACTCTCAAGATAAGGAGTTGATACACTGTAAAGATTTTGAAGCTTTTGCAGTGCAGGCAGTAATGTGAGATGCTGTTAAGATGAGTAACAAGCAGTGTACAGGATGTAAACAAACAGTCTGCCTTATGCACCTGATGTTGTCTAAATCAACATTAGATTTTCTAAACTAGGCAGACATTCAGTCCTTCCTGGTTTTCTTCTTGCAGCAGGAGTGGGGATTGTTTTATTCAAGCAAATTAAAGCAAAAAGCTTTCTAGAAAGTACTGGGAAGGTGGTAAGCTGGAAGAAAAGGGAAGTTTGGATCATGTTGGTGTAGTGAGGAAGCAGTGGTGTAGGTAATAGAGAAGCACATCAGTCTCATTGTGGCTTACCTAACTCTGTGTGTCTCTTGGTGGGCTTAACAGCAGACATTTCTTAAATGGGTTTCTTTAGGTCCCAGGTAAATCAAAAATTGGAGGTCACTTCCTTAATTATTTGATCACTGGTGCTAGTGCTATTTTTTCCTTGCTCCTATAACTAATGACTTTTGGTATCAAGTCAATAGCAGAGGCTAACAAACACTTTTTGGGTTATATTTAGGTGCGCAAAAGGCTGTTCTGATTTGAAAATCACTGTTACCTTTCCAGACTTGGTCTGGTGTTCTGAAGGAGTCTTTCCTTCCTTTCTTCTTGGGCCTTTCTGAATGTTTCTGGTGGAAACATTCACAAAGAAAAACAGAAGAGTTTTTTCCTTTCTTATTGCAAAGCATTCCACAGGTGAGAGGATGTCTGCAGCAGGCCTGCCTGCTCTGCAGGGGACTTTTGGAATGATCAGGGTTTTGAAGAAGCTACAACAGCTCATACTGCCCTAATTAAACAGTACTTGCTCTGAACTCATTACACTTTTCTGCCCTGTTTGCAAAAAAGTTCTTATGGCTGCTCTGTGGAAAGCTCTAGTCCCAGGGCTGATCTTTTGGTGACCCAGCTGGGGCTGGGAGGAGCAGGCACAGAGATGAGGAGTGTTGTTCATGCATTCTTTTTGATCAGTAGTTTCCGTGGTTTGGTTTGGGTGCAGGCACACAGGGACTCTGTGGGGTGACGAGTATGGTTGTAGGCTGGAGTGATGAAGAGTCAGAGAAATAATGTTTTATAAAATTTTTAATCTACAGCTGCATAGGGTTTATGAGATCATTCCAGCCTCTGGCCCTCTAATATACATCATGAACTATAGATTTTTACAGACTTATCCTTGAATTGAACCAACTCACCCCTGTGCATTTAGCACATTTGTTCCCATTTTAATTTGAAAAGGAGGCTTGTTTATCTTACAGTAATAAGAGATAGTTTATCTGGTGAGATACTCTTTACTAGTTCTTGATTAAAAAGAGAAGCCTTATTTTTTTGAATTGAAAGTTTTATATATAACGGTTTTAAGCCACCAAAAGTGTTTAGGTGAGAGTGGTTCTTGTGCAACTGGCATGTGGTAATGGATGTTACCAGCACCATGTGGGGAAGGTTGGGCAAAGAGGGGCTCTCAACCCCGGTCTGCCTATGTTTTCTTTCTGCAGAAGTATTAGAGCGATGGCCCAGCACAGCAGGAGGGGAGGGTGCCTGTGGGGCTCAATGCTGCAGATGCTTTGTACCATTTCAGCTCATTGTTCTATCTGAATAGAGCAAATAAGGCAGCCAGGCTAATTTGAAAAGATGCTCGATTAGGCATGGAGTGTTTAATATTCTCCCTTGGTCCCTAGCTGCTGTAGAACCTCTATTTTGCCTTCTCAGAGCTCCAAATGGAGCTTGCTGCTTTCCCTTTGCAGAAATCCTGGGCTAAGGGTGATATTTGGTGACAGAGAGGCTGAAACAGTTATGTTACACGAGCAAGTTCTCTGGTGAACCCTTCTGCAAAGTGCCTGTGTCCCCAGGACAGTCTGTGAGCTGCAGCAGGATGTGTCCATGGGTAGAGGGCAGCCAGGGAGTCCACAAGCACTGTCAGCATCTGGCATCAAGCAAGCTAGAGGCAATGCTTTGTCAATTAATGTGTCAATTAATTGTGGTGAGGCCTTGGTGTATTACCCATTCCAGTTAAGTGGCCTTGCTGAATAAACAAGGATTATCACTCAGGCTTTCCAGCAACCTCTGCAGTTTTGCAGCCACCGAGTACTTTGCTGAATTGGGTGCACGCTGGTGCTGGGGATTCAGAACGCCAGGAGGGTCGGCTCCTGTGGTGGCCAGCCAGCCCTGCTCCCAGCTGCAGTGGCTGTCACCTTCCTGCACTGTGTGCCCTGTGCACTGTGTCCCCAGCATCGCTGCAGCCGCTGGCACAGCTGCTGTCACTTCAGCATGGCGTGCTTCTCTGCAAACAGCAATAACCACTGCTGCACAGGAGGGCTGTGCAGCGTTTGGTGCTTGCTCTGAGATCTGTAGATGTACCTAGAAGCCTCCCTCTATCTAGTCATAAATGCTTATGATAAGTGTTCTGGTGAATATGTAAGAGTCTGGTTTTGTAAGACCTAGGAAGCTTGCTGTTCTGCTCAGCAAGCATCCTTCTTCAGCTGTTCTTTTTATTTCTTTTATAAAACCTTGTTAAAGTACATCATATTTCACATTTAAGTACAGCATACTGAGTGGAGTAGAGGTAGAGGAGGAGGAACTGAATTTTGAAGTAGATTTATTTTTCCTGATAACTGAGAAATAAAATTTCTGACGTGCTTAAGATTGCGCCTTGCAAATGTGACAATTGTTACTGCTGTGAAGCAGATAATTTCCAATAAGGGGAATATATGTGTTACTGCACATGACCTAGTGGCAAGTACATAGTGGAAGATGTTTTTACTATTTCTTTTTATTGATAGGTGAGAGCTTTGATCAGTTCTGGAAATTTCCTTGTAGTCTGTTCTATCCAGAGCATTTTACTGTGGTATTGCATTCCTTGCTGATT
The DNA here is from genome assembly GCA_030060385.1 of Muscicapa striata striata. Lineage (NCBI taxonomy): Eukaryota > Metazoa > Chordata > Aves > Passeriformes > Muscicapidae > Muscicapa > Muscicapa striata. The sequence goes on along the minus strand of JAREIS010000007.1, from coordinate 7,181,109 downwards.
TTCCCTGTTGAAAAGAACTACATTATTTATCCAAGTTTTGCTCATTTGCTGTATTTTTTTTTTTAAATTAAACACAAATATATGTACTACATCACCCATTATGGTCCCTGTGAATAGGACACATCAAAAGCTCTAAGGTGAATATAGATATCTTCCATTACCTATTCAATGTATTAAAAAATAGAGCTATCTGAAATGGATATTGGTGCAAATGCACCCACAAACAGGCTTGCACAACAAGGAGGACTTTTGGTCTTTATTTTAAATAGTGATATATGCCAACATTGGCAGCTCCATTTATTTCTCTTTTGTAAGTAAAGCCTATCTAATCATTTTGTGCAAATTCAATAATTATGTGTAATGACTGAATTAGGACTATAATTTAAGGAAAAGACTCAATTCCTCACAATGTTTGTCTTATCATTTAATTGAAAAGTAACTTTTTTCCTCCCTCTTACATAGACTAAATGAGTCTTATATACTGTCTCAGCCTCTTTGAAGTTAAGTGTCCTGTAGACATTCCAATTGTTAATATTTGTAAGGATGTGGGAGTGAGATGAGGTTAGGAGTTGCTGCTCTTTTGTAAGCAGGCAGTCTGGAGCTTTGCTTATTGATGATATTTGGAAACTATATGGACTTCTTGAGTTTGGGCACTCAGTCTTTAAAATACTGGTACTGTGCCTGTTCCTCTGTCATGTTAGTTTATAATACCCTCTCTATAAAATGTAACTACCATAATTGCATAGACCTAACTTGCAAAGATTTTTTTTTTTTCTTTTGTCTTCTACTTATTGAAAGGGCTAGGCTTTTACTCACCACTTGTTATGAAAAAGTATCAGAGATTCATCTACCTTTCTCTTTTAGTTAAGAAGATTATGAAATGCTAATTATAGAGGAGAGACCTTAAAAATAATGTCTTACCTTCCTGCTGTGGTGTCCTCTGGGTGCTGGGGAGACAGACCCAGCTGGAGCCACCTCACGAGTGAACCTGTGCTCAGTCCTGGAGAGAGTTGTAGCTACTTGAATGGGTGTGAATATTCTTTCTTTCAAGCAGGCTATAAGTGCTTGAGTCTGAAAGGCACTGTCCTTTCAGAGGGGGATTTTTCTTCATTTTATTGTGCTCATTCTTGTGTTGTGCTTGGATATCCTGCTGTTTTCATTACATGCTCTGCATTCCCCTATACCACAGATTCTGACAACTTTTCCTTCTTTTCAGCCTGGAGTCCTCCTTTGAACATCACCCCATGAGTTTATCTCCCCTCGCTGCCACAGTGCTTTATCTCCACTGTTGACTTTCACACACTGCTCTCATCCTATAAAATCAGACCTTCCATCTGGCTTATTATTCCAGGCAGTGAAGTCAGCAAAACATGAAACAAAACAACAAACTGCAGCCTGCCTTCCCAGAGGGAAGTGATGACATGCATGTTCACACTGCTGCACAAGCTTTTTGGCCTTTCAGAAGAGGCTCCAAAGAAATGTGTCATTTTTTAGCAGTTCTGGCTCTTGTTGTATGATGTTACCCAGGGGCAGGCTTGAACATTCACCTCAGGGTTTCTCTGAAGTTTCTAACTTTGGCTGGAGACCTTGTCCCCTGATGACCAGTATGCTCATTACTGGAAGCCATTTGGTCCAGTTTGTGCAGCTGCACTGCTCATAGTTCACCTCATACAGCTCAGTTTGACAGTGCTCATTAGACCCATACAGACCTAAGAAAGATTTATTGGCAGGAAATGGGATTGGTAACCCTATAATGGTCCACAGTGGAGTTATTAGTTGTCTTCTAACCTCAGCTGTTTGGGGCACTGTAAAGACTTTGGTGGCTTAGGGAGAGGCTGTCTCACAATACATCAATCACTGTATTTTCTCCAGCAGTAAGGCTAAGCACTGTCCTTCTGTGCCCACTGCTCCCATGAACCTCTGTTTGCCTGATAAAGCTGAGCCAGAGTCATAGTTGATCACTTTTTCATATTTTTCATTTTTATTTAGGCAGGAAAACAACCAGGGAGAGGTTAAATGGCTTGTCTGTCATTACGTGTCTTTAGACAAGCCAAGAGTAAAAATCACATTTCCTAGTATGCGGTCCTTGGCTTTAGAGGAAGGCCATGGTTGTACAAACTGCTTGTCAGGCATCTTTTAGGACAGTAGTGTGCTCTGTTGAGAACATTGCATAACTCTCTTCTTTTAAACAGTCTCTGAAAATTTTAACTGATCTCAGCTCTTCACTAATTTCAGCAAGCTTTGGCTCACTGACAGACACTGCTGAGATTAGAATGCTGGTGAAAAAGGTGATTGTGAGATGGGAAAGATGGAGAGAGGCAGAGGGCAGGAGGAGGAGGACCCTGTTTGGCCACAGACTTTGCAAAGAAGTGTGGGAGAATGTTGCATAATGAACAACCAAAGTTCACTTGCAAATCTTTTACCTGTAGTTAGGAGGATAATGGGTAGGAGGCTGCTGAGGGACAAGGAAGCAAAATTTGCTAAGCCTGGCAGTCGTGACTGCATGAGCTGATGTTTACTTAGCAGCTCCTTGTGGGTGGAGATGTAGGGAAGCACCCTGGGCAGTTGGTGTCCTTGTGTTTTACCTACTGCTGCTCCTGCCTCCTGCTAAAAGGCAGGTAGTACCTGAGTTTATTTTAGGACCAGGCCAAACTGGATGTCACAGACACCACAACAATGACTATGTATTGCAGAGGGTAGAAGAAAGCAAGAGCTGCACATATGTTTCATCACTTTTTCTGTCCTTAAGCAAATACTCTGCATCTCCAGTAAGGAGCTAAGGCATTCCTGAGTCTCAATGTGATAATGAGCTAACAGGCACAGCTCAGTATGCAAAAGCAAGCCCACAGGCTTAACCCAGGGCAAAAAAATATATCCAACAATAAAAAAAGCCCAGCCACTTGGAGTGGAAGAAGAGCTTGGATAGCAATAGGAATTCTGAAGTTGCTGGTTAAGGCCTGGCATCCCGGGCTGGGTCTTTTCTGCTTCACCTGCCACAGTGGCCACAATACAGTGTATTTTTTCTGACTAGCAGCACCATGTAATTGCATTTGTGCTCAGTGACTATCAATGTTTCCAATGTGTTTTTCTGAAAGGTCAGCTCATGCCAGAAGAGACTTAATGCCATGTCCATCTTAGATCTGTTGATTCTGTCTTGATGCTTAGCCTTTCAGTGGGAGAGACTAGAAAGCCAATCCAACCACTTCATCCTTTAAATAACAGTGTGGTTCAACCTCATAGTGGTGCTGTTATGAATATTAGTTGTATTTGAGCTTCTGGCTATGAGAGATGGACTTTCCATATATTTCAGTGGGGAGGCTGGTTCACTCAGAAATGTGCTTGCTTTGATTCTTATACCATATAATTAAAAAAAAAATTACAAACGACCAGATCAACCAACCAAAGCAACCAAAAGCTCAGTAGTCTAGTCAATTGTTTCTTAGTGTTACCTTGGGGCTTCCCCCTGGTTCCTTCTGTCTGATGTTATGGGACTTCCATGCTCATGTCATGCCTGGTAGTTCCCTGGTTTCCCTCCTTCCTCTGTTGCACTGTTTCTATTAGTGGTCTCCCACAGCAATTCACTGAATACACTAAAAGTTAATTTGCTGGGGTGTGCTTTGTGTAGACCTAAAATGGCTCTGCACAGCTGGGAGAATCTCCAGCATCCTGTAAAGGCAATGAAAAAACTGATATTAGTCAGCCACACTGAAAGAAGTCTCCTTAAAAATGATTAGGGAATAGAGTAGAGAGCTGTGGGAACAGGGGCAATTCATGGGTAATGGAAGCTAATCCAATCCCCTGTTGGTTTAGACTCTCTTCACATAGAGGGATGGTCACTTCTTCAATGTTTGGAGGCAAGAGGAGGCTGCAGGAAGTACTCTGGAGAGATCATTTTAATTGTCCAGGCTATTTCCAAAGCCACAGCAGTCTAAAACGGAGTCACTGGGGAGGATTTCAGTTAGTAAGAAGGAAAAAAAAAGTACATAACTGCGTGATTAATTCTCTCTTTTTTCACTCCTTTTGCCTTCCTTTTCTGCCAACATCCATTAGCACATCCATAAAGAAAGGGAAGAACTGCTGGAAGCTGCTGAAAAATAAGGTGGACAAGTTTACACAGCACAATGCATGTTTGCATGTTTGCCCCTCACGACCTTCCCCTAGTTCCCTATACAATTAACAGAGAGATGGAGTTCAACAACAGCAAGAGCAAGGTCCTGCATGTGGCTTGGGAGCTCAGCCACAAATACAGGCTGGCTAAAAAAATGGATTGAGAGCAGCCCTGAGGAAAAAAATTCTGGCCCAAACCATTCTATGATTAAAATTAGGAGGTATTTCTCTCACCAACCCCACTGGAGTGTCAGCCTGATACAGTTCCTCAGATCATCCCAATGGGAAGTGATCTCACAAGATGCAGAATCAAGTAGGGGCTGTGAAGATTAAGTTGTATTTCAAATTGGTACCTAAAATATGTATTCTTTATGATTCTGTAGAAGGACCTGTTTGTGGACACATTCAAAACCATTCTTAAAATAACAAATTTTAGTAAGCTGACAAGAGGCAAATGTGGTTAGTTATTCAGAGTCCTGATGGACATCAGTGATGAGTGGTGTCTCTCAGGGGTGTGTATTAGTACCAGTGTTACTTAATATGTTTGTTTATGATATAGGCAAAGGGATGCACCCTCATCAGGTTTGCAGATGACACTGAGCTGACTGGTGTGATTGCCACACCCTGAAGGACAGGATGGCATCCAGAGGGACCTGGACAAGCCTGAGAAATGGGCCCAGTACAGATCTCATGGGAATCTCATGAGTTTTAACAAGACCAGTGCAAGGTGCTGCACCTGGGTCAGGGCAACCCTGGTATCAACACAGGCTGGGGATGGACAGATGGAGAGCAGCCCTGCTGAGAGGGACTTGCAATCTGGTCTGCATGTAGTTGTTTTGCATATCTTCTTTGGATACAGTTAAAGTATTCTCAAAAAAAACCTCCCTTGATTTGGGACACTATTGAATATTAGGCAGGGGTGATAATAGGAGATATTTCTCATCTGAGGAATATTTCTATTATGTTTCTTTAAATTGTTGTGATAAGGGTTGATGAGCCTTCTGAGCATTTCTCTTCTGTGTTCTGTTTTATATCAAGCTCTCCACTTGGAAGTCAAGGGTCTACAGAGCTTACTAATTCTGTGTATTGGGTTTTATTGATAAAATTGTTCCACAACTGGGTAAAGGGACTTAATGGAAGAGAAATACAGTGTGTGCCACAAAAGAAACGACACCCTGCACAGCAAGTCTGAGTTGAAAACAGAGGAGAGTAGAACTATTGTTTGCCTACCAGGAGTGACTAGAATAGCTATAGGAAAACAGTCTGCTGAGTCTCTTTGGCTACAGCATGGACCTTTCCTCATGGTCTGTTGTTCAACAGAGAGGAACCTCCTTCTTTGGCCCATCCTGTTTCAGGGAAGCAAGGAGATACCAAATAGTGCTATATGAAAGCAAGTGTTGATTGATAACCTGAAATGAAAGTATCTAATTTTTAAATTTAAAAATATCTTCTCTTGGGCTAGGATTTCCCATTTTGCTCAAGATCAATGATCAGTCTATTGGCGTGAGCAGCAATGGCTCAGAAACCCCACAGCATATTTTCTAACATCTATTTCAAACTCAGCTTTTTAACCAGAGCTGTTCCTTCAATAGCACTGGGATGTTTCACTGAGCAGCACAAGGTGCTTGGTTCTGATATGCATCCCAGTCTTTGCCTTGCTATCCTGGCATAGGAAAAAAATATGTAGTTGAAAAAGCTAATTGGTGCTCTTTTAATGAACTGTAACTTTCTAATTAAGTCCTTGCTTGAAGAGTTGTTGATGTGAACTGTGCATTTATGGAATCTGCTGGATTTATGTCCCTTGCTGCTTGTCCACAGCACCAGATCAGATGACTCAAAGGCACCAGTGCTCCTTTTGACTAAGGCAGAAAAAGATTGAGCAGTCAAACATGTCATAATATCCCCTGTGTGCCAAGGTTTTTTTTGCCAGCTCTGTATTCTGGCAGTATCCCTAGATTCCATTCCAGTTGAGGAGGAGTTTGCCAGCTCTTCTACTCAGAAGCCAGGAGGCACAGGGTGCACATGCTGCCATGCAGGGTTAGACAGGAGGAGAGCCTGGTTTCCAGCATCTTATGTGCTGGAATTGGAAATGTTGATGTGTCAAGGAAGAAACAAGATTTTGCACAGAAGGAATGAGAAGAGGGAAGGCATGCTGCTTCGTGCAGGGCTGTGTGATTTGCAGGAGGGAATAACTACATGAAATTGTAGCAACCTTTATATTTTTGTGGGGGTGGTATTACTGGTGACATTAGGGAAGGGGTTAATTGCTTGCTGTGTCTGTCAGCTGGGTAGCAGCAAGGGGTGAGTAGGAGAAAACTTCAGTTCTGTGAAAGTGGCTTTCTGCTTTGAGGCAGCAACAGTGGTATTTCATGTCTTGTTAGGTGTCTCCTGCTTTTAAATGTCAGTCTCTGCACCCAGCCTTATCTCCTGTAGCACATTTCAATTAGGTATTCCAAATCGTGCTCTGTTCTTCCAGGACAAATATGCCCGAGGTGATATTTACTGTTGCAGCAGCATTTTAAATACTTCCTGACTTTTTTTTTTTTTAAACGACATGAATTGCAGTTGCACCCTTATAATAAGAATTGCATTAGTAATAATAATTTAATAGTAACAGCAGAGAAAAGAATTCTGTGGCCACCACTGACAGCTAAGTGATTTTAATGAAGAAGTTTTCTTTTCCGGTGTTTTAGCTCAGCTTTAAAAGCTATGAATGATGCAGTGATCATGCACTAGTGGAGTTTGCAGTCCTGAGAGGTATGGGTCAGGCAAGGAATAAAGCTCTTCAGGGAGATTGTCAGTGGCAACCCTTTGGACACTGCCCTCAGGGGAAGGAGTGGAACAGAACTGGTAGGTCTTCAAGAAAGTCTTCCATAGAGTGCAGGAGCTAGCAATTTCCAGGAGCACAAAATCAGGCAAGAAAGTCAAGAGACCCCTATGGCTGAGTAGGGAACTGCTGGTCAAACTGAAGTAAAAGAAGCAAATGCAGACACTGGAGACAAGGACAGTAGCCTGGGAAAAGATGGAGTTCAGTTTTGTAGGGAGGGGGTAAGGGAACCAGGACAAAGCTGGAACTGAACCTGTCAATAGACTCAAAGAATAACAGGAAGGGCTTCTGCATATAAATTAACCAGAATCAATGGGTGACCTGTTTGGTGGATAACAACATGTTTGAATGATTGCATCCAGAAGGTAGTGGTTAATTATTCAGAGTCCTGATGGACATCAGTGATGAGTGGTGTCTCTCAGGGGTGTGTATTAGTACCAGTGTTACTTAATATGTTTGTTTATGATATAGGCAAAGGGATGCACCCTCATCAGGTTTGCAGATGACACCGAGCTGACTGGTGTGATTGCCACACCCTGAAGGACAGGATGGCATCCAGAGGGACCTGGACAAGCCTGAGAAATGGGCCCAGTAGAGATCTCATGGGAATCTCATGAGTTTTAACAAGACCAGTGCAAGGTGCTGCACCTGGGTCAGGGCAACCCTGGTCTCAACACAGGCTGGGGATGGACAGATGGAGAGTAGCCCTGCTGAGAGGGACTTGGGGGTGCTGCTGGCTGAGAGCCTGGGCATGACCCAGCCATGGGCACTCCAGCCCAGAAACCAAATGTGTCCTGGGCTGCATCCAAAGCAGGGCCAGGGAGGGGATTCTGCCTCTCTCTTCTGGAGAACTACATCCAGCTCTGGGGTCCCCAGTACAGGAGGGACATGAACCTCTTGGAGAGAGTCCAGAGGTGGGCCACCAAGATGATCAGAGGCATGAAGCATCTGTCCTCTAGGGAAAGGCTGAAAGAGTGGGGATTGCCTGCCTGGAGAAGAGAAGGCTTCTGTGATGACCTTATTGTGGCCTTCAAGTACCTGAAGGGAGCCTACAAGAAAAATGGGGAGGGACTTTTTGCAAGGGCAGGTAGTGACAGAACAATGGCTTCAAACTGAAAGAGGGTAGATTGAGGTTGGATATTTGAAAGGGTGAGGTGGTGTGACATTGGAATGGATTGCCCAGAGAAGTTGTGGATGCCCCATCCCTGGAAGTGTTCAAAGCCAGGAAGGATGGGGCTCTGAGCAGCCTGGTCTAGTGGAAGGTGTCCCTGTCCATGTCAGGGGACTGGAACTAGATGGTATTTAAGATCCCTTCAACCTGAGCCATTTTATGAATCTGTGTCTCTCTGATCACTTCAGTCAAGCACTCCATTACACTGCCATGAAAAAGACAAGGTAAACATCAATATGTTTCCACTTTTGTACGGAGGGTACTCTGTAATGGAGTTAAACAGAAATGGGGGTACTGAATTTTTGGGCACCTAGGAGCCAGTGTGTGAAGATGCAGGGAGGTAATGGTGAGTTTGGGCAGTTAATTACCAAGGAAAAGATACGCAAAACCAAGGTGCTCTCCCAGGTATTGTCATACTAGTTTTTTTCTTTTTTATTGTCTGGCTGGCATTGTCATTTGCTTCCATAGATTATCTATTGTAAATGCTGTAGACAGTTAGGTGGGAAGCAAGATTTTCATTCCATTAAATTTGTTTGAAGTTTCAGAAATGTTCCTATTTAGCATTGTCCCAAGGGAGAAGTGAGAGATGAGCAGACATGCTTACCTGAAGTAGTGAGAGACAAACATAAGTTGTACACCTCAGAAAAGCAAATTACATTATAATCAATCTTATATAGAGCATTGAGATCTTGCATGGTTTAAGGAACAGATTTGGCCTCAGTCCTTACTATATCGAATGAGCAATCTAAGGTTTTGACTTCAAATTTTATGGATAGATTTGATGCTGATAGATTTAACAGGATCCAAAGTTTAGTTTTTGACAGCCTTGTAACTGCTAGATCCTCTGCAGAGGAGGGAGGTGGAGATTTATGGTCAAACCTACAAGGAATAACTTTTGGCAACAGTCTGTATGAAATACTATCTTAATTTTTCTCTCTGGTTAAGAAGGTATTAAATAACTAATTTTGCCAGGGCAAATCTGTGAGAGTTCCATCCTAGAGCACAGCTAGGGAGCATTAACAGCATTATACTTGTAATACTTGCCAAGAAGTTTTTTCTAATGCAAGAACTTGGCCTACAAGATGCATACTGAGTACCCATGCTGTGCATCTGCTGAATTCAAGTTCTTGCTTCAAAGCATGAAAATCTTAGAGCTTCCTCACAGAAAATTGTAAAACCCTCCAAGCTGTGTTGTTATAACTTGACAAACTGAGAAATGACTGATAGTAGTTTCTTATAGGGAGGGATAGGGCAGCCATAGTCCTGGAGAGCTGACAATCCCTTTGCCTTCATGAGCTGCTGTTTGTGCTTATAGAAGAACCTGGTGAGCTCTTGATTTTGCAGCATTCTAAAGCCGAGCTACAGGGGCTGAACAAAAACTGATGTATGTGATAGCAGCTCAGTGTGTTGGAGCTGAGTGTTTGGCAACTCTCAGACTTTCTATTTAGGTCCAAATTAGGCAAGGTGGAGAGGGAGAAAACCGGGCAGAGCTATGTGGTCTGTGGTGGTACTCTCTAAACACAGCAGATGCACATTTGTGCTACTTAGATTGTCTTTTCACCATCTTGATGAAATCACGTGGAGAACATCTTCAATGTTGTATTAAATGCATATTTTTAAGCAGGTGTCAATAATATAGGTTTCCCAAAAACGATTTCATAGTTTTCTGAGATATATTAAACGGCTATTTAAATTAAATGCAAATCTTGCATTGGTGATTCAGGTGGTTTCAAAAAAAATCACATAATGGATAAGGTTGGAATGAACAGCAGTGGGGTCATTTGGTCCTACCTCCTTTGCTCAAGCAGGGTCATCCTAGAGCACATTGCACATGATTGTGTCCAGAGAGTTCTCAAATATCTCTAGTGATAGAGATTCCACACCCTCTGGGCAACATGTTCTAGTGCATAGTCATCCACACAGTGAAGAAATTCTTCCTCATGTTTGGGTGGAATTTTCAGTGCATCAGTTTTTGCTTCTTGTCTCTTGTTCTATTGCTTGGAACCACTGAGAAGAGCCTGGATCCTTGGCACCTTCCCTCCTGATACTTGTACATTGATGAGGTCCCCTCTCAGCTGTCTCTTCTCAAGGCTGAACAGGCCCAGCTCCCCCAGCTTTTTCTCATGAGAGAGATGCTCCAGTCCCTTCATCATCTTTGCTGCCCTCACTAAACCCACTCCAGGAGTTCCCTGTTTCTCTTGTCCTGAGGAGCCCAGAAATGGACACAGCACTCCAGCTGTGGCCTCACCAGGGCTGAGTAGAGATCAAGATCATCTCTTGAGACTTGCTGGCAATGCTCTGGATTAAACTGTTCAGCTTCTCTAGGTCTTATGTCCTACCCTCTTCAGGTTAAATAGCATTTATCTTTTGTTAGATTCACTGAAGCCTTGGAGAAATAGTTTTTCTCAATACTTGAAAAGGAGAGAGATTTGAGAGCAGCTGCATGAGCAAGAGCTGCATGGTCTAAATTCTGGTACTGCTGATCTGAGATTAATCTTTATGATTTAGGTTTTTTCTTTGTAAAATAGAAGTTAATGATTCTCCTTTCTTTTGTAAAATGCCATGAGGCCTTTGGATGCAGATAGTGCAGACAGTTTTGTTTCCATGGACATATCTATTTCTTGCAAGAAGCATATAAGCTTTTGCAAAAGGCACGTAAACTAGCTGTGCAGAGTATTTTAGCTATTGCTCTCACTGTTAATTCAGGTCTGCTTTCATAGGCTAGCACCCCCTGCATTTTCCAGCTAGTTGTAGGCTGGGTTTTCAAACAAGCTGTGGTGATAAAACCTGCTTTTTTTTTTTCAGTCTCTTTGTTCACATGTCAGTCCTAGTTTGTAAAACACTGAGTTTGGAGGGAAGAAAAAAGGTAATTACACTTCATATCTGCCATTTCTCCTGACACGGAGCTGTACTTGCTAAACTCCGCTGAAGGTGGATTGCTTTATTGCATAGTGTTTCAAATTTATGTATGAATTTCCTTTCTGACTTCCAGATGGAAACCTTTTGTATTCATAGAAGGTACTTTTTGTAGTCTTTCTCTCATCTTATGAAGACACTGGTCAGACCCAATCTATGATGCTGAGTAGATTCCTGGCACAGTAAATACTTCAGCAGATTTCTAGTGAAATGCCAACATGCTGTGCAGTGTGAATGTTGAACTCTGTAGCCTTAACCTGCACCTTTTGAAGCATTGCAAGAGCAAATGCCATAGCATTAATTAGCAAACCCAAATCCCAGCCAATAGCTGTGAAGAAAAATAAAGCTATCTCTGTCAGGGCTTTGGTAGACATGGAGAAATGTTCAGATGCTGCCACTGGGATTATTATAACGAAACTACTTTCCCTTTCCAGGCTTTGGAATATAATACTTCCAGTCTCTAAGTGAGATGATTATTCAGAGTTTGTGATTATGTGTTTAAAGAGTTTGAGATTGGATGAGATGTGCAATGTTTGTGCTTAAAGTAGAAGTCCTCCATAGCTCTTTGTAAGAGAAAAAGAAATGGAATGTCCAGTGCCCTGCACCAACTTGAATTTTTAATAAAGCTTTTCTAACTTTTGAAGTTGCCATTGTTTCAAGAGAACTTGGATTTTTTCTCTCCTCATGTCCCCCAGTGTTGAACAACTGATCCACAGAACCTTGCATAGCATTTCTGCAATAGTGGACAATGCTTCAGCTAAGGGAACATAGCAGAAGGATTGGGACTAAGTTATAAAGTAGAAAATAGAACCATAAAGGAGGCATTCTGCGTTAAAATAAGCATTTCCAGTGCTTAGTTTGCATTTGGACAAATCTCCAAGAGTTGGATCCATGAGTCAATAGTTGAAATGTTTTCAGTTAGATTAGTATGAAGAAAACAACATTATCTAACTCTTCTTGGGAGGAGTTTGCTTGCAGACTTTCCCAGGTTTGTTCATCCTAATAGAAAAATTAGGACACTTAGTTCTTGTCCACAGAACCTGAAAGGTCTGAAACCAGACTCCTCTTTAGTGAAGCTCAAGTCCCTTAATTGCTGTTGCATATCTCAACAAATACGGAAATAACATTACTGTGAATAAGCAGGAAACTCATTTTGCATTCAGTGGAAAACCATGTACTTAGGACTACCTACCTCAGTGGATTGGGCTTTAGATTGAGGTTCTGTATGATGGCCAAAATAGCAGTATATGATATTTCTAAAAAGTGCAGAAGTTACTGACTGCCTTCAGGCATATATGTGGTTATGCTCCTGGAACAGATGGTAGGCTGGTTTTGGCAGCATGGAAGATGCATGCCCTTTCCTGTAACTTGAAAGGAAAAGTTCCAGTGTGAGACATTGCAAGATTGTTTGAGAGAGATGCAAGGACTGTCTGTGCAGAGGGGAGTGGAAAGAGCATGACTGTGAAGGGCAGGGGAGCACAAGTACCATGGAGTTACAAACATGTGCCAAGCAGAGCTATTAGGATTACCTCTAATAATTTTTTGCCCCTGTTCCTTGTCTTTGTTCAATTTATTCCCAGTGTCTTGAGCAGCAGTGCTCCTGGAACCTTCTGAAGGATACTGTTCATTGTTCTTACCAAGTTAGCTTTTCCCCCTGTTCAAGTGCAAACCCACAAGTGAACTAAAGACAGAACTCAGAGATGGTCCATCAGCCTCTTTCAGCATGTCAAAAGCTCACATCTAACAGCCGATTGAATTTAATATAGGGCAAAGCGGTAAAAAGATTCACAGTTGACCCAAGATTTTTTTTTGTTGAAAAAGCTACAAAACCAAATTTTTCATAGAAAATGTGAATTAATTCCTTCAAAATAGGTATATTTTGACTAATAATGTAGTTTCTGCAGTATAGAGATGCATGATAGTACCTCTAGAGCAGCAGGTATTCAGTGGCTTCCAATCTTGGCGCTGTCTGACTGGCAGCCAGACTTCATCCATCTCTCTGATGGCCCATGGCCAGTGACTCCAAGTCTCATTGCCAGGACACACTGTGATGTATCATGAAATACACACTTCAGAAGTCCATTGTTAAGACTGAATTTCAAGGGTCTGATTTCCAGTGATTTTCTCTGGTAACAATTGGCAATATAAATATATCAGTATAATAATAATTTTTACCAAAAAGTCATTTTCTAAAGCTTAAAAATTGTATTTTCTGACAGGCTGTGTGTGCAGCATTAAGGTATTCTAAATCCACATAACTTCAGCTATTCTTATGTATTCTCAAACTCCTTCTGCTATCTCTGCAAGGTAATTGACCAGTGAATGAGTGTGAAACTATGAAAATTAATTTTCAGGCATGCTTAGGGATATTAATCTGAAGAGATGTGGTTATATAGAACTTGCTGAGTGTGGTCCATAGTGCTGTCTTGGTAGTACTTTTTTGGAGTATAGATTACTGGTGAGCCAAGGACATTGAAATTTCATTCACCCAGGGAGGCAAGAGTGGATGATTTTGGCAAATTACGAAGGGGATATAAAAAACCTAAAAAAACAAGCCAAAAACTCCCAAACTGCCACCACCACCTAAATTAACAAAAACTCCAACAACAACAAAACCAAAAAAACAAACCAACCAACAACCCCCCCAAAGCAAACAGAAAAACCCAACAACCCAAAACTCCCAAACCAACTCAACCTGAACCCCAAACCCCAAGCTTCCTCTCCCCCAAAAATCTCTAAAAAAATCCTAAAATTCACACACCTTTGACCATATAGGGCACTGATGAATCAGTGCCTTTGAGTGGAATTGCTGTTTCTCTGTGCTGATCTCTGCTGGATAATAGATCAAGCTCATTTTTCTACACATACAGAAATGTTTTTAAAGGGAGGTGGAGTGGTTAGTTGCTGATCTAGGAAAAGAAATAGTGTATCATCCTCTCTGTTCACCAGGTCCTGCCTGCCTTGGTGAGAGCAGCCCTCCTCGATCAATGTACATGGATAACAGAATCTGGAGATTCTGGCCCATAATTCCTATGAGATTGTGTTTTCTTTTTAGGGATGAGCTAGTCAGTTGGGAAATTACTAGGTACTGCTTGTTCACATTTTCCTTCTAAGTAAGTATTGATGTTGTAGGAAAAGCTGTAAAGATAAAGGCAAGGCTCTTGTAGAAAAAGGGAGAAAGATCTGGAACGGGGCATAGTGGAGCTGAACTCAAGTGCAGAAGAGTTTATTGATAGTTCAGACCCTCCCAGTGCAGTGAAAAAGCCAAATATATTAACTTCTGTGGTCCTTGTTGTTATCTGTCTGTGTTCTCACTTTGCATAGTAATTAACTAGGAGAGCCTTCTCTGTGAGTCTGGAAGTAACAGGAAGCCAAAACAGGTGCACTGCTGTGACCTGACATTCTCATTTGTCACATGGAGGAATACAGAATAAATGCCAGTAGCAAAGGTAACGTTCATGAAGGAAAAATGTCGGTTTTCAGTTTGGTGTCAATGTGACACTTCTCAGACTGCTATCAAAATTAGTATATTAGCAATGCTGCTACAATTGACATGTAAAAGGGCAGGCAGCTGAAGATGGTCATTCTTACTCCAGTCACCTTTGACAGATAACTCCATTGACAGTTGTCTTTTCTAACTTAGTACTTCTGCACGTGTTTTAGAGGATTAATGTGTATTTTTTAGAAATGTGTAAACACCATTTCGTAAGTACATGCTGTGACTGCAGCAGTTTCAGTTATCTGCTTAAGTGCCTGGCTTTATTTTAAGTGCTTCTGGGCTTCAGTGTTACTCTGTGGTAGTGAGTTCCACAGGTTATTATGCACTGTGTAAAAACATTCCAGTTTTCTTGTTCTTGCTATGTGAAGGTGTTACAGATGCTGTAGGATGCTTCATTGTTTCTTGTGTTTCTACCTTATCCTTTCTTCTGGTTAAATCAAGGATATTCTGTATAGAAGTTGTCTCTTCTGTCTCATTATTTTATTCCCCACTCCTACCCCTCCCTGCCACCCTGTGCTGCTAAGAATCATTTCTGTTTCTGCTGATGCCTTCTTAAATTGAATGACCGTATACAAACACACTGTGAATGAAAACTGTTCTGTGAGTTAATGGGATTATGGTAGGGATGTGTGTGTGTGCATTCTGCAGTGGCTGTACACAGTACCTTTGTCCTGCATGAGAGATTTTTAACACTTCTTTAGGGTGAAAGCCTTCCTGTTCTATTGTACTGACAATGTGAATGAACTGGTTTGATATTTAATTTATTCAACCAGATGCATAAAAGATGAAGTATCATAGAGATCTAGATGTTTCATTATCAGAAGACCCTCTTGTTTGTGAGGGGAAAAATGAAGAGAGTTTGCTGAGTCCCAGGTGGCACATACTAGAAACTCTGCCAGACTTTCCTCACAGGCCTTGTGTTAGAGGAAGTAGTAGTGCCATGGAGGTTGTGACTGCCGAGCAAGGGCAGAACTGTGCGTAAGAATCCTTCACCTGTCCAGGTGTGATGGATCCAAAATGCCACGGATGGGTGACGCAAGGAGAGGGGGCTCTTTTGTTTCCCCGTTTTTTGTCTGAAGTACTTGCTCTCTCCTCAGTGGCCACTGACATGTTGCTCCCACGCTGGAGAGGCAGCCCAAGAGCTCGGTGGAGCCGGAGCAGCCGCGGTACCCGCGGGGCTGTGCACGCCTGCAGCAGAGATGGGCGCTGTCATATCGCTGAGATGCTGTTTCAGATAGCAGTCAAGCAGTACAGATTTGGGGTGTAAAGCAATCCTGAGTTGTGTACTCCTTCCCAGAAAATGTCCACAGTGTGCCAATCCTGTCTTTAGAGCCAAGCTCAGAGTGCGTGTTGAAACACGTTTATTTTTGTGCTGTATTGGGCTTTGACTCCTTACAGTCTAGTGCTCTGCATTCTGCACGTGTAGGGGATTAACATGATTGATTTGTGCACAGAAACTATAGGAGTACATACACCCCCACAAACACAATGACTCAATGTATAATTTAATATAGCTCCAGAATTTGATAACCGTTTTAAATAATAAGTGTGTTTTATCTACTAAATCACATTACACTATCCAGCAGATGCACTATGAGACCAGCATACATAATCTGTTGCAGGCTTGATATGTATTGCATGTAATCATATTAATTATTTATAACTTGCCTGTACCTACAGATGTATGTGCAATGAATTTCCTTTGCAGTGAAAGATACTTAATACAGGAAACATGATATTATTATTTAATCCTTCGTGTGGATGACCAATCCTGCATGTAAGGATAGTTATTAAGGCAAATTCTGGGACATGGAAAGATTTGCTTTTTTCGGGCTAATTTCTGCTTAAAATTTTGGACAAATAAGTATCTCGGTGTCCTTTTGCTTCATGTGTGAATACTCTCACTGACCTTCAATAGCATATAGGTGGTGTAAATTGTATGAAACTAGATTAATAAATATTTTAAAATATGTGCAATATTCCAATTCGAAGGTGCTGTTGAAAGGCAGACACCTTCAGAGAAAAAAATGAGTTCACTTTCAGCCCTATAATCTGTCATGTGAGATTAGGTAGTTTATTCCTTTTCTACTTCTCTAAAAGTGGCTTTTTAAAATAAAAATTGTAGTGCTCTAAGTGTTCTTTTATGTCTGGATGAATATTTGAAACTATGGATCTTTCTCTGGCAATCAAAATGTCAGGGGAAGTCAACTTGCATATATAGTGGAAAGGATGGGAAAGTACAAATGATTAATACCTGCATTTCTCTGGTAAGATTTACTGGCCTTTATTTAATGAGGAAGGCAGGGTGCAATTTTGGTGGTAAAATCGGCAGTATCCCATGATGCACTGGGTAAAGATGATGCCAGCAGAAGATTTTTGTATTAATGGTGAAATCAGTCATCAGACAATTTCTTCTTTTTGTTAGAAAAATGTGATTCTAGTGGGTTTTGGATGAATGTTTTAATCTGACATGCAGTTTTAATTTCATTAGTATGCCACATGCATCAGGTACAGGCTTCTGGCAAACTGCAAACTTAGGCAGTACAGATTTTTGAGTTCTGGACAAATATATAGGCTGACTAAAATTTTCTGATGAAAACTTTTAGTGATTGTAATTAAAAGAGAATCTCAGCATAACCCATTTGGAAATGGGCAGTACAGGTGGATGTTTGCTGCCCGTGGCAGCTGGAAAGGAGAACCACCATGATAGCCCCTTTTGGAGGGAGAAGATTCAGAAAATTCCTTTCTATCTGAGATGAAGATGGTTTGGATAAGGACTGTTTGCCATCCTTTCATCTCCCCTTCTCTCATTGTTTCCGGAGTATTTCCTTCTTGATAATGTTATCACTCAGCTTTTCTAAATAAATGCCCTAATTAAAACTCAGTAGCAGCTATGTGTGCTGAAATGCAGGAGACAGTGCCTGTCAGTAATGGCAGGGAGAAATTGCACATAGATGTTGTTTGCAGAATTTAACTTATTATCAGCTACTTAATACAACTTCTTGCAAATGTCTAGAGAGAATAACAATCTTCAACAAAAAAATTATCCACAGTCTGCACATCACTTCTGCCACTTTGTCTCATGCAGAAAAAGCCAATATAACATCTTCTTTCTCTTTCCATTTCTTCAATCATATCAATAGTTGGTGCTATAAAACTGCAAAGTCTTGGCTGATGCTTGTGTTTCATTGTTCTTTCTGATGCAGTAGAACTGCAAGTATCATGTCTGCAATTCCTGTGCTGCTGATTATTAGGGAGATCTCCTTTTTTTTTTTGTAAGCAGGGTCAGAGAATTGTAGTTTCCTGTGGGTGTTATTTTCAAACATTTCCCGAATGCTCACATTGTATCATATTGGTGAAGTACGCACAAATTTAAATGATGAACTCTTTAGCAGCTGTAATTTTGGTAATATACTCTTTTCTCAGAATACTCAGAAAATAACCAGGAATCAACTTTTGCAAGGGAAGATAAGAACTGATTATCCCAGAAATAGACTCTTGAACCAAAAGAGTCCAGAAAAATCAGATCCACATATTCTGAGATTTGGATTTATTTGGGATTATTTTGTTTCTATAGTATGCATCATGTTAAGATCTGACTGTACTTTGCAATTCAAATACCCAGGTATTAATTTTTCTGAATTTCATAAATGTTTTCTTTATTCTCACCACTTTTGTTTTTCCAAGTTCTCTTGGACACCAGCTTCTTAAGCATGTAGTAGTATTTAGGTAACTATATATAATAGAGGTGCATGTGTCATACTGGTGACTGATCTGTGTGAAGCTCTGATAACTGTATTCATGGCTTTTGGGCAGCAATTCAATATTTTTTATACAAATTACTTGACATTCTTTGCCTTGTTACACTTGCTTTGTTATCCCTTTGACCTTTGCCCAAATGTTTCCAAGGTATCTGTTGAAGGAAATCTCTTATTTCCATCAAGTAAGAGAAGAGCAGAAGATACTTCTAAAGCATATGTACTCAAATTCACATATTTGTTAATCTGACTGTGTTTTTCACGGCACTTTTCCAGCTCTGCTTTTTGGATGACAGTCATTCTTTGTGCCAGCACTGCTGAACTCAGATATCAGGGCACTTTCTCTGTTATGACATGGAGCAGCAGTTGGCACAGCATCATTTCAAGACACATGTTCTTTCCAGGAGTACTCTGGCTGCCAACATGTGTGTTTGCTAAACACTTGGCACACAGGGAATGTTGTAATGTACCAGATTTACTCGCAGAGGCAGCAAAGCAGCCATATGTCACAACACAGACAGTGTGGGTTATGAGTAAAATCTTCATAGTGATTAATAATCCTGTGTGGAACTACTTGGAAATCTTGTTCTCTCCTGTAGCACAGGCTGCTAATCAGAGCAGCTTCTACTGAGGCAGAAGCAGGCTGAGATGACCATGCCAGCACCTGGATGCTGCACTGAGTTTGCAGCTCAGTGCCATATGATGGCTTTGATAAAAAACAGCTTTTGTGACAGACAGAGGTTATAGCAGTTCTGTCAGCTGAGCTTTCCTCCAGCCACTGCAGAGCTTGTTTCAGCAAAAAGTTGTTCTTTGCAGAGTTCAGTCTTGGGGTCCCACTGGTTCCCAACACAGCTCTGATTCTTAAAAATACTGCATCTTTCACCTCATTGGTATTGCTTGCATTTTCTGACCACCTTTAGAAACATCAGGAAAACCAGTCTTAGATGTCTGCAGTGCTTTAAACAATACGTGTGCACTGCAAATGTGTGGAGTCGTCATTGCTCGGGGATCACTGTATGTTGGATGCTTTATGAAGTTTTATAATGGTGTCTTTATTTTTTAAAGGACTACAATAGAGACATTCACTGTAACTTTGGCAGAAAATCCTTTGGGTAAAATAACGTCTGTAAGAAATGCAGACCCTCTAAGACTCCTGCAGTGACAATACTTGGCTATCTGAAACAGAGTTGCTTAGGAAGGATTCTCATGTATGAACCTGGATGTTTGAGTTTTCCAAAGACGAAGGAGTGGGGTTTGTTTCTTGCAATCTTAGCTTTGTACCCACTTGTACAGTGAATTAGGAGGCCTTGGCCTGTCTGAAACACTGTTGTTTGTGTTGCTGTTTGAAATTGCACCACTGAAATGCTTCTCCTGAGACAGGAGGATCAACTTCTTCCTGATTATTGTAACTGGGCTATAAAATCAGGAAAGCCTATTTATCTGGACATAATTTTATGCTATTCAGTGTGTAAAGGTTGCTCTGCTCTGTGTTTCTTTAAATTTCAGAGGCAGAAGATACTCATGTCAGGCTCTTGCCTGCCTGTTACTAAATTATGCTGTTCTTTTTGCATTTCCACAAATGCCAACTGCTATCCATATCTAATTTTCTGGACTCCCCCGTGTTTGCCATGGCAATCAGCAGCTCCAGGAGCGGCTGTGAGTAGGGCAGAGGAGAGTGTTGAGACATGAGACAGCTGGATTGGCTGGGGGTGAGGTAATGCAATGCAGTGCAAAGGGACACGAGGACATATCTGGTCTGTAAGCTTCACTGGCTTGTGCCTGTAGGAATAGATTGGGCTATGCACATCTCTAGGTAGTAGAGACAGGCTTGCAGTTGCCAGAGTGCATCTGTAAAAAAGATATTTATGACTACTTTTCTCTGAAAGAAATACAATTTTAGACCTTCTCCCTTTGTGTTGCATAATTTCTTAGTGTTATTCTCATTTTTAGAAGTTAGAGCAGCTGAAGAAAAAGGGGAACTTAGCTGGGAATAATCATACAGCAGGGGAAAAGTGGTCGGAGCACAGGCTGGAACTTGCGTGTTGCAGATATGTTTAAAAGGGGATTACTGCTTCAGTGCTTTCATCAGGAAAGGATCTAGTTCACTGTAAAGGAGGATGTTAGCATACTCAGGAATTTTTTTAATCACCCAAATGTAGGCAGAAAATGTAGTCCTTGCCTTCCACCGATCTGTAGCAGAGCGCTCTTCTGCATAATTAGTGACTTTGAGGAAGCAGACTGAAGTGCAGTGTACTTGCTGCAGCCCTTGGCTGCAGGGCTGCCATTTTCCTTTCCCTTCAGCTGCACAAGAGAAATCAGCTTGAGGGAACATTGTCCAATTGCCTGAGCTTGCCCAGGGCCTGAGTCGGTGGCCGTGTGGGACTGTGACACACAGCTAAGCAATTTTCATTCTATCCAAGAGAGGGCACATTAACAAGGTAATTATAGCACATTACTTCAGCAGGGACACATCAATTTTAATCCTTGAAGTGTCCTAGTGAAGTAGATAAGTGAGTACTATTAGGCCTGTTTTACAAAAGGAGAGACTAAATTAGCAGCTGAAATGATTTGTCCATGGCAAGAGCTGCAGGTGAAGAGCAGGGACTAGGGGAGAAGGGTCTGGTTCACAGACCCCATCAGGTAACCCTCCCTCTTGACCTTGGAGATCTCTCCATTAGTTTGAAGCCACACCACTCCATCTGGAGCAGAGGAAATGGGGAAACTGAATGCTTTGTTCAGTTACATTTTCCCCTTCTTTTTTTCTGCTGGCAAATTAATTGTAATGTTATTGACGTATCTTAATTTGAAATTATTGATTAATCTCTTTTGGCAAATAAACCTTTGCTTGTAAACAGGTCATCAGAAGTACACTGGATTGATGCTGCTGTTACAGAACTGGGTATGTTTTTGTGTAGAAACAATTAAAAAGTCAAAAAAGGGTTCTCTTCTCTTTGTAGAATATTTAATTGTTCGATAGGAAAGCCTCTACAGTGCAGAGCTGTGTTTTACCAAAAGGTAAAAGGGAGCCATTGTAAGAGAGCAGTTTTCATTGTTGTTAATTAGATGTTCAATTTAAATTGGTCTTCATTAATTTTTAAATATTTGCCCCCAAAATACTTATTTTAACCCTCAAAAGAATATTTCTGAGGAAAAACCTTATATAAGGAGATGCTTGCAGTCTATTTCTTCCCCTTTGTTTTCCTATATCTTCAGGGCAAAGTGTTAATGCACAGTTCATGTTATGCTACAACTTTGTACCACTAACCAGTTGTCTGATAGACAAGTCTGAGACTGTGATTTCTCAGCCAGATGATAGCATAATCTTATGAAAAAATGGTGCTTGATACTGGGCTTCATACTTACTTATGGTAGTGTTGCAGGATTAACCATTGTTATCCCTGTGTTTCGTTCATATAGGAAGTAAACCTACTGTAGCTGCAAGGCATCACTAGAGGATGTACCTTTGCCTGTGCCAGATTAAATATGTGCTTCTACCCACAGTCCTAGACTTACCACCTCATTTGACATTTAAATAGTAGGCTCTATATGAAATTAGAACTTATGTGAAGAAAGCTGGGGGGGGAGTATCAGATCAATTCTAAAAGACTCAAGCCTTCATCAAAACTTTTGTCTTTGGTACTTGGGCTGGTTGTTACTAACACATGGAGTGCAGACTGACTGTGGGGCTAGGATTCCTTCCCACCCTTTCAGTACACATGGAGGACTCTTTGAGGAGTCGTGATCTTCTACTGGCCTGGTCCTGACAATACCTTTCCTAGAGCTGAAGAGAGATTTCAGCCCCCAGAAGGGCCATTCAGACCCTTGTTCTCTTGCACTAGGTGACTTGCTGTGGGTGTGTTCACTGCACTAACAGAAGCAGAGTGAAGGGTCAGCCATGGGACAGTGCCCTGAGTAGGAGACTTGGCCCCTTCCACCACACATGCATCAGTGCTTAGCTCTGCATGGTAATGTAGGACATATCTGTGAAACCCTGTATAGCCTCCACCCCAAATTTGTGTCTATAAGGTCAGCAGGGGCTCATCATGGTGAATGTGAGAAGCCCTTTACTATTACTATTAGGTGTTTATGTCTTTTTTTTTTTTTTTTTTAGCTCAAGTGAGGTTCATTTACTCAAGAGTAAAGACTGAAATGGGAGAGGGGTACTGAAGACTGATTATTCTGGGTATTATTTCTGGAATTAAGACCTCAACAAGTGTGTGTGTGCTTTCTGAAGTCTTGTTCTTTAACACTAGGAAAAACTAAGTGTCAATATTATTGTTTTGCAATGGTACGGGCAATTTATCTCACAACACTTTTAAATGGCTCAATACCAGAGTCTTAATTTTAATAAAAAGATGACCAAGTGATTTAACCATGTCTGTACATCAGGTTCATGCCAGATTTAAGATAAGATATGACAGAAATCTTGTGAAAACTCAGATGTCTGAGATTTGGATTCATGACTCAGGCCTTCAGAGCTCTGTTCTCAGTGTCAGGTTGGTCTGTCTTCAGCAGTTGCATATCAGATTGAAAGTGTCTTTCCCAGTTTTCCTTTGAGCATTTAATTTGGGTATGCCTACTTTTGTTCCAATACATTAGAATCTCTGAGGACTCCAAGGGTAATGCTTTTTACAATTTGCAAGTATATTTGCTTTATGTCCTGTAAATAAATAGTGCTTTTTAAAAATCTATTTTAATCCATGCCTATTTTTTCTCTTTCATGATAAGCATATAAAAGTCTCATCTTGTTGGAATTTGCAAGTACTGAAATAATGAATACTGAGAATATTTTATTTTCCATGTCTTTGGTTTCAGTGCAGCCCCTGCTGTGCTATTAATATAGCACTTTTGCCAACTATAAAAATAAAAACAAATGCATATGAAACCTTGTAAGATTCTGTTTCTCTTTTCTTTCTAATGGAAATTAAAATACCTGCAGCAAATCAGAATCACACCTGAGAGTCTAAGTTTGTATTAAACCCCAGAGCCTTTGGCTCCTCTAATATCCTGGTTATGTAAAATGCAGTTTAAATGCAGAGAAATGCTTTTCCTTGTGTTGTGGTGACAGTTCTGGACCTGATCTGAATCTGCAACTGCTGACAGTTATGGAAGAGGATGAAGTTAATTGACAAGTCAGCTTGAAAACAAAGGTTCTTTGAAGATTTAGAGGAGTTAAAGGACAGAAGGAGAGGGGTAAAACCAAGCTGTCCCTGGGCTCTAATGAATGTAAGTAGTGTATATTAGAAGGGTATTTTAAAGCTGCTACCTGGAATAGCTGGATCATTTCATGTTTGTTGGGACAGCAGGTCTGGATTTGCTGTGGATGGTACCAGTTGGCATTTGAAGATCTTGTGCTGCATCAGATCACTATGGGGGCTGACAGCTTGCTGGTGACTGGACAGGGTCCTTGTCAGCCAGGACGTGTCCCTCTGGCTCCAGAGTGCAGCTACACAGCCTGGAGAGAGCAGGGAGGGAAGGACAGTCCCCAGCCCTGTGTCCTGGCGTACTCGGGACCCTGACTTGTCCTTGTTGGACATTCTTTTCTTACTAAAACAGACTCCCTTTGCTGAGTCTCCTGCATGTTTTTGTATGTCAGTAATATTCAAGATAGGCCACTGTACCTGAAAGGAGATGCTTTTGTGAGGGCCACTATCTTTATAATGACTGAGTTGGATTCTGCAAAGAGGAGCTTCCTCTGTTCATAAATCCCCACAGAACTGTGCTTTTGGCAAGTCCCCATTGCAGGCCTGTCCTCTCCTGCCACACCAGAAGAAATGCTGTGTGCTCCAGTCTCTGGACCCCCCAGATTATCCTGACTGGTTTTGCACCACAAGGACTCAGTGTTGCATGGTCTGTGCTTCAGATCCCAAGGACAGCTTAGGAAGTGATGCTTCATGGTAAGGCACTAAATGCTTTGTCTTCATGTTTGTACTAAACAAAATTGCAAACTTGTATCCAAATGATGGGCTCTTTTCACAGTATGTCACAATAATCCCCTCTGCTTACTTATATCTTGCCTTTTCTTTTAGACTATCTTCTATTTGGGTTCCAAATTTTGTCTTTGTTTTATGCTGCCACTCACAATTGTGTATAAGGTCCCACTCAAGGAAGCTAGTATTAGGGTGTCACAAGTAGAAGATTCCTGGGAACACTAGAAATGGCCATTTTTTTCCTGTAGAATATGTTCATTTGTATTTTTTTCCAAAGGCAGACAAAAGAAAAATGATTTTATAGGAAATGGGAAGGGGAGGTGATGAAGAATTGACTTTTCTTGTCTCTTTATCATTTTGCCTGTTAAACATTATTATTGCTCTTATGTGGCTTCTAAACAGTTCTAATTAGGAATTATGCTAATAAAGTCTGTTGTGACATGGAAATGCACTTCATTGCTTATATGCCTCATTACTGTGTTTTAGTACTCTGCAAAATACACTATCCCTTCCTGGGGCAATGTGGAGTAGGAAAGAATAGGAAAGGAGAGGCTTCAGTGACAAAATGTTGCATCTGGAGGACTCAACCTTCTTTCCCAGCTCTGCAGTTGAATGACTTGACCTACAAACAGGAAAGGCATGAGGAGTGCTCAGCACCACGGATGCTGAGGTTTGAAATCTGTTCCTGAATAGTCAAAACTGAGGCCACATTTCTTAAAAAAGCTGTCTGTGATACTGTGCTCTGCTCTTCTCACATTTCTGCCCCTTGGACCTGTATTTTTGTGAATTGAGCTGTCCCACCTTCTGTTGGAGTATTGAAATACTCAAAGTTGGATCCTGTTTTGATGCACAGAAAAGCAGGCATGTTATTGGCAGAGTGATGTACACCATTCCTTGACCAGTAGTAGGAATCAGATTTAGGAATGCCATCACCAGGAGCACTAGCCCCTTAGTGCCAGAACTAAAGAGGTACCTTTGTGGCAGCCTTTGGACCACTGAGGATTTGATCCTCAGCTATGTTGCCTTGTGTAAATGAATGCAAATAGTTAGAGCCAAACATGACACAACCATTTTTCACTGACTGAATTGAGACAGTAGGCTGTAGGAAGAAAACAGATGGGTATTGTTCTTTGGAAAAGAGAGAGTGGGGGAAAATAAAGATGCAAAGATGTCCAAAGATAGATATATCTTTCTTTCTTTCCTTGAAATTTAAGTACTAGTTTTGTTTGCCTGAAAGCTTTCCACAACGAATCTCTGAGTTAGAAATCAATACTTTTGATTAAAAACTGTTACTGAATAAATATGATCTGTCTGTAGTATCTAGCAGATAGGTTTCTTCTATATCTTTGTTACCTTTTTTTTGTTTTGCAGCTCAGTGGAGTTGTTTGGTGTTGCTTGTCTGAATGTATTCCTTAACTCAAATAGGACAGTTTAGGCAGGTTCTGGGAACCAGTTTATCTGTGCTATATAAAGCGATTTTAATCACAGTCGGCACAATTCTAGAAATTCCTTGAAATGACCACAGAATTGTTTGTGAGAGCTCTGCAGGATAATTTCCCTCTTGCTTTCCCATTTGTCTCAAGACCTGCTCTGTCAATGCCCTTGTAATACTCTTAGCTGACCAGAGATTACATTAAAACAAAATCTCTTAATGTAAGAGATTATATTAATATTTCTTTCTTCCCTTTAGCTTCCCTGACTCATTGAACCCAAAACTAGTATCATTGACCTAACAGATTAAACAGTTCATTAGCATTCATATTTTCAATCGTGTATATTAGCTGTTTGTTTCCACTACTGTGTGCAAAATTCTCTTGGACTATAAAGATGACTTTGATCAGATACTCTAAACTGAGGCATCCCCCAGAGAAAAAAGTTCCTGCAAATCCAGTGTCAGTCTGGTACTCTGTGGTGCTTAAGATAGTTCCACATTCAAAAGCAAAAGGTTATGAAAGTGGATAGAAGCTAAATGAAGGAATAGCATGTAAGCAATTCAGGCAGAACTTTTTTCTTCAATGTGGGACAGTCAGAAATTTTAAAGAAAGCAGTAGTCAGCAAGGTAAGAAAATATACATGAAGAGCAGTTCTAGGCAACTGCTATAGAGAAAAGTAGCAGATGTCAGTGGCGGGAAAGATCAACAACATTGTGCCATTCCAATGTCACTTGAGGAGTTTCTTTAGAATCTGCTTTTAAAATTTTTTTCAAGTTCCAGAAGGCCCAGAGTGGGAAAACATCAGAGCAAGGGGCTCTGATGAGGAAAATGACAAGATATGGGTACACTGCAACTCGGAGATGAGGACTTACATATTAATACAATGATGCACTTGGATCCTTTGTTTTTACTGTATCTTAATATGGAGCAAGGAGAGCTAGACAAGTCTTGAGAAACAGTGACTTTTAAATGGCTTCTATAAATCCAATATTTGAATAAAGGAAGAAGACTGCTTCACAGTCAGGTACTGAAATTGTTTGTACTAGCAAGTCACTGGAAGACCATGCCGTGGATCATTGCAAGGTTTTTAAAATTTTTAAAACAGTAGTTTCCTACTTGAGTGTTGAGAAGTTTATTTGTTAGGTGATGCTGGACAGCATGAACAAATAAATGAGAAGATTCAAAGAAAAGTATTGAGAAATCAGGGGGGTATGGAAAAGAGGGTGCTCTAAGCTAAAAGGAAGCAGCAAATAACAATATTAAAAGTTAAGACTAATCAGTGTTGCTGAGTTTCTTGGTGTTACTTTTGTACCAGTATGTCTTCAGTTTCACGTGCACTGAGACTAAACAGCAAGAGCTGGGACACTCCACTGTAAACCAGGGTTGGGTCTGGGCATCTGTGCATCTTTGGCTTGCAACTTCCTAGCAAATGTTTGACTTTGTTGCTTCGCAGTTGTTTGCTGTTGCAGTCTGGGGGTTTGGGGCAAAGGGACAGGACAGAGGTTTAAGGGAGGTATAAGGTTTGTACTTTGAGAAACATAATCTGAGGATGGACTGGCATGCTGCAAATCAGAATTCAAGGCAAATGTAGGTATCACCTAAAGAACAAGCTGCTTTGTGAAAAGCTGAACACTCTCAATGTCTGACAACCTATCTGCATCATGAATTCACCTTTGAGGAGTATATGTTCTCTGAGCATCTTCAGCCTTAATCATAAACATTGCACACCAAACAATTCCTTTTGGTATTGTGATATTGATGTAGAGGTGTGGCTTTCTGCAAGTTCAGGGTGTAGCAGTGAATACTCCCATTTAATGTTAGGGAGTTTTGAAACTCCAAAAGTGCTCTTGGTATGTATCTTAAGGCTGTGATTTACTTCTTGGGCATCCCATTATCCTTGTCAGCTTGAGTGGGATTATTAGTCTTCTTTTCATGTTTATCTGTTTAGGAGGATATATCTCAGCAGACCTATGGCTCAAGTATTCAGTGGCTTATCGAGGAGCTGTGACTCCATCATTTTGTGTGTACATCCAAGCTGCATGATAAGCATTGTGCAAGAATTGTGCAAGTCAGCCCTTTGACAGAGAGTTAGGAGAGACAGAGCTAGGATATGTCAGCAAGACCTTTATCCTTGCAGTTTCAGACTGCACGAAGTACTGTCCTGGCTATCTCCAAGCTGGATTGCCTGGTTGTCTCTGCTAATCATCTGAGCATGTGTGGGAATGTTTCCTGGCACTGCAGCTGGCCATTGCAGGATGGTCTGTCTGTGCTTATAAACATGCAGAACAAGAAGGTTGTATGAAAACTGGGCATTGGGAATGGTCATGGACATATCCTAACCCCCAAGTTGTGCTCAGAATAATTTGTAAGACTGCTAATTAAATGAGAAAATTATATTGGAGAGAGTTCCAATAGTTTAGAATTGCAAACTACCATGTTCCAAAGTCTAGGAGAACATCCTGGCTCCATTTCATTTGTTAATGTTGGTATACAGTCTATTAATTTGACTTTCACCATGTCAGTCCATTTCTCCAATGTTTCTAAAACCCTCTACAAGCAATTCAGAAAAACAAGGCCCTCAAGCAGAGATAAATAGCTTATAGTAATGTAAGGAAACTGAAAATGCTGTTGGAACTGGACTGCTTAGTTCTGATGCTGTGTGGTCAACACTTGAAACAGAAGTTTCTCATACTGGTGATTGCGATGCCACTGGAGAACAGATGGGCTCTCCCAACCACTGCAGGTATGCTGATTGTGGATCTAAAGCCAGCATTGTTAGAGAACAAATCTATGCTAGATGCAGGGTTTGAAGTTGCCACCATTAAGGAAATGGTGCGGGTAGCCCCCAGTGCGTATTTCCTCTAAAGAAACTCTGTGTTAAGAAGTTATGAGAATGAAATGAGATCTCTTTCATCCAGTTTGCTGTGTAGATGTCTCCTATCCACTTCCCTGTAGGGAACATCTTTATATTTGAAGCAGGAAAATGGTGAGCGAAGTTATCTGGATTTCAGCGCACATGTGTGGCAGCAGCTTGCTGCAAAAATCTTATTGGGAAAGAGAGGCAAATCCAATCTCATTGAGCTTCATGTTCCTGATTAGTATTTTAGTAATATTAATGCTCATCAACCTGCTACATGGTCTTTGAGAGGATTAATTAATCATTCTTCTAATAGCCTTAGAGATGTTGCTGCAGAGATACTAGAAAGAAAGGGAGGATTGCTATCCTTATGGGACAGAGGGTGTAGGGAAAGAAGGGCAGAGTGATGAAGGAGCAGTTGCTAGAATCTGTGAAAGTCAGAGCAATGTCTGTGTGCTTGGCTGTGGGCCCCTCTGCATATTTAAGAGGGTTTTTGAAATGGCTGTCTCTGTGGTGCTTGGGTACAAGTGACCTGCCCTGCCCTTGCTTGTGTCCC
Organism: Muscicapa striata striata; assembly: GCA_030060385.1. Taxonomy (NCBI): domain Eukaryota; kingdom Metazoa; phylum Chordata; class Aves; order Passeriformes; family Muscicapidae; genus Muscicapa; species Muscicapa striata. Next base: position 7,152,055 of record JAREIS010000007.1, on the reverse strand, counting down.
TCCGCTGTTTGTCTTGGTCCTTTGCTCTGCGTGCTCCTGCCTCCGCTCGCGCGCATGCACCGCTCCGCTCGCAGCCAGCTTCACCAGAAAACAAGCGTGTCTCCATGGGAACTGAGAGACAGCTGAAAAATGGCAGCTAAATGCAGCTGCCCCTCATTTAATATCGACTCTGGCACTGACAGAACAGATAATGGGCAATAACACACCATTATGCTGCGGGGAAATGAAATGCTTCAGCAGACGCCTGTCATGCTGCAGGGATTTATTTGTTACTGTACCAGCAGAGATTTCTCTCCCCTTCTGTCTATCACTTTCTCTCATTCCCTCTTCTTTTTCTCATTCTTTCCCTTTTCTGCCTGTTGTCACCACTTGGCCCTTTTGCTTTCCTCTATATCTTTGTATTCCTTCTTTCTTATTTTTCTCCTTTCCCCACCTTTTTCCCACTTGCTTTCTCTATCATGTTCTCTGGTTTTATTGTTCCTGGTGTTGAAAATGTCTATTTCTGAAGCCTAAGGGTTTTGTGGAGCTCCAAGCATTTTGCACCTTTCAGACATCCCATGATCTTCCTAGTGCTTCTGCCTTTTGTCTGTGTGCACGTCAGTATGATTCTAGTAAGGATGAAGTTTACTGGATGACCCTTCTACCAACGTACTTCTGTAGGCTGTGTTTTAATTTGGCAAATAGAACACAACGTAATGAAAGTTTTTGATGGAAAGGTAGAGGAAAGTGCCAGTGGGAGGGATGTACTGCTTCTTGTGGTGCCAGAGTTTGTGACCACAGAGTGCCCAGATGTTGGACAGTTTGCATCTAGGTTGTGGTTCATGTTGGTTTCTAAATAATTCCTAATGTTGTGACTCTTGCACATCTTAATTATTCAGGGTTAGTTTCACTTAGTAACTGCTCTGAGTTTAGTTTCTCTAAATGTCCTGCTTGTGCAAATCTGAGATGAGAACAGGGGCATTGATGATAGCAAGTGATCCTCTCTCAGGATTTTAAGACCCCTCTGTCCCTCTGCAGATAAAGCTTTGAACTAAACAATAAATGTTCAGGTACCTAACTTTTTAGCTGGAAGAAATGGAGACCTGTGAAACTCATTGCTTGGACTCCAAGGCTGCTCTGACATCAGTAAAAGGGCTGTCTGTGGATACAGCTCATGCAGGCAAAGGCATGCTCTTTTCAGTACAGCCTATCTCCTCCACATTTTCTTGCAAAGAGCCATTAAATCCTCATGGACCTATAGTCATGTGGGTGTAGCTGCATCTCTGGGAGTGACCTTCACAGATCATGAGGGTCTAGACATGCATTTGATGGGTAGAGGAGCTATCATCTCCTCCCACAGAACATGCACCATCTTGCAGTATGGGCTCCCAATCCCATGAGGTGGCAGAGCTCTGGCAGCTGCCAAGTCCCTATTTACTGTAGCTAACTTTGTAGCTATGTCCAGAATCACATCACATCAATCCCTGTCTCATACTGGTGTCCTGGAAAACAGGCCTGATGCCAAGCCTGTTTGACTTGACTTGCTTGTACTTATGACTTTATTAACCTAGTTATACAAAGAGGTCATTTGAATACAGATATGCTTTATAAATTCTTTTGTTAGTGTGCCTGGGCCCTTATGAAAAACAAAAAACAAACAAACGTACTAGTAAAGTTGTATTTTTGGTCAGTGTAATGACATCTTCACTCATGATTTTGTCATTGTTGATATGATGATTACGGGGACATATTGGATGGATTTTTTGTACACCCAGTTGGTGTCTGTGCCATTAAATCTTAAGGTAGGAGTCGGCCTAAATTCTCTAAGTGATGTATTACACACATTTTGCCATATGGATCTAGAATAGGATCATTCTTCTTTTCCCTAAGTGTGATGGAGTGAGCAAATCTAGCTAAGCAGATTTTTAGAAAGCAAATTTTGCAAGGACTCATTGCAATGCAGTTTTAAGCAGTACTAATCTTACAGACCCCCTTGTTATTCTGGGACAGCCTTGTTGTTCTAACCCAGTCTTTGATAAAATACATTGATTATCACTTGCAAATCATCTACATTTTTGGTACTTGGATAATTTTTGATTTAAAGTTCCAGGGCTATGGAATAAGTTACCATTGCTTGAATCCTATCAGTTTGCCAGAAATATTTACATCTCTGAGTAAAATCTGGCTCCTAAGTTTTCAAAGTTCATCAGCCCTCACTCTGATTTGTGACAAATCAGGGCAGGGGAATCTTTAATACAATAGCAGGTAAGATAATGATTGCTAGGGGAAAGTGGATCATGAGAAAGAAGGAAAGATTCTTTTGGCTTATGTCCTGGTACACCTGCATATCTCTGCAGAGGAGCTTATTTAAGCAGAATATTTCCAAAATATCACCATGCATCCTAAATACCTGTTTTTATTGGCTTTTTTACTGCAAATGTAGAGCGTGGTCCTCAGAAGTACTCTTAGGACTCATAGATGAAATAGGCAACTTTGAAACATGGCAGCTTGATGTGCAGTTGAGCAGTAAAATAACATTCACCCTCACTGATACTTTGGTTATGTTCCAGTAGACTTTGGGACAAGCTCTTAGGCAGCTATGGGTTTCCCAGTTTTTCACCGCTTTTTCCAGTGTCTTTAAAAGTAATCCCTGATGTAAGATATTGAAACAGTAGGAAGGTGATTTCTGCTTTAGGTTTCAAAGAAAGCAGGTTGGAGTCCAAAAATCCTTAATTGATGTAATCCCACCATTTCTCTCAATTAGGAGATTTTTAAGTATAAAGGCTATTCAGAGCTCTCTCTCCACAGTTGAAATGACAGTGAACTGACCCCCATTTCAGTTGCATGCCCTGCCAGCTTCTTGAGCCATGGTGCTTATTAATGGAATAAGCAAACATGGAAGTGTCTCAAGGGTTTTTTTTCCTGTTTTTTCTCCCCCCCCCCACTCTCTCAACAAACCTGCAGTCATTAAGTGCCATCATGAAAGAGGAATCAGCTTGTTAAAAAGAAAAGCTCTGATTTTTAAAAATTTTTCATTTATGAAGAATCCCATCAGGAGCAGGCTATGATTAATACACATAATTGAAACAAATTGCAGCTAACTGCAGAAAAGTGTCTCCCAGCTGCTGACAGAAGGAAATTGCTGACAGCCTTTTCCCATTCAATGAAGAGAAGAGAGGGAGGGAGAAGGGAACCCTGCCCAGCCCATGCAGGCATATGGCCGCAGTGTGCGCATGCACGCTCCAGAGCCCGTGTGCAGCCGCTGCACCCTTGTGCAAGGCTCTGCATGTCACACATGCCACACGTGCAGGTGCAGACCCAGCCTGGCGTGCACTCCTAGGGACTGTACCTGTGTGCTTGCAGGATCCCTCGTGCCTGGGTGCCTGCCCTGCTGAACAGGCTGTGTGCCCATGTGCAGGGTGACAGTAGTGTCAGGTTAGTGAGAGCTGCTCTGGAGGCAGCGTGTGCCCCAGCACAGAGGAGGCTCCAGCTGTAGGTGTGCTTGCACACGTGAAGTTGTGTTCTCACATGTGAAACAACAGAGACTGTCTTCTACAGGGAGCCCTTCCTCTAGCTTCATATTTAGGAGGATAAGGCAAGCTCAGGTCTGGCTTTTAAAATATCTTCCATCACTAAAGATTCTTCTGTCCCTTTCACCTTTTGTTTTTTATGCTCCCTATCTGTTTAACAGCCTAAACAGAAAACAGACTCTGGAGTTGAGTCTGAAACTGAGAGCCATCTTTGATTGAAGTGCCATACAGATGGCTAATGGGCATATATCAGAGCTTTGTCTGGCTCAAAAAGTTGCTCTGGAGAAGAATTTAATATCCATAGTTCATTCAGTTGCTGGCTTCTGCTAAGGCAATCAGTGACTGGGTCACACTGATAGTTTTGGGATATGTGTTTATCACGTATGTGCCGTTTATAGCTTGCCCATCCAGTGGTGTGCTCCCACACAGGCGTGTGACTGCTTCAGAGCCCCAGAGCCCTGAGTGGGCCACAGAAACACTAGTCAGCAGAAGGCAAGGTTAGAGACTTCTCTAGGAGATTGTTACTAAGATCTAAAAAACTGGCTGGAAAAATCTGCAATGAGGTTGATGCTTTGATACTAACTGGACATATTTTCTTAAAGATGATATTTTCATCTGTTGATTTTATATTCTGAGCTTTTATTCATCACTGTGTAAGGGTGCTTTTACTTTTTTAGAAGCAAGCAGGAACATCAAGTGTGAATTATTTTCCAATGTATCTGCCCTTAAAGCTGATTGCTACGGTGTGATGCCATTTGGTAAAAAAAAAATCATCTTGTAACTTTTCCCATTAAAATAAAGCCATGAAGTCTGTCTGTAACCACATGCATATTATAAGTGTTATAAAGATAACTTTCTTGAACTGGTCCCTAATCTGTTATTCCCTCTTGCTCTGTGCTGGTGTTCAGTGTAAACACATCAATAAGAAGCAGTTACTAAACAAACATTCCTTTATCAGAGGTGTATGACAATCCCAATGGAAGCCTAACACCTCAGGCAGGCAGATGCAGCAGTAGGAAAATAACTGATTAACTCAGATGTTACAGGTTATGGATTGTGTTTATGAGTTAGTGATTCATAGTAGATGCAGCCAGGGAAGTGAAGGAGGGCTGGAGCCACTGACATTTGAAGTTCAACCTAGGAAATTGTGCATTCGTCTCTAGCACTATTCAGGGAGCTTTGGAAGAGTCTGAGAAGAGTTCAGTGAAAAACCTAAATGCTGAAAGAATTTAAAATAGTACCAGGTGGGCAGTGCTGGAAGGGAGATAGCTGGCTTAGATTATTACCATAATAACAAATCACTCAGAAACAAGCTAGACTGAATTTGCCTGTTAAAAAAACAAATACATGTATTCTTTTACTTCTAAGGGAAAGCAAACTAAGCTAGTGTATTCACACTGAGGCATGAGCTGCCTTGTGTTTTCTAAAGGGTAGGATGATGCATGTGGGCAGCTGCCATGAAGGAGTGGATGTGATGGATGTATTCCATATGCTTGCCTAGTGCACAGAGACACAAGTGCCCCACCTCTCAGTCAGGGTTACTCCTTGATGTACAGGAGCAACATTTCCCATTGCTGTAATGTCTTTTTGCCCCTTGGAAACTCCCCTTGCAGCTAAGAATGGTCATGTCCCAGCTGTGTTTTAGTCCTCAGTAGTTCTGGAAGTGTTGATGCAGAGCTGTACATACAAGGTATGTTCTACTCTGGAAAAAGTAATTGTTACAACCAGTAGACAGAGTTCTATTTCAGAGGTGAAAAAGCAGGCACAGGTGGAGTCTGGAGGTTTATAAGCCTGCAGGGCTGTAAGCACTTGAAGGATCAGCAGGGCTGACCACAGCCTGTTCTGACTGCTGCTTGCATGACTCTCAGAAATTGTAGCTGGTGGGAAATTACAGTTCCTGTCAAGTATCATTTCTGTCTTTTGGTACTGAACAGCCTCAGTTTTGCCAGTTGAAGCAATTTTAGTACATATATATAAGCCACCCACAACTAAAGGACTTTATAGAGTTGCTGCAGTCCTTGAAAGAGCTTGAAAATTCTTTGTTCATTTACCTCTACTGAGAAACAGAATCTTTGGGACCAACGATTTTGTTTTACTAGATGCTATGAAATATTGAGGCCAGCACTAACATTTGTCTGCTGCTATCTCTGCAGCTTGAGAATTTGTTTTAACTAGCATTCATTGTGAAAGCTATTCAAGAGGACATTCCCAGGTGAGGAGAGCACAACTATGTCATGATTCATACATGTGGTATGATCAAGCCAAGCAGATAACACAAGTTCAAAATCTGCTCATCTGTAGGACAAAGAAATAGGGAAGTGGTGCAAGAAAGTGCATAGGCAATAGCAGGAACAACTGTAATCCTCTGTGGGCTGCAGGTGGTAAAGCTAATGTTGCAAACTGTTATGGAATTGTAAAAAAGCTTTCAGTATTGGGATGCGCTAAATGCAGTGAGTTGTCCCCCTCCTTTGTCTTCCCAGACTAGTTAAGTTATAGTTTGGGTTTTTTTTCTTCAGTCCCTTTGTGGGATTGATGTATCATGGCAAGCAAGAAAAAATGAGTAAAATCAGGAAAAATATATTTAATGAAGTTTCTTTACCTTTTCCAAGTTATCTGTTTGTAATGATAAAACTGCGTATATATGTTTGTCTAGATAGATCAACTATATGAATGAATATAATGTTATATGATTTCATCCCTCTTATTTTTTAGTTCTACAGAGACAACAGAGTTGTGAAAAATAAGTTATACTTTGTTCTGACGTATACTTTAACAGAAAAGCTCTTAGAATTTCCATGTGAAAGCCAAATTTTGCCAACAGACCTTTTTCAGCAGCCCTGTAATAGATCGTGGCTTTATGAAGGTATGGGTAGAACTTGTTTGGACAGAATTCTGTCACTAGAGACTGTATGAAAAAGGATTTCAGCTTCTCTGTGATTCTACAAAATAGTGGCAGACACAGCAGTTACGGGGGGAAAAAACCACCAACACTTATTTTTTTGTTGGAATGAGCACATTTGACCAGAGAGCTGTCAAGAGACAATTAATCTGGAGGCTGTTGAGGTTACAAACTGGCAGAGTCCACTTTCAGAATTGTCTTGTATTTTACACACAGTGATGTTTTTCACATAGAAGGGCTTCAACGATCCTTTGTGCTGGCCACATGCATGGGATACACAAGGGTTTGTTCTGTGGGTCATGACCAAAACTGCCATCCTAATTTCTCAAAATCTCTGACCAGCTTTCAGTTTCAAAATGAAAAGACTAAGGTGTCAGTGGGTTAATGGAGCTGTTAATGTGTGGGTAAACGGGGACAACATTTCAGTGAAACAGGAATTGGAAAATATTTATAAAATACACAAATATCCCTGATGTTTAGGTTAGAATGAGAGTCTTTGCTACTAACAAAGAAACCAAGTCACAAACCCCAAAACCACAGAAGTCAAGACCCTCTAAGGTGAACTTATCTCCAGGAAAATAATGGCAGCACCTTTCTGAACTGAAAGAGAAATGGAGGTTTTTCAACAGTAGTTGTAGCACAAGGGCAGTGTCACATCTCCTGCAGAGAGATTTGAAAAGTAATTTTTCTAGCAGTTGGGCTTTGCTTGTAAGAGTAAGAATTACATCAGTTCTGACCTTCTAGCAACAGGCTTAGGAAAATAACATGAACATGGATACCAGCATGATCGCTGTCCTACATCCAGCAGTATAACCTCTCTGATTGCCATAAAATTGCTCCTTATTTTTATCAAGGCCAGTGAGTTCAGATCTTGGTTTATAGTAGTGAAGAGAAACACTGGTTTGGCTGTTGTTTTTTCTTGGTTTTAGTTGATATACAGTCTTGATAATGTGTACAAGACTTTAATAAGATTGTGCTACTCAGTAGCTTGAACTAATGAAAGCAGCTGGGCTTATTTTTGGTGCTGTCACATCAAGATATGAAAGTAATTTCATTGATGATATGAAGTTACTAATTTTGAATGAGCTGATAGAATAGCTGCTATCTATTATTCTAAATAGCATAGATAATTTCAGAAATTTATGAAAAAAGATAAGCTGATAAGTATTTAAAGATAATTACAGTATATACTAAGCTTCGATTTTTATTGCATTGAAATAAATGGATATAATATGTATATATTAAAAGACCACATGGGAATAGCTAAGAAAGAATTACAGTCATGACATAATTTTTTCACTTGAATGCAAAAACCCTCTACTACAATGAAATATTGATTCTTAAAATCTTTTTTTGGTTTGTTGAGGTTTCAAGAAATCCTACATACTTCCAGTGATTAACTGGAATACTTTTGCCTGAATACCTTTTCTGTTCATCAGCATGACTACCAGCCAGAGATGCTAAACTGACATATATTTTGCACTGCTGTTGAGCTTCCCCCACTCCCTGACCTTAAATTACTTTATGTACCTTTTAACCCACTCCTCTGTTGGTCCTGTCTGGGTTGCATGCAAAATCTTCAAAAGCAAGCTTAGTTTTCCACAGGTGTCTAGATGAATTAGATGCTTCATCCAGATGAATTCTGTGGGGCTTCTGGCAAACTTTGTTTCTGTGAACTTTCCTCAGGGTCATCCAGCTCCTATTTTGAACATGCAAGGAGTTGTTAAGATGGAAGAATATGTTCCTTTTGAAGGTTATGCTATTGCATTAAATAATAATAGAAACCCAAAACGTGATAATAGTAAATTGTGCTCTTTTGCACGTACAGGGAGACTACTGCACAGAAGATAGATGTCTACTTTTTCAAATTAGAATGTGAATTCTGTGTGCCCATGTGCCTGGGATCTGCTCCTGAAATCTGAGATACATTAGTCTTGATCTTCAAGCATGTTGGTGGCACGTACCCATTGCAGAAATTTCTGATAGTGAAGAAAGATTTCAGAAAATGCAATATATATGGTTTGCCCAAGTCTCATGCTGAGCTGGCAGGAGAGCTGAAAACATGCTGATTTTTTCTTACCCTTTCTCGAGCTACAGAACCCTTGAACAACTGGCTAGACAGTCCATTTTATGTTTAGGTGCTCGTACCTCCAAAAAGAAGCAACCTCCTGCTTACCTGGAGCTGGAGTTGCACTCTTCATGGGATGAGCCTCCTTGTCATTATTGAATGGACTATTTGACAATTTTGTTATTTCTGATGTTTCAGGCAATTTTGATAATTCAGGGAATATTCAGGTTAGGTTTTAGTAGATGCATTAATGTGTGTTTTCTTCAGAACTAGTCCCATAACGGCAGAGATATAGGAGGGCAGGCTGATACTTGTCTTCACCTCCTCTGCTGTGTATGCTTTTGTTTTCCAGTAAGGAACTTTGCTCTTTGTATCAGTTTTGGATGTATTTATTCAGACATATATTTATTTGTGCATGGGCTCAATGTCATATACATCACAGAAATATTCCCTGTTCTCTATGCTTTTCATTGTTGTTTTACATGACCCTTGTTTTTGCACATAGCTTTGCTACAGCCAAGCTGTAAAGACAGTAATAAAGTGTGTGTGTGTGGCAAAATAAGGTGGAATGAAACCCTTGTATAGATGCTTTCTGTCATTTTTATGTGCATCACTCTCTTCCTTCTGATGTAGTGCTGTCTATGTGATCTAGAGTCTTCCCTTCCTTCAGCTTTGTGTTTTCAGCATTGTGTTAATTGTTTGTGGTGTATGGGTTTTTCAGCAGCATGCAGTGAGAAAGGTCAGCTGTCAGAAACAGGCCTGTCCACAACTGATAAGGCATTTGAGAGATTGGATTTGACTCATTAAGCACCTTCCCTGTAGACATGGAGGCTGCTCTGCCGCAGAAAAAAACTAAATCAGGAAGGAAAAAAGCCCAGGATGAAGTTGGAGCATGCGCCAGAAGCGCTGGCACACCCTGCCTCTCACCCCCGTGCACAGTGCCAGCTCTGAATGCTTCCACCACGCTTGCATCCTTGTGCACCATGCTTATGCCCTGAGATTGTGTGTATTCACCCCAGTATTTACACCTGGGCGAGACACACATTCAGTTTTTTTCTGTTTACGTACATGTGTAAGCCCTCGTTTGTGTGTCCTGAAGTTACATGGGGAAGATGCATTTCATTCCTGCCCTCAGATGTGTTGTATGAGGATGTTAATTATCCCACATTTTGCATGTACACCACTGCATCCACTTCAACCTGATTTTGCATGTTTCTTGCTCTTGTAAATCTCTTGACACTAGGGTCGCTTCCTTTCATGCTGTAACAAAGGGCACACCTTCTCTTCGTGTCTATTGTGTTTGTTCAGCTGCACTTTGCCTTTCCACAGAAACATGCTGTGTAGGCAACTGTCCTGCCTATACTGCTATATGTGTCCATTGCCCTGGTAAACACACATGGAACTTGCTGCTGTATGCACATGGCATAGAAACCCAGCACGTTTCTCATTGCATACAAATGCACATATTTTTGCCCCTAAATAATTACTGGTCAAAGCTGCTCTGCCAGCTTGTAACAGTCTCTTGCCTGTGGCTTTGTTTGAGAAGAATCGTTCTGCCTCAAATTGGGTTTGGATACTGCTACTTCCATAAATGGTCCTAATGATGTCTCATAACGAGCACAATGAAGGGCAGCAGTAGTGTTTGGCAGTGTCTTTGGGCATCCTGGCAGTACTGGGGTTCCCACGTACCCCCTCTCCATTCACCCAGAAGCCGTGGGAAGCTGACATTACCGCAGTCTCTGTGACACCACCGGTGCTGCCCTGCCCCGCTCTCGTCTCTTCCTCCGCACTTCTGCTTTTCACCTTCCTTCGCATCTCCCTTTCCCATGGGCACAGCTTTCAGTACCGCTGCTGATATTGAAAAGGATAATTTTGTGGATCATTATTGTGTTATTACAGTGATTAGCAGTAACTATTTTTCTACTCCCACTTCCCGCTGGAAGGATGCCCAGGGGGCTCCTTGCTCAGCAGCAAGCGCGACGCTCGCTGGAAGGCTGCTGCCAGCACAGACCCACGGGCGTGCAGCACACGCTCACCTCTGCCACTGCTGTCTCTCTCCCTTCTCCCCTTTCTTTGTGAGCTTCCACCGGTTCTCTGAAATAGTGCTGGTCAACAGAAGCACAAATTTTGCCTCCTGTTGGGCTCCTTACGTGTGCTTTTGTTCTGAATGCCCTTTCAACTTCCTCTCAGTGTTGGTGTAAATAATCTTGTTCATTCCTGCATCAGTCTTGGAAGACTCCCTCCAACAGCCTTCATGTTTTTTTTCTACCAAGCAGGACTAATCATACCACACATGTAGGGAAGACAGCAATAACTACCTAATGTTCTTCTCACTAATGGTATGATTTTTTACTAAGGTCAGAAAATTTTGGGGAGATCTGGTCTTCAGTGTGGCAAGGAACAAAAAAGCCAAGTGTACCCTGTTTTAATAGCTGAATGTCAGTGCTCTTGAATCTGCAACCAATTATAAATGGGTCTAAATGCTTACAATCAAGATTAATATTTGGTATTTGACTTCTGTTTTTTAATAGGCTTGAAGAGTAAGGGTAGTGTGAAGTTGGGAATTGCAGCTGGCATACAGATTGCAGCTGAAAAACAGTAAATCTCTCTTAGGAAGTGAATATAGAGCTGCTCATTGGCCTGCAAGTTGCTTCAGTTTGGTGTTGCTGGATTCTTTTTTGGTTTTTTTTGTTTGGTTGGTTTTTTTTGTTTGTTGGGGAGGGGATTTTTTGTTGTTTTTTTTTTTTTTTTTTTTTTTCTTTGTGTAAAGAAACAGCACATTTGGTCAAAAATACATATATGAAAAGCCAATGAATTAAGAAGCTCAGCTAAGAAGCTCAGCTGCATGCTTACAAACTCTTACCTGTACTGTTGTGTGTGCTCTACACAGAGGGGTGGATGTAGCAACCCCAGCAGCAGAGACACCTCTGTGAGAGCAGGGATGGTGAATATGTTACACCTGGAACTTCATGGTCATGGCACTGTGGTCTTCTCTCTCATCACTTTGCACTTTGCTGAACATTCAGCCTGGGAGGAAACATTTCTAGTGGGTGATGTGTTCAGTGACTAGCATCCTTATGTTTTAGAGTGACACAGCAGGAAAATAAGAAAACTGTAAAAATCAGAGTTGAAATAAAAGCATAGGAAAAAGAAAATGCAGCAGCAGTGGGAATTGCCCTCACCGATATTTAACATTGAGGAATCTAGAGGAGGTCTTATGCTCAGCAAATCATCATTATCTCCTGACAAAATTTGTAGCAATACTTGGCTTTTTCTCTACCTTCTGGAACTAGGAGTGAGAGTAGCAAAATTGTACAGAGAAATGAAAAGGAAAAGTGTATTTGTTCAACCAAAACAAATTGTGAATTTATATGACTATATAAAATTATTTCAGGCAAATTATTTTAAAAATTGATTTATTCAGCATCATTCATTTCAAAATAAACATGTTTCATGCTTTCATTTTAAAATGGAGCTCTAGTTTTTTTTTTAAGAAATGTATTTTTATGGACGTGAAAACCCAAATTTTTGAACTTAATTTTGGGTTCAGGAAGACATTGTCACAGAATTGTTTTTTTAGTCCCTATGATCAGAGCATAAAAAACAGACACAGCTCTAAGTACATAGTGCCATGGTCAGACCAATACCTGTAGTTTATGATTTCTTTGACAGAGAATGCAGCATCACACACTGATACCAGTACAGTTGTTTGTATTTAGCAAACAATGGAAAATAGGTGGAGAAGAGGATGCTCAGGACACTTTGGACACTGCATAATCACTGGATTGGTACAGGGCTTCTCCTCACAGATGTGGAACATTTATTGGTTTTCAGTGTTTTTTTAAACTCATAGAGTGCTCTTTTCCCATAGGTCTCAAGGTCTTAACCTATATTTTTATCTTTATAGTGCAGATGGAGGCAGCTGAGGTTAATTAAGTGCCCTAGGTTGCACAGTGAATCAGTGACAGAGCTGAGGATAAGATGGGGTTCTGACTTCCATTCCTCTACTTTGTCATCTACATCAATTTTTATGAGCAATTAAAAAAAGTTATGTTACCAGACATATGCTATAATATTTTGTAGGCATGTCATTTATTCATTTTCATTTTTGTAGTATTAATACTTTTGTAATCAAAACATTTTAGCAAAAAGATTTTTATGGCTGTGTTTTCAGCTATTTGTGTGTGGTATTGGAAAAGTTTAGACCCTTCTGTTTTCTGCTTCTCTTCAGAAAAAGACTGCGTGGTTTAGAGAGTGAGTAGGGAACCTGTGGATCGTGTAATTGGCAAAACTAGTTTAAAAATCTATCTGTGCCCAACATGTGGACTAACTCAGATTTTGTGTGGTATAACTGATTTATGTATTTTCCTCTCAGAAGAGATTTTGTCAAACGACTGCAATATACTGTTGAGTGAAAAGGAGATTCCCATCACTGACAGGCAAAATAGCTTTTCATTTGGGTGAATATTTATTTATTTAGATGATAAGATCTCTAGCTGTATATTTAATAGGCTCATACTCATACTTCAGAAATATAGGGCAGTTGTGCTTTTAACAGGCTACTGGCTCTGCCACTGTTATGTGACAGTGATATATGGAAACTGCTTTATACATTTAGTACCTGTCAACTGTTTTGAGGACCAGGAGCCTAGGGAGAATTTCTCCTTTCTTTGGGCTAAAGATTCAGGCACTGTCATCCCTCTTCCTTCCCTTTGCACTCAGTCTTTGCTGTGCACTGGTCCAAATTCATCAGGTGAAACAAGTCACTCTGCAGGGCTGGTTCTGGACTCTTAGGCATGGTTTGCAGTCCCACAGGTCAAAACCTCCTCTGTGCTGGAGCCAGCCCAAAGAGCATCATCCAAGGGCACAGGCAGACAAAAGCAGAGGTGGAGCATGCAGTTCCAGAGCTCTCATGCAGTATCTTCAGATAAAGCAGTTCTTCCTCTTGTTTTCATTAAGAGCTTAGCTGCACAGGGAAATAATAGATTAGTCAGGTTTGACAAAAACCCCTGAACATTCGTTGTATTGCCAAGTCTCCTTGATCTCTTCTGGGCTTAAATTGGAGGACCTTTTAATAAGCATTCTGCTTTAGACTTGCAGGGTAATGGGTAAAGTAGCAGATAAGAGGGTAGAGGGCATGATTCATGCTAGGCACTTGATGTTCTCTGGTGGAACATTAATGCTTCCTTTGCTCTTACTGGTGAGGTGAAAGAGCTTTTTGCATAAGATTAGAGCTGCTGCACTACGTGCAAAATTCGAGTTTGGCATTGAAAGAGCACTGTCCTCACCTTTGCTGTGGACTCCTGGGCTAACTCCTTTGCTGGGGACTCTTTGCATCTCTTAAACACGATGGGAATTGTCTTGCATTGATTCTTCCCCACACTATTTCTGATGCTGTTATGCTGATTTCTCTCTGCTTCTAAGTTACAAGTTATGTAGATGTAACTACATGTGAGTATGAGGAGCCTGAGGAAACAATAAATGACACTATTTCTGAAAAAACATAACATTTCCCAGAATAGTCTAAAGTTAGTAAGCATTTAAGAGGCTACTCTTTTTACTGTAGGACTCCAGCTCAGCACTTAATTTTATCCATTATAACATCGTTCTGTGATTTTATGGACAATTTTTTTTCCAACAGCAAAAAATATTTTTCTTCTGAAAAATCATTCCTATAATTTCCTTGAGGTTAGAAGTCATATTATTTTTCTAAGATTTAATCAGTGCAATCAGTTTAGTCATCTCATTATGACATTAATACAACTTTTACAGTTTGTGGAATATAAATGCAGGCTATGATAGGGCTCTCACAGCTTCCACATATCAGTATCACCATTGGTGGTGCTTGGAAGACACTTCATGCACTGAAGAATGTATTGTACACTATTTCTAAAGTATTTAAATAATTAAATAATATCTGTAATACTTTTAAAGCCAGTATTTGGTTTTGAATATTGAGACCACAAAAATGTGCTTGTGAGGGAGAAAGCATGGGACCTTAAGAGAGGATCTGATGAGTGGTGTTACTGATCGATCAGGTGGTGTGAGGAATGGTTAAACTAGAAAAAAACAATTATTCAGATGTATTATTTTTCCTGTTCAAAGGCTGGAAAGGAGGAATGCAGCAAACGGATAAATGGAGGCTGCAGTAATCTGCTTTCAGCTACTACTGTCACCATCTCTTTAAAATAAAAGCCTGATTTTGTACTAAACTATTAAGCCTGGAGGTTTCTTTTAATGACATCAATCTGTGCAAGGTGCTTTGACAACTTCTGAGGGCTTTCATTAGTTTTAACATTCAGTCACATAATGTTGACTGTAAACCAAACCCCAGTGAGACTGGGACTGCCTCACACAACACCTGTAAGGCAGTGAAGGTGACAGGGGTGAGCAGCTGACCCTTAGCTTTAGGAGAGCTACTTGAGGTTTTCTTTAGAAGACTTCAGCAAAGTCCCTGCCCATTTTATATTTTTCTAAATATTTCTTAATATTGTGTCTGGGGCCAAAATTCCTGTTATGTGAGATGCTGCTTTTGTTGACTATTAAGCTTCATGCCCCTGAGCAAAATGAGCACTTCTAGGGTTTGCTGTTTTCAGCTTTGCAATCATAAAGTATTTATTTTCAAGCATCATCCAAAACTTTGGGGGATGCTTTCTCTACACCGTAGCTGAAATGACATCCTGGAAGGACTAGAGAAAAATAGGAGGTTGGTTTCCCTCCAGAAATGTATGAGAACTCTGAAATGAGCCAAGGATGGAGAGATAGGAGCTCCTAAACTCAAATTTTCTCCATTATTGATTTTCGTGGTGGCTCCAAGTAAACCCATTAAAATGTCTGTGCATTGGTTTCCTCATATATAAATCAAAATGCCAAGTTTTCTGACAGCAACAACATTGCACATATAAAAACTGAAGCTGGAATTGCCATCTGGCTTTCCTGAAGAGGCAGTGTAGCTGTATACTGTATGGGAAGATCCTGGGGTCTTTACCTGTCCAGGAGACCTGATGCTCAGCAAGCTCTGGGCTTTCTTCAGGGATGAGAAGAGCCAGGAACTTGGCTCAGGTACTTCTTTGCTGAGCTTTTGCTTCTGTTCCTGTTTCTGATATGTGCTGATGGCTGGCTTGGGTTTTAAACAGATGTAAGTCTGAGACTTATAAAACTGGCTTTGCAGTGTGGGGTGATGGTAACTGCTTAATGTCCTGGGTGTATCTGCTAGGGATTGATCAGAAAAGGGTAACATTTTCCAATTAAAGTGATTCGTGACTCCATTCATTCAAGGAAAATATCTGTGCTTGTTCGAAGATTGTGAGTGTTGCTTCTGTTCAGGTGATTTTTTTGCATCTTGACTATGTGTAGGTTTGAGTCCAAGTGTGGAATTTTGTACAAGTCTTGGATCTTTGAAAATCCCAGATACTGCAGAGAATTTAGTTATGTGAACAAATTAAAAAGTAAATGATGGATTTAGATTAATACTAACAAGAGGAATGGAAGATTTGATTACTTATATGTACTGACAGATTCTGATTTTTGTATATCTATTTAGTATTAGCTGAATTAAAAAATAAATCTTGCAAATCATACAAAAATTCAAGCATATCCCAAATATGTCTTAAGTAAATGTTATTTTATGCAGTTGCATTGCCACGCTTGAATAAATAGATCATCAGTTCAATTAAATATCACTGACTGTATATGGGGTTTCACGTACCAGAAAAATCAGGGTTTGGTCTATTGCTTCAAGTAACATAAACCAAGGATCCCTGTTGGCAGTGTGAAATATCACATGCAAATATCACAGTGCAATCTGTGGAGCCTTCAAAACTGTACAGCACAAGGGTCATGAGCTAACAAATCAAGTGGTTCACTGCTCTGTGGTCTTCCAGGTGTCACCAGACCTGAAAGCATAAAGAAATACTGGGAGACCTGCAGCCTACTCAGGGCTTTTTCTCCTCATTCATTTCAGAAAGAATCTATATCCCTTTCCCCGCTCTGTGCTCCCTGGTAATGTTCAGGTACTTTTTGACCACAGCAATGGTGTATGTCAGACCATCCTAGCAGTTGGGACAGTGTGGAAAGGCCATGCTTGGTAAGAAGCCTTTCATGGCCTGACAGAAGCTGCTGTGCTGTAGCTTGGGGGATACATAGTCAAGCTCTTCAGTGCACATATTAGGCTCTGACTGCTGAAGCCTTTCATGAGACTGCTAAACCCCATGGCCACTGGTAAACTGCTGAGGAATCAGCAATTTGGAAGATACAGTCTTAGAAAGTGTGTTGACCTTCGGAGTTGAGCTTATGAGATGTGGCCTGGACAGGAATGAATATTGATTTCACAGTGAACCCCAGAGATATTTTAGTGTGTGGTGATCTGCAAGTTGGAATGTCTGCTCAGAGCAGCCACGGGAGGAAGAAAACCCTGTAGCAACACATGAAACAGAAATAGCTGACATTCTCCCAAGAACAGGAAGGATACAAAGGTGGATAAGGTACAGAATCCCATCCATGACAAGGGGCTGGAGGAAACAGGCAGATGGCATAGTTGAATGTATAGTTGAATGCACCCTATATTTAAACCAGTAGTACAAGTAGGAGTTATATGTTTATATGTATAGGAGTTTGCTGTGCTCTGCTTTGCTAAGTATTCAGTGGTTGCCTTAAATTACTGTTTAGATCTTTAATCTACTCTTTGCCTTCTCCTTTCTACTGAGTAGACCAGTGATATTTCATCTAAGTGGCTGAGAAAGTGCAAATGAGCCCTATTAGTATGTCTTGTACTGAGTGAACAATCAACCCACTGTGTCCCCCTTCAGAAATGTGTGTTCAGTGCTTTGTCCATCTTCAGCTGTAGGGAAAAGACTCACTCACAATGATTGTGTTTGACTCCTGCCCTTAGACACTGGCTATTTGATGAAATTACCCCCAGGTACATGGAATGTGTGTCTAACTTGCTTGTGATGCATTCTCTTCTGATGGATCAGGAGTCACTAGGCAGGGGATTTGTCAATGTTGGGATAGAGTTGTTAAGTGCTTGGCTCTGACTTCCAGAACTGCAGTCAATAGAAGCCCTCTGTGCTTAGGCTGGTTTTACACTGATACAAGCATAAACACTTGGTGGTGGTAGTTAAATGTATCAGAATTAGATCAAAGAACCAGATAACTTGGAAGGGACCTCCAGAGGCTGTGTAATCCAACCATTAGCTCAGAGAAGGTCCAGTTAGTTCAGGCAGCTCAGGACTTTGCCTAACCAAGTTTTTAGTATTCATAAGGGTAGAGATTTCAGTCTCTCTCTGGGCCCTTCCTACTGTTTGACCATCCTCAAGATGAAACTCTATGTTTTTTAATAGAATGATAATTTTTTGTATTCAGCTGCATCTGTTGCTTCTCATCTTTCTGCACAACTCTGAGAAGAATTTGACCCTGTCTGGTCTATGCTCTTCTATTAAGTCATTAAAGAGATCAGTAGGATTTCCCTTGAGCTGTCTCTCTTTGAGGCAGAATGAACCCAGTTCCCTCAGCCTCTCCACACACATCAACTACCCCAGTACTTGAGTATGGTGGTAGCTCTTTGCTGGACTGACTCCAGTATGTTGAAGTAATTTTTATATGAGGGAGCTCAGAGCTAGACAGACCACTCCTGATGTGATCTCAAAAGTGTCCCCTAAGGGAAGAATCACTTCCCTTGGCCTGCTGACTGCCTTCTTGCTAATACAGCCAAGGATGCAGCTGGCCTTTGCTGAAAGGGGGGAGGCACTGCTGACTTGGCTCAGCTTGTCTGCTGGGACCACAGGTCTTCTGAAAAGATGCTTTTGAGCCAGTTGTGATGCTGCATGGAGCAATTGGGTGGCTGTTTGCTCGCAGGGGTATCTGGACACGTGGCTCACTTACTGAAGTACAAAGACAAATTGCTTCTGCAAGAGTCTCTGCTTAAAGCAGACCTTTCACTTGAGAATGCTATATGTACAGTTGCAATAGTGTGCTGTTTTATCACAGATTTTACCATGCACTTATTTTCCAAGAATGGCTATGAAACCAAATATTTTCCCTTCAGTCTTGTGCTAATAAATTTTGGCTAATCTTTATTAGGATTACTAAATGGGACAAAATGAAGCAGAAAAGTGCTATTAATGGCAATGGAAATAGCACCAGCATTTGACTTGCACTGTGATTTGTAAGTAAGAATAGCTTTACTGCTTGTACTATCACTGCTCAGCCTTGCTTTCACAGCTGGGAGTCAGGAAGGTGCTGCAGTATGGAGTAGGGGATGGGATCTATACAGACTCCATTGCAAGTTCCATTTCCTTCCAGCTGGCACTAGCCAGCCTTCCTCCAAGCCTTCCTATCACTCTCCTGTATTTCTTCCACTGGATAAAATTAGGGTATGCAGCTGGTTCAAGTCACATAAGTACAATATTGCAGCAGAGCTGGCTTTGAGTGACTGGAAACCCAGGTACTGGGAAGTAGACCTCTAGCTCACACAAAGGATTTTCATAGTATTCAAATGCTGCTTTATTTATTCAGTTTATTCAGAGAAATAAGTGCAGTGGTTTTCATTGTTGTTCATAAGAGATTTATTTTTTTCGTGAGGAAACATTAAATGTTGTGTGCTGTGAATAATTCTCCCAAGTTTATTTTTGCTGTTTGAAAAAGATGTGCTTATCTAGTACAGGTTTTCTGGATAAGGTGATCAGACAGGCAAAGTTCTCACATGTGTTTACCAGCAACATTGCTTATATCTGTGGACAAAATGTTTTATGTGGACTTCCCTCATGCTCTCAGAGAAGGAATCTGTAGGACACCTCACATGGCTCTTTTGCTTGGTCTCTCATTCAGTTGAAAGAAAGGGGCAACTCTCTTAGGATTATATTCTGGTTTCTCTCTTGAATTTCCTGTCAGATAGGTTAAGATAAGTTCAGATGGCAGTAGTGCTGAATCTAAATACTGATCTTTGTGAAATGTTGGGGTTTTTTTTGATCGACACATATGTGGTGGTTGCATTGTGAAGAGTAGAGCTTTTCCATCCTTCTCCTAAAAAGGATGTGAAATGTCTTATCACAGTCCTTAAATGTGCTTTTCCTAGACTCCACTGCATACTGTTGAGTGGTCCCTATGGAGACAGTGCTGCAGTGAAACTAAAAACACAGCACTGAAATTCATCGCTGCTGACAGCCCTGCAGTTAATTCTCTTGGTAGCCATATTACAAAAGGAGCTCTGCAGTTATTAGCATGCCTTGATATTTCGCTCTACAGCTGACAGTGCCATGGGATGCTTAAATTTCATGCCAACCTTGAACCTCTTCTTGGCTGACTGCTGAATTGTTCTTTGTTTCCCTTGTTGCAGCGCGAGATGAGAACATGGCCACTTTCCGTGGCTCCGAGTACCTGTGCTATGACCTGTCGCAGAACCCCATCCAGAGCAGCAGCGATGAGATCACGCTCTCCTTCAAGACGTGGCAGCGCAACGGGCTCATCCTGCACACTGGCAAGTCAGCCGACTACGTCAACCTGGCCCTGAAGGATGGTGCTGTCTCCTTGGTCATTAACCTGGGGTCTGGGGCCTTTGAGGCCATCGTGGAGCCGGTCAATGGCAAGTTCAATGACAACGCGTGGCACGACGTTAAGGTGACACGCAACCTGCGGCAGGTAATGGTGAAGGGGAGAAAGCGCTGGGGAGAACTTTGTTTTGCTTTATTGGGACAGGCAGAAGGGAGAGAGTGATAGAGAAATGGGGAAGCTCAGTGCTGTTGCTGGTTTCTCTGATCTATGCTCGGTGCCTAAAGGACAGTGAAAAAAACATTAGTTGATGGGAATTTATCCCTTCTGCAATATCTTCATTTCCATTTTATTAATTTTCTATTTTTTTCCCAGTTTGATTTAATAATAAATACTTGTGACATAACTTTACTTTCATCTCCTTTTCCTTTTTTCTTTTTGTGTTCTCCCTTTTAAATTTTATTATTTCCTTAATTATGATTCAATCTTATCAGTAATATTCTTGTTGCATTTAATTACTGGGGAGTAATGCCCATTGCCAACAGCCAACGCTCTACACCTCTCTCCTTTTTCTTTCAGTTTTGTTAATTGGTTTAACCATTGCCATGATGTTACAATTCAAATTCTGAAAGTCTTTTATTTTTCTTTTCCTTTTCTTTTGTGTATGCTTATGAGTGTGCAGGTGTGCAGGCTGGTGGGTATGTGTGTAATTATTTTAACTTTATAGCTTTGGAATTAATTGGCTGGAATCTCTCTGAGTCCTCTTGATTCTGTTCTTTTCTTCTTTTTGATTTTTTTCCCCCTTCTTTCTATAATGAGATTCTACTTCATTTCTTGTCTCTGCCTTGAGACTCTTCTGTTTGCTGTGAGGACTGGAAAAGTGGAAGGATCAAAAAACCCCAAGCAAAGTCAGATCAATCCAGCACCCTACAATTCCACTTTGGAAAAGTTTTTCTGATTTTACTACTGTAATTTTGTGCATCTACATGCTGCTTTTCCTAGCAGACAACTATATCAGGTGACGTATTTGGCAGGAGGCTAGTCTTAAAATCCTGAAGCCTTTCTCATGAAATATAAATTCACATGTAAATAGATAACATAAAATTAAATAACTTTGCTCTGAAAGCTCATAAATATATCAAGTCACTAAGGCCTATCCGCTGCATGATAAATGAGGTTTATTTGATGTCTAGCTGATTGGTAGAGGAGCAGAAATGGCTTGTAAACTAAGATTTAAAATTAAATTAAAAATCAATTTGTGAATACAGTGTGGCCTGTTTATTTTCTCAATAATGTCAATATTAACACAAACTTTAATAGCTTTATATAAGTTTATACGACATAATTTGTGGTAACATTTTATACTAGCTAAGAGCAAATGTGTCGGTGGGTATAGAATAATCAGTGCTAGGAATCAGAAAAAGTCTCTACTAGTAGAGGTCAGTGGATAATTTTTCTGTTATCAGGAATTAATGTACTTCTTTTCAATATTTGGGTTTGGGGCTGAAGATTTTTATTTATTTCCCATGTAAATCCCTGTATTTCTACATGCTTAGGATGTCTGGTCTGAAAAAAAAATCTGTCATCAAGCTTTCATGAGACTACAGAATTCTTACCTATAGAAAAAAAATCAATCTGTTTTCAGTAGTCTAAATGCAGATGAAAATTTCATTTCTAATGCAGTGGATGGGTCTTAATGACCCTATTTTGTTTAACCTTTTCCATCAATAGAGGGAGATGCACCAACTGGTCTAGGTTTGTCAGTCTTGAAAGGTCAGAATATACAGCTTTATTTGATGTGGGTTTTTGTTTTTTTATTTTAGGTAGTTTCAGAACAGCTGGTCCTTGAATATCTCAGTAGAGCTTGCTGGCCATTTTAGTTGATCATACTTTTTATTTTTCATTTGAAATCAATTTCAGTGGGCCAATGTGCCAGAAGCAAAATTAATCCTTGCTTCATGCCAGGATTGGTTTGGATCTTGAAGAAGGAGAAAGTGAAGGGTCACAAATGAAACTATGGATGGGAAGCTGTCACATTCTTTTCTTAATATTTTAGCTAGTGATTTTTTAATTTGTCCACAGAAGTGGACCAAGAAAATGGCTATCTCTCTATGCCTTCTCATATTTGATGAGACCAGGGCAGTACTTTGGCAATTATTAGAAAGCAGGTAGTCCCTTCCTAATTACACAGTGTTGTAAATTTTTAAGCCTTTTGATCTATTCACTATGAATGTTTCTAAGTGAATTCTTACAGGGTCCAACTTGACTGGGCAAGAGAGAGAATGTTTTAATGAGATGGATGGGCTTTTTGCAAAGAAAGGCCTGTCTTCAAATAAAATTACATTTAACTAGCAGTAGTGATTTGGGGTCGAGTTCTATAAACATGACAGAATACAGTTAAACCAATAAATATCAGTAAGGCTGGATTTTTTTTTTTTTAGTTATTTTTCCCTGGATACTTACATTTTTAGCTTTTGATCTGTCTCAAAATTAAAACATTGACCCAGAACCTAAAGCTGCCCAGATATTGGAATTGATGAGGCCTTGAGGCAGAGCAGTCACAATAGTTCTAAAATTTGTCACCCAATATAATTGTGTATAACCTAAACAATTTTGTATGTAAAAGATTATCAGTTCTATGTCTTTCCTGCCATAAATTCACCTGTAATGTTGCAGTATAATATAGTTCACTAGACAGTCTTATTTCTGCTGTGCTCATGTTTTCTTAAAAAACCCATTCCAAAACCAAACATTCCAAAACCCCAATGAAATAAATTGCCTGTGAATGTTGAAGCTTTATAATAAAATCATTAGCCTCCTTGTAATTGGTTGAAAACATTGCACTGGAGGTAGATATATTTCTCTTTAAAATGAACTTTAAAAACAATAATTTAGAAATTCCAAGAATATTATCTAAATCTAAGCAATTCCAGCTAAATGGTCTATCAGCAGCTTCAGGATGCCATCTAATCTTTTCCTCTGCTTTTTGGGGGGCTAAGAGAAAGGGGAGGAAGATTTGCATAATTTTTTGGCTGTTTCTAGAATTAGAGTGGAACTTTAAACAGTTGGACTTTTGCCCGGTACTTTTTGGAATTGTTAAATGTTTTGTAGCTAAGCTGGGAGAGTACTAAGGGCTGGTTTTTTTTTAGATCAAATGACTATCACAGCAGTTAATCTCCTTAGAGACAAACCAAGTGAATCCACAGATTCCCTTGAGTAGTGATTGTTAATGTCAAAGCAAATCTCCTTGTTTATTTATCTTATTATTTCAGTTAAAACTAAGCCCTCTTTCTGCCTTGTGAGAAACCTTTACTTAGCAATAGGATCATGGCTGAATTTTACTGGGGCTTTCAGAGCATATTTGGGCAGTGTGGTCTGGTGGGGGGAGGGAGCAGAGGAGACTGAAGGTCAGAATTCCTGTATCTGTCTTCAGGTCTGCTGCTGACACTCCTTGTTTATAGCATGCTCTTCTCCCTGCCCCATACTTCAACTCCCTTGTTTGTAAAAATAAATATACTAACATGACAATTTGCTGTGAGTAAGACTTCCTTGGTGAAGAATTCAGGAGTTTGTGCTCATAATTTCAAAGTACAGATTATTATTATTATTTCATTCTCACTGGCAAATAACCTTGGGACTTCATGCTCAGTGCCACAAAGTCTTCAAAAACCTATTTTCCCAGTCAGTGCACAACTCTGAAGCCTGCAAGCAGATGGTTTTTACATGAGGCAGCGTAGATCTTGCTTGTGTAATTTAGGATAATTCTTGCCAACTTCAATCACACTGGAACAGGAACTTGGAGACTCCACAGGTTGCCCTTCCCTATTAACACTGAAGCTAGTCACAATGCAAATTCTACCATGAAGATCTTTAGTTCCTTAACTGCTAAAATGAAAACAAGAAGCAAAGTGTAGGTTCTAACAGTTGGCATCTGCGTGCCTTGGGACAGGTTAATAAAGTTCTACTAAACCAAACCAAATTCTCCTGGCTCCTGTGTAATAGAGATGCAGTGAGGCAGGAGGGATGCTAAATCTTGTCAATCTTCTGTCTTCAGTCTGGACACAAGCGACACAATTCTTTCTGCACGATTTCTTGACACATTTCTCCCTGCAGTAGAAGAGATTCAATTCCTATATTTTGGATGACAGAAGTGAGCTACAGGCAAACAGCCAAGCACAGGCACTGTTATGTGCTTCTCCTGAAAGTCACAAATTCAGCTGCTGTAAAGAAACCTGCAGACTGGGAAATTTGGAAGGAAAACACAGAGTCTTGGACTCATCTTCATCTGTATCCTCCATCCAAAGGAAATACTGGCCTTGTGATATTTTGCAACACTTGGGGGTAGTGAAACTTGGAAGAGGAGCTGGTGTGGTGGTGGGTGGAAGAAGGGAGTCATGGTTGGTTGGGCTTGTGCCGAAGGGGTAAACTGTGTACTCTGTGTGTGTATCTCTGAGAGTAAGGTTCTTGTTTGAGGGGAGCACCTTGATGAGCATTCAAAGAGTAAGTATTGCACTGTTTTAACTTTGTTTCAGGTCTGGGTAATGTGTATGAGGGTTGAAGTAAATGACTAATAACAGCGTGGGAAGAGTAGGCAGCTCCCTGTTTCTTTACAGTCTAGATGGCATGGTTCCCCATAGAGTCCTGGTCATATTGTCCTCTTTCTCACTTTGTGTGTCTCAGGTGCCCCACGCCTTTTTTTGAAAAACTAACACTAGATCATTCATGCAATGTGTCATTTTTACTAACCAACTAATGTACTAACACCCTAACGACTCATCTTTGCTTTTAGTTATTTTAATTAACAATCGTTCTGTTCACGATTTTTTAATTTCCTTTCTTCCCCCTTTTCCGCAAAGCACTCAGGCATTGGACACGCTATGGTAAACAAACTACATTGTCTGGTAGATATCATTCTTATTGTCTCTTTTTTTGGGTTTGCCGTGTGTTACCTGCCTTTTCCTCCCCCTACCCGCTCTTTTTCCCCCCTCCTTTATACTTACTGC
Source organism: Muscicapa striata striata (assembly GCA_030060385.1). Classification (NCBI taxonomy): domain Eukaryota; kingdom Metazoa; phylum Chordata; class Aves; order Passeriformes; family Muscicapidae; genus Muscicapa; species Muscicapa striata. The sequence continues at coordinate 7,127,089 of JAREIS010000007.1, read as the reverse complement.
TTCCTTTAATTTTATTCTAATTTCATTGAAAACTTGCTGTTTTCCCCCTTCCTTTTTTTTTTTTTTTTTTTTTTTTTTTTTTTTTTTTTTTTTTTTTTTCCCCTGCTGCTCTCTTCTTTTTGAATAGAAAAATGAGCATCAAAAGCAACTAACACAGCTCTTCTGGAAATGGGGTTTGGACATTTCTTTCATTGTTTTCTTCACCTCTGTCTTTATTTCTTCTTTTCCTTTCTGGTGATAAATTGTTGGGGCTTTTTGTCCCTTGTTTTTGAGTTTAGATTTATTTATTTTGCTTTTGTTTTCATTTGGCTTTTTTTCTTGGCTTTTAGTTTGTTTTTTTAAAATGCTGAAGGTTTCTAGATCAGAACCATTGCAGGGCCTCTAGTCCATGGTGGTAAAGGCTCTCTTTTTCTCTCACCCTTTTGTTGTGACAAATGGCTATTACAGGCAAACTGGCCAGAGTTTTCCTCTTTCTCCTGATTTTCCCCCACTTCCCTCCCTCTGCTTTCTTTCTTCCTCCTCCCTCTTGCTCTGTCTCTCACTTTCTCTCTCTCTCTGACCTCTACCTGCGTGGCCAACAGGAGCTCAGCCGGTTGTTTGTTTCAGTACACACTCTGCATGGCATGTCCACGTCTGGTGACTCACCCGTCTCCTCCTGGCCTCCAGCTATTTTCCTCCATCTTCCCTTGCAACCACTAACAACATCTAAGCAAAACACATAAAATTCACTTCCTCCTCTCCCACCCTTTCCTTCTGTCACCCTTCACCCTCCATGTGTTTGTGGTTAGAGATTTTGGGGACATTTCTGTTTCGTTTTGAGTTTTTTTGTTATTATGGAATTTGTTTGGTATTTTTATTTTTGATTGCATGTGAGTGTGAGATGGTTTTCCCTCCCTTTTTCTTCTCCTCCTCTCTCTATTTTGCTTTTATCCTGTCATCTTTCTGGACCTCAGATATATTGGCATGACATGTCAAAGTGCAGTGTGTGCACGCTTTGTACCTCTTTCTTTCTTGTATCCACTTCTATCACATTTGTTGGTGTGCAATTGATTTATTTTGATTTATTTTATTTTGATTTATTTTCTACTTATATTTTGGTTATGGGTTTGTTTGTAAATTTTTTCTTTTTTTCTTTTATTTCCTTTTTTTCTGTTTTTTTTTTTCTTGTTTGTTTGTGGTGGGTGGTGGGTGTGTGTCTCTCCAGGTACATGGCATGCACATTCATAATGTATTGAAAGTGAGTTCCCTCTCTCCCTACCCCTGAATGCATGATCGTCAGTGTGCCGTGAGCAAAAGAAACTTAAAAAATAAAAAATACCAACCTCGTCTTCATTAGTGTTTTGTTTTTTTTACTAACAACCATAACTAACTGTAATCATTAAAATAAATTCTAATTAATCATAAAATCAGCTAATATGAGAAATGTCTTTCAAGGACAGTTGTATTTTCTGGCCTGAATAGACGGAAAGCATCTGGATGGATAGGCTGCTGGGTAAGCCTGAGAGTGCTGATGCACCAGAAAGCAGAGAGGCAGATGCTGAAGCATTTTTCTCTGGGAAAATCAGACCAGAAAATAGAGCTCGACTTAACTAAAAAAAATGCATACCAAATCTCAACAAAATCCTTAATAAAACCGGCATAAAATGATAGGGGAGGTAAGTTGTTCTGTTCAGGATTGTAAGGTCATTGCTGGGATTTTCTTTGTCCATTGTGTCCCTCAAACAGGTGACAATCTCTGTGGATGGCATCCTTACCACCACGGGCTACACACAGGAGGACTACACCATGCTGGGCTCAGATGACTTCTTTTATGTGGGAGGGAGCCCCAGTACTGCTGACTTACCTGGGTCTCCAGTAAGCAATAACTTCATGGGCTGCCTCAAAGAGGTAACTATTTAAAATTAATTCTTGTCACTGTGCTTTTGATTTGCTCAAGTTATCACTCCTGCCTTACACAATCAATTCCTTCCCTGATGCCTAATTTTATACTGATAACTGCAACAGCTCTGTAAAGATAAACTTGTCATTCAACTGGTCAGAAGGCTGGAAAACTCATGAGCTTAAGGACAGAATCATACTTCTAGTGCTTGGATTACAGAAAAAATGCTTGTGGTAGTAGAGGAGGTGTGTTCTCTAAGCCGTTAGCCCTTCAGAAGAAAGCATTGCTCTCTTCTAGACACTTAGGCAATAGCCATTAGAAAAAAAGACAAATGACCTTTGATTATTAAGATGCATTTTGAGATGAAAAAAATCATAATCAGAAGCTTATTTAGAATACTTTTTAAGGTCCCGGATTTCACTTGGGAGTATAATTAGATCTGAGCTTTCCAGGAAGATGCAGAAATAGAATAAAACAGAAAAGTGAAAGTGGAAGGTAGCAGAAAAAGCATAAATTTTGCAAGGAGAATGCAGGATGTGGGTGTAAGGGAGGTGTGGCAACCATGTGGCATGTGGATGTAAAGTGTTCTGTGTGTTAAGATATGATTATTGAGAGATGCCCCTCCCTGAATTAAAGTGCAAACAAAACCATATGCTGAAGTCAATAGTATGGATTTTATTGAACAATAAAATATGAGAGAGAGAGAGAAAGAAATAGAAAAGCAAGAGAAGGTAGTCACCACCCATGCATCCAGTGGCATCCTGTTGGTCCTTTATCCTGGGCTTCTCAGTGGTAGGGGGCCTGAGGTCACTCAAAACTTTTCACTATTTATATATCTTTGCAAACAAAGGAATTAATGCTTATTGGTTACACACATCTTTTATTCTGTTGCTCCTTGCTTCTAATGTTAATTACTCCAGTGCTCAGTCTTTCTGTTTCTTTTAGTTGTTGGGTTTCTTGAGGTGGTGGATTGTGAGTCAGTGGTCGCAATCTCCTCCTGATGGAATTACCTTTCACTCAGTCCAAGCTAATTCAGCACAGTTGCTTTCCTTGTGACCCACAATTTCTGCATTTTTATGTCCATTATGAGTTATATATTCTTCTCTCATAGCTTTGCTTACCTCCCCCTAGGCTTGAGATGACACTTGGACAATAGAATCACCTCTGTCTCATCTCAAGTTCCCAGTCAGGGTGGCTTAATTTCCAGTCCAAGTTCCATGTGTCCATTTGAGGAAAGGATTGGGAGGTGGGGGGGGTCATAGATGCCATTTGTGCCATAACTTGGGGTGATGTTTGTTTGACTGGTGGTATGTGTAGAAGTTGCTTCTTCACAAAATTTGCCACAGTGGGGAGCTTTTGTCTGGATGCATTACCCAGGATGTGCTGATCTCACCTCTGCCTGGAGTTAGCACTACCTGTCACTCCATTCTGTGCTCATCTCATGGCAAAGTTGTTCTGTGGCCTTAACAGTACTTGAGACAGGCAATTATGATCTTTCAGTCCTTGCACTGGGTTGCTAAATCTGCACTTGAGTGGCTGCATTGGTCAGGAAGGGCTGGTTCTGAAAGCTGTGTTGTCTTCCTCTGACTGGCTGCACTTGCCACATAGTTAATCCACAACATTGAGAAAATTCAAACATGGGCAATAGAGATTGGACTGCCTTGTTAGCAGCAGGAACCAGAAAAGAGATCCTTGGAAAAAAAACCCAAAACAAAACAGTTAAAAGATGAGCTCTGTCTGAATACTAAACTTGGTACAGTTTAATTTTGATGCTGGCTTGCAGTCATCTTTGTCTTATTTCTTCTCTCTTCTAATGCAATTTGTGATTATCACTGTGATTAACAGGTATACAGATAATAATGTCCCAAAAAGTGTTATAAAAAACTAATATAGGAGTCATGGAAGCAGCAATGCTGAGCTAGCTGTTGTTCTGTGGCTGTAATTGCCTTGACAAGTCATCATCCTACTGATGCTCCACTCGTGGTGTCAGGGTTTGTATGTTATGTGCCAGGCTTCTGATGTGAGGAAGAGTTGTGAGGGTCTGAAGCTGCTCTCCTGCCTGACCTCTGGATTTAAGGGATGTGCATATTCTAGAGAAGAGTGTGTGAGCATTTTATATAGGATATGAAACTCTGCTGCTTGAATACAAACTGCCATACAGAGATCAAATCCTTTTGCTTACATCTACAGAGCCTTGGGGCTGATTTTCCTAGGCACTGAGCATCCCAGTTTGATTGAAATCAGGAGGAGATACAGCTTCTTAGTGTCTCTTTAAATCAGGATCTTAATTTTATTTATGGATGCTATGAACATAACACTTAGCAGAGGCCATTTTTATGTGTGCTCTAAGTCAAGCCAATGGAGCAAAGAAAGCAGTGACAAGAAAATCTTCAGCAGCTTTATTATTTTTATAATCATTTGTATTCTGTTAGCTTGCACAGTGTGCTAAGAGCTGCCAGCATAGTCATTCCAGGCTCATAATGGTCTGTGAGAAGAAAAACCCAAGCAGCTGCTTATGAATGAGAGGAAGAAAACAGATAATCAGAATGTGCTTTGTAATCTTCACTTGACTAGGCAATGGCAGGAGATGTGTATGAGCAGATGTCTTGACTTGATGGCTGCTTTAGAGCTATAGTCTTCTTAAAAGCAAGCCACTTATAGTAGTGGTCCAGTAATGCTTTCAGCCAGCTTTGATCCTGCAGGAGGCAGAACTGGATTAGTGCAGTGCTTGTGTGCTTATACTGTGTCTGGTTCCAGAACTGGCTACGGGGAACTTTACTTGGCTTTCTGTGCAGCTTGTCAGCATGTTTCATAATTCAGTCCCTATAGCTTATGTTTTAAACTTACTTTTTTTTTTTTGTCTGTGGCCAAGAAGGATGCTCAGTCTCTCATTAGCCAGTATTGGAGGAGCTTGGATATTTAAGAAAAATAATATAAGCTAAGAAAGTTAGATGAAGGGCTAGGGTAGACTAATAAAATACCATAATACCATAATACTAAAACCAAATGTTCCTTTCAGTTTATGCTTTCTAGCAGAGCAAAGCTCTTATTTCATAGTAGAGCCCTGACTATGTAATAGCCTGTTACCAGAGACACAGCACACCCTGACTGGATTACTCTGTAATGGTGGGAACATCCTGCCAAGCCCTGTACTGATCTCTTGAAGGTTTTAAAGCAGAATGGTCTCTACATTCATTCAAGACTGCCTCTAGGGATGTGTTACTTTCCTAGGAAGGTAAAGAGATTCCTGCAGACTTTGAGGTGAAACTTTCAGCCTTTCCCTTGTAAGCTCTTGTATTTCATCTAGATTGAATCAGTCTGAGAGTACACGGACAAATTTGCTCATGTTGGGTCTAAGAGGGCTCCTTGAGTGGCTCATTGCCTTCCTGCTTCCTCTGAGATGACATGCAGGTGCTGAAGTGGCAGGGGGCAGAGTGCCTGGTGACCATCTCTGCCCCTTGGCAGCAGGAAGGGGTTTCTCCACTCAGCAGGGGCTGGTGGGAGGAGGAGGGGCAGCTCTGGCAGAGTAGATACTTCATGTGAGCAGAGTGTAAGCCTTGGCTAGAAGGAATTGGAGTGTCTGAGAATGTGTTCCTGACAAGGAACTAAGAGTCTCAGGGCCCTCTGCTATAGTATCTATATAATAGTTCCTAAAATTAATCTAAATATCTAATTATCTAGATAATGTTTTCTTTAGGTCAGACAATTTCTGACCTAATAGTACCTCCTTTAACCACGTAAATAGATGAATAGATCCTCGTGTCTCTCCTTTGGGGCTGCAGGTTTTGACTGAACAGGTTCCACTAAGCTGATAGCAGTAATATACTGCTACTGTATTTAATGTGTAGTTCACACTGGGATTTTTCCTCTATTTTCATTGGAATTAAAGATTTCTGTATGTGTGGTGAACCATGTTTGCTTTGCATTTCTCCATAGCCATCCTGGAAGTGTTTCAGTACACCTGATACTGTAATAAGGTAATACAGAAAATAGTCATACAGGATATGCAAAAAGGGTGATACACAGACATGAAATACCTACATTGCATTGTTCCTGCATAGAATCTAAGGCTTTTTTGGACCTTCATTAAGATTAATCATTCTAGAGGAAATCTGGGGGAAAGCTGGTGCATTTCGTGTCATGGGTTAAACCAGATATAGAGATGGGATAGGAGAAGATACAGAAACATATCTTGAGACAAATGAGCAGAAATAATTTTAATGGGTGTCAGGGAAGGGGTGACAATGCTTTAACAGATAGTGATTGTTAAAAAGGGAGAAGCACTGACTGAAGGTGGAAAGGGAAAAGGCTCCATTAATGAGTTGAATGGCACTTGTATGGCCAGAAAGAGTAGGACAAGAAAGGTAACAAGAAACAGCTGTGTTTTGCATGTAATCAAGGGCTTCAGGGAGGAGTTTTTAGTAATCAAGGATAGAGATGAAAAGTGGCAGGGTAGGAATTTAGCTGTGTGGGCAAAGAGGGGAAAATGGTATTTCAATATCCAGTTGCTAGGGAAGAGAATCAGAGTATTTCCTGGGTTTAGGGAGCCAGCCATTCAGATTTGATTTACTTGGAGCAGGACTTAGATGGTACAGATGGAGGTGCTTTAGAAGAGCCTAAGGTGGTCTCTATAGAATGGGTATTCATGAGAGAATTTATAAAATCTTCACATTTTCCTATCAATGCTTTATTAAAATCTCAATTCTGAAAAATGTTGATTGGTACTAACAGCTTGATGGAAGCAGTGAGGCTTGCATATGGGTGGAATATGGCAGAAATTATTACAAGGGTCAGGCACCATCTGGCTGTGATGGGAGAAAGCTGTGAAAGCTTAGATCATTTCTGTCTGCAATTTAACTTCTAGGAGCCAGATTTCAAAATGGTTCATGAGTGTGCCCAGTTGCTGTATGTAAATCTCGGATGGCATCTGCAAGCCAGGTCTTTTTCAGGACTATTTGATGTGTAGTGATAATGTGATTTCTGTTTGGGGATGAGATTTTCTGATTGCAGTGTCACACTTGGGAGGAGGCTAAAGGTGCAGATGGAAGGCAGCATAAAATTGAAGGCAGAGAAAAACAGGAAAAAAGGCAGACAGAGAAAGTTGTAGTTGTAAGAGTCCCTCCCTGAGCCCAAAAGCTTTTGGGTGCCCAAGATAATACCACCACTTCCACACTGGTGACTTAACAGAGTCCCAGGAATGCATAAGAGGAGAATCAGGAATCAACAGTGTGGAGATTGCACTGAGGTACAGTGGCAGAAGTTATGACATGAATGCCACTAAGTGCCCACATATGTTAATTCAATACTGCTGTTCCAGCTGTCCTATTGTGTTTGGGCCTGTCTGCTTCCTATCTGTATTATTTAATGAATTTAACATTTGAAAAAGAAAGAGAGAGGCTGGTGACAGTGTGAAGTAGCAGACAAAGCACAGCCAAAGGTTGAATATGATTCCACTCCTCAAAATATTACTTATTCTTATCTTGGTCTTTCATTAATGCTCTCTGCCAGAGCCTTCCAAATAGACCAGATGATGAATATGACCCTGATTCCTAAGATTCCATATCTAGAGGTCTGTAAAAATGTGGTTTCCTCTCACTCTCAAACTTCCAATTGCATTGTTGCTGCTGTGGTGGATCAGTCTCCTCTTGCAGCTGTACACTGTGTGTCTTGAGAGGCAAGAATGTCAGTCATTTTCTCTGTGTATCTGCAGAGCATCCAACACAAAACCCTCATCAGGTTTTCAAGTACCACTGTTGTAGCAACATAAAACAGTAGAGATGCAGGCCAGTGTTTTGAGTAGATGCTGATGACATTCTTAAGCTAATAAGAAAAAAAACCCCACTTATTTCTGGAAAGATTTGATTTTGAGGTGGGAATGGAGGCATTTGGAAGTTGAGAGCAGTATGATAGGAGGCAAAATGCTGAGAGAATTCTGAGTAGACCAATAGATGGGGAAGGAAATATGATAAACCCTACCTCTTTGGGTAGGGTTTATAAGCTCAGGTCCTGGGCTGTTTGATATTTCTGTATTAGCTGCAGCTAAGGGGTTATTCAAAGCCTTATGTAGCTTAGCCCTTGCCTACTCTACCAAAGGGAGGTTTCTGATAGCATTATTGCCTTGCTTTATGCATGACCAGAAAAGAACTTGGTTACCTTGGCTTATATGCATCCATAACAAGAACTTTGCTGGCATAATGATATTAAATGAGTGTTTGTTGCAAAATAACATAAACTAACCTCAATTATTGGTCAGTCTCTTTCATCAAATGTTTCTGGATACATAGAAAAGTGGACGAGTAATGTACTCATGACTGTAGGAAGTTTACTCATTATCTCATATATCCAAGAAAAGTATTCCAGTTAAGTAGGAAAACAATTTTAAATTGCCTCATGAAATTAATTTTCTGTGAATGGAGTATGAAAATGAAAAGCAAGTGCTAGAATTATTTTTCAATTAGTAAAACATGGGAAGTCCAAAGACAGGAACTGAGTTTTGAGTTTTTACCTTTGGACAAAAGATGGAGATGTTATTTTATCAACTATGTACTGGAAAAACCTCTAGGCTCCTAAAAGTATTTTTTTAATGCAATTCATATAGCAAAGGCTGTAGAATCCTACAGCCTTAATGAATACAGAAGTAAAAACCTGGTTTTTATTTATTTATTTGTTTGGTTGATTGGTTTTTTTCATAGCACTATTTGCAAATTTAAAATATGTAAGTTCTTGTTAAGGTCACATTTATCACAATTTTTTGTTCTCTGGAACTCTTACCAGTCAGCAAACAGTATCTTGTAGGCATTGTAGGTCAGCCTAAGCACACATATATTCTTGAGGATTAATTTAAAGGATAATTCACATATCAACAGTTCAGTGGCATTGAACCCCTAAACTTACTGCATTATTAGAAATTTTACAAAAGTAATTAATAGCCAAAATCTGAATAATAGAGTATGCATGTAGATTGAGCATACCTTTTAAAGCAAGCATTGATGAGCAAACTGGATCTTTCTATGCATGAAGTGTAAGAGGTTTTGCAGGGCTGTTTGAACTATGTACTGCCACCATACAAGCTAAAGAGAATCTATGGAGCTAAAGCAAAGTCTAACCCAGGTCAGCTCTCTTCGAGTGCCACTGGAACAGGTGCCTAGGGAGGAAACCAGCAGCAGAGGTCAGTGTCACTGCTGGCAGTGCAGCCAGTGGGCTGATATGTCACAGCAGTAAGGGAGCACTCCACTGGATGCTGACTGAGCTGTCCACATGTCCTCAGTCCTGGTCTGTGCTTGCTTTGCAGTAAGATCATCAGGATCTTTTCTTTCCTGCATAATGAGCTTAACTCCTGCTGAGCTGCTGGGGCTACAGTGTACTGTGGTTCAGCAAATGAGAGTGTTTACAGGTGTAGAACTGTATTTATATCAACAAATTCAGAAAACATAATGGGGATCGGGGCAATATAGTTTGTGTTTGGTGCACATAATAAAGTTAGTTGGTAACTATTCAATACTACAGCAAAAATCCTTACAAAAATATGTGGTCTAATCTCTACCCATTTAAGACTGAGCAAACTAAGACAGGATATATTGATAGACAAACATAGCTGAGCAGTGGTGATACTCTGGTGATTACTCTGGCAAGGATTTCTGGCTGTCTTTCTCATATGCTGTTAGCCAAATGTGAGCCCATCCTTAATGGATGCTGTGGTCTTAACTTCAGCTGTCCAAAGTCTGATTTGCCCATCTTGGACTGAAAGTAAATGAGCTTCTTTTGCTTTACTTGGCTTTGTAGTTCACTGAGGTGAACTACAAACTCTTGGTTTGGATGAATACTGAAAAGAAGTAGGAGATATGTTTTTATTTGTTACTCGTTATGTTGCACTAAAGAGATTGCTAAGGATCCGTCCTTACCCTGTCAGACAGAAATACAAATGAGAGTCGTTTTGGAGAGTCAGGACTGCCATATGCTAATATAAATAAAATTACATGAGAGAAGTTGCAAGACTGTTCTGTTTTATACATGTCTATAAAACAGGCCCTTGCAGCTACTTGACATGTGTCACCGCTTTGGGAGCAGCAGACTGACCCTGGAAGTTGGAGTATTGCTATGAAATGTGCATATGTATTGTGGGCAGTGGGGAAAGACTGACCTGCTGTTACCCACCACAAAAATCCAGGCTGCTCAGCTGTGCCAGCAGGGGAGGCAGGAAAGGATGGTGAAGTTTGAATGTTGAGTGAGTGGGCTGGACAGCTCCTCCCAGGTCTGCCACTCCTCTGTAGCAGTGAGCCAGCTGTCAAGTGTGAGGAGCACAGGCGTGGGCAGGCAGCTAATGGGCAGCATTTGTTATTTGAACTGCATGGAAAGGGCAGCAGGCTTGATATAATACAAGCCTGTTTGTACTCTCTGTTTCAGTTCTTTGTCATTGCTGCTCTCTGGCTTTGGTCTACTTCTGTTGATGTTGTCTGTTGCACTGAATATTTGTGCTTTATCTCCATCCCTTTGTCAAACTGCACAAGCAGAATTTATTTAGTTGGAATTAACAGTGTATGTATCTAGATTCCTAAACAAATCTATGGGATTAATATAGATATGTGGAAGGCTGCAATTTTAGCTCTGAAATTGCTACTTACAAGGTTTAATGATCTTTGAACTATGGTTCCATAAGCAGAAGTGTTAGAAGTGGTAACATCAGAGCTCAAAGGTGAATTAGGGACAGCCCCTGACCTACACTTCCTGTAACTATCTAGACATAGATGTAGTAAATTTGAATAAGGACTTATTTGAACAGGTCTTAGGGGAATATCAGGAGGATTGTTATATTGCATATGGTGTCTACTGGTGACTTCACATTGCCAGAAGGGAGAAAACTCAAATGCTCATATTTTCTAAGCACAAATCTTAGCAGTTCAACACTTAATTCATTAGGGTGAGCATCAGTTATCTGTGAGCTGCATGGGGCTGATGACACACAACTGAACAGTAACAACAGCATCCAGGAAAGCAGCAATGTGTAGTGTGCAAGTCACTAACGTGCTCTGTCCAAAATGGAAGAGGCTGAGAGGTGGTGTCTCATTTCTAGCACCCTGAGAGGTAATTGTGAGTGAGTGATGCCTGCAAAGCATTCTTACTGTATCAGCGTTAGCAAGCAGAGGGAACACAGAGGTTTGGGAACAGTGGCAGAGATGAAAAATGGCATTTGGAAATGGGGCTTGAGAATGGCATAATCATTCCTGTAAAATCTGTGCCTTTCTTTCTGATTATTAGCCATTTTAAGTGAAATGGGTTTTGCATCTAGAACAAGTCTCTGAACAGATGATTAATGGTTTTATCTGTAATAACTTTACATTTTATAGAACCCTGCTAGGAGTCCGCATCTGGTGTGCCAAGCTATTTAAAGCTGTGTTAATTCTGTTAATTGCTCTACGTTTATTTGGATTGCTGGCACCTGCGGGCTTTAGGATAATGGGGGTGGGGGTGTGTGTGTACATTCTCTCTCTCTTTCTAGCTAAGAAAAATTGAGAGGACTATTTCCTCAGCTAGGAATGGCAGCCTTGGCAGAACATCCTGGCTGGATTGGTTGTCCTTGAGATCTCCCTTTTTTATTACAGCTGAATGCAGTGAGATGCCAGCCAGAGGCAAGATGCTCCCCTGATTGGGGCAGGAGGTAGGCGGGCAATCTGCCTTTGCATGCACTTGCCAACATGAGGCAGCAAGCAGCAACAGGAAATGAAGCCAGTGATTTTTCAGAAGGCTGATCAAGTCCACAGCATTCTGATCCTGCTTCTCAGCTGCCTTCCAGTGTTCCTTTTCCAGTTTCTTCTTGCTTGTGAAGTGTTCCAGTGGGTTTCAAACCCTGAACAGATGTGAAGTATGCTGATGCTTTCTGAGCTTCTGTCAGAGAAAACATCTGGCTGTGGAATTCAAGATGTTTGAGGTGACTAAAATAGCGCTGTGAAATGCTAGGAGGGCAGAATAGTTGTTGTCTTGTTTGTAGCTGGATTGGCCAAACCATTGGAACAATCTGTAACAGGCTCTGATGACAAAATTTTTCCCAGTCTCTGGCAAGATTACTGCATGGGCAGCAAAATGGGGAAGCATGGAGGTTTTAGGTAATAGGAGCTCAATATAGCTGCTATCTGAGTGGCTAGAGGAGGTGGTTATTCTGGTTATGTAGGGGCCAGTTCTCTCACACCTCTGACATGGGTTTCAAGCCTGTGTTTCAACTTCAGTGATGCCAGGACAACTTCCCAACAAATAGACAATCAACTAAGAAGATAATTTTGCACTCTATTACTTGTTTTATGGCTGTTTTCAAACAACACTTTTTCTTGAGAAGACGAGTGAGATGGTAAAGTGAAATCTGTTCTCCTAGTGCTGCTGATATGACCATGTGAGCATTTCTGCAGCTACCCTATATAACCCCTTACAGTGACTGCCTAAATGGAATGTTTGTTGTAGCCTCCCAAAGGATGGGTTGCCATATCACCCTTCTCAAAGAAGTAAAGAACTGTAAAGAAAACCACATATAGCAAAGGGAAAAGCTTTCTCAAAAGTTTGATAAACCAGGATCCTTGTGATGACTTCCTGTTTTTTAAGGACAAGGCTGTTGTTTTTGCTATCTCTCTCAAGTAGAAGCTGTAACTGGGGATGCCCACTTTATTTGTTCTGTCCAGATAGTGGTTAAACAGTCAATCACAATGTTAAAATTGTGATTGATGTAAAGCAGAGCTCTAGAAAAGTATATGGTGTTTTCATATTTAAGAATGGGTTCTTCCTCTGCAGCTTCAGTGTTCAGCTAACAAGGTAAGCTGTCAGGTGAGCACTTTCCTCCATTTCCCTGATTTCTATTCCAGGGCTGATTTGTCTTAAAGTAGCTTCATCTAAGCCTGATGGCATCTGAATGCCTCCTTTCTCCTTTGGTTTGGTGTGCTTGCTTCTCCCTCCTTATCTGAGCCTGGTTCCTGTTATACATAGCTAACACTAGTACACTGCATAGATATGCAATGCTGTCACTTCCTCTCTCTTAGTTTTTTTTCTTACTGTGTATTTCTCATATGTTCTCTAATAAGCATATGCTTAGCTCTTTTGGCTTCAGGCTAGTTTTCATGTTTACAACCTCTGTGACACATTTTGTTAGAACTTCACAAATCATATATCATAGGAGAAATTAATTATGCATGTAACTTATTAGGCTAATAACTTTCATCTTATTGTGAGCTTCACTTAAAGTTGTGCATTAATAATTCAAAGGACAGCTTTGACATCAAGTGCATTTTTAAAGCACTTCTATCCCTTCATATAAGTTTTGTGTCTGTGTGAAAACCACAGATGGTTTTGAAAAACTTGATTCCAGCTGTTTTCACATTTCTCCTAGAGGCTGGATTAGCTTGTGCATCCAGCAGAGGAAGGCAATTAAATGTTGGGCTCTTCTTTGGTTTTGCAACTGGAGTTTAAGGGAAAACTTGGTATGTATGAGGATACCTTTTGGTAAGAATCATTGAATGGTTTGAATTGGAAGAGACCTTTAAAGGTCATCTGATCTAACCCCCTGCAATGAGCAGAGACATCTTTTACTAGCTCAGGTTGTTCTGAGCCCCATGCAGCCTGGGCTAGAATGTTTACAGGGATCTTACCACCTCTCTTGAAGGCCTGTGCCAGTGCCTCACTACTCTCATCATCAACTGTTTCTTTCTTATTTCTAATCTAAATATCCTCTTCTAGTTTAAAACCATGAGCCTTTTGTGCTGTTGCAACAGGCTCTGCAAAAAAGTTTGTCTCTGTCTTTCTAAAAAGCTCTCCTTAACTACTGAAAGACTGCAATGCAGTTTCTGCAGAGCTTCTCTTCTTTAAGCTGAACAGTTTGAACTCTCTCAGGCTATCCTCATAGGAGAGGTGCTTTTGCCCTCTGCTCATCTTTGACCCTCCTCTGCACATGCCCCAGGGCTTTCAACTGACCTTGTTAAACATCATGAGGTTCCCACAAACCCACGTCTTGAGCCTGTGCAGGTCCCTCTGGATGGCATCCCATTCTTCAAGGTGTGTCAGCTGCACCAGTCAGCTTGGTGTCATCTCCAATCTTGCTGAAGGTGCACTTGATGATACTGTCTATGTAATTGATGAAGGTGCTGAACAGTCACAGTCCCACTTGTCACTGATCTTCATTTGGGCATTGACACATTAACACAGCCCTCTGGATGCAACCATGCAACCAATTCCTCATCCACTGAACAGCCTGTCTTATCAAATCCAGATTTCTCTAATTTAGAGAGAAGGAGCTTGTGAAGAGCTGTGTCAAAAGCCTAGATCTGCAATACGCCTCCTCAAACACCCAGGCAAGTCTAACAGATCAGCTGTGTGGCAGTACTCCCCTAAAACCATTCCACAGACTTCACTTTTTGGAGTGCAGCAGACAAGCTTTGATGGTGGTGCCAAGGACTTAAGACTAGTAATGGTATTGTATTTGAGCTGTTGCAGCCAGGAGCTGCCTTGGTTTTATTCAGGTTTCAATGAGTGTATGGACAGGAGAGTTTTGGCAAATGTAGTCTAGCTTTCAAGAGTCTTTCAGTCATGTGTCTCACCAAAAGACTCTCCAGGAACTGAAAAAGCAATGGCAGAGAAAGGAGGTCTGGACATGGAGGAAGAACTGGCTGGAAGGTAAAACCAGAATGGAATAAACAGAATGCACTAAATAGTGTCCATGGGAGGGCCCTAGTGGGAAGACTTCTGGGTTCCATGCTGAGGTCTGAAGATTCATTAGTGGAATTATGAGTGGAAAGGGATGTGGATGGAGACAGTATACACTTTACTGAGAACATGACAATTTTCAGTTGAGGATTGTCTGTAGAACTGCAGAAGATGACCTAGTAATGCTGAATGTCTAGACAAATAGATTAAATTAAATGTGTCTAAACACAAATGGAGGTGTTTATATTGGGAGAGAGAGAAATCTCTATTATGCATATGCAAGGATGGAGTTTGAGTTGTTTCTGATGTTTTATTAAATAATTATTTAAAAATATTTTCTCAGAGGTCAGTGTTTGGCAAGTAAGCACATCAAATATTATGCATTCTAAAGAAGGGAATAAGAACGAAACAGAAAATAGAATGATGTCATTAAATACAACCACATGGGACACTGTCATCCTGTCATCTTAATCTCAGAAAGGGGAGAAGGGCATCAAAGGTCATTAGAAAGACTTCTATACAAGAACTGTCAATACAGCCTGGGGCACTTTGTAACTGAACTGATGGAAAAAGGTTATAGGAGTGGGGAATCATAGTGTATACCAGGACAGAAAGAGAGTTGGGGTAAGAGAGAGAAGTGAGAGAGGGATGAGAGAGGGAGAAATAAGGGAGCGATTTTTTGTTTAAGATACAATAAATCTTCTTCTATGTTGCATATTTTAATTTCTACTAACTAATTTAACACAAGATATAAATCTTATAGCATTTACATACAGCCTATAAGAATTATTGCATTACCATACTGTGTTACACTTTAAACCCTAAAAACTACTCTTTTGGACCCTGGCATGGTTTTCTCTGACCTTTGGACTTGCTCTCTAGCAGCAGGCATTGTTCAGTCACGAGGGGATTATGTCCTCTGCCTGGCCATCGTATTGTCTTTTTGGTTATTTAGTAACTGAGCTGTGGTATCTCAAAAATGGCTTTCATTTCAATCTCACATATGGTTTCTATATTCTCAGAATCCTTCGCTAAGTATTCATATTTGCAAGGTTTTCCTAGTCCATATTCCCCAACAGTGTATTTTCTGTTTCTTTATGAATACAGAGAGAAAGTGTAAGTTCAATACACAAAGGCAAGGCAAGCTTCAGAACAATCAAAAAGAAATATGATGGCAATTAAAGTAATGGAAGTCCTTGCCATGGGATGTTATTGTGCCTGGAAAAATCACAGAAGAAAAATTATTGATGGTATATGAAATACAAAGGCATAAGTTTCTGCATGCAGACTCTCTCAAGTCCCAGATAAGTGGAGTCTGTGAAATGGTTTTATGAATGGGCATTGCCACATAGATGCTCTGTTAGACTTGCTTGGGTATTTGAGGCAGTGGCTTTCAGATACAGGATACTGATCCAATGTAATATGGAAAATGTTACCTGGTGCAGCTACTCCATTTCTAGGCTCCCTGCACTATTTCAAAGTTGATACTTCATTTGCTTTACCTTCTATTCTGTACAATGTACCACAACCCATCAGAGGCTGTAGTACACATAATCCCTTCACTGCAAGTATTGCATAGCAAGGTTCCTGAAGGCTTGCACACAGCTGAGGGGGAAGGCAGCAGAAAATCAATTTGGTGTGGCATTTGGCATGCAGGTTTGTGCAGCAATGTGTAGATGTGGAAGTGAGATGTGTTTGGAGGAGCTGGAGGAACACAAGGGTTGGGAAAAGGGTAGAGTGCCCCATGTTGGCAGGAGGGTAATGATGCCCTTTGAATGAAAACAAGTGTTCATATGTGTAGGCACCCTACATTTGAGGAAATTGCTTTAAATGAAAAGAAAAACAAGGAGGGCTAAGTGAATCCCAGATGTTTGCAGGAAAGTGCAAAACAGCTTGACTTCTTTCACAATTTTTAATTATTAAGGCCCCCAAAACACTTGATTGGAAATGAGGATATTAGAAGCAGTCTTACAGCTCTGCTTGTTGAACTGCATTATCTTTCATTAATGATCTTTCTATGTATGGAATTGGAAATTCTGTAAAGGTTTGGAGGGAGATTTCCAATAGGAAAATTTCCCCAGATCACTACGGGCTTTGGTAGCTGCAGACAGCTCTCAAGCTTTAACTTGGATTTGGGGATTTTTCCATCCATGACTAATGGTCAGACACTGATCATCTGTATTTTTTTCCCTGTGGAAGTAACTGTTAAGAAGGTTTATTACTGCCCAACTGGACCTCTCTTCTGCACTGAATTCTTCTGGAGTTGTCTTTTACAGGAGACTTAAAATCCAAGGAATGATTTTTACTTCCTCAGAGAGGTGGACTGGTGCTGTGTAAAAAAGGGGTGATAAGTGTTTACCCTACTGGGACAAACTCCAGAGAATAACAGATATTAGAAATAGTAAATATCTGTCAGGTCACCTTGTCCATCTTCTCCTGCCAGGAGTGCTTTGTTCCTTTCCGTGTGTTAACTTGAAAAGATTTCTACTAAGAGTTATTCTCCATGGGACTGTGACTGTCATTTTCTGTGTTCTGTTTACTGCTGCTAAAGATGTCTTAAGGACAAGTAAGGCTTCTCTTTGCACCTTGGTTTCTTTGCATTTTGGGTACTGGAGGCTTAGCAGCAAACATATATGAAAATAAAAAGCAACTAAATTGAATTATTATTTGGAGAATTACATGTATTAGCACTATTTACTTATTTAAAGTCTTTCTCAACTAAGAAATCATGTGAAAAACTGGCCAGAGTTATTCAGCAGACAAGTGGCAGGATCAGGAATAAAACCCAGGAAACATAACACCTGATCTGTTGCTTAATTTAGCAGAATACAAATGTCTGCCACTCAAACTGAGTCTGCAGTCATATTTTCTCTTCCTAATTAAGTCATTTGTGGCATGTAAGCATTTCAAGGCCCAAACCCCCCTCCATACCCAGCTAGCTCAGCCTTCAGGTGATGATTCATCCCCACTTATACATTAATTCAGAGTAAACAACAAACATAAAGCCTCACTTTCTCCTATGTCCCTCACATGAAACCTAGTAATTTGGACCTCTTTTTAAGTTGTTGTGTTGGTTAACCACCTCCTACTATAAAAGCAGTGGGGCCTTTATAATCTGTTTGAAATTTGTCTGACAATGGCCCCTAAATGTGGATTATTTTGATGCAGTTTTCTACTGAAACAAAGATGCTTAGAAATCTGGTGGTTTTTCTTTATCTGCTGTAATCAAGTCTTTTCTTTATTAGTCTTTTGAAAACAGTGGAGCTCCTTATATTTTATGCTAAGGCACTTAATTCTAGTTTTCAAATCATGTTGAAGCTGTTTGATATATTCTTTGCAGTTATTTAGAGTCCTTTAACAAAACACAGACATTAGAATTATACCTAGGGTTACAGTGCATGTAGTACCAATGCTGCACATTACTTATTCTATTCATTTGTCCTGAGACTGTTCTGCCCTTTTGCCCATGGAGTTTTACTGGGAGCTTGCATTTTCTTCTCTGATGTTTTCTGAATTGTTTTCAAAGGTAGCTCCCTTGCAGCGTCCCTCTCCTGGTTCTGTAGCTCATGGCCTCTTCTATGTTTCTAAGCTTATATATTTGAGTATTCAAATTTTTTAAAAGCTGCTTGAAATGAAAGAGCCTGGACTTCCATGCTCTTTGAATTACTGTATGAGTGACATGTCATTAAGGTTGTTCAGTGGTCTGCCAAACTTAGTGTTACCTTCAAGTATCAACTTCAGTACTTTCTATATTAACTTCTAGGTAATTGATTAAATATTTAATACTATTGCATCAAACATAGATTCTTATGGTGCACTAGAAATACCTCTTATCAGTAATGCTACCCCACTGACAAATACTTTGTGAGACTTGTCAGCTGAGGACTGATGATCGATCGATCTATCTGTCTGTCTGTCTAATCTATCATTACATCCTGTTTTGTTCTTGTATGCTGTTTGAGCAGAGCATTTGGCTGGTGTTCAGCCAAATACTTTAAAAAAATGTTTCAATCGGGCTTTCACCATTGTAATTCAAATTATATCAGATTTATTTCACAGAAGCTCCTTTTACACGGGAAGGTCTAATGACAGTAAGTATTGTATTCCTCTCCTTTAATGTTTTTATTAAGCACTTCAGATAGAAGTTGTTTTGCTATTTCCTCCAGGGTTGATGTTTCCCCCAGGCTAAACCCTTCTACGGTTATATTTCTTGTCCTGTTTGGCTTTTTAAAACATTCACACAGCATTATCATTCTTTTATTCTTCTGTTATCTTTCTGTTATTCCAAGATTAAAAATAAACCCTAGTGGATCATAAATCTCCTCATTCAGCTCTTTTAAGAAATTGGAGCAAGTGACCCAAGTCTGTGAAATTAAAAATAAAGCATATTTATTCCTGGTAGCTGATCAACATCCTCTTTTATTCTCATGGATTGCAAAATACTTTGCCATCTTCTTGTGATATAAACACTTCAGTTCTTCATGTATTTATATCTGACAGAGAAAAAATATTTCATACTTCATAAATTATATAAGCTGAACCTTTTAAACAAACAATTGCCATCTTGGTGTTATGGTGGACTTTTGTGTCAAGATACAACTTTTTTTTTAACCACTAAGGCATCCTATAGTGATTTAAAAACTTAAGTTTTTCATTGGATCACTTGGAAAAATTGCACTTTACTTCCAACCTAAATAGTTGTGCTTTGGTTATGTCATTATGCTTTTATCTCCTAAACAAAAGCAGATCTCTTCTGTCAGATGGAGATCCCCTGTAGCATGTAGATTTGGATCAGCTTGTAACCTACCTTTGGGTGAAATAGGTGGAATTCATTGGATAGCTCACCCAGTAAAGTATAAGATTAATTTTTTTTTTTTTGTGTTCTTTGATTTTTTTAATATATTTTTGTGTTCTTTGATGTTTTTAACATGTTTTTAAAGCATAGGCAAGAAAACAGGTCACAGTATTATGAAATTGTTTCAATAGTACTATATATATAATCAGTGTCTTTTGTCTGTACTTTCTTGATAGTTTCCTACTTTGACACTGAAGAATCACAATTAGTCTTCTTCAGAACTGCTTTATAAAGGCATTTCATGTTCAATTGGTTATGCACCAAGGCATGCATGCTCTTTTCATAGTCACTATTTGGCTTAGATACGGTTCCCATTATGTGAGAGTTGTTTACAGTCTTTGATCCTAAATCTATAATCTAGCAATGGCCTGAACTGAAGTAATGTGTCTGAGTATATATTATTATATGCATGTCAAAGTGATAAATAATCTGAGTTTTAGCTATCTTATTGTTCTTTTCCAAAAAAACACCTTAGGTGCCATGACTATTTTGTAGTAATTGGAAGTTGCTCTGTGGTTGATGTTCAGACAAGGTAGGACTGAAAGTTTCTGGGCAATGTCACTTTCCCCAGTGTGCAGCCTCAGTCTGTCTTTCTTTGGCACCTGGAAAGCTTTATTAATAACACTTCTTTCATAAAATTAGAAGAAACCTCAAAGGAAAATATATCTGTTTGAATATTTCCTCTTCTTGCCTTTTTTTTTTTTTTTTTTTTAAATGCAGGGGATCCATTGAAATAAGCCTGCAGTCCTAAATTTTTGGTATTTCATGGTACAGGATGATCCTTAAGTTTCTCCCTGTCAGTGGAAACTGTCACTTGCAGGTTGCTGACATTTGCTATCTCCTCACTTCCCTGTCTACACCAATGTCTGCAATATGTAATAATCAATAGCAATTGTTGTAATAATGTAATAGTAATGTTCCTTTAGAGGCACAGATTTTATGGTCAGTCTGGCAAAATGAAACTTGGTTTTAGAAGGCAGTGACTATAAATCTTATACCTCTTACAGGAACATGCAAGTCAAGTTTGCAGGATATGATTAATATGAGGGGGGTTTGTTTTCTTGATTCAAACTAATTTTAGGGTTTGACTTTCAGGGTCTAATACTTCTGCATAAGCAAGGAAAAAAGATGGCAGGAGGCTGATGATCTGCCTTTAAGAGGCATGTTTGCATATGTAGGACAAAAATTTGTGGCACAGTGGAGCAAGAGCAGTTCAGAACTTTTCTCTTGTCTGGCTTCTGAACTTCTGTGGCTTTGAGTGGGACTAATAGGATCTGGGACAGATGTCTGCAATCCATCTTTCCTTTTAGAAGCTTTTGGGAAATAATTCTTACCCTTAGTAATATCTGTTGATAGGCCTGCATGCAAATGATGGGTTTGCAGTGAGAGGTATCAGGCTTATGGATACCAGAACAGTGTGGGATTCTTGTGCTTTGAAGGGCAAAGAAATTGTGTTATAAAACCATACAGACCTTACTGACAGAGTGACTGAGGAGTTAGAGAATAACTTGCCTGTTTGGTTTACTATTTATATTGCTCTCGAAGCAAAATGGGGAAGTATGAGGTAGCTGAAAAATGAAACCCTTTCACAGTGTATTTCTGAAGGGAAAGAAAGAGAAAAAAAGGAGTATAGTAAAGTATAGAAAATTTTATGTTAAAAACTTTCAGTGTGCCGTAACCATCCCCACTAATGCTCTCTTTTTGAGTGCCTTGTATGTGAGGGACCTGAGCCAAGCAGAACAATGACTGCCTGGGAATGGCAGGACACAGTGATGCTGGGAAGCATCATGGGCTGAACATATATTCTCTAATAATGTACTTTTCAGCATTTTCCTCTTAATATTCTGCACATGGGGCTTTTTAAAATGTGATTGTTGTGTTGTTTTTTGGGTTTTTTTCTTAATTGCCTATTTGAAATAGTACAATAATCAGAGCTGACATTGGGTTATTTGGAATTGGAACAGGACTGTAGGCAATAATGTGCCAAATCCAGTATAGCTTATATTAGAAATACTTTACTTAAGCCCCTGTTGTCTTTTTTTTTTTTTTTTTTTTTTTTGCCTCCTTCCTTATTTGTGCTTCTTTCAGGTTTGACCATGCCATTATGAAAGAAAAAGAAATGTATGAGGGAGCATGGTTATTTTCTGCAAAGTCTCATTGAGCACACACATTCAGTCCAATGTCATGTACAGCAAAGTTAGTTGCATCTTCTGAACTGATATAATACTTTGGGATATACTGGAGGGTGTGGAAAGGCTGAATTTTCAGTCAAAAGGATTCTGGTGTAATCTCAGCTCCACCTGTCTTTTCTCTAATGGTAATTCCATCCTTATGTGGTGTTTATCATGGCTTGACCCACCCAGCAGCCAAGCACCACACAGCCAGCAGCAGAGTGGGGGAGAAAATCAGAAAAAAAACCTGAGAAGATTTGTGGGTTGAGATGAAGACAATTTAATAGGAAAAGCAAAAGCCATGCATGCATGCAAAGCAAAACAAGGAATAGGTTCAGTGCTTCCCATGGCAGGCAGGTGTTCAGCCATCTCCAGGAGAGCAGGGCCCCATCACATACAATGGTGACTTGGGAAGTCACCAAGACTATGGAAACACCATCACCCCAACATCCCTCTCCTCCTTTGGTCAGTTTGGATCACCTGTCCTGGCTGTGTCTCCTCCCAATATCCCCTCCACTCCACAGCTGGTGACTTCCTCACCAGCTTAGCAGTGCAGAAAGCAGAAAAGGCCTTGGCTCTGTGTAAGCCTTGCTCAGCAATAACCAAAACATCTCTAAATTACCATCACTGTGTTCAGCACAGATCCAAAACACAGCTCTATACCAGCCACTGTGAAGAAAATTAACTCTTATCTCAGCCCAAAGTAGCACAGTGTTTCAATAAGATATGCTCTTGCTTTGTGAGCTGCTTTCAGGGGCAGAGGACAGCAGTTACTGGAATGCAAAACAGTTTGTTGGTGACACAGCTGCATAAGAACAGAATGTGGGGATCTGCATGTAGATGATGTACATTCTTCTAGTGCTGCTTTTACTGTTCTGGATAAACATGGGCTGGGCATCAGTTAGTGGGTGGTGAGCAGCAGTGTGGTGCATCACTTGTCTATCTTGGGTTTTATTCCTCTATCCTTTGTTGTCTCCTTTTTCTTTATTATTATTACTGTTATTATTAAACCATTCTTATCTCAGCCTACAGGTTTTCCCTTTTATTTTCTTTATGATTCTCCTCCCCATCTCACGTGGTGCTGTGTTGCTGGCTAGGGTTAAATCACAGCAGCATAGCCTAAAAACCACAGGTACACATGAGTACACGTGTATGCACATACAGTAGAGTGCATGCAGGCACTGTTTACAAATGTGTATAAACCCATATATATTATTTTAGTAGCTACCAGGGCAGAGCTATATGTGAGTACATAAATACATAGGCTTTCTTATGCATCTATACACAGTATATGGATATGTAAATATATGGAATACATCTAGGCAGACAAATATAGCATGTAGGGATGCTTTAGAAATGGACATTACATGTCCAAACATCCAGCCAGTCCTGCACTGAGGAATATATATGTGTCCTTGCTTCCAGGAATTTTTTTTCAAGTTTTGTTGCTATGTCACCCATTTTCTCTTATTCTCTCTTTTTCCCATTCAGCTGCCAGTAAAACACACAGAGAAGTTTTCTTGATATATTAGAGAAACAATGGCTGACTGATTTCTATGTATTTTGCTATTTTTGACAGTGCTTGCTCAGTGCAAGGAGAATAAAACTGCTGTAGAGGACAAACAGTAGGTTCTTTGAGTGCCACGTAGAAAGACCAATCCTTTCTATATTCTGGTCAACGTGGTCTGGGTAATAACAAGAGCAGAACCCTCTTCTTAACCCCCTCCTCCAAAGGAATCAACTCCAGAAATGGAAGTTCACCATGTTCTGAAACTGCTGCTGTCACAGGAGATACCTCAGTGGTCTGTAAAGGTTGGAAAAGGTTGTTGAGACTTAAACCTTTAAAGTGCATGGGAAGTCCACTTAAACGGAAAAGTTTAGTCAAATTTTGCCAAAGAGTGGCTAAGACAGATTTTGTTTTTTGCCTGTTGGTGTGTGAGCAATATAAGCTCTATTGCTCTGTTTAAGATATGGTATAGATCATTCTTAAGCAGTAAGACAGTACTGAGCTAAACAGAAAATATAAGTAAATTAGTCTTGTATCAAAGAAGTTTTCTTAAATGTGAGATCAGTCTTCCTTGAGCTCCATACAGAGGAGATGGGACCCCCATGCTTGGGTGCATCAAAATGGCATTGTAGCAAAAGTAAACAAACTGAAGGAAAGGTTTATTATTGTTCATGCTTACATTATAGAATTCTAAAACTGAAAGTTTTAGTAGGTTATTTGCACTGATCTGTGTTACCAAAATATTTTCTCCAGCTTAGGCACAAGGTAGTGAGTAGGAAGAAGGAATATTCTTTCTTGGCATTTATTAGCTTGTTGTATGTGTTCAGTTCCCCCTTTCACCTTCTCAAAAACAGGGATAGTGGCCCTTAATGGGGGATGTCCTGGTTTGGAGGACAGGTGTTTGCAACCTAAGACAGGGGATTGGTATATAATACAATATTAAATAAACGAATGCCAAGAAACTAATATTCACTGAGTAACTTAAACTGCTCTGTAGGAATTTATTATAGAAAGTATTTCTTCAACAGCATGATCTTTTTTTTTTTTTTTTAGCTCCCTTTATGCTGGGAATCAGCTAATCAGGTGTCTCTTTTGTCTGGTGTTTAGTGCTGACTCCAGACCTGACCTCTCTCCTTTCTGAAGAGCTCTCTCTGTTGCTGATTGCAGCAGCCCACCTACTTTAAGAAGGAAGTGTAATCTGGTGCTGACCTGGGTGATGAAGTCCTCATCTGTCTCCCATTTCTACTTCTCATTTCAGTGCTTCCACTGGAAAATGTTCCCTGTGTTTGCTTTTGTTTCTGTTTTCATGTGCTTTCCCCAAAGTTCTCAGTGTGGCAGCAGTTCTGGCTGTGCTGAATGCTTCCATCTCCTTCTTGTGCCCCAGGATTTGCACTCCATGCACACAGCTTCCAGACCTAAGCAAGGGATGATGGTGATGTTTGCCAGCAGCCTCTGTGCACCCTGATAGTCACTGGGTTCTTTGCATGGGCTCTTACTCTTCCCCAAGAAACCTGTAAAGGTGATGGGTGCAGGGGAGAGTTTTGTTAGTAAGGATTTCTCTGGAGCCAGATAAATCCAGATGAAAAGTTGAGGGGGACCCATCCCATTCCAAGCCTGCCTCTGTTGGTCTCACTGTTGTGCTGTGCACTAAAGCTGTGGCTGGTGCAGCTGGGTGGCTTCTGGATGAACAGGTGAACTAGAGCTTTTGACATTGTGGTATCTGAGGCTCAGTCCCAAATAGAAGATAGGTATTGGATTTTTTTGTTTGTTTGTTTGTTTTTGGTTTTTCCCCCCATTCCTTTTATTGGTGCTGCAAGTTTAGACATGGTCACAGGTGACAGAGTTTTAGATACACGTGAGAGAAAGATAGAAAAGAGCTTATGGTTCTTTTTCTCACACCAGGTTGGGGGTTATGACTGTATTTTCTCTTGATGTTTCTTTCAGGTAGGGAATTAGCTACATTTCCTGCCCTCCACAGCAAATATTCAAGCAAATAGTTAGCTCATCACATCCCTGTTTTCACACAATGTAAGGCCCAGTGCAGATAAATGTATGGGGAATCCTGCCCATGGAGGGTTTGAACGTTGTTCCATGCTGTAGAATTTAAAGAGAGATGAGCAGACAGAGATCCTGGAGAGATGTCAGTGTTGACAAATTTTTGCACTGTGCAAAAAAGAGAGGGATTAAAACAAAAGTTTATAATCCTGTAGTATTTTGAGCTAGACATGTGGAGTCAGTCCTCCTCACCAGAAAATGTGGACCTGTGACAGATTATGTGAGCCATGGGATAGTGCCATCCTGCAGTGGGAGTTCTTCAGCAGACCCAGTGTCCTTGGTCCCTCACAGGAGGAGAGCCTGGCTGAAGGGATGCCTCTTCCTTTGGCTGACACTGCAGGTGGAGGGAGATGTCAGTGCCCCTGAGACCTTTGTGCCAAGGCTGAGGGCAGGACTCATGCTGGGGTGCAGCACCTGCAGCTTTGAGAGTCCAGCTACAAACAGTGACACCCTCCTGCTGCAGTGACACCACTTTAAGTTTGTGGGCTTAGGCTGTACAATATTAAATCCACTAAATGCTTCCTCCGTGGCTGTAATCTCATTGTTACTTCAGCAGTGCTCACTTTTGAGCATGTGTTCTCCCATATGTAATGGTAAATATTTTCAATTTGTTTTTTGCTGGGCAAGTGACAAGAACATAGAAGACACTGCTGCAATTGGCACATTTTGCTTAGCAATTGCTTTGCTTATGTTGGAAACCTCAGCAGGGAGACTAATGCTTGCCTGGCATATGGAGACTGAACTACCTTCCTGTACTTTCCAGGGATTTTCTAGTGAAGCAGGCTCAAGGCTAGGGAAGATAGGTTGTGGGGAAAAACTGCATATCTGTGAGTGAGCAATATCTATTCAGTATTCTCACAGAAGACTTTACACATTAGTGTTCTCATTAAAACACATTTATCACTGAAGTGAAAAGCTGAGTGAAATTAAGAGTTTCTGTTTGAAAGGAGGTTCCTCCAGCTGACATTTGTTTTCATTGCTGCTGGTAAGATTAATTTTTAAAAAATGTAAATCCATGAAATCTTCAAAACTGAGTTCGTATGTAACATTCTGATATTTTCTGAATCAAATTATTTCATATTAATTATTGAGGTGATCCCAAATAATCTGGGGTTTAACACAGTTCAACACAACCTGTATTTTCCTCCCCAGTGCAGTTCATGTGTCCTTTGAGGCCCTTGTGTCCATTCTCCCAGAGGAGTATTTGGTGAAGCTGCTTTGTGGCTTTGTGTCACGTGTCTCTGCTGATACCAGGTGGGACACTGACATTGTGTTTTCTTAGGGAGTGGAGACTACAGGTAAAAATGGGGACCACTGTTGAAGGTAAATGCAATTCCTGAAAAATAATGGTTTATGTTATGGTTAAGTTCATGCAAAAGCTTTTGTAAAGTTTGATAAAACTTAACTTGCCATTTTGTTTTGATACAGATTGAAGTGAAGCATTTCATTGCTAATTCTCTGTGAGACAAATGGAATTCTCTGTTAAAAAGTCATCCTGATGGAAGCATTCACCCAGCCAAACTAAACAGATTTATTTCCTGAGATATGTCTTTTGTACTTGCACAACCTTAGGTGGATTTAAAATACAATGAAATCACTAAATGGAGTGTTTGCTAAGTCATTGTCTGGTAGAGTTTTCAGTGTAATAAGGTTAAAGCCTTAAGTGATCAATGGGGCCATCCTAAAATAATTCCTCTCAGCCTTTCAGATGAAATTCTTGAGACACTTGACAGTAATAATTTCCTCACTTAATCATCACTGAACCAAACTGGACAGATTTAGCTTGTGCTTGCTAGACAAATCTGAGATTTCAGGATGCATTTGAGAGGAGCAGAGTATTCTGTAACTGGTGAATGTTTGTCTAAGCTCACTACAGGACTGAATGTAATTGAAGTCAACTCCTGCATCTGGTAAAGAAGCTGCTGTGATAGTGAATTTTTTTTAAGTTTTAAAATTTTTAAAAGTTTTTTATTTAAGTCTCAAGCCTTCATTTGCTAGGGAGGTAATTTGTAAATTTAGGCCCTTCAAATTTGTGACATGTCAGTATTGTGTTTCTATAAGGTTTATTCTTCCTTCCTGTCCTTGAACACTATAGAAAAGTCTTAAGATACACAATAATTTTCTCTTTCACATGTTTCTACTCTTCCTTCACTCCCCAACACAGAATCATAGAAAATAAAACTAGAATGGACCATGAGAGGTTATCTAATCCTTATCTAATAACTTCCTAATAACTATCTAATAACTTCCTTCTAATAACTTATCTAATAACTTCCACTGTTCCAAAACAAAAACAATGACATCTATGTGAGTTTTGACAGCAATTTTTTTGGCCTGAAATTAAAGGTCTGCAGTGATTGTTGCTCTTCAGACAATCTCTTCCAGTGCTTCACTGTTCTTTAATTAAAAAACAAACAACCCTTCTCTAACACTTTCTTACTGTAATTTTTTCCAAATTATTTCTTGTCCTTTTCAGCATAGGTACAAAGAAGAAATTCTTCCTTTCTGCTTTGTAGTAGCCCTTTTGTATTTGAACTGTCTATAGTGTCTCCTTTCAAACTTCTATTTCCTAGACCCCTGATTATTTTCATTGGTCTAGTCAAGACCCTTTCCAATAGTTCCACTCCTTTCTTGAAGTACAATTCTCCAAAGTGAACATGATTTCCAGTAGAGTGCAGCACTATCTCTTTCTGTGTCTCCATACATTCCAGCATGCATCTTTCAACCCACCCAATAAATGATTTTCTATGTGTAGCTAAGTGTTTATTTCTTCTATTTTGTTTTACCTCTGCACTAAGCTCATTGTGAAACAGAGAAATTCCTCATTATTGTATATGCATGAGTATTTTTAAAGTTCAGACATATCTTTTCTATATCCTTATATGCAGAAATACATCTGAGTTACAAATTGCTTTTCAGGGCTAGCATGAGGTATATCTATGTCTGTGGCACAAATGAGGAACATCACAGCTGGCTGTCTTGGCTTCCCTGTTCTGCAGCTTTTTTATTCTCTGTTACTAGGTCAATAGGAGGTTGAATAGAACATAAAATAGAGGAAAGTTCAGTTAGTGCACATTAACCACAATGAAATGCATTAAACACTTTGCTGTAACTTAAAGGTGAACTATGTTACTGTCAGATACCAGACAGTCAGTTTTTTACCTTTGTATTAACAAGAATCAGCTAGATTTTTAGAAACAGAATGACAAATCTGAATCTAATTTCTCAGAGTATTTTTTAGGTTTACCAGTAAAGACAAATATCTCCTTGTATTCACTTAGAGATTTTGGCTAGTGAGCACTTCTGCAAAACCAATTCCACAATCTCAAGTTGGCTGTTGTGATATGAGGAACATACTTTAGAAAATACTGAGTTTCTTAGAAAACTTACCATATCTTAGAAAAAGTGTGGGAAAGTGATATTTTAAGAAATACAGAAATGACAACTTATTTCCTGTGATCCCTTTCTTCACTTATTGCGGAACTTGAAGTTTGTGCAGCAAGGAAAGAAGAGGACTTGATGCTTCCATCACAAAAGAGCATTCATCCTCTAATCATAGTTCATGCTAGAACCAATTCTACTTAATCTTACCCTTTTCTGTAACTGAGGAAACTGCTTAAGACCTGGAGGCTATAGAATCTTTCAGCATTTCTCTTCCAACTATAGAAAAGTTTCTCCCCCATCTAGACAGTGTCATGACTTTTTTTTTTCCCCCTACGAATAAATATGTCTAATTTCTAAGGTTCCCACATGACGTTTCTGTCAAGATGCAATTGTGGGGTCTGCAGCGACATCACGGTGGCTGCATGGCTGTGCCTGGCTGTGCCTGGCTGTGCTGCACAGCCAGTGCATGTCACTGATGGCCACGTGCCATTGTGGTGTTCCTTTTGGGATCAAAGGATAATTGTCACCTCAGTGAAGTCCTGGGTCCTCTGTCTTCTCTATCTGTTAAGGAAACATTTTCACAAAATCAGTTAAAGAAATTCCACCCTGCCTTTTTCACTCCTGTTATACTGGCACCTTGAAAGCCTTTCTCTTTATATGCTGCTTTAGGGAATGCTTCTCTGTATCTTCTTAGAAATCTTTTGAGACTAAATCAGTCTCTTTTCTCTTCTGGAATTATCCACAAACCCTGAAGTTATTCAGAAACCATAATTGATTTTTAAGGTGGAAACATTTTTTATAGGGAAGCTTGAAGTAATTCTGCCTTATTGTTTGGGCATTCTATTCACCATACTCCTATTTTTAGCTGGGAGTGAAGGAAGCTTCTCTGTCTGACCATCCAGGAGCCAGCCACTCTGGCAGTCACAGTTGCAGCCCTAAGCTAGGTAGAGACCCCTTTGCAGCTACACGTGCCACTCTCACACGGTCAGACTGGGTTTCTTTACCAGTTCAACTCTGGGTTTCTTATAGCAGAATCTCAGTTCTCTGGATCCTTAAAATAGCTTGATCTTGGTTCTATAGCTAAATAACAGCTTGAGTTTGGTGCTCTAA
The DNA here is from genome assembly GCA_030060385.1 of Muscicapa striata striata. Taxonomy (NCBI): domain Eukaryota; kingdom Metazoa; phylum Chordata; class Aves; order Passeriformes; family Muscicapidae; genus Muscicapa; species Muscicapa striata. Next base: position 7,097,453 of record JAREIS010000007.1, on the reverse strand, counting down.
GAGGGACCCTGAACAGAGGAATCCCTGGGCTTTTATACCCCCACATTCTAAGTGCCCCAAAATCTGGAGCCATTGACTCCTGTGTTTCTCTGCATGATCACCTGGCTGGGCCACAGGTCACCATTTATCCAAAGCATTGGCAGTTCATGGCCTCTTTCCTTGGGCTGCTCCTACCCAGAGCTCAACCTGCAGCTCACTCTGCAGCTGCAAGCTGAGCTACCTCTTCTGAACTGGTTTTTCAACAGTGGGTGAACACATATTCTTTGTTAAACATAATTCAGATAAAATCTAGACTTGCATTGCCCTATTCAGCATTGCAGAAGTCGTATATTCGACTCTTGATTGTTTGGTTTCAGTTACTTTTCATCAATGCTCAATGCATTGTTTTACACAATAGCTAAATTAGCTCTTCCAGTGTGAGGAATGGTGGTGGTGTTTATGACCTGAATACAGTTGTCATCCCAGTGGAACATCAAGTATGTTTATACTAGGTATCCACAATCCAGACAATGTTATTTAAATAAATGTAGGAGCTTTAGTTACCCATCACTGAAGACTTGGATTGCTTCACACATAGTCTGTCCCAGACACAGAGTAAAGTGCTGCTAACCTGGTGTGTTTGTTTCTATTTGCTTGTCAGAGAGGGCTAGGAAAACACAGGTCTAATAGACCAATGGATAAACTATAATTTTTTCTTGCTGTAGGAACTTGCTTGGTTATGTGCAGATTCTTTTAAACAAGGCTTAGGTTCTAGCCTGAATATCTAGCACTTATCCTTTTTGAGAATTGATATGGGCAGTTGGTGAAGGGGTTCAGCCTGGGACAGAAAAAAGCAATATCCAGGGTGCAATAGGTGAACAATCCGGCCTGGTCTTCAGAGGTGCTCTTTCTAGCTAGCTAAACATATGCAACCTTCAGGTTATTGCTCTTTTTCATGATGGTACATGATGGTAGTCATCTAATTTGTTAGGCTATTGGCAGCCATTCCCCTTTGGAGCATGCCTGTGTCCAGCCTGTACCAAAAATCATGTTTCCCACTTAACACCAACTCAGAAAGGAATTTTTACATTGGCTACTGGCCAAATTTAGCACATAATTTTTTCTTCCCTTTTTGTTGCTCCCTCGCTATCTGCAACTTCACTTGATTGCAGAGAGATGCTTTTCATCATTGTGAAAAGCCATCTGATTAGAGCTGTCATTAACCCATGAGTGAAACTTGTAAGAAGTTTAGCTGGAGAAATTCCTTGAATGCTTCAGAATTGCAGAGTTGCCATTTTAAAGAAACTTCAGAACTAGATTGCGAATTTGTTATAGCTCTGCCTAAAACAAGCTCTTTCTCAGCAGATTTATGGGCAACATGCTTTAATGTATATATTTTATCCCTCAGAATGTTTCAGATGTCATGAAATTCTTCTGTGTGTGTACCTGGACTATCCCCTTCCTGACCATCCATTAATACTAATCTAATTAATTAAACAAAGGCATTGAATGGTCAATTTTCCTTTGTTAAAGTCTATTTATTATCCTTCATGGAAAAGGAAAAACCAATATTTTTTTCATTATTCCTGTTTAATTTTTTCAGTATAAAGTGATTTTAAGATTGGAGGAATGAAGGTTACTTTTCAAAAGCTCTGTGCGTAGTTTTTGCTAATAGTTTTCTTCCTCTTTCTGTTTTCCACCTTTCTTCTCAAAATAAAGATGGGTATGTCTATATCAGGAATGACTCCCTTAGACCTTCTCTGATATACATATCAGACCTGGGATGAGTTCCAGCTTGTCTCTTTTTAATCAGGCAGGACTGGTGCTGTTCAGAAGGCACCTGACATAAATGGAGAAGGCACTGCTTCTATTGCTTTGTTTTCTTCTCAGTTGCTCTGGAAGCCACGTGTGACCCCAGGAGTCCTAGAGGGGAGCAGCATTCTGAGACACTCATGGCCTCATTTGAATTTAGAGGAGTGGGTTTCAGTATTTTGGGATGTACTGAGGAGCCTTCAAGTTAGTTCAGAGGTTGCTCATAAAATGAGACCACGAGGTAGGAATGCTATGCAGATGGTAGATTCTACAGCTGGGAGAAAGCTTCCTCAGTGAAACATTAAAATGCATCTCCTCTGGCTTGCAGCAGGTGACTAAGAAACTGTTTCTTGCAGCTTGTATGTTTGAGTTACAGAATCTGTTTTTTTGTCCAAGACTTTTTTCTTGTATTCCTTTTAATTGTGTGTTTTAAGGTAGGATCCCAAACATGTAAAAATCTAAAAAAAGCTTCACTGAAAGCACAAGTCAGACCAGGACTGACAATAGCATCTTCTCCTTTACCAGGTAGTTTTAGCAGCTGGGAAGATGTGCTTCATCTGTCCTGCAAACTGCACTGAAGCCTCTGTTGATTTCATTAAAACACAAAGATTCATAGGTTATGAGGCCAGAAAGAGCCATTATGATAATCTAGGCTGATTTACTGTATAATTAATTCCTGTCTCACTATGTCTTTTAGAGAAACAGAATACTATTTTAATTTAAAATTTGCCAGTAGCAGAGTATACGCTATAACCTGTAGTAAATTATTTCAGCAGCAAATTACCCTCATGTAAAAATAAGCCATAATATTTTAAAATGTGAATTTCTCTAAATTCAGTCTCTAACCTGCAGATCTCATTGTCCCTTTGTCACATGCATTGAAGAGCCCTCTCTTACCAAATTCCATTTTCTGCACAGGTACTTGTAGATTGCAATCGAATCACATTTTAACCTCTATCTATTAAACAGACTGAATTTGAATGTTCTCCACTATGGGACATGCATACCAGTCATTTAATTATATTCCCTCCTCAATCTTGAACTTTTGGTTTAACAATTGAACTGTCATTATCAGAAACTGCCTTAGCATTTCTCTGTTCCTGCCAAGGATTCACATCAGTTTTGCACCCAAGCATTATTTCTCTCCTTTTATTATTATGATGAGAGTTCTGGTGTATTTGATTATACATCATGATGTTGATGTCCAAATGTGTCTGTCAGTAATACTCATGTATTACTCAAGTATGGAAACGCTCGCGCTTTTTCCGTAAACAAAGGTGCTTTTTTAGATTTCTCAAGCTAGATGTTTTGTTTTGGGGTTTTAAAAAGAAAATAACTTAGAACAAAATTTGAACATGAGACATTCAGATTGGGGTGGATATATTTCTTTGTAAAGATTGAATTCAGAACTCTTGTATCTATTCAACAGCCTTTCTCATCTCCCCAGTTCTTTGTGCTTGTTTTCTTGGTCTCTTCATTCTTGGCCTCAGATTCTTCATTGTTAGTCACCTTCTGATTACAGCTAACTTAATGTATTTTTTTTTCTGGTTCCTTTGAAAGAATTCTGTCTCAAGGATTCTCCAGCTGTGGTACTTGTATGATTAATGAAACACTAAGCAGTCAGCATCACACCTCAAATAAGCTCAGAGGCAAGCCCTCTGCATTTCCCCCGAAAAGATGGGATGTGCTACTTAAGTATCAAATACATCAAAGAGGGGGATGTAACCTGTATTTAGCTCAGCTGTGTGTGGGAGCTGATGGGCATGATATTCCCCCTACCAGCAACACTCAGAGATTGCTGAACAGGTCACTGAGTCATGGCTAGATACAGCCCAGCACCACCCATCAGTCATGTGTAGGGCACTGTCTGCCCTCTCAGATGCAGTTCAGAGGAGTGCTGGTTGGAGCAATTGTTAGTGGTATCCTGTAAGGGCAGCTCTCAGCCCTTAGGATCATTAAAGCCACAGCTCATTCAAGCCTGGCATTCTTTTGCCCACCAGATCAACTCCATGCTGTGGTGAAACCAAAAATGCAATGTTGCACCTACGTCATAAGCCCTTGTGGGCCTGAAGAATGGTCAATGCATGCAGACAGCATGGTGTCTCCAATAGTGGGGGCTGCAGGTGCTATTTAGGGAGAGCACATGACCATGGCTGCTGTCAGTGGTGCATTTCCTTACATTCCTGCAGCACCCACTGCTGTTGGTTTACATTTGCTAGAAGACACACTCCTTCCTTCTTCCTTTAGTATCAGTTTGTGGACTTGCTATCCATTGTTATTTCTGGTTATTTTTGTGTCTTCTGTTGCACCCTACTTCCATGACCTCTCCTGGCAGCAAGTTCCAGAAGTTCACTACCCTCCATGTAAATAAGTACTTCTAAAAATCCATTTTATGCTGATTTCATGCAAGCTTCAGGAAGTGCCTCTAACTCTGTTATTGCTGGGTTTGGCAAAGAGCAGTTCTACATTAACCTTCTCCATCTTCTGTAAACTTCAATCATGTTCTTCTCAGTCCTCTCCAAATATGAGCTTGGCCTTTTCAGCCTATCCTCATAAAGCATCCTGTTCCATCCTTTTAGTTGCTCTATTTATTTCCTCTTTCTGCTTGAGAAGCAGAGACAGGACTTCGTGCAGTGCTCAGAACTGAAGTCTGACTGAGGTGCACCTCATTGTCTGGCAAGAGAGGAGGCTCTAATGCACCCCCTTGCTGTGTCAGTGGAAGGAGGTGTATGGTCTTTAATGAGAGCATTTGACACGATTAATTTGTAGAATAGAACTACACAATAAATTGAAAATGAATTTTTTCCCTGTTGCAGATATTAATAGCTTTGATGTTTCTGATGCCTGTGTGAGGGCAGAGCATGTTATTAGGAATTGGAGCAAAACAAGTTACTGTGGGTCAATACTGTCCTCTGCTGGGAAGAACTAGAGCTTAGGACCATTTCTCCAAATGGGATTTAACAGCTGGCTTCTCCTTTCACTCTGTTTTGCCTTTGCAACAGGAAAATCTGACTGCACAGGGGAAATTCTCCTTTAATACTTGGAGAAAGCTGGAAATTCTTTGCTAACTATCAATGTATTGAATAATGATTTCATTTGTTTCTTCATCCTGAAGTTACCTAATTTATAAGCTTATCCCTCATTCTTTCTCTCATTTGCCTTTTAATATTTACTGCATACACATTTCTCTGACTTTCCTGTCCTAATAGTAGAAGTAACAATGCGTACCTTCTTTCCCTTCTATTTTCATGACAATTTGCTGACAACTCAATCCTGATAGGATTTTGAAAGCAGAAATCAAATGCGTGCATGTATATGCTATATGTGAAAGACACAAAGTATTTTAGAATAATAACTCCTTAGAAGAATTTAGAGTCTTCAGTAGTATCACTGAACAAGAATTCAATAAAAATTGTGCTAGTTGCGTAAGTGGTTTTGCTTGCTGTACGTGCCAGCGCTGCATTTAGCAAGCATGGAAGGTGGTTGAGAGGAAGTACAGTTTACAAGTATTTCAATTCTGTAGCTTCTCCAGTTCCTGTTCTGTGAGAATGGTGTGGGGCAGAGAAGAGTCTGCTTTCCAGGAATTAATTCTGTACCTGAGAGAAAGAGAAGAGTAGGAGGTCTGGTCTCCTGAGTAAGCCAGACATGCTCAGGAGTGCTTGCCTGTTTGAGACTCTTCTCTTGGCTAATTTCAATCCATGTAGCAGCAATAGAGCCCAGAGTTCTGGTCCTTAACCCACAGAAAGTGAGTGTCCAGGCACTGAAAATTTACAGGTTTTTATGTGTTAGTTTCTTGAAGCAAGGGTAAGCTGTAGAGATATTTCCATGGCAAATTTGTGTCAGTAGCGATCTAAGATTTCTTGGTCAGAGAAATTTTAAGTTTTAGTTATTTTTTTCTTTGGGACCCAAAGGGCAATCATTAATATTTCATAGCAACTTGCTGAAATTTTTTCCTCTCTCTCCTAGTAGTTAAGAAGGCTATAGGTATAATAGAGAAATGACAGTGGTGGTACCAAGTTCCCTGCTGTGGCTAGTAGAGATGGACATGGAGGTTACACTTTGTTATGTATTTTGTATGGGATTTATGCTAATATAACAGCATGATACCAGACACACACTGGATGTTATGTACAGAAGCTTTTACAGCTGAGTGGGTCTGTGGTAGAGTTAATTGTTCTCATTGCCCTTCAGTTAAATACTCTCTTCTGACTGCTTATCTGACCTATAGTCATTGCAAAGTACCTGTTGCTGTCATTTCTATACACTCTTCTGGTTCAACTCACACCCTCTGCCGTGATGTCAGACTCTTGCACTTTCTCCTCTGCTCTCCCCACTGCCTTTTGGGAAAAGTTTATCTCCCATGGCTGAAAGTAATTGGGGTATTTGTATTGTATGCAGGATTGATGAATGACCCTTTTCCTTGTGTCTGGCAGGTTGTTTATAAGAATAATGACATTCGTCTGGAGCTGTCTCGCTTGGCACGGATTGGTGATACTAAGATGAAGATCTATGGGGAAGTAAAATTCATATGTGAAAATGTGGCTACACTGGATCCCATCAGCTTTGAGACACCTGAGGCCTATATTAGTCTGCCTAAATGGAATACCAAAAGGATGGGCTCCATCTCATTTGATTTCCGAACCACTGAACCCAATGGACTGATCCTTTTCACCCATGGCAAGCCTCAGGAGAGGAAAGATACCAGAAGCCAGAAAAATACAAAGGTAGACTTCTTTGCAGTTGAGCTTCTAGATGGAAACCTCTATTTGCTGCTGGACATGGGCTCTGGGACCATTAAAGTCAAGGCCACCCAGAAGAAAGCCAATGATGGAGAGTGGTATCATGTGGATATTCAACGAGATGGAAGATCGGGTAGAGTTATAACTTTTTCTTATATAGATTCATATTTCAGATTCAGACCTAGGGCTGTGTAATTATTCTCAGAACATTCAAAACCTGTTAAATATGAGTCACCTCCTTAACAAGTTACTCCAGTGATGTTTATCCAGCAAGGCAAAGATGTGAATGGTTTTCATTAAATGTTTTCATTAAACTTTAGTGTGAACTTTGGATAGCACATCACAGAGGTAATATGTTAATATTTTATTCACAATCCTCAGATATTCTGGATATCTATTTGCAATTGCATGCATAGTTACAGTGATGACTTCTTTGTAGGCCAATGTAAGGTTTAATGTCCTTCAGAACCATTGTTCTCAGTTTGAGAAATTCTTACTGAACTACTTTGGATTTCTGCATTTGGGATCTTGTAGTGAGAAATATAAGAGCAATGGGCACAACCAGTAACAAATTACGGCAACAAATCAACATTTTCATCCCATTCTGTTTCCTGGAGCTTTGAGTTAGATTTCTTTACTCTTTTGGATGACAGATTATAGTCTTAAAATACGAGACAGTGTTCAGTGGATGTTTCTTTTCTTTCTCTGCAGCTTCTCATTTTCGAATATGGGTTTTAGTTTATTTCTAAAAATAAAAATACACCTACCATACAATTGCCAAGAGATATTTTTATTGTTTCCTGTGCTGAATATCAAACTAACATACTTATGCTCTACTCTGAAATTGTGGAGGAGAACAAAAATGCTCATATACTGTAGCTTCATCTAGAGAATAGCAATTGTACTTCAATTTTTTCTGAACCACTGGCATCTCAAAGCCTTCACTTCAAAAGGAATTTGCTTACGTTTGCCAGTGGATTTGAGATTTGTCTGGTGCTCTCCAGATGATAGTTTTAGGTCCCTAATTTTGTGTTTCCTGTTGCTGAATACCATCAGTATAGGGAATGCAGTGCTAGAATTTGCTTCCCTTGAGTTTTTAGAAGAGCTGACTTTGAGATACCATGCAAGGCCTAGCTGTTTGAACAGGTCTTTGCCTGAAGCTATTTTTTCCTTTGATGGTGTGAGTAGTTTCTTTGTATTTGGCATGGTGCTCTGCATGGACTTAATATGTATGGTTATATATTACTATCTCCTAAAGACATTGATAGGACCATTTTACAAAGGAAGCCATAAATAAATAAGTGCAGCTTTGATTTCTTTAGAATTTCTAACATTTAATTAACTTCCAGGCATAAACTCAATTAGCTGTGTTTCGTACTGACTTCAGTTTTGCTTGCTCACTTGGGGACTGTCTCATCCCTGAAGAAGCAGCTGCAGAGGGAGAAGAGACAGAAATGACACAGGCTCTATGCAAAGAATGTTTGCAAAACCTTAAGAAGAGGGACACGTTTTCATTTGTACACATTCACAGGAGGGCGTGACAGACGCATCCGTCGCACTTGATGGATGACACTGTAGGACTGACTTGTTTGTCACTTGTCAGGGAGGTTCATGATGTTCTGGACACTGATTAGAGATAACAGATTTTGAATTAGAAACAGTTTTCTCAACAAGAAAGAAAGAACGTGTCCATATGATGTGTCTTTTTTTTGGTTTTTTTTTTTGTTTGTTTGTTTTTTTGTGTTTTTTGTTTTTTTTTTTTAATTTGGTTACGTTCTCTGCTCACAATGAATACTTGATTAATGATCCTAACTGATGTCTTGTGTCCTGAGAAAACCAGGATACTGGCATCAATTTCTTCATATTGTACTTTCAGTCACTATCATCCAATGACACTTCGGGTAAGTGTGAGAAAAAATTTCAAGACCTCCTCTGGTTTAGTCCTTGGCTTTTCTTCAACATGTGGCCTGGAGAAGGATTAGATTTTTTTTCCCCCTCAGTATAGATGACTATAATTTGGAAACTGAAACAATCAATTTCCTTAATTAGGGCTAAAAACACCCATTTGAGTTTAATGGGCTAGTGAGCTGCAAGTTCTGTTTCTCCATACTAAAGCAGCAAGGGCTATGTTAGGTGTCATCTCTCCCTCTTTTATTCCCCATTTCTCTATCAGTTCAAAATTTCAGGTACTGCTGATCTTTTAAAATAGCTTAAAAATCCAAATATTCACTATTGCAGTGCACTAAGGCAGGGAAGCTTGGCAGTCATGCTCAGATAACCTCTGGCATTTCCAGTCCCCTTGGGCCTTGTGTGTGCTTAAGTCTGTGTTGGCTGCCAGAGCAACAAAACCTGTTCTTGTCTTTCTACTCTGACAGAAGCTGGCAGGGTGGACATGGACATCTAACGTCCTGTAACCTTTCTGTCCTTTGGGAAAGCTCCCACCAGGTTCACAAAACCTGTCACAGTGTCTAGCTGGGGAACAGTGAGCATGTTATGCAGGACAGTGTTTTCAATTAGTTATCAGCTATAAAACATACATGACTTCCCACCTGATCAGACACTGAAAATCTTCCTGGATGGTTTGGTTTACAGTTGTATCAGTGCACTGTTTGATGTCCTTGTTCTGCCCTCAGTGGGGTGTTTTGGTCTATTCTTCAGTCCAGCACAAAGTAACTACAACATTGCAGAGGAGATGCTTAGATGCTTCTGATTTCTCAAGATGGACTTGGATCTACTTGAAGCAGAGTGGCAAACATGGAATTGTGGAGGGGAAAAAAAAAAAAAGGATGTCAGTTTATGTGAGTGCTCCTTTCTAGGATCAATACAGACTTTCTCCATCTCAGTGGCTCGGCCTTAAAAGTGCTGTTCATCCAAACTGGTGCCATCTCCTTGCAAGATTTATTTCAGGGCACAAAACACTCAATATTTAGGTTACTGTCTAGCCTATTTCTTGTTCATCATCTCACCACCTTTCTCCAGCTTTTACACTTCACATTATCCAATGTTTCTTGTTTTTTAGGGGGTTTCTTTCCCTTTGTGGCATTCACACATTTGTTCTCTCCACAGTAGCAGCTGTCTAGAGCTCAGCCCTCCAGTGTTTGGTTCTATGCTTTAGAGTAATAAGTACTCTACAGGCTGCTTTTCAGAAATGCAGTGGAGATGCTGGAAGGGAAGTTGTGTTCCCATGACTCCGTAACATGCTGCCTGTGTGAAGTATGTGAATTGTCACATTTTCTCTTTCCTTATTTTATAAAAGAGAAAATGCCTGTGGTTCTCCAGCTTGTTGATACAAAAAGATTCATCAAATAACTGTGGTTCTCTTTGAGCCTTTAATTTGTAATTCCTCTGTTGCTTCTGACACTCTGCTGCCTCAGACATTATTCCTCAATTATTACAGAACATCACACACATAGAATACCTTGTGTCTGTGGCATGTGTGCAGTTCTCTAAGAAGACACCTTTTACAGCTGAAGAAAAGGTGTGTGTGTACATGACTGTACTTTCTCACAGAGAAAATAGAGTTAACTCTATTAACTCTCCTTCCTTATTGTAGGGGTGTCTGATAAAAATGCAATGATGTGGAATTAATCTTAAAGCTTGGATAGTGTCTGAAGACAGACTGTCTCAATGACAAGGCAATTGGATGTGATGATTTATAGCTAGGGAGAGAGAATTGCTGATTTTTAGATCTGAGTGTCCAGTGGGCAGATATCCCTATCACAAAAACTGCTGAATGCTCTTCAGACAAGTACACTGCTCTGGAATGTGAGAGATGTGCATTATGTTCCCTCCTTTTCTTTGGATGCATTGTCTGACCTTAAACAAGCCACTTTACTTTTCTGTACCTGTTTTACATATTCTGATTATATTTCTGTGTTATGTGTTCTGATTATTTTATGTGCTGGGACAATTTCTTGAAATACTTGTGAATGACCTCAGTGCAGTATGCCCACATTTAATTTGGAGCATATGGAAGCTATCACAGTTTTAATACTAACTGCTATCCAGATATGTTTGTTTTTCTCTTCCGCAATTTTCCTATATAAAATGGAAACTAGAAAACTTTCTTTGTAAATCCAAACAATAATTTACTTTGGGACATACTTCTGGAGATTTCTAGTTCAATCTAGACTTTCTTCAGGGTTGTATGCAGTTGAGCTTTGAATGCCTTCAGTCTGGTAAACCCCTGTCTGAGCTTTCTGTTTCCATGTTTGACCACTCTTGTGGTGAAAAGCATCCTTTTCTATGGAGTTGGAGATTGCCATATACTGTGGCTTGGGAATGGTACTCTCCCATTCAGTGGTCCCATTGAGACTCTGCAAATCACATTGCACAGTTGCTTCCCCTGGCCATGCCCCTCCCAGCTCCTGCAAAGAATTACCTCTGCTCTGGTTGGAACCAGGACATGTTACTGCAGCTCCTGTCTTGCCACTACAAGTTCACAGTGCTAATTCATGCACAAGCTGTCTGCCATACCTCCAGGTCCTTTTCTGCAGAGTTACTCCTTAGCCAGCTGGTCACCAGCCTGTACTTATGTTTGAGACTTTTGTGACTCAGATGTAAGGCTTTGTATTTTTAGTTTTGATATGCATGAAACATTGCTATCAGTCCTGTGCTCCACCTTGCAGTGGTTTCTCTAAATGGTAATCCAGTGCTTCCTCCAATGCATCAGCCATTCCCTCCATGTCACTTACAAACATGTCTGTGTTGGTCCCTTATCCAGGTCCAGGTTTGGACATACTGATTGTTTTCTGAAAGAGCTGTATAGTGGGTATTAAAATGTTTTTGCTTATCTTTATTTCTCTCTATTCTTTATGCCATCAAACTCCTGTTTCTTCTCAATAAGTTTTTGCTTTGCTGGATGAACACTACTGAATAATGCTCAAATTTTACATGTTATTGTTCAGCCATTGAATTGTTATGCTTCTGACTTTCTAATGCAGTTTGGGGTACAGACACGTGATGATCAGTCATTGCATGGAACTACTTAGGACCTGTGGATGTGAAGGAGAGGGAGCTGTGTGAGAGACACTGTTAGAATGCCATTTGGGTAGGGAAGAATCTTCACTGTCCAGTGCTGAACCTTAAGGCTCACTCAATTATTGGAAAAGAATGGACTAAACTGAGTCTGCAGTTGCAAGTGTCGATGTCTCCTTCTCTTCCTCATGCAGGCACTATATCAGTGAACAGCCGACGCACCCCGTTCACTGCTAGCGGCGAGAGCGAGATCCTGGATCTGGAGGGTGACATGTACCTCGGTGGGCTGCCAGAGAACCGAGCAGGGCTCATCCTTCCCACAGAGCTCTGGACAGCCATGCTGAACTATGGCTATGTGGGCTGTATCCGAGACTTGTTCATCGATGGACGGAGCAAGAACATCCGGCAGCTGGCAGAGGCGCAGAACGCCGCCGGGGTCAAGTCCTCCTGCTCCCGCCTCAGCACCAAGCAGTGTGACAGCTACCCCTGTAAGAACAATGCAGTCTGCAAGGATGGCTGGAACCGCTTCATCTGTGACTGCACTGGCACTGGCTACTGGGGTAGAACGTGTGAGCGAGGTAAGCTGGGCTTGCTGACTTCAGTTACACAAAGATGGAGGTGTGTGTGAGAACAAGAGCAAAATCCTGCTTCCTGTAAGACTCTCCTCTGCCCTTGTTGGTCTTCCCAACGCTAAATTTTAGTTCCCATAGTAGAAAAACTTTCTTCTCTGATTGTTTCCTTCCAGTCTTTTCCACCCTCATTTCATGAGCTTGCTTGGCCACTTCACTCCCTAAGCCTTCTGAAGGTCTTGCCTTCAAGTTCCAGAGTTATGGTTTGTCTCCTGAGGTGGAAAATGCAGCTGCATGTGAGAAATCACAAACAAATTAATAGAAACTGTTCCAACTGTGAACTTTAGTTATGGAGATTTTTCTTGCATGGGACAGATGATGAATTCCAGTTCTGTGTAGGCTTCCTCTTTTTTTTGTGTAGTAGAATTTCCTTAATGGCTGCTTATGACTAAAGCCAGCTAAGGGGACAGTGTTTAAAGCAGCATGTCTCTAAATTCATCTCTCATAAGGCAGATCTGTAGGAGATTCATGGGAGATTCTCTGCATCTTATTTGTAGTCATAAAGAACTGTGATTTAAAAACATATGATTCAAGACACGAGACCCAGGTGATGCTCATGTAGGCAGGCTAATTTTCTACATGTTATAGATCACATGGAAAGGATTTACTATTGGAAGATATTTGAACTATGTATTTCTCAAGTACACAGATGGTTCAATTTATTGTTGTTATCTTTATTATGCTACTGCCACCATCAGAATGAGGTAGGTGAGTGGTTTTACAGAAAAAGATAGGGCTAAGATCAGTTACAAAAAACCTCCACTTCCCTGGAGGGTGTTTTCTTGTATTTAAACCAGTCTTTCTGTTAATATTTGGCCATTAGCACTGCACTTGGGCTAAATTGCATCCACAGTATACCCAAGAATTAACTGTAAACCATTAGCAGAGTCTTAGGGCTTTCAGTTCCTTTTTTATATCACCTCACTTGGCACCATGGTGCTAGCATGTGCCTTAGAACTGGAAATTCAGATATTTTTGAACTTCTGCTGTAAATATTTGAGCAACACCTTTCCCACTTAGTGCATTTTTTAGTATTGATCATAGTAGTATGCCACTTATGAGGAAGAACATGAAATTTAGTGACAATGCATAAAATATTAGGCATAATTGAGATATGTAATTCCTTCACTCTACAGAGGATTTTCTTCTTTGCAGAAAGTTTTTGTTAATTACCAAAATTCTTCTTATATGGATGGGATTTTTAGGTATTACGGTACAGGATCTTTTATTGTTCCTAAAACTGCTCACAGCCAGTAATTCATTGCATGCTGCCCTAAGCAGCAATAGTAGATAATTGCCAGTGGGCCTTAAAACAGCTGAAGCATCAACAGTACCATCCGTGCTGGGGGAACAAGGGTGAAAATGTAAGATTCATGGACATCAGCTATGCCAATGTCAGCTCAGCAGTTCCCTCTTTTGATTAAAGGGGATTTGAAAATTCTGGAAAACATCAGATAGAAGTCCTCTCAGCCATAGCCTTGGGAGTTGTTTTGGCCAGTTGTGTGATTAGGTTTTCTACAAACATGATAAAAGGAAGTGCTACCGTAAATGCATTGCTCCCCCACAAAACTGCATTTATCTTTGCCCTTGGTCTCTATTTAGTATTAGGAGTGACCAGCTCTGTGATTCAGAACTTTGTGGAGTCTGTTTCATGTCCATCTCCTAGACCTGGCTCTCAGAAGAGAATCTGAACTGACAGTGACATAAAGACCAGGGTTAATGTCATGTACCTTTATACATCGATGGTGTTAGCTTTTACTATTTTCCTTGTCAGTGAGAAGAAATCAGTAGGTTAAAGGCATGTAAGCATTTTAATTTTGGAGAAATTAATATCAAGTTAGGCCTGAGATCCGTAACTTGGCTGTGCTCTCATGTCCATCAGTTTGAATTGGGGAGATACGTTTATGAATTAATGTCTAGCAGGGGAACTTGAGGTCATAATAAATATGTTTTAGAATCAGAGTGTATTTAAGGTTAACAAAACTGTGATGAAACAGTTCAGGACAGTATAAAAGATGTATGCAAAGGTCCTAATCCGGAGAAACTCATTTTGTCTGTAACCAGAAACCACAGACCCATTGCTAGTTTAGTCTCAGTGTCAGGCAAAACATGGCTATAATGCCTGACCTTCCTTGGCAGCATGAGGCAGCTCACAGGGAATAAATACTTGAGACTGGATATGTGAAAAAAGTTGTACAAATTGAAGTGCACTTGAGTCCAGAATATTTATGTGGTGTTACATAGAGCCTTATACTGCTCTGATATAAATGCTTCATGTCAGACAACTGCATTAGTGCCCACTGATTTTGCCTCCATGGACAAAAAGCATTGCAGGCTGCCAACGATACTTTTCGTTCTCCTGGTCTGACACCCGAGGATTATTGCAAGCCCAGATTATATCTGGTCTGGGATCCTAACACTGTTGGAAGGAGAAAGATTGAGATGGAGACTGGGAAGGGAATCAAAGTGAGAGATGCTACCATGCCACAGTGGCACTGCTGAGTAGTGACTGATGAGCTGCCACAGGACCAAGGGGAAGCTAGGCTGGTGCATAAGGGTAGGAATGAAGAAGGAGCAGGCAAGATCTTCTAATGTGGGACAGCTGCTGGCTCACTTTTCCAGTTTGCCATCTCTCACTTTATCCTTTCCTTACACTTCTGTCCTGCAGCCCAAAATGTATGATAAAGGATTATCATGTATATCTAGGCAGGGGAGCCTAGAATAAAGAATCTCCTGTGCTTCATGACTATCAGGAAAATCACTCTTTATCACAAAGCAAAGCACATACTTAACATTATTTAAAGTACTAAAAACAGAAAGGACATATGTACAACTCTAGGAAGAGAAACAGATGACTAATTTGTTGTTGATGATAAAGTCTACCTCCCATGTTCCAGGTATAGGATTTCTACATTAATAATGCTGTATTTCTCATAAATTTTATACTTTGTCATATGAAGGATATTATACATTTAAAAGGGACTAAAAAGGACATTTGTTGTGTCAGTTAGAAAAGAAGTCTGGGTTCTTTTTATTCATGGTGAAAAAGTACAAATATATAGTACTGTGTGCCACTTTTATCTAAAGCCTGTGGGAGCTTGTCTTGTCAGTGAAATAACACCTCTCAATATTCAGCCAACTACACTGGATACAACGTAGACTTTGGTTACAGAGGTCTGCTCAGGCAGTGCTTTTGTGCAGATAGAGAAACTGTGCTGTAACTGGAGTTTGACAGGGCACAGAATAGAGAACTAATGGCAAGGCCTCAAAATCATTCTTAAAATTTCAGTATCTAGTCATTATTTTGGTATTGGCAGTGATGTAAGCAGACAAAGGTGTTAGCAGCCTGAAAGCATCATAGTTTCTAATAGTAATGTAGTTTCTCCTTGGGTAATTGAAATTTCATGGAAGAGATGGGGTGTGACATGGAAAAGATCAGATTGTGCTTTCATGGTCTATAAGGGCTCAGTGCCAGGCTGTGAGGCTGAGCAAAGGCAGCAGCAAATGCTGACAGTTAGCTTGATTTGGTCCCCATTTCACACCTTCCACCAGAGGCTGTGATGACCAGGTAAGACACTGTTATTTTCTTACATCCTTGCTTCTCATCCTCTGTCACCTTTCCATAATGGTTCTCTACTAAGCTGTCTAACTCAGTGTGACTATGTTGCAAATAAAGTAAAGAAAAGAAAGAAATAAAGAAGAAGCTAACAGACAGGACACAATTCTTCTTGCAAGTGGTGCTCTGACTGCTTTACAGTGTGGTAATGATCTCATGTCCCCCTGCTCCCTGAGCTCTCTTGCACTGCTGTTAAATGGAGAAAGATTTAATCATGCCAGAAAGACTCCTAAACTGAATTTAGCTTTGGATAGCTTTTAAATGAATCACAGGCACAGTGAAGTGGATTTATGACGAAAGTTATAATTGCAAGTGCATATCGAGACTTTGTACTGAGTTTGCTAGTTTTGGGTTGTGGTGTGCTGGGCACTAGGGAAAAAAAACAAAACAAACCTTGATGCCTGTACTATTGGAAGTATTTAATAATTCTTGTATCCTAGAGTTTTATGAAGAGTAGAGTACCAGAGAAGTGTGTCTGCAGTGCAGCCTCTCTCTTCTGAAGTACCTTGTTTCAACAGGTCTGCTCTTCTGCTGGTTAGTTTGAAATAAAGGACCTAAAATATCTTCAGTTCCATGGGAATGCTTCCCAAATGCTTTCTGATCATCAGATGCAAGCTTTGAGGTAATTGACAAAAAGATTCCTCCAATGTGATGGATCCCATGCTTCCTCCTGTTGCATGTGAGCTGCCTGTCCAAACTGAACCTAAGAAAAATTCGAGTGAGTTGCAAGCCCTGTCAGCAAGGGCTGGAGGGCTGTTGCAGACATGCAGGAGGGTGGGAAGTGTGGTTTAGTGCAGCAGTTGTGAAAGATCTTTGGTGGGTCTTTTGAAGTACTTAATGTCTTCTTTGCCCTTTGCCTTGTAATTGGTTAGTATTTGACATTAGTTCTATCAGGTCATTGCAATTCCCTGTTAATTGCACTTCAGATGTGAGAGGTAGGAGCTGGTCTCTGGCTCATGGAGCATGGTGTACTACTTAGCTGTGATTACAAAGTACCTCCTCACAACCCTGGACTGTTCTGAAAAGGACCTCCAAGCCCTGGCATTAACTAAGCAGGAGGGGGGAATGTGTGTTGTATTCAAATTAGCTATTTTCTGTAGCTACAGGGAAAATGCCTTGGCTCAAAAAGATGCATGAGGTCTGTTTGGTGGATCTTGAAAACTCTCTACACCCTTTCTTTCTACTGAAACACCCTGAGAGCCACTGCAGAGGACAGGAGCCCAGGAAGGGCAAAAAGCAAAAGACAACTGAAAATCAGATAATTTTAGGCAAATGAGAATCATTTAATGTGGATCAGTCACATTTTAACATTTTCTCTTACTTAAATTATTTGTCTGCAGTTTGCCTGGATATTTTTTTTTTAAAGAAATATTTAACATTGGAAAAGGTGGGTAGTATGAGACTTCTGATAATTTCAGACTGAAATAAAAGATGTTGAGGTTTAGATTTTAAACCTCAAAAGTTATTTGCTCAGAACTGGACACAGTCCAAGTCTTTTCCAGGTAAAAGTGGGGAGGAAAAAAAGGTTTGTCCAGCCACCTCCTTTGCTGAGCTGCATCCAATGCTTATTGCAGAAAGACAGAAGTATCCCATTCTGGTTCTTCTCCCAGGGGCTGGAACCACTGCTTGTTTCTGTTTGGGTTGGCTCACAGACAGCTAACATCTGAGCAAACCAGCCTTCCTCTGTGTTTCGTGGTAAACTCTCTGTGAGCAGCAACACATGTGCTGTTAACAATGGTGATGTTGAGCACAGGGCTGCACATTTTATTATCTGCCAAGTACCTTTGCAGCAGTGTTTACTAAGAACAGTTTAATGACAATGCACCTCTTCCCATTATGTATGCAATGAAGGCAGATGTAAAATTACTAGTAATAAATGTTACAGAACCATTTACTACACAGGAAAAGTGCTGCATACTTTGCTGTCTCAAGCTTGGGTAGCAGCTTAGATTTCTTTTTAGTTTTAGTGAAGATGTTTGATGATAATCACATCTTTCAAGGTTTGTTTAAAGCAACTAAAAGGTGTTGATGCTTTTTGGACTGTCCAGACCTTCTGAATATGCAATGAAATGCTAGATAACTGCTGAGGATAGCTTTTCCTGTAGGACTGATGGTTCTCAGGAGAGAGGGACACATTAGGAGAAAAGTCTTTGCTGCAATGTTTTAAATTTTTTTTAATTCTTGCTAGATCTAGAACAGTCAAAGACTTAAGAAAATCAGAATATCAGAATAATTCTTATGATTTCATGTCATAAAGTAAGATGTTAGAAAATAGGTCTGTTTTAGACCTCATCTATTTGCTGACTTACTAGTACCAGATAGGTCCCAATTGTACAGTTTCTCAAATTGTCTCCAAACTGCAGAAATAATATGCTATCTGAATTTAGAAAAAAAAATTAATACAATCCCTTCACACTCATTTCAATTTGTTTCTCACTAATTTTATGGTAAAATTTCTATTAAACATGATCTGAAGAATGTTAACTTTGCTAAGAGCATTTTATGTGAAAAGTTAATTTTCTCACTTGCCATCCATTTGTAACACTTGTGGCTGATCCCTTTATGGCTGGCCCAGGCAGCCACTACTGTTCACAGTCCTGCTCAAGAAACACAGGCTGGCTTTATGTGATTAGCTCCCTTGTATCTCTCCTTAAAGACTGACTGCTAGACCAGAAGGCTGTTTGTTGCATACTGGATTTTTCTCCTTATTAGGCCTCTGTGTATCCTCCATCGTATAATTCTTTCCTTATCTTCAATGGGATAACTTCTGTGCTAACATTCAAACAATTCCCAAGATGCTCATTAGATGTGCTAGCTCCAGTAAGGACAGTGCAGGCAAGGTGGTCTTGTAAGGGAAGAGAAACAATATTAAGGAATAATTTAAGTTTCTCACTTTTGTGGATTTAAATTGTGATCCTTACCACTCATTATAACTTTTTTGTCCATAGATATATTAATTCAATCAAAAGCCACTCTGAATATATGTGCTTTCCAGAACAAGTAACTGCATTTGTTGCAGTCTAATGCCTTTGTGATATCTGCAGTACAGAAGAGTGTGCAGTTAATTCTGCAGTCAGGGTGATTACATCTGCTTGGGAAAAGCCCATTTCATGGGTTTTATGCTGTTGAACTTTAACTTCGAAGAGTCTCATTGAGGTGACAATCTCCAACAGCATCTGCCGAGCAACTGGAAAATCTGGGACCGTATAAAAACCAACTGATTGTCTCTCCTATATTGTATAATGTTATGGGTATGGGTTTTTTTAATTCACCTGTTCCTCCTATTTCTTCATCCTGGTTCCATCATTATATGCTTTTGATATTTAGGGCCCCTCCTGACTTCCGTGCCGCATGTGAATTTGTTACGCTCCAGGTGCTCTTATCTCATCTGAATATGTTAGTTGGTGGCACAGAAGAAGACAATAATTTCTGCTGTTTTATCTAAACTTCTGTAATTCTGGCTGTTTATTGCTGAGTGTAGCTTTCATTAGGTCCTCCCAGTTCAGGAAATATGATTACCCAAAACTGTATGATTTTGTGTACTGTCAGCTCCTGTAAAGAACACTAGAACAACTACAAAAAATATGTTGATGGGTAGGTAAGACCATTGGATTAATGCTTATAGAACATGATACTTTTATTAGTATTGGCCTCTTCCACAGGACCAATATTATAGTGATGTTTTTGTTTCTCTCCTGGTTTATAAATGGCAGTTCAGAACAATAGTTTCTCCTTAATGTAAGCCACAAAAAAGTCAAGGCACAAAATGTTGTTCAAATAACTCTCCGTTTGAACGACAGCTTGTCATAGCGGGTCAGTTTTCCTGACGTGACAGTGTCATGGTTTAACCCCAGCCAGCAGCCAAGCCCCAAGCAGCCACTCACACCAGCGGGATCAGGGAGAGAATCAGAAGGCTAAAAGTGAGTAACTCATAGCTTGAGATAAAGACAGTTTGATAGGAAAAGCAAAAGCCATTTATACAAGCAAAGCAAGGAATGAATTCAGCACTTCCCATGGCAGGCAGGTGCTCAGCCAGCTCCAGGAGAGCAGAGCCCCATCACGTGTAACAGTGACTTGGGAAGGTGAGAACCATCAGTCCATCACTCCCCCTTCCCCCCATTTTCTCTATTGAGCATGATGTTACATGCTCTGGAATATCCCTTTGGTCAGCTAGGGCCTCCTGTCCTGACTGTGTCTCTTCCCAACTTCTTGTGCACACTCAGCCCCCTCTTTGATGTGGCAGTACCGACAGCAGAAGAGGTCTTGGCTCTGTGTAAGCTCTGCCCAGCAATAACCAAAACATTTCAGTGTGGTAAACACTGTTTTCAGAACAATTCCAAAGCACAGCCCCACACTACTCACTGTGAAGAAAATTAACTCTACCCCAGCAAAAACCAACACACAGAGGGAGGCAGAATTCAGTAAAACTTGCATCATTTGAGGTGGTAATTCATCATGAGGGAAGGAAATACACGTTCACCTTTTCATGATATCTTTCCCAGGTTACTCCCTGCAAGAGACATGATGGCATGTTGTGACTCTCCCCCACAAAGACAAGAGTAACACAGGTTCTTGTTAATAGATCCTTTTGGGTGGATTATAGTGAAAGGGCACTGAATGGTCAGTACTTGAAAACATACCTATATATGGTTTATTTTAGAATTATTTAGTTGCAATGGAAAGCAAGTGTATAGCAGTTTTGATTATCTATAGTAATATAGCAGCATGAAAATATTACTTAAGAAAATGCATAGGGAAAAGAAAGCAAGAGAAAGAAAGGATAAGTGTAAAAGGATGCATTATCACCATCTGTAGATGTGACCTATGCAGACAAGCCATTACACACCCAAAAGCTCCCCTCCTTCCTCCAGGGGTGCAAACCTGCCTCAGCAAGGCAGCTTGGTGCCTCCCCAAATGGGCAAATGTTTTCAGTCAGGAATCATTAATAGTTGAGTCTCACAGTGTGTCACATGCATGGTCCAGAATTAGCTTACTATGAATATGCACCACATCTGTGGTGATTTGTCAGGTGTCCAGAGACAAACTCGTGACACTAAGTTCAAGAATTGCTTCAGACTACCTCTGTCTTTGAGTCTCTTATAGGTTGGTGGCTGATCTCAGTCCCTGTGGCTTCATACCCCACTTCCTTTCCCTACCCCCCAATCAGACCAGTTTGTGTTTTTGCTGAGACTGCCAATTGTCCTTACAATTAAAGGGAATATCTCGATAGAAGAAGTCAGGATGAAGTACATTCATTTGTCATGAAAAAATATTTCCAATATTTAAAATTACTATATAAACCTTGGAGATGTTATCTGTGAAATTAGCTTTCTCTATCTCCCTGCTTTGCCCAGTCAAAGCCATCATGCTGAAAGGCAGGCACTGGCAGAGTGCATTTTCTGTCTCATTTCTTTTCCTCTATTCATCTCAGGGGGAGAGGAAAGACTTGGCATTCATGATGCTCCCTTAATTGACTCTTTCTGCATGTGGAGATAGGCAGTCTTCTCTTGGACACTTTGATTGATTGGATGAGGCTATTATGTGATATGGAAAGGATATGCAGGAGCACAGCCATCACCACAGGCATGGAAAGATCTTATCTGGTGGTGTATATTGGCTCCCCCAATCTGCTTGGTTTGTCTGTCTTGTCTCAAATGCAGTTATCTCACATTGCAGCCCCCAGGGTGGTCCTGGTGAATCCACTGCCACCGGGTACCAGACTCCAAGGCATGGCCCTCCAGAGGAAAACCCTTCTCACTCTCACTGCTAATCTGAGAATGTGTAAGGGAAAGATAATATTCATCATTTTTATTTAATTTCTTACTAGCATCCTCTTTTTTTTTTTTTTTTTTTTTTTTTTCCTCTGGGTAATCAAGAACAAGAGGTTAAAATTGAAAGATAAGGTGCAGAAGAGGGAAACTGTATTATGATGAATCAAATCTTAATACAAGTTTCAGAGTGACTTCCTGCTTTGGGATGATTATAGGTGGTGAGTTGGTGAAGAGATAAAATGTAAAACTTAGGAGATATCAATTACATTAAGGCAAAAGTCCTCCCACTGAAGGGACAAAGCAGCAAGGAGCAAGAAAAGCAGCTTCATAATAAGTACTGTTGATCTCATGATGCTTCCATTCCTTATGTCCTACAGCTGTTGATTTCTGAAGTTTTGCCTGTTAGGGCGAGGTCCTCTTGTGGTCAGCCTGGACCCTTGGGTTACCTACCACACTAATCTTGTGTTCTTGTGATCAACAGCATTTTTCCATTTCTGAACAAGGAGTAATTGTGATTCTTCTTGCTGTGATACTGCTAAAGGGAGTGAAAGACAGGGAAGGTTGAAGGAGATTACTGTTGAAGTTGTATCAAAGCAGCAGAGTTTAGGATTCAAATGGAGTCGTGTGGAATTAGTCAAGTCTGACTGCCCCAATACCCACAGGCCCCATTTCAAACGGCTAAAAAGGAAAAAAATATGGTATTTTATACAGTGATTGTTTTTTATCCACTACCTTTCATTAAATCAGTAAAATGGAAAATAACAATTCAGCCCTCAGTTGAAAAGCATGTTAGATTGACAGCTCTGGGAGCCCTAGGCTTGTACTTAGAATGAGAAATATATAGAGATAGCTCTCCTTTATATACCTTAGTCATCTCTTGGAGAAGGATTTGCATTAGTGGTTAGAAAATAGGTCAGTCTTTCTGACTTGCCTGGTGTTTGGTAGAGCTACAAAGTGAAAGGAGGAACTCTTCTTCTATAGCTCTGATTTCCTTTCCTTTGTGTGTGAAACTGCTGAAGACAGAGAGCCATAAGGCAGCTTAGTGCACCCAGCCCAGGGAGCAGAGCAAAGTTTGAATTAAGCAGAACAAAATGGAATTTGTGCTGCATGTATCATCTGCCACATGAGGACAAGATCTCCCCCTGAACAAGTGACTGGCAAAAGGCATATGCTTGTATATAGTGGGAAGGAAGCAAGAATACAGAAACTGAGTCAAATATTTTATAGTTCTGGTTTGGTGTTTTTGTTTTTGTTTTTTGGGGTTTTTTTTTTTTTTTTTTTTGAAATTTTTATTCAATCTCTTTATTGAGAATGTTTGTGACAAAGAGGAAAAAAACAAATCAAAGGAAACGCATACTAAGGAATTTCAAAATCCCTAGAGTCTTTGTACAAATCTTACTGTACTGGTTCTTGTTCCTAGAGGTGGAAGCCTATCAGTTCAGTACCCAGTCATAGAAACATCCAGGTTTCCACCATTTTATTACCATATCTTCAGTGAAGTTCTCTTCTGTTGCAATCTGTTTTTTTGATGTAAACCCCTGCTACCACAAATCACTGCTACCCCATTTCTGCTGGTCTGCTCTCATGTCCAATTTGTGCAAATTTCCTTTATTCTGCATTTGCATTTGATTATTCTGTCCCCTTGGAGGACTGACCAATGCTGAATTTTAGCCTTTCCCTCCCTGTCAAGTGTTATTGGAGGATAATTTAGCATCGTATCCCAAGGTGCTTTCCTCAAAGCTGTGTTTTTAATAATTCCATCTTTTCTTCATGTTTCTTTATGGGATTGGTCATGGGAGGGTATGGATAAAGTAAGGCACAGGTGCCTTACACAGGTTCTCTTTTCTCCAGTCCCAGTCTGATGCTGGAAGTGCCACTGTGGTGTGAAGAAGCTGCCTTTAGCCACCTGGGTGAAGGAGGTGGAGATGGTCCAGAACTCAGCAGGGTGGCAATTGACTTCTGTTCCAGTCTGTTGCCCTTCCTTTTACTGAAGTGACATCATGGTTCTGGATCTTGTTCAAATTATTGTACACCATTCCCCTAAGCCTGCCAGATTCCTTCTGCTACCTTCCAGTTTGATCAAATTTCACATTCCTGTCTGATGCAGAAGAACTAAGAATGTCCTGAAAGATTTCTTGGGGTATGGGAAAAGGGGACAAGGAAAGGAATGAATGGAGTTTTGTCAAAAAAAGACTGTTGGTTTTTTTTTTGTTTGTTTGTTTTTTTGTTTTTTTTTTTTTTGTTTTTTTTGTTTTGTTTTGTGTTGTTTTTTGGGGTTTTTTTATTTTTTTGTGGGTTTTTTTGGGTTTTGAGTGAGGAGGGCAGTATCATAGCTTGCAAGCTTTTTCGAGTAAAGTAATTATGGAAAACAAAAAGGATTAAAGTAAAGAGAAACAGAAATGATTTATCATGACATTTTAAAATGCCTCAGTGTTTTCACTTTATCTTTTAATTTTTGTATTTAGGTCAAAGGCACTTGGGCTGCTTTAAAAAATAATCAAAACATAAAGGGAGACTTTAAATAGCCATGTCGAAGAGTAATGAATCCAGCAGACAGAAGGACTTGTGTCCAAATAAAAAAGGCAGAAAAATGTAGGCTGGAATTGGTATTGACTGTGTGATGTGCACAGTGCTAATGGACCTGCAGGAGAAACAGGAACATTGCAGCCATAAAGTGAAAACCTGGTCCACTGTGAATACAGATGAGATTGGGAAAAACAGTGCTTTTATGGGGCTGCTTTTGCACACATGGCCTCTTGAGCTCACCTGCTTATAAAGTCAGAGTGACAGGATGTAGATTAGCAATCAGCATCCTCATTTACCCGTTTCTCCCTGACTGATTTACACTGCTGTGATTTCTTTTTTCTTTTGTCTTTTCCTTCTGGCTGGTGATGATTTGCTGAGCCCATCTATTCTCTTTTACACTGTTGTTTTTTCTAGAAGCTGTAAAAATCAAAATGCAGGTCATTTACCTTTCTTTGTGTGTCTGGTGTGTGTTGTCTACAGTTCCTACCCTGGTCTGTGCCACCAGCCAAGGCTCAGTCAGTCAATCTTCCAGGAGAAGCAGCTTCAAAGCAGCTGCCTTGTCCCTTTTGCTGTGAGTTGGTTTTCCTAGACACCTTTCATTCAGATTATGGGGAGGTGCTTGATCTATGTGCTCCATCAGAATATTGGTCAATAAAATCCTTTTTAACTGGGTGGCTCCCATAACTTTCTTTTCCCATGTCTATCCCTTGAAAGGCAGTATCCTGTTAGGCACTGAAGGGACTGTGCATGTCAAGAACTGTGGTTCAGCATCTGTTTGGGTGCCTGCAGGTAGCTGCTTTCTCCTGCTTCAGCATTGCTTCTGGATTACACACTTGAGCAGTTTCCTGGTGAAGGCTACCAAGGGGAGTTTCAGGGCAGGAAGGAAGAACACTCAGATACAACCAGGAGTGGGGGTCCTGGAATCAGGCTTGTTTGTGTTTGGAAATGAGATATTTTCTGTTCTGGCAGTGAACTTTGAAACATGGATTGGTAAGGACTTTAGGCTGTTCTCTGCCATAGTGTTGTGGGGCCTGCCAAATCTCACAGTATTCCCTCTCTCTCTGTAGAAGCCAGAGACAGAGGCTTGGGTGCATTTTTGTGCCTTTGTGTACAGACAACTCATGGAGGACCCTTCCAACTTAAAATGAGCAGATAAGGTCATAGCTAGGAGAAAGCCAGGAAGTTGTTAGCATCTCTACCTGTCTTTGGGCTATCAGAATATGCTAAATAAATCTACATTAAACTATTTATAAGGATGCAGATTGATAATCCTGTACAAACAAGTGCCTTTTTTCCCCCCATAAGCAGAGCATTTGAGATTGATATCATCATAATTTTATATTTTGGGAAATTGTGATATAGAACTGTTAAGACACCTACAGTAAGATTCAAGATTACAAAAGTAATTAGCCACAGACCCTGATTCTGAGAGGATTTAAATTACTGGGATTTAAGTGTCTGAATCTAAGATATTGCCTAATTTAGTCATTAGACTCTTAGGGAACTAAGCTACTCTGTCTACCTTGAAAAAGCTATCTGATGTCTCTAAAATAATGCTTGCAGATCTCTGCAGACATGGTAATATAGCCCTGGGATATTTGGTTAGCAGTTTCTAGAGATTAATACTAACATATTGTGATAGCATACAGATAATTCATATCAGAACCAGAGCTCCTTCATCTTCTCTTCCTCTCTTTTTTTCCCCACTCAGAAGAGCACTGTGAATCACTTTGGCCTTTTAGCATGCAGCAATGAAAAACTGATTACCATAGGGTAATACCCCAGGGGTTAGCCTCTCTTACCCAGCATTGCTCTCTCAACTATCATTCCCTGTGTGTCTGATCAGAATTCAGGGGTCTCCAACTGACTAAAATATGGAAGAAGTTAGTAGATGTGCTGATAAGGAAAATTGAAGTTGTATAAGCCTTAACTTAAGGAACAAGTAAAGATTAAGAAAATGCTATCTGACAGTGAGAGCTAAAAAGTGATTTCCTGTCAACCAGGGTAAAAGCACAACAAATGCTTTTACTCAGAAATCTTTGCAAAGCTGCCCTGCAGAAGCTGTTCAGAAGGTGTGGTGCAGGGTATTGGGCACAGAGCATCCTGTGCTGCACTCTGTGTAGTCCTGTTTGCTTTCACCATCTGGTGACTGCTACAGTGGGAGTACCTGCAGATGAGCAGTGAGTTGTGTCACATCAATTCAGCATCTCTGCCAGGCTAGAGAGTAAGTCTGGTCAGGGCTTCTCACAAGCAAGCCTTGGCATGTATGGGACTTCACTAATTTGGTGTTTCACAAAAGTATACAATGCCTTGTGTTTCCAGCCTCAAAGAAACTCCCCCAGAAGCCAGATGCTTAGGACTTTCCAAAATCATAAAAGGGTTACAGTGTGGAAGAAATAAATTACTAAGAGCTTCAGATTCTATGATGAGAAAAACTGAAGACCAGCAAAATGTTTATTTTTTGCTAATATTTGACCTTCTGTTTCATAGTTTTTCTTAATAGACATCTTGCCATGAGAATGAGTGGAAACCTAACCTAATTAATGATGCTTATTTTTGTGTTATCTAACTTGCTTTCCTGTTACTGCTGCTTGACACAGAGTATTTTATTCTTTATCAGTACAGAAATGAGGGCCACTCTTGTTGTAGTGTATTGATAATTTGAGTTCATATCCCCAAAAGAACAACATTGCCTAGACCCACAATGTGTATTAAAATCTGTTAAGGTCAGAGATTTCTTTTAAAATAGCAGTAACTTTGTCTTCTCTACTTTTCTACACCTGTGTAGTGCCAATGCAATCCTTGTGTGGTTGTTGAGACACAATGCTGTATTTTTATGAGATACACAAGCAACCTTTTATAGATAAAATGCTGTAGTACTTCAGCCACTCAAGGGGAAAAGACTTTCTTGTTTCTTTGGCAGTGAAAAGGTAAAATTATTCATTGCCCTTTATAAGGCACTAAACAAATGATGAAATTTTGTATGGTGTGTCAGTGATTGGCTGGGTGTATTTAACTCGATAGTGGTATGAGATTTACAGAGCACACAAGAAAGGAGCCTTAAATAGTTTTACCCATTGACCTTTGCCAAGCTAATAAAGCCTGAATATCAACTCTCACCACTTAAATTGTGTACTAATGAAGTGCCATTGTGTACTCAGCTACACCTGTGCTAGTTAGAAGTATTCCTAGTCACACAATTAGAAATGTATATTCAAGAAATACAAGTATAAAAGGTGTAAAGAAAGAACTGTTGTGCAGCTTAGAGTAAAATCCAAAAGATGAAGGAAATTGGCAAAATATGTTGAAATGTAATCAGGAGGCTGAAGGGAGAAATTATGCAGAAAAATTAGAAGAGTTCAGTACATATTGATTGGTAAATGATAACCTGAAGAGAGGATGACAAATCAGCTCTGGTGGAAGGACTGCCTTCCCAAGGAAGGGGAATTGTTTAAGGAAGTTCACAGGACATATCATGGAATATTGGGTTAAATTAAGAAAGGAAAATTGTGAATATTATACCATCACAACAATGGGCTTAGATTTTTTCTCTTTATTTTTTTTTTTTTTTGCTTTATTTTGCTATAGCAGGTATCATAGCAAAGGGTGGAAATCCCATCTCTTAGACATTGGAAACTAGGATGGCTAAAGCAGCAGAGCCAGGCCAGGCTGCTCTACACTTCAATGAACTATGCTTTGTTAGAGGACAGGAAGGGAAGACAGCTCTTTGGTTTAGCCAGCTCTTCTGCTTCTGGCTTGAATGAATCTGTGAAATCTGTGCCTCAGAATCAAAACCTGGAAGCGTCCTCCAACTTCAAAAGACCTATTTTCCTTTCTAAATCCAGTTAATGACTGGATATGTTTTCCTAATTAGCAAATACATGAATAAATTTATACAACATGCAAGACCGTGATTACCAAAGTAAGTTTTGTTTGAGTCTTAATGTAATTACTTGTTATAATAACTCATATTGAATTAGGAAGGGTAGAATAGTTAATGATGTAAAAATAGCACCATTTTGATACTTCAGCTTCTTTCCTAAATCTCAAAAAATTGTGGAATGAACTCCATGTATAGGTGAACTAGAAACAATGTTATGTGGTGTGCATTATGGTATCAGATGAGAAAAGACTGTTTCTAAGGAAGGTTTTGTCAACTGCACTGTAGGGAAAAGATGTCACCAAAAGCCCTTCAGATCCTGAACTGAAATCTCAGTTACAAGAAGTATTCACAGACTTATGTGAGAAAGAGAAGCATGGGGTGTTGTTTCCAGTTTGCTGGTAAGGTTCATTCTTTCCAGCCAGTGCATAAGCAGAAACAGCCAGTATACTGCTAACTGTTCCTCTTTGTGGCAGATGGAAGACAGAGACTTTTCTGACTGCCAAGCTGTCATCCAAAATATTATTCATCTGCATAAACCCCCAAAACACCAACAAAAAACATAGTCCACTGTTTAGTTCACTTCTGTTTAGTCTGCTCTGTGTTTGATTTTTGGCAAATCAGTTAGATTTTTGATGAATAAAAGCAATAAACCCTGACAAACCCCAGTGTTGCCCCCTGTAGTGCTTAGGAGCCCCTCAGCTCTTAGAGTAGAATCCAGATATGTAGGTAAGGTGCTCAGGGTGTGAAGCAGCCATTCAGTAAGGATGGTGTTCAGGACAGCCAGGGCTGGGGGAAGCAGGGACAGGCTTCAGGGCAGCCAGGGGTGCAGGATGTGCCAGTCCCCTCCTCTCTTGGGTGCAGGCTTGATCTTGCTGCATCCTTGAGCTTGATGCCCACAAAAATATGAAATTTGCATTCTAAAAACTCACTTCAAGATTGAGATGCCACCTACCTGTATGTGGTCATGCAGCCTGCAGTGTGTTATGAGGCACTGGGAGCTCTGCCTAGTTGCATTGCTTTTACTTCCCCCTCTTCCCACTGAACAGAAGCTTCTTTGTTGCCAGACTGTATATTGCTTGCAATTCTATGCCTCGATCTCTCCACATGTCAAATTGCTCACAGGATGTCCTCTGCTCTGTCTAAAAGGTTTGCAGATGACTGTTCACTTAGATTCCTGTATTCTCTGTGTTGGCAACCTTGTATGTTGTGCAGGAAGTTTTAGTGCAACGTTTAAAAGCTGTGGAAGCTTAGGAGCTTCTCACACTGGCAATCTATCACTGAGGGTTTGTGGTTTTTTGTTTTTTTTTAAATTACATTGGTGGTGTTCTGTTGAGCTGTGTCAGGAGTGAGTGAGAAAAGAACTGTGATTTCCTCTTCCAGATGCAGATGAAATTAGGGAAGTATGACAGTCCCACAGCAATCCTGCTGGTTTTGGTGCCTTTGTTGGAGCACAGCTGTGCCCTGCAGCTGGTCTGGAATCAGAGAACCAGGAAATTTGCACAGTTAGCAGATATAAATAGAGAATTGGTAACTATGAGAGATGCTTAACTCTGCAGTAAATAAATCCTAGTCCAAAAAAAAAGGCTAATTGAAATCTTAAAAAATTGTCTTGTGCCTCAATTCTTCCCCTTTTGAGCCTCTCTCTATCTGCAGAATTTGAAAGAAAAACAGGTGTTGTATCTCTAGAGTCTTACCATCTATGGTTCAAGTGATGTCAAGATCAGTCCCCTTTCCGTTACAGATTTAGAATATTTTTAGGCTTGTGGATTATTTTCCAGTTTCCAAAGGAATTATTGACCTCTTCAGTATTTTCACTTGTTTGATATTCTGAGAATTTTTCAGGGTTCATCTGATGAAAAGTACAGCAAGGTGGCAGGTAGCTCTTGGATCATCCAGAAAACAGGGGGCAGCAGAGCAGTTGTGGTGGACAGTGTGTTGTGTCCCTGCACAGTCCTGGCTTTGCAGTGTGACAGTGGATGAGCTGTCTGCTATTTCTGTCTCACTTTCTGCTGTGAAAGTAGGCCAGTTCAAAAGACATTCCTGAGTGCATCTTAATGCTTTGAAATCATGTGGAGGACTTCAAATAACAGGAATCGAGGACAGGAAAACCATCCTATTAGGAGACCTGTTTTTCCTCTTTGGTCAGAGTACGTCAGCTGCTTATTTTAGAAAACAGCTCTTTATGGCTGTATTGTGGTATAGAGCTGTGTCTAACCCTTTCCAGGTAAAAATTAGCAAGAGCTTCTTTTGAAATTGCCCTTGCTGATCCAGAACTTGTGCAGATGTGAGTGAAAACCTGGCACCTCGTCCAGCAAGTGACAGTGAGAGCTGGTGGCACTGGCACTACAAAGAAAACTGACTGGGATTTGCTGTGTCTCTCTGCTTTCTCTTCTACCCCAGGCAGTAGCCAAACTGCTGTCCCTTAAAAAAAACACATAATAAGTACTTCTCAGCATTAGTGGCACAGGTAGGGAAACAATTGCAGCTTCCTTTGCCATCTGATGACTTCAGGCAGCAGTGCCATCTCTGCCATCTGCCCTGCACTGTGCCCCCAAAGTGTCTGAGCAAGTGCACCAGTCCCTGGGACCCATGGCCTCTGCATCCCCATTGCCTGCTCTGCTCACCCAGCAACTGGTGGTTTGCTTGATCTGCTAAGTTTCTACTAGCAACCCTTTTGGGGAAAATATTGACACTGTGTTTGTCTTCAAATAGACTTGAAATACATACTGAAGTGTATTAATTCCTTAATACAGAGCTTTTCTACCCTCTGGGCTTCCCCCAAACCCTTGCAGCCCTCCAGGAACCCCTAGGAGAAAGCACAGCATGATGTTCAATACAGGTGTTGTACTGAACTTTCAGCATCATGATTAAGCCCCAGTGTAAGAGCCTGTGATTCACTTTATATTGAAAATAGAAATGTCTCCCTTTCTGCAAAGGAGGCCACATGCCTGCTTCTGTGGGTGAAGAGGTTAGCATCCCTTTTCTCCAGTTATGAAGAATGATGGCTCATGTATTAAGCTCTGAGATTCTAAACTCTTGAATGAGTTGGAGAGAGAGTTTTATGAAGGAACCATTTTTTCTGTATGTATCCTAGGTACTTGCCTTTCATCATGAGTCTGACAGCTTTCACTGTCCCTCACTTGCACATTAAAAGGGGGAGGAAATTGAGTTGTCTTTGGTGATAGTATGGAAAAAGATGTCAATAACCTGCCAGAAGTGGATTCCAAATGTGTCTGTGCCTGACAGAGTACCTTCAATACAAGGGTTCATTAGATTCTATTTTTCCATTAGCCTTATCTTTTTAATAGATTTGGCTTACTTTGTAATGATTTCTCAAGTGAGAATCTAAAACATGTTGTTGAAGAGAGGTAAATTACATTCTTTCCTACTTTTTGATCAAATAAGGAAAATCACAAGGTGGCTTGCTGGATGGATCTCAAGAGTCCTGATTTGTGTCCTTCTGCTTTAGATAATAGGCCAACATTATTAGGCCAGGTTGGATAAGGCTTTCAGAAACCTGGTTTAGTGGAAGGTGTCCCTCTCCATGGTAGGGGGTTGGAACTAGATGATCTTTAAGGTCCCTTCCAAGCCAAATCATGGTATGATTCTGCAATTATCAGTGGAAACACAATAAATTGGTATTATTAATTATAGTTTAAGCAAAGTGGAGAGGCAAATACTGACTTGTCTGAACTAGCTTCCTTTGATTTAGGTGCATAGCAAGGCCACAAATTCTGTCCATGCTTGAGTTACCAGGAAAGTGATTTGGAACCTGTACTTGCCAGATCATGAGGTAAATGATAGATGACTGACAGTGATTTGGTTCTGGAATAGCTGAAATGTCCAGTAAATCTGTATCACTGGAGTAATTTAGACGGTTTAACTCAGCATTTCTGCATTTGTTCAATGTTGATAAGTTTTTCATCAGAAATTAAGATGACATTATCAGTTCTCAAAAGATCCAAGCCCTGAACTTTGGCATTATTATATTTGTTGTTCAGTCTCTTATCTGTGGCATGGAACTGGAAGTCAAATCTGGCAGTTGGAGTCAGTAATCACATCCCTGATGAAAATATGTTTTGTCACTTAAAACATACACTTTTGCTTCACCAGCAGCTAGTGCTGTAGGAAGCAACATATAATTAAATGTTACTGAAAAAGGTGATTGTCAATCCAAATCCAAGAGCTGCAGGTCAAAGCAGCATTTGTTTCCTTGTGTGCTGTGTGTTCTGCCTGCATCAAAGTTACAGTTTCACCATTAGATGGCAGTTTTGACACCACAGATCACAGAATCATAGAATATCCTGAGCTATAAGGGGCCCACAAGGATCAAGTCTGACTCCTAATCCTGCTAAGGACACCCCCAAAAATCATCCTATGTGTCTGAGAGTATTGTCCAAATATGCCTCGAGTTGCTCAGTGCTTGACTTTGTTTGGAAGTGTGAGGGGTTTGCCTGCCTTCCTTTGGTTATGTGTGTTTCTGTGGTATTGCTCCCTCTGGGGTATTCAGCCTGGCCAGCACAGGAGGATGTTTGTGCAGTGTGAAGAGGTGATTTGCTGTGTAAAGCCAAGTGCTGTAGGTGCAGCTGTGTGTTTGCCAGGGGAAGGGGTGTGATGTGTCTCCATACAACCCTTGCTGCTTTGATATTGTGCAGAGTCTTGTTCTGACTTGGTAAAATTGCTGTTAATTATAAGTCAGTCTTTAACTGTCATTGAAGATTATGGTAATGTGTATTTGGAAGCACTGTGCATATTCTGATTTTTTTTGTTTCAAAGCTGGATGGAAATTGAAAGAAGGACAAGTTTGGAAAATACAATGACATTTTATTTCAGTTTACACGAAGGAATTTTCTGATATGCTTTGTTTATTTCCTGGTGCAGGTAGCCTGCTGGTTTTACTGTTTTTTGTATTGGCATTTTGCTCAGCAACAGCAGAAAGAAAAATATGAAAAAGGAAATACCATACTCTGATGCCATGAACAGTAGGAGGGGAAAATATGACAGGTGAAGTACATACAGATAGTTGAGTTTACTTTTTTTTTTGCAATGTACTCAATTTTAAACTGAAGGTGTCCCAATAGGCAGCTGTAGGGGTGCAGATTGCAGACAGCCCAAGAGAAGGAGCTAGCAAGAAGAAGTGGAAAAACTGAGAGAATGCCTTCAGAAGTATTTTTTTTTTTTTTTTTCTTTTCCCAGTGTTAATTAGCAATTAGGCTTTTACTTCTATAAAGAATTACTGCTTGGGAGAGTCAGACTCTCTCCCCCACCACTTTTTTGTCCTTGTATAATGAGGAAAGAGAAATTTTTCATCCTTGAAGTAAACACAATTTGCTGGTATAGCCAGTTCTGGTCAGAGCCTGGAAAACCTCATGATGGATTTGCCACAGCCTTGATACAAAGTAATCTGATAGCCATGCTCCCATCTGCTTTTACTATGCTTTGTTAAATTGTGTTGAGCTCTGTTCTAAGAATCTCACTTCCTCTGATACACTCTGGAGATTTGACCAAATAATACATGTGAAAGCATTCTCCAGTCCTCCAAACATATATCTGAACTGGCCATCCCCCAAATTTACCTTTGTTCTGTTTCATTTCCTTCATTTTGTTACTGAGGTAACTCTTACTAGATACCTATTTCATATTCATATCCATATCAACAAAAGCTAATTGCTGTAAAAGTATTGTGCATCTAATACCCTTTGTGGGTAATTTTCAGCAAATAGGTAGTGATTAACTGCCCTGACCTTACCTGTGATCCCACCTACCTAAATGGGATGGGTTTTGCAATTTAGTCTCCTAGTTCCATCTCTTCTGCACTTAGGGACCTGGGAGATATTTTAGGTGAAAGCAAATTGTTTTTTCCACTGTACAGAGTGTTAAGACTGTGGCTGCTGATGTTTTTATCAAACACATAAGTTTTTATTAGGATTCAGCATCCATTCTTAGAGATTGCACTTTGTCTGCCACCCAGATTAGCAAATATGTCATATTTGGATAAGTAGCTTTATTCGTTTATCCCAGACTTCTTCAGAGCACAGGCAGCCCTGCAGGTCATTCTAAACAGTGATTTTTGGATGTGGAAAACCTGGTCTTAGTTTGAGATTACAAAATTCCTGTTTTTCTCTGTTTAAGGAATTTCTGAACGCTGATCTTTAGGAATAAATGGTCACAAGAATGACAGATATCAACTGTACCATCCTTAATGCTTTTCTGAACAGTACATGGATGTGGGTGGGGGACCAATTATTCCTTGCCATTGCTCTGTGAGTATTTCAGGTTCTCAGTCTCTTAAAGAGATTGTTCAAAACCTAGAGAGCCTGAGAAGACCACAGTGAAGTGAAGGTTTTTATTACCTGCCCACCCATGGCAGGGTTCCTCCCCAGGAAGTTCATTCTGCAGGTGTGCTGCCCAGCATTGACTGAAGGTGCATGGAAAATTATGTCAATCAGGAGGTGTGGTCACTGATAAGCAGACATTGGATTTTACATTTGAGGCAGTTTACAGGTCTGAGGAGACCCTTTTCCCTAATAGGCTGTGTTTAATCTGCAAGTAGAAATTATCCAGAGAGTAAATGTCCCTCTGGACTGTATTATAGTGGACAGAAGTGTTTTAGACAGGATGAATAGCCAGTTATTCACCATTAAAGCTCTATTAACTTGGAGTTTCTCATTATGTCTAGTGTAAAGAGAACAATACATTTCTGTATTCTGTAACAATGTGGGTACATTCTTACATCTTATCTGTAAGTGTAGGCAAGTGTCTTCATATGAGGTGACAATGTGACAGCTTTCCAATTTCAGTTGGGAGCAGGAGAGATCCAAACATTTCAGTAAAAGTTGTAGCCACCGTAGAAGGTGATCTGAAAATCTTCTGTACACAGATTACATTTTCAGCCTAAGATACCTGGTGATTTCAAGATTTGTCTTCTTTTGAATAGGAATAGTCTCAGGCCTCAGCAGCTCAGTAAGTCCGTGATAGAAGCAGCTGAAGAAAATCCAATTTTGCTTGACTGTGACATCAGGCTGGTGCTTTTGGAGTATGACACTCTTCATTGTATTCTGACTGCTGCCCTGAATTTCAAAGAGAATAAAATGGGCTGCTGAATGGTGAATGTGGAAGTTTTAGGGTTACAGCTGCTGTCATAATTTATACATCTGCAGTTCGACTGGAGGAACTTTTAAGTTGCCAATGCTGACTAAGTCTGCACAGCTTCAACAAGAAGCAGGATTTATTATCATTCACAATTCTCATCTAGATCACTGGAGGCTCTTGAAGCTCCTAGAAGAAGAAAAAGATTAATGGAACTGTCTTTCCCATGAACCCAAATCTTTGAGTTTTGAACTGAGGGTTTGTACTGGCTGCTGTTATTATTAAACTCATTCATTGAATGCCAGTTTAGGCAGTTGGACCAGTGCACAGTGCTGCGCTGTAAATCCTGCACTAGAGCCTTTGGCGTTTGAGATGGGCTTTTAAGAGTTTAATAACTGTGTGATAATTATAACCAGTGTTATGGACTATGAATTTCTAACTGGGTCCTTACTGAAAGATACTGGTTTTGTAAGATAGAAACTGCACTTGGTCATGTTTGGAGTCAGAGAGGGACAGCTCATGGACATTGCTGTAGTTGTCCAAACACTGATATTCTGTGTAATTTGGGTCATCATTAGTACATAAACACCTTACATATTCATGCCAATTATTTTTTCTTCCTTTTTTAATCTGAAATTCCTTTTATTTTAAAAACATTTATCTACAAGTACCAGAGTTGTAAAGTGGAATTTTGTCTAGGGTATAATCATGTTTTCAAAAGACAGTGTCTGTTACTTGAAAGTAGAACTAAATTTCTTTTATCTGCTAGTGAAATTTATGGACATGAACACGTACACGTAGCTTCAGCCTTCATGATCCTGGCAATATCAACTGCCAGCTACTGGTTTCTGCTTCTCTTTGCCTTTTTATCATGGTTCCAATAATTGAACAGTGGTTGCAATTAGCTGGGTGAACAGATCTGGCTGTTGCATCTCTGCTGATGATTTCATTAGGAATGAACAGAGTCTGTGGGATGCCTGGAAATCAGTGTCTTCATTTCAGCACTGCCTGTGCTGCTCTGAGTGTTGCTCTCAGATCGGGACCACTTGGATTAGTGGTTTTGAGAATGTTTTTAGGGAAGACAGCAGATCAGCAGGAGAAGAAGAGGCTCTGAAGAGACCTTCCTCTAGATCCTAGAATTATAAACTCAGTATTGTTTATCTTTGTATTTTAAGCTTGAAAGTTATAGCCTGAAACCCCAAATTACATATAATCCTGTATTTTTCCACAGCATGTATTCTGTTGTTAGCCTCCTAATCACTACCTGCTCTGTTGTATCAGGCTTCCCTTCAAAGATGGCCTGTTTTCCATCCTTTCAAGTGCTGTGACATTCTTGTTTCTGTGAAGCTGCCTGCCTTACAAGAGTTTAATAAATAGTTACCTGCTTCCTCTGCTCACTTATTTTCAGCAAGGCAGTGTCTCACTTCTGGCCCTTCCTAAATCACTGATGGACTTGAAGAATTTTTGCTTTTTCAAAACCAGTATGAATATGGACAAGTTTGACCCACAGTTTGTAGACCAGTGTTTTCCATTTGCTCCCTGTTCTGTTAATGCACCTCTTCAATGAATTTACAAAGTTTAGGGATTTGGTGCTGTTAGATGAGGAAAAGGAAAGAAATGAAATTGAGGGTTGTCTAATGCTGTGAACCTTCCTTAAACCAAGAGCCAGAGGCAATAGTAGTTAGATTGTATTTCCAGTATTGGGAAAACAGAACTGAGAAGAGGTTGTTTATGGATTTTAAAAAGTTTATGAATGCAGTTTACATTACAGCCTTGCTTTTCAAAAATGGTAGACTGATGATCACAGAATCAAAGAACTATCAAGGTTGAAAGAGACCTTCAGGATCACCTAGTCCAGCTGTCAGCCCAGCAGCACTATAATCACCCCTAAGCCATATTTCCAGGTGCCACATCCAGTTGCCTCTTCCATACATGGTGTCTCTGGAACCCTTTGCCATCTCAAATCAGTAGCAATTTGCAGGTGTGAGGTGATGTCTGTGAAAAGGTGCAATACCCAGTGAAATCTGGGCATTCTGGCACTTGGCATAAACTAATCATGGTTGAAAGAGATCTCTGGAAGTTGTTGTCCCCACCACCTGCTTCAAGTGAGACTAACTTGAAGAGCAGAATTGATTGTTAAAGGCATTACCCTGTTGAATTTTGAGTTTTCAGGATTAGGGTATCTACACCTGTTCTGTTGCAATGTGTGGCAACCCTCATAGTGTAATTTTTTCCTTACAATTTGTGTTTCCTACTTTTTTTTTTTTTCTTCATTTTATACTGAGGTAAACCAAACATTTTTTTGCTGTAATCCCCCTTTGTCAGTGAACACAACTCAGCTGGTAGTGATCAAATACTTCATGTAGCTTCACAGTGCCATGAAGAGGACTCAAAGATG
This sequence comes from Muscicapa striata striata, assembly GCA_030060385.1. Lineage (NCBI taxonomy): Eukaryota > Metazoa > Chordata > Aves > Passeriformes > Muscicapidae > Muscicapa > Muscicapa striata. Next base: position 7,060,034 of record JAREIS010000007.1, on the reverse strand, counting down.
TTTGAATTAAGGGAAGTTGTGTCACTTTTTAAAGTGCCACCCATGGTAATGCAAACTCTCAAACTATCATTTTAGTAGCATGTCTCCCCATTATGCTCCTTTACATTGAGGAGCAATTCCTCTTCTACCCTTAACCTTGCTAGAGATTTCTTCCCAAATAGTCGTACACAGCTCTGTAAATGTTAGAGTGACATTTGGAGTAGATTTGAAAAGCACAAAGTGCTCCTTCTTGGTTCTCCTGAGTTTCTGCCAAGCTTCAGAATGGCAATATAACCTCACTCATCACCTCCCAGGGCTAGCAATAACATTTACAGGCTACAGTTTCCTCTGTCTGCAAATATTTCCACTGTGGTACTCAGTGCTCTTACAGCTCCTCCCTAGGCTGGTTCTTCATGATTGCAGCCCAAAGAAAGGCAAAACAATTTTTTTTTTTTTCATTGTGGTGTACAGGAATTAATTTTTTTGGTAACACCTCTTGATTAGCTCATACTCTTTTGTATGTGGTGACAGAAGAAGTGTAGGAAGGGCATACTGAGCCTGATGCTAATGGAAACTGGTACATTCTACTCTGTAGGGTAGCCACAGGTTAACCTGGGGTGTTGGAGATTTAATTAAATATAGAAACTAAGCAAGACTTGAATCCAGATGACAAATGTTAGATTTATTAATGGAGAGAGATTTGGGAGCCATGTTCCTAATATATCTTCACTAGGTCAGTTTAAAATTTGGAAGGTCTCCATTGGAGCTGTTGTTGTAGACAGGCAAAAATGTTGTGAAATTTTACCTTACAATGGTAGAAGCCTCACAGTTTTAACTAGTTCCTTGAGATTTAGTCCATTTTAAGATGAAAATTTTCAGGACAGCTTTACAGGATTTTAGTATAATATTGAAGTAGAAGAGCAAGGTGTTAATTTTTGACTCAAAAAGAAAATTAGTGCTGTTCTAAAAAGAAAAATCAAAATTACTTTTGTTCATAATCAAAGTAGTTTAAAAGTCTAAATTCTATAAATCAAGGGTTTTTGTTTTAAATTTTTTTTTTTTGTTTGGAGGACATTATAGTACATGCACTGTGTGCTTAGAGCTCTTCATTTGCCTTCTTTACCTAGGTTTTTTTATGTCTTCCATCTTGTGGATACTTAGTCAATAATATTATCTGCAGGCTTTGGCTATGTGTTTGGGAAGACTTCAAAGGGATAGAAGATATATAAGATATTAGAACAGGGGGACACAGTGATACAGAAAGCAAATTGGTGGACAGAGTATTTATTCTCTTCTGACTTTCTAGATAAATAGGTGTGGTTTGCACTTCAGGTTTCTTCAGGAATTTTTTCTTTTATATGAAGGAACTCACACTTCTGGACTATTTTCAGGCCCAGAAATTAAATGTTTTAATTAAGGTTATGAAATAAACTTTGCAAGATTTTGAAAAAATGTGTTTGGTGAAGAATATTCATCTGGATGTCATCTGGCCTATGTAAACATCTGCTAGCAATTTTTGTCTGTAGCAGGGGCCTTATAAGTGACAATTATTACTACTGCTCCACCAGTATTCTTGCATCCCCAAAAATGTGATGAATGCCTTGGAGCTTTGCTCTATTATGTCTCCCATTTGCTGTTCATTTGGAACTATTTTGTGCACAGTGCACTGATAAGGATGTTTTATGTAATTACTCCAAGTACTTGTTTGGTCTTAACTGACATATGCTATTCGAATTGAAAAATTCAAATTTAAGAAAACAGTATGTAAACCAGAAAGAAGCCAGAGATGAGTAGCATGAGAGGCAGGCTTTAGAAAATAAAAACCAGGGGAAGCTAAGTAGAAAGGAGTTTACTTATTCTAAAATAGAGTGAGGGAGCTGCAATAATGATTTACTAAATTTCAGGATACAAAGATCCTTTTGTAAAACAGATATATACCCACTTGGAGGTGGAGAAGGAAGGCATCATCTTAATTTGAAGCAAAGAAAAACTTGAAATGTTATTGAAAAAATATTTTGGTCTTTCAGAGAGCTTAAGTACCAGCAAAACCATCTGATTTCTTTACTTTTCTGTAGCTGTATGTATCCAAGATTTTTACTGTTTTATCTTCATGAGTTTGCAGTGGATTACAACTCATAACAATACTATTGACATCTTGTCAGTTTGAAATCTCTAAAGCAGAATAGTTTTCTCCTTACTAGCACAGTAAACCCTATCAGTGGCTTATTAGGGATATTTATTATTTGCAGGGTATTTTGCTAGACTAATAAATCACATTCTTATTTCTAATGTAATGCTTCCATTTAGGAAAGTTTTTAAAGCAAAAGTTTTGTGCTCTCTGTTGTTGTCCCTCTCAGTGCTAGTGACTTACATCCCTTCAAATTGCTCTTTGATCCATGCTCAGCCCGTCACTGTGCCCCTGCCTGGCCATTGTTCTTAAGTTGCTCTAAAGTATTTGTCAGGCTTCTTTTGTTGAAACTTATCTGTATGGAATCCACTTGGGCAGGAAAGAGGATTTATTTATCTTTTCCTTAAAAAAAATGGCTTGTTTGTATTTTTTTTGTTTTAAAGTGCAATTTTGGTTTTCAGAAAATCTATTTTTTTATTTGGGGCCATGTGTCTGCTAGTGGATATGTGAGGGCAGGAGGTGAGCTGTGTAACCAGTGCCTGCAGGAAAGTGTTTGGTTTGTGAATACAAGGCTTAGACACTTTAGGGATATTTGAATTCACAAGAACATGAAAATCTTTGGTCTTAGTGTTTTGGTCTTGCAAATGTAGCCAGGGAAAATGTCCTCTGCCCTGAACTGCTATCACTGGGGACTTCAATTTTCATGAAGTTGGATCTTTTTAATTTTTTTTTGCACTGTCACCTTTCTGAAAATTTCAGTAAGAAACTACACTGTATTGTAGTCTGGGAGGCATAGGAAAAAGACCACAGGGAAGAACAGGAGGTTATAGAAAAACTATAAGGGAGGAGAAACAAAAGAGGCAAGGAATGGAGATTAATACAAGAGAGAGGTTAGAAAGCAGGAGAAAAAGCATAAAGAGGTATTGAATAATTTTCTGTCTGTGTGCTAAGAATATGCCCATTCCATCTCCCTAGGAGGTTTATGCAGAGCCTTGTGTGGAAGCAGCAATGAATTGCTCCTTTGGATGCTAAGTGTAAAATTAAAACTGGCAGGGTCTGAGAGCACAAGACTGGGAAGCTAATTGCTCCTAATAACATATTGATTTTCACAGATTTCTGGCATTATATCAGAGCAGTTTTGAACCAGCACCTGGTTTCTTACTCTTCCCATCTCCAAACTAATGGCAATAAATCTTCTAGCACTGGGTCACAAATAAATGCCACTCAGTATTTTTTGTCAATAGAAATCTGTGGGAATCTAAAACATGATTTCACATATGGCTTCTATGCATCCAATATAATAGCTACCCTAAAAGTAGAAGTGTGGCAGAAGTGTCCATGTATTTTAAACTTGGATAACTGCTGCTGCCTGTATATATGGTGCTGAACAGAGTATTAGTGCCATTGCTGCGGATGGCTGAGGACAATTGAATGGATGCCTGTATTCAGGCAGGAGCTGCCAGCACAGGTGTCTGGGAGGCTGAGGTTGTGCACTTGTTGCCAGGTTACATTCAACCCTGAGCAGATCTGCTGTATGTGCTGCTCAGCTGTAACACGCTTTTCTCAAGCTTTTGGGGACTGGCTGTCAGAAAAAGGAAATAGGTTTTTATTTGTATGACTGCTACTAGGCAATACCTTCCTCTGAAAGGGTATTTTCATAGCTGGAGGGAATGGTCTGCTTGCAAGATGTGCTGAAAGGCTCTCAGATACTCCAGATTGTGAAGGCTTGCCAAGTGAGAAAGAAATTTGTCATTTCTTAAATACGTCAAGTGCATAGGGCACACACAAGAAGAGAATATTGTCTCCTGGGATTGTGTGGAGCCTGTTTTAACTGTTCCAAGATATTTAATTTTATCTGCTTAATTGTTACGAGTTTTCATTGCATTGTGTTTGTAGCAAACTGGCTGGAGAAGGGACAGTAATACCTGGTTTAGGCTACTGTGGGATGTCAGCTGAAACTCTGTCCAGACTTTTATGTCATCTTCAGCAATTCTGAGTATTCTTCAGAATACTTCTGTCCTCGTTATATAAGAATAATTGTAGGGATTGGGATTTCTTGTGTAAGCACAGTAATTATCTGGCAATGGGATCAGTAAAGCTGAAGGACACAAGTTCTTACTGAAGGGAAGAGACTCATTCTTACCACACGTTTGGTTTGTTCTGCCACTGCAGAAAACCTCATGCTTTCAAAGCACCTAACCTAATGCATGGCACTGTGGAGAAGGAAGCAGCAGAGCTGGGACACTTGTGTCAGCTATTCCCACTGACAGTCCCAACATTCTCCAAGCCCCTTCTCACAGCTGTTCGTGTGCTAGGGCCAGCAACTGTTTCATGCAAGGCACATCTGAGCTGAAGGCGTCCAAAGAGCCATTTCATGCTTGACTGCATTTTCTAATACAATCTGCAGAGAGAGAGAGGAAAGAGAGCAAGAAAGGTTTGTGTGTACATAGGCATTGCCTTTGAGTGTATGTATAATATACAGTACATTTAGTTCCTGCTTGCAGCTGTGGGTGGCAAGTGAGAGGTGCAGACGTGAGGGGGAAGAGAATTGCACTTTGAGAAGAAGAAACTATTCTTCCACCTTGAAAAAGAAGTTTTCTTTCTTTCTCTGTTTCTTGGCCAAGTGAAGATGTGGGACCCCAGGGCAGCACTGGCAGCAGATACCAGAGATGGTACCAAGTTTTCTTGATAAGTTTGTGTGGCCTGTGGCTGCAGATATGCTGTGTACCAGCTATTATTGCTGCACCAGCACAGCTGTAGTGATCCCCACCGAATGTTTTGGAAACATATACATGTCTCCTCTGTCACTTTATCAGCTTGATATTTATATCTTTATTTATCACCTCATTTGCATGTTTATTGCATTGCAGTTCTGTTACTGGCCATTTTGGAGCTCGCCATGGGTACTTTATGGCATGGACATTTGCCTGTTCCTCAGTTTCCCATCCATTTACCCTGCTGTAGCATCTAACATTTAGATGTTGAGAGGATGTCAGGTCCAGCTCTGCTAAGCTTGCTGTTTCCTGATGGAAGTTCTGCTGTCATTGGCTGGGAAAAATGGGACAAAGGGCTGAACCATTAATACATCTACATACCAAATACTTGTTTTTCAGTTGGTTAAATTTGACGGGCTGTTACTTTTCTGAGGGGTGGTGAGGTGGTGGTGCCTGGAGAGAATCCCAGTCAGTCATTTGAGAAAACTTCAGCTGACTTGACCTGGATGAGGTACTGATAAGAGAGCTTTATGGAGCAATCCATCCATGTTTCTAGGAAGCTGAACCAGTCTGGTTTTTTTTTAAACTCTGGGATTTTGATATGTAGTTTATAGTAGAAACCCTACATGGAGCAATCTCTACAGCTCTGCCTTTGGTAGGGATTGGCTGTGGGAAATAGACATGCTCTGATTCATACATTAATATATGTATGTAGATTTGTAAATTTTGCTGATAAAAATACTTTTGAGCATATTCCGTGAAGAAACAATGATTGCCATGCTGTAGTGCTTACTGCAGTTCCAACACAAGACTTTAATTCTATGCCTTAGAGGAGAATATCACTTTATGCAGGCAAGACCCTGAACAAATAGAGAATGCTAAATTTAACTCTTCCTCAGCTGAAATTCCAATTTTCTTTGACATCCTCAGAGATGATAGAAAAACAGAACTTCTTCACTTCTTTCTCCCCTCCTCCTGGCTTTCATTGTGCCTCTATCTTCTAAATTTTCCTGCATTTGAATGGCACTTGTAATGGAGTTTGGTTTGTTCCTTTCTTCATTTGCATTGGTTGTGTCAGCAGAGCTCTACTAACCTCGGTTTTTAGTAAGTAGTGGAAAAATATAAAATCACAAAATGGAGCAAATCTGATTTAGAAAACACCTACTAGGAAATTCACTTTATAAGGTTGTTTGTCTTTAAAGTGATATCGAGGAACTGAAATTCCTCTGTAAATAAGCAACAACAAGAGCAGAAGAAATTAGAACTCTACTCACTCTAACCATTACTGCTAGTCCTAGGGAAGGCTGGGCTTCAGTGCACTGAAGGAGATAGCATTTTCTGGAAGATGTGAAAAATGAAGGCTTTGCTAGCTTATAATCACAAAGGGGTGCTGTCCTAATATGCTTGACCCTGGGAATTTTGTGTCCATAGGTACTGCTGTCACCAGTTGCACTGAACAACAAATCTTTGCTGCTCGTATTTGCCCCACAGGCTTTCTGGGATGCAGTTAAATGTTTGTTGCATTTTTCCCCAGTTACAAACCTTTCTGTGGCAACTGCTATGGTTTCTGTAGACACAGTGTTCTATGGTAGATGTGAGGGTTCTTCAGAGGTGTAACCTGGTCTCATTTTTGCAATTGTTTTCTGATTCCTTGCAGAGGCCTCTATCTTGAGCTATGATGGCAGCATGTACATGAAGATCATCATGCCCATGGTGATGCACACAGAAGCAGAAGATGTGTCCTTCCGATTCATGTCGCAGCGCGCGTACGGGCTGCTGATGGCCACCACCTCGCGGGACTCTGCCGACACCCTGCGCCTGGAGCTGGATGGGGGCCGGGTCAAGCTGATGGTCAACTTAGGTATCGTATAAACACCTTCCACTGCCCTCTTACTAGCAGTTTGGGCTTGTGATTAGTGTTTTGTTTTTTTTTTTAAATATTGTATTTATTTTCTGTTGGTTTGATTGGATTGGATTGATTTCTAAAATAACTGCTGAATCTTTTATAATTATATTCTCTTGCGGAGAGAAATTCTCTTCTGCATTGCTGCATGAAGATTTGCTGTCAGTTCTTCGTTATGGACAGTGTTGGTTTTTAAGTCTTTAAGTTTTTAAGTTTCCTTTCTTGGTCTGGGACTGGTGAGCTCTGTGTGAAACATGCTACTTGGTCCATCTTTTGATCAGTTACATCCCTCATTCATCCAACACCACTCAAAACAGTCAAAGGAAGCAAACTGGATATGGCGACAAGCAGAAGTCCTGTGAACCCCCCACCCTTTGCATAATTTGGCAGCATTTGATACAGCTTGCCATATTTTATGTATCTAATTAAAAAGCCTGGTGGTTTTGTTGTGCCTTTACAAAACAAGAAATTAGCAATAGTAAAAGTACATCCCCCATCCCAAAGGGCTATGTTCTGTCTCCTTAGAGTTGTACTTTCCCAGAAAATAATTTAAAAAGACAATTAGAAACAAATCCAATGATAACAAAAATACAAAGACAATTGAGAGTGAATGTGCTATTCGATTAGCCTAAATTAATTTTTATGCCAGTCTTTAGGTATTCTATGGAATGACGAATTTTTAAAGAATGTAAATACATGAAGTTTTCTTTCACTTTTCAGTGATGCAGCTTGTTGCTTCATGTGAATTCAGGAATATAACTAAAAAGAAGTTCTGACTCAAAGAGGCAAAACTAACATAATAATGCATAATCTTATACCTCTTAATGTATTTAATGTAGGTTATTTTATATGAAGGTTTGTGTATGGTCTGTGAAATCTTCTGTCAGCATTCAAAGTTCAAAGGCCCACTGGAACAAGTTTCCCATTTTTGAGCTAATAGTATCACCATCTTCAGAGCCCTGCTTTGGCTATCAGGAGAAAAAAAACCATATAGCAGCTTTGTTTGCAGAATATCTTGTCCTCTGGAACTAGCTTGCTTTTTAAGATTGCATCTAGTGGTTTTTTGGGGTTTTTTTTGGCTTTGAAATTGTGAGCCAGACCCCATTATTTACTTTTTGAATAAGAAAGTGAAGAGCAGAAGATGCATCAAACAAGTTTGTATCTCTTGAAAGGAAAGTGTCCATCTAAAAGTCTATAGAGAGTCTTGCCTTTTAGTAAATAAAAGCAAAACACCAAGCAGAAAACCCCATATATTTGCATATTTGCTCTGCTTAGCTTGGCTGAAGAAGCATAAAGCACTATTGAGTCTGTAGCTGCATAAGACAGCTGTGCTACACAGACTGGCCTGTAGGACAGATGGAATAGATGAACCTCAGCTGTGACAGTAACTCCTCAAATAAAGAGAAAAAGCACTCTGATGATAGCCATCTCTACCTATATTAATTCTAAGTGAAGGAAAATTTTGTAGATTTGCAGGTTTTCTCTGAAAAACAGCTCAAAAGAACTGCTGTTGAGCCTCCTTACATGTGCAAAGAGAATCTTCCACAAAACCCCAGTGTTTGTGTATCTATATTTGTTTACATTTTCTTCTGATTTAATTAGTTGTTGCTAATAATCAAGAAAAATGAGATTATATTTTACCCATTTCAATAACTGAAAATTATGGATAGCCATTTTTTCCTCAGAAAATAAAATTAATCACTGAGAGTTTGGTAGTGGCATGCTTCTGTTGGGGAAGTCATGGGGCAGCTGAGTATGTGCCCAACTCTACAGTATTCTCTTGTAGCCCAGAGCCAGTTCTTTTATTTTTCAAGCCCTAGTTTCTCTGCTTCTTGAAAGGAGAGTTCTTTGCACCCTGTGAAGGATGTGCTAGTATCTTAGTAAGGGCTGCTTTTATCACCTTTGATATTCCCACATGAGAAGTACTACAGCATGAAAATTGCCTGATTTCATCAAAAATTGTCACTTCTCAGAAAAGTACCACTTGTTTGATTTTGTTATATCTTCTTAAAAATGAATGAGAATTAGGCGAATTGCTCATTTTGGGTGTTCATGGCCTCCTAGACTTAGACCCTAAGTGGATATGCGGAGTTTATATAACTCTGAATATACTTATTTTTTCAAGCTTACTCTATCCTTTCTAATTTTCATTATATGATGCTGGCAGAAAATATTTTCCCTCAGGGCCTGTCAACATTGTATGCCTGATTGGCACTGGTCACTATTAGCTCTCACTGGGATATGTTATGCCATCACCTAGGCTAGAGGTGGACTGTTCAATTCTTACTGTCTGGCACCTAAAAGATATGGCTAAAGATTTGACAGATGGTTTACACATGTTCAGAAAAGATATGCTGTTGACAGCTTAATGCGGGGACAAAATCTTTAAACAAACCCCTGTGTAAACTGAAGGCTGAGTTTGTGTAGCAGCAGGGACTGAAGCAATGTGTATGCCAGCTTTTTGACTGTAAATTTTTGTGAGGTTCTTCCCCAAAGTGGCTATAGGCTGGATCAGTGGAAAGCTATCAGGACTCTGATATGTCTAACTCAACAGAGGGGTAGTTTAGGCTGTTGGAACCCAAGATTGAGGTTCACCTCTCCTTTATTCAGATTTATAAAACTTTCGGAAAATGTTCTTGAAACAGGACTTTCCTTCTACCAAAACAGCAGCTACCTTGCTGTTGAAGAACAGAATTTGAGGAGGAATCACTTTACCAATGCCATTTATTTCTAGCTGTTTAAGTCACAATAACTCTGTATGGAGACTGCTCATAGCCCAAATGTCACAAACGAGAAACAAATTTTTATCCAACCTTGCCAAAATCTCCTGACCAGTGTGAAATGGTCACCAACACCACCTCTGAAATCTGAGTATCCTTGGTGCTGACTAGTTGTCTGTCAGTATCCCCCAAGCATCCAACCCATGATAAGTGGGTATGGAAAAGGACTGTTTTGAGGGGTGAGTTATTTCATTGTGCTTATGGCATTTAAAACTATTACTAAGAGCTGTCTTTTTCTTCTCTGATCTATTCCATTTGATTAATTATCATTTGTGTCTTTATTAAGGTCTTTCCTACGTGTTTTTTTTTTTTTTTCTTTTTATTTTCTTTCTTTTCCTATTTTATTTTTGACTCTTCTGCGTGTTTCAGTTGTAAAGCTTTCCCACACCCCATCAGCCATGGTAAATCAAAAGATGGTATTCGACCCTTCAAAGGCCTGAAGCCTGCGGCCCGCACGGCAAACAGCCCTGAGAACAGAGCGTATGGAGCAGCCTGCAGGGGCTGGCATATCCCTCACCCCAGCACCAGTGTCCACAGCCAGGGACAGATACAGTGGGAACGGGTGGGCACGGGCAGCTGCGTGCTTGCTCTGCAAGGTGGGACGGAAAGGAAGAGCGGCAGTGAATAATTCTCTAAGGAAGGGAGCAGGGGAGTTGCTTCAGACCTTTCCAGTAGGTGCCTGAGGCACTGCGAATCTTCATGTTGATAGCATGACTGAGTAGTTTGAGTTTTTGTTGTGTGAAGAATAGAAATCCAAATGTGATAGATATCTCACTTCTGTTGAGAAGGATTTTGAAGAAAAGGGTCGGGAAGGAGAGAGAGAAAAATTAAGCAAATCATAGCTTGGAACATGCTTGGGAATAATTTTTGATGCTGAGATGATGTGCAGAAAGGGAAAGAAATGGCTGGCCTGATAGGGAGATCCACGTTCACATTTTCCCTCCCATTGATAAGTGGTAGGGTTATAATGCTATACTGACTTTCATTAAAGAATATTTGAGGTTTTTTTTCTTCCTGGCCTGGCATATCTTCAGGTCACTGGTGACTAGGATAAATATTTCCTGAATATTTATTTTAAGGAAGTGTAATCACCTCTCTCACTTATCTTTTCCTAGGATAAATCCTGAAGGGTGTCAGAGCCATATTTTCCTATTCAAAAGGGAAAGGTTTTTTTGTCATTTCTACATAAAACTAGTGCAAGTAGTAGAGAGGCAAAGAGCCTCAATATAACATAGGGTAGGTGTGCACAGGACTTTATCTGGTTTTCCCATAGGAAATAACTCAGAGTGAGCTTAGAAGCACTTGGGCCCTGATTATCTTTTTTTGTCCTATTCTTGCCCAAAAGTACTCCTCCATAGCCACATATGGCTGCTCCTCTAAAGGAAAAGTCATTTTGTCCTCACACAGTAAAGGTGATTTCTTGATTCAAGGATTACACAGCCTGAAGCCTTAGCAGCTTCAAATAAATATTACTATTTTCAGGAAAAAAAAAAAAAAGGTAAACAGACCTAAATTGCAGATCTCTGTTTGCTGCTAAAGATACTTCCATTCAAGCAATGGATCCCTTGTGTTAGCTAACTGCAGTCGAGCTATTTAACCTTTTGGAAGGAGAGTGTCTTTGGCCCATTTTTCAGGTGATATGCTCTGGAAAACCTTTCATCTGAGCTAAGGAAGGAACTTCTGGTTTCCATTAGACAATGAAAAGAAAGTAACTGCAGAAGGTCTTCCCAGCTAATCCTGCTCACCATGCCACCATGCCACCACATTCCTCATCCAGTTGCTGAACTGACAGGTGACTGGATTTACAGCTGCTCAGGCATACTCATCTCCAAAACCTGTCTCAGAATTAAATAGTGATAACAGGGCTGAGTCCTTCAGATGATGATTATCAGAATTGCCCTGGTACTGTACAGGAGGAATCCCAAGGAGTTTTTAAAATTATTCCTGAATCAACCAGATGCTGCTGTTTTGGGCACAAAGACCAGACTACACCTGCACCCTTACAAAAAAAAAAATCTCCTTTGCTTTGTATTTTTTCTGTTCTACTAGTTTAGAAGAACTTAAGTATTTTCTTCCTTTTCAAAAACTGATTAAAGAGGGAGAGAACAAGAGAACAAAGTCATGTATTATTGGCTGGAAAATTTTTGGATTGCTTTTGGCAAGGCTCAAAGTTAAAGCAACAAAAAAACCCCCTATGCAGGTTCTTTGATGGTAGTGTGGATGGTATGGTGGTGCTGGTGTAACAGTGCAAGCAGATGCCCTCTCTTAGCTGCCCTGCAGGATCCCCACTGAGCCAGTTAGATGAAACCTGGATGGGGAGCTGCTTCCTTTGGAGTGCACCTGGGTGTTTCTGTCTGGTTCCCAATTGCATGGCATTGCAGACTTTGTGATGACAGTCTGGAAAGGTAGTAGTGCCATGTACTTGTCAGGGCAGCCCTCTCAGGAGTCCAGGCCTGGACTCCTGTCCTTTGAAATAAGAATCTTGCAGCCAAGATAAGGGCTACACTGGTTTTCAGTTTTAAACATCTATCCCTTCATCTGGAGTACTGTTTCAGCCTGAGGGCAAGCCCTAGGACATAAAGTTATTTTGGCATCACTGAAAAAAACCAAAAAAAACCCCAAAAAACCTCTGCAGACATCAATAACACAAAAGTGATTTTAGTCTCTTTGATGAATGTTGCTGAGGACCAGCCATGTATGTTTCCCTTTCCAGCATATTTGCTCTTCAGTCCATAAGAAATTCCCATGTTCCAGCTGTAGCAACTCTCTTGACCTCGCTTGCCTGCAGTGAGACTCTCTTGCTGTCACTCTCCTTCAGGGCAGAGAGGGAAGTTGCCCTGCATGTACTTCAGAGCTCCCTTTACCCCACCCAACTCCTGTAAGGGATATAGCCACCACTGTACGGTGACCGTAGCAGTTGCTCCAGGGCTGTTTGCTCCCACTTTTCTGTTGCGGTTGACGACACATGACAAACCTAATCGCACAAAACCAAACCCAGATTTTCTCAGGAGAAGTTCTGCTTGAAAACAGACTCTCTCTGGCTATGTTACTTATTATTGGTATATCCCTGCTCATTACAGCTCTTTATTATTTATAGATTCTTGTTCTTTCCCCTCCTTCATTTTATAAGAACTGCATTTAGCTGCTGAAATAATTTTCCTACATCTGTCTGAGTAAACATAAAATTGGTCCAGTTAAGAAGCAAACTGCATTATATTTCTCTGCCATTCTATATAACCTCCCTTGCTGGGCCATATCTCTGTAATAAATACAACAATTCCTGGTGTATAAAGCTCTAGTTGTCTAGAAAACGTGTCCACTAGCATGGTGCTATTGTTCATGGCCTTGATTTGCTGAGAGAAGGGTAGCATAGCCCAAGATATGTAATAGCACCAATATAAAAGCTCTTGACCATGTTAGACACCACAGCAGTGGATGTTCACAAGCCTGTAATCAGGCATTTATAAATGAAAGAGCCTCTTATGGATCATATCCTGAGATATGCTGAGCATTAGTGTGTTAAAAGAGAGAAGCAATGCTCAGAAGCCCTCTAGCTCACACTCTTCTACCTCCACTTGCTTTCTTTGTGGAGACTCCTCAGTAACTATTTATTAGATTCCACAAGCATAATTCTATTTTTCTCTCCTTATACCTCTTTTTGGCCCTCCCTTGCCTGTGACCTCTGAATGAAGCAGGGCCAGCAAAGGTTCCCAGATCTGCCACTTCACTGCCCATTTCATCTTCTCCCTGAACGTTACAAGCACCCCATTCAGTGGTAGTGTTCAGACAGCAAGATGAGATTGGGCTCTGAGGAACTGGCAGGGCTGGGGACCTTTGAAAGAAATCCCCATCATCCCTGCCAAACCCCAGAAAAAGTATTCCCAACCTCCAGAACTAGCTGAAATCTGGGCTGGGCGTTCGTGCGGTTAGCTGTTTGCAAGTGGCCATTTTATGATAGGACACAACTGGGCAGTATATTAACCCTTTCCTCACCTGAGCGGACAGTGTCAAATATATCTGTGCACATATTAACAAGTGTTTTGGGCTGGCTATGGGGGAATGAGAAGAGGGTCTGTCTTTGGGATAGCTGGAAAGGGTTAAATATTGCACCAACAAATCTCACAGGCTGATTTTACAGGTATTCTCTGTTGACAGATGGTGTATTTATGCAATAACAATACGAATTAATTTAAAAGAAACCAAGTGTAAAGGTTCACTTTGAGCTTCAAGCTTCTTAGAGAAATTGCTAGAGGTCTCTAAAAAGCAAAATGGCACTTGAGTATGACTTGTGTCTTGAGGGAGATTTTTGTGCCTTAATTATAAATTTTTGAATTGTAATTCATATCAGCTCATGGTCTGGAGTGGAAGATTCTCTTAGATTTGTAGGTTTCTATAAAAAGAAAAGAATTTTCTCTATCATCATGTGGCTATGTATGTATATTGGTATATTTCTCTATACATATGTATATGTATATATGTGTGTATATATATATATATATTTATGTAACAGATATTTACATAGAATATACTGTACATATACACCCACTCCTGAACTTGTACAGACTGTGTATAAGTATAAAATGGCCACATCTCTTTGCGTGTGTCTGTCCCCGGAAGGGTGGACTGATTGTTTTTGGATGTCTGCAGCTGTTACCTTGAAGGATGCAATTTCATCTTTCATTTATTTTTCCCCATCTAGACTGTATCAGGATAAACTGTAACGCCAGTAAGTTTTCCCTCAAGTTTCATTTTGTTCTCTTTCTATATATATTAAAATAACTTTATTTTCTTTGCTGTTTTATAAGCTGTTTTTCTTTTCTTTTCTTTTTTTTTTTTTTTTTTTTTTTTTTTTCTTTAAAAAGAATCTTCTGAAATTGAAGGGTTGGGTGGGATATGAAGCTGGAGAGGGAAGAGGGAAGACTTTAAGGTGATTGCATGTGGAAAATTTTATATTAGGTTTCTCCAAGGAGGAGATGAACTGTTATTTCATAGCTTTGCAGAAGAGCACCTGTGGAACCTGATGAGCTGATTATATTTCACTGGTAACCTGTTGTCTTTATGAAAACTTTTAAGGAGCCACATAAGAATAACAACAGGTACTGTATGCACTTCTCCACTACAAAAAGGCAGGCGTATTTAAAAACAAAGGAAACAATCTTCAAACTCTTGCTTTATTACCAAATGGTGACAACTTAACAAGATATTTATTCAAAGTAAGTTTTATTTGGGTTTAGAATAAAGAAAAAATAGATTTTACATTTAGCCTATATAATATGTACTTCATGTATTTATGTGTATATATATATATGGCATTTGCCATTCATAGGTTTCTATAAGAAATTCCATCTGAACCTCTGGGTCACCTAAGATTTCAGTATTTTGAAGTAGGGAGGAAGGATCATAAAACTCTGTGAAAAATAATAGTGAAAGATTATATCCATTTCTAGACTGACTGATGAAGCCAAATCTTTTCTGTTCTACTTGAAAGAGCTGATCAAACTTGATGTAGACCTCAAAGTAAAAGCACTCTCCAAACAATGGATCTGTTCAGCTCTCAAGTGTGCTTTGAGGCTATTCTTACCTTGTTACCAGATTCCTGAATTGACAGGTCCTCTATGTTAGATTTTATATAGAAGTGTTTATGAAAGGCAAATGCCAGCTGATTGAGACCCTACTTTGCACAAAAGTGTGAACGATTGGTTTTTTGGACTTGGGAAGTGGTCCCTGGGAGCCTGTAGTTGGGGAGAAGCCCTGATATGCCACAGAAGCTTGTTCATGATAATTTACTTTATTTTAATTATTACATCGTTATCTCAACCCACAAAACCCAAAGTGTTTTACCTTTTTCTGATTTTCCTCCTCATCCCACTGATGGGAGGAGGGGTGTAAGCAAGCAGCTGCATGGTGCTTAGTTGTTGTATGGGATTAAACTGCTACAAGTGGGATTAGTCAGTGTATGACTCAAATCTTGAAAAGTCTTGTTAAATTCCTTTTGCTCTTCGAAGTTTTCACACTAAATTTCAAGATAGAATGTGCAATAGGAAAAAGTGTCTTGAATGTGGTAGTTGAGATTGCTGGATTTTACACAGCAGTGGTGAGGACATTTACCTAAAAAATAGGATCTTTTGTTTCATAAGAGTTCATATGCTCTTGCTGCTTAGCCACCTGTAACTCTATCAAAACACTTGCCCCATAGTTCTTCTTGATGTTTGTCATCTGAGGATCCATTTCCTCTGGTACTGGACAACAATCTGATATCAACATCTTCAACTTTTGATGACAGCTGCCTTCTAAAGGCATAGCTATGGAAGACTATCTTCAGGTGGGAAGTCAGCTTTAGCAACAAGTAGCATTTGTCTGGTTTTTACATAAATAAGAAGCCAGAAGCATTTTTAATAGCTGAGCCTGTTGCATTTTTAAATGCAGTCCTCCCCTGAAGGTTTAAATTTATTTCTTTATTTAAAACACATTGGATCTTCCTAATTTTTTTTATGATGCTTTGCTGAAAACGACCATTTCTACCTCCAATACCTTGTTTTTTTTCTGCTGCCTATTGCAATAACTCATGTCAGCTGTCCTGTTTCCTACAAGAGAACGTGTTGGGGATTGGTGAAGACTGTACCCTTGAATGAATAAAATATGGTTAGGAAGCAGATCACATATCACTGTAACCATTTCTGCAGGCAGGAATGCAGGTGACATTTACTTGTGCAAAGGGGGTTTTCCACATACAGATATGTCTGCCAGGGTCTGTTGAAATGAGCAGAAGTGTTTTAAAGTAACTTTACAAATGGGTTTCCCATTGGTTAAAGAGTTTCAGGTTGAGCAGTCACCACTGGTAACTGAATAGAAGGGATCCAGTACATGGTTTTAAAGGTAAACAGAGCTGTACTTTTGGTTTCATGGAACATGTAGCTTCAGAGCCCACTACTTCAAGCATTGAAGCTCATGCTGTTTGAGAGGAGTCTTGCATATTGTCCCAGGTAAGCATTTATACTTGCTCTTAATTTTCATTGAGAAGATTGAAGGCTTTTCTCTTAAACATCTTTTGGCTGTTGTATATCTGATGCAAAACATTGCTTTCCATCATTTCATCTTACCTTACCTCTGTGTTCCATCATTGTTGTATTTCACAGTTTTTTACTGTCTTTGTACTTATTTTATTAATCTCATCCTTTCCTTTCACTCTTGAAGACACCTAAACTGATCTTTTCTGTTTCTGCACCTCTATAAGGAACCAACAATGCTTTTGCTCACTCATATGTAGCTGTATAGTAACTCTCTTTTCTTCTGAGTGCGACATCAGCGCAACCAAAAACAGGATCAGGATCTTCAAATAAACTGTGTGAAGGTGCATTGAATGATTCCTCAACATAATGGGGACGTAATGGATAGCACTTTTTTGTTGATTGGATTCATGGGGAGAATAGGTATAGTCTAAAGAGATACAGTCTAAGTATCTTGGATTTTTGCCTACCTATATTTTTTTTTTTTTTTTAAATAGGATTTCCAAAGAAAATGGTCCCTCTCCTGTAAACTCTTTATTGAAATGCATTGTTCACTTTGAAAAAAGTTGAAGTTGTGATAGTTTTATAGTTTGTCATGTCTTAAAGTATCAGATTTTATAGTGTCACATCTGGTGCTCTGATTTTTCTTCATTTTTTCAAAGGTATCTTGGCCTTAATTTCATTGTTCCATACCCAGTGACACCACTTCGTATGAGATTAGACGTGGATAGTTTTCAACATTCTACTCAGTATTACAAGTGGAGGACAGAGCTGTGTGTGCTACAGATTTGTTAGATTTTGGAGGTGTTTTCACTCTGTATTCTTTTTAGGCTACCACTCTTGGTCTAGTTCTTTCTCCTCACAAGCCTTTTATGTGGTGTGTTAATATTCAATCACATACTTTGACACTAATTCTATGAGAGATCTGCCAAAAGTAGCTCCTTGGGATAGTGAACATTTTTATCTTATTCCTTGTTATTTCATAATGAGGCCTTTTCTTCTCACTAAAGCATGTCAGACAAGCCATCATCTATTTTCATGTCACTTTTGATGCCTCAAAACTTCCATATCTTCTTCTCTTACCTGATGCTAAAAGCATAAATGCAAGAGGATAAAAAATCAGTCTAATCACTACTACACAGTTGATTCTGTGTGATTCTATTTTTTACAATAATGACAGCTAGAATATGTTTGATTCTCCTATTTCAGTTGCTGTGCTTACTCTATTTAGTGCCTTATTCAATGCAGTGTTAATGTTTCACTTTATTAAGTGCCACTCTAATGATATAAAATATGAATTTATGGTGTGTAACTTTTAAAGGTTTAAAGTTTTCTTTTTTCTGTATCATCGTAAGTAAATGGGAAGCTGTGCTAAGTCTAATCAAAATATTGTAAAATCAAAGGCACTTACCCAATCCCTAGTAATCTTGCTGTCATTTTAATAAAATCTTAATTGTACTCTAACAAGAAGATGTTCTTTTGAAAGTGATGCGGTATGCATCTGCACAGCCCAGCTGAGAATCATTTCACCTTTGAGTAGTCTCACACTTGGGATGCTGGTCTGGCCTTGTGCTGCTGCTGCTGCACCACAGTGTAGGAGAAAAGAAGGGAGCAAGCCTGTCTTTGGAAGACTTCTTCTGTCAGGGGATCAAAAGCAGTCCTCCCATTTTTCAGATGGCAAGATAAGAATTCTGTTAGAGGAGAACCTGCCCTGCTAGATCCAACAGCCCAAGAGAGGTGAGGCTACTGCTACTGCTTGCTCCTGGGTTATGGAGCAAGCTGAAGATGTGTTCTTGGCAGCTCCATTGCTAGAGTTCACAGGATTGCTCACAGATCCACTTTCTTTCCATTCTCTGGCACCATGAACATCTGTTGACCCCATGGTCTGACTCCAGTCACAGCACTCATAGCCCCATAAACCCTCATGCACAGAGAATAAAGGGCTCTCACCCAGGAAAGACATAGAAAGGAATTAAATAAGAAGACAGGAGAGGCTGCACTGATCAGATAAACATACTGATCAGCAACTATTTATATGGCCAGCTCTTTTTATCCCCTTACCCCTATATTTATTTTCCCACTTTTGCTCTTTCCAAAATCACCTAAACTTCTCCCTTTCTGTGCCTTTGATTTCTCCTCTAAACATCCCTAGTAAGTCTGTCTGACCCCAAACTGCTTTTCCTGGCACTGAATATATCCCACCCTATGCAGCAATCCCCTTAATCCAAAAGGTGATATCAAGAGCTGGTCCAGCTATCATATACTGATGAGTGTCATGCTTGGACACTGGAACCAATGGCTCTGCCACAACAGCCCTGGGAGAGACCTGGACAAGGTTTTCATTGCTTAGGAGTCTGTGATTTGTGATTGTGATTTAGGAATGGTATTCTGCCATTTAGTATTCCCACTGAAAAGAAAACCATGAACCACACCCCTGCCTCCCATTCAGTGGGAGACAAAAGGCAGAGATAAGTTAAGAACCATTTATTGGAATCATCCATGAGAGAAGAAAATGAACAGCAACAAAACCAATAGCAAAAAATGAAGGACTTTCTTCACAAAGAAAGGGTGATTTAAATGCAAAATGCACACCAAGCCTGGAACAATGAAAAACAATGGCAGGCAGACCCTCCACCCCCATGCTTTCCCCATGACCAGAAAGGAATGCTCTTTCTTCCCAAAAGGGAGATAAAGAGAGTCCCTTTCCCTGCCCTGGCAATGACATGAAATGGTATTGAATAATATTAGGACCCTGGCCGTGCCCATAAAGCTCCAGGCTCCCCCACCTCATGGCTATTGCCAAAAATTAACCCTGTCCTTAACCCATACCAGGACACATTTTCAACTGAGAGGTTATTTGATACCCTTACAAAGGGTGCTTCTGAGCTTGTTTTACAAAGATAGCAGCAGAATCTATGCAATTATCAGTTTCAGTGGAGAGGGTAAGTCCCTTTTTAGGCTGGGTTCCACATGGACATCTTCCATCTGGGTGAGAGAGAAAATGTAGTGCAGGTTTGAGAAACTGCTCCACTTTACTGATGTCTAGACAATATGTCTTATGTAGATTACATTGTTTAATTAGTTGCCATAAGATTAACTTTTTTTTTTTTTTTTTTTTTTTTTTTTTTTTTTTTTTTCCAAAGAATGTTGGCACAAAAGTGAAAACTTGTGCCTCAGGATCTAGGAGTAAGCAAGTATTTGATATGTTATTAATTTTGTTGTGAACAACCCAGAGAGAGTATCTCTAATGAGGCTTTAAATAGTTATAAAGAAAAAGACAAAAATCTATCAGCACAAGCACTGCTTGCTATGTTGGGTGCCACTGCTCTGTAAATTTAAGGCCAAATCAGTGAGTTTAAGGATCAGTGGATATTGGATAAGGAGTGGCTGGTAAAGTACTAGTGATTGCCATTATTGGGGGAAGAACATTGGGCTTAATGAGCACAGGCTTTTCACAGCGTCCTCAATCCTCCTCATCCAGACAGTGCCATGAAGATTAAGGTTTTGCTGTGCCATAATTGGTTTGAGCAATCCTAAACTAAGGTTTACTATATGACAAGGTCCCTGAATACCAGAATATTTCATCAAGGGCCACAGATCTAGGCTACAAACACAAGTCTGTGTTTGCTAGAATTCAGCTAGGCTCAGCTGTTAGTTAAGAGCAGTCAGCATTCATCTTCCAGGTAATGCTGTCCCATACTTTGAAAGTCTCAGTTCTGAGTCTTCAGTTTCACTACTCAGGGAGAGACAGGTCATCAGTATGAAGAGAAGGCAGTGATGAAAGCAGAGCTTGGCAGAATGTGTTCTGCTTTATTTTTACCTAAATTGCAGTGGTGAGACCTAACAAGAAAGAAAACTAACCTTGGAAACTCAGAGTCATCTGTCAGGAATCAATGACCCACTTTTGGAAAGCAGCTCTTCTGGTTTACTGGCTATCATTCATACTGCAGCAGCTTTTCTTGATTCCTTGTGACTTTTGAAAATATTGTTTTTGTGTTTGTTGTACATTTATATATATATATATATAGTTTTCAATTCCTGTAGCTTCTCACCCCTTCTGTGGGATTATAACTTAACAAAAGAACTGTTTTGAAGGTCAAAACAAACCATATCAATCATCTTGTCAGTCACTAAGATAGATACCCATTACTTAATGTAAGAAATGCTAATTAAGTATTGGGATCCTTGATGCTGTAACAAAGATTAGTAAAGAGGAAAAGTTTGCGGTAGAGGTTGTTGCTTTTTTTTTTTTTTTTTTAATTTTTATTTTTAGAGGAGAAAGATACTGTCAGTGAAACTTGGAGTAACCTAGGAAGAAATCTTGTGATGCTAGGTTTTGTTTAATGATACATTGAATTAACTAACTGTGGCCAGCAACATTTCTCGCTTATCCACCAGTTATTATATTATCAGCTTCCTTTCTCATGTCTGGGAAAAACAGTCTTGTTTCCTTTTTTCGTTTTGTATTGCAATATTTCCAGGATTTCAGCCAGGATACTTGGGAAAAAAATGCTTTGATAGCAAAAACATGTAAGCACCTCAATTTGTTATTTTGGTCGCTTTCCTTGTATAAATTGATTTGTGTTCTTTTCAGATCAGCTGTCATCACTTGCACTTTCCTCAATGTTTTGGTTTAACCCCTGTAGGTGGTTAAGAAGCACACAGCTGCTCTCTCACTCTATGCCTGCCTGGCTTATCAACACTGTTTTGCTCACAAATCAAAAACATGGCATTGTGTGTTGCTCTGAAAAAAAAAATAACACCCTCTCAGCCAGATCCAGTTCACCCAGGAAAAGAACCTACCCTTGAAAACTTGTGAACATTTTGATATAGAACTTAAAAAGGCAATGCTTTTGCTGCCATACAGTGAAATAGACTGCTAAAGGTGGACTGAAACAGTATCATTTATGGTGTCCAGCCATCAAATATTTGGTAATTTCTTTTTCCATTTAATTGTTTTTTCTTTTTCTACACAAGGCACTAAGTTTGAGCAAACTTGTTGTGCTAGAGGTAGCACCAGGGAGCTATGTAGGAGTATGAAATGTGTTGTTTCCAGGATTAAGATGTCAGGCTGTTGACTGTCTTAAATAGTGACTGCATTAGGACTTTAGTATTGGCTACTGCTTCCATGGTGAGAGGGTTGATAATAGAGAAAAACTGCCTTTCCACCGCTGAGAGGTTTTTTCCAGGTTTAACAATCCTCACACACCCCACCTCTTTTGGCAGTGACTGCTACTGTCCTGCCACTGTGACCTGTCACATTGTCTGTATTTTCCACAGCTAGGCTGGTTTGTCTGGCAAAAGGCACTGCTAGGAAATTTTTCTCTGGGATCAGAGAACTGCAACTATGCACAGAAATAAGAAGTTTACTTAAAAAATATCCATTGATGTTTCTGTGAGTAAATATTGATTGCTAAGAAGTGAGCTGGGGAAAGGTGAGCTTCACATTTGTGGTCTGCCTCTGGAAGAAGCAGCTTAGAAATGTTTACTGTTAGTGCAGGGACAAAATGAGTCATGGAGAACAAGAACCCTTTTTCTCCCAGAGAGGGTCTTGCTTGGTTAAGCTGGTGCACACTGGTGTATGATGCACATGGCAAGCTTGCATTGCTGCTGCATCTCTGGAAACATGCTCTTAGCAAACCTCTCAGCAGTAATGTTTTCTTTTCTAATGCCTTATCTTCTGCTCCTTTCAAAAAAAGGTGATTCTTGAGATTTCAGGGCCAAGAAGAGAATTGTTACCTTCTTGCTTCTTTTGTGCAAATGGAGTACAATATGTGGGAAGATTTGATGGCAGAAGAAACCAATTTATTATTATATTTTTCTACTTAGGATAATTTTAGATTAAAGGAAACTTGCTTCCTAAATTATTATTGCCATTGAAAGCAGCACCAATAAAATTGACCACTTCTTTTTGCAATAATGCTTTATAATATTTCACTCACTAATCACACTTTGATTTATTTCAGGCATAATAAAATGCAACCAACAAGGTGGAGGAGCATAAAAACATGTAAAAATGCAGAAACTCTTTCTCTTTCTCTCTTTCTCTCTTTCTCTCTTTCTCTCTTTCTCTCTTTCTCTCTTTCTCTCTTTCTCTCTTTCTCTCTTTCTCTCTTTCTCTCTTTCTCTCTTTTCTCTCTTTCTCTTTTCTCTCTTTCTCTCTTTCTCTCTTTCTCTCTTTCTCTCTTTCTCTCTTTCTCTCTTTCTCTCTTTTCTTTTTCTCTCTCTCTTCTTTTTCTCTTTCTCTCTCTTTCTTTCTCTCTCTCTCTCTCTCTTTCTCTGTTTCTCTCTTTCTCTCTTTCTCTCTTTCTCTCTCTTTCTCTCTTTCTCTCTTTCTTTCTCTCTTTCTCTCTTCTTTCTCTCTTTCTCTCTTCTCTCTTTCTCTCTTTCTCTCTTTCTCTCTTTCTCTCTTTCTCTCTTTCTCTCTTTCTCTCTCTCTCTTTCTCTCCTTCTCTCCTTCTCTCCTTCTCTCTTTCTCTCTTTCTCTTTTTTTCTGCAGCAGAATGGTATTATTCAGGGAATGCTGTATCCAGCAGGGCTGCATAGAAAGAATCACTTGTAAGCCCAACTGTCTGTGTGTGCTTATGCTGGGAATGCTAGTACCCAGTTCAAGCAAACTTTCCTGACTCTGCTGTACTCCATGTGTCTTAGAGAGGGGGCTGAGCACCATCTCGTGGTGCAGCTGGAGATTTTGTAGTCTCCTCTCTGTTCATGGCTGAGCAGCTTAAATACTTCTCCAAAGTGATATGATAATTTTACATTTGCTGTGTTATTTTTCCTACCTGTGAAAGGGTTAAAGGTATGTTCAGAGCGCTTTGTAGAAAGCAGCAAAGATGAAGATTCAATTCAGTGGCAGAGCTGTGTGAGACCTGAATGCAAACAGGTGCTTGACAGTAGCACGGAGCTACCATATCTTTTATGTTCTGTAGGAAGCAGGTAACTCTGGCAGAGTGGACTGTGACATAGGCTAGCACTGATCAGCACAACAAACAACTATGTGCTCTGCCTCCTTGGAGTTACTCCTTTTTGCCTCAGATAAAAACAGCTGATGCCATGCAACTGAAGTTTTGTGCCTTAAATGCTATGAACACAGAATTGGAGACTGAAGGGACTGCCAGGCCATAGCAGAAACTACTGTTCTGTATCTCTGCACCAAATCTGGTTATCCTAACTTCAGTATTCTTTTCTAGAGCTTACATCCACATACTTTAGACATTGTACTGCTTTTAAAACATTTGTTTCTGCTGTCTACATCTGATTCCAAAAGTAGGGCTCAGGAAAGCTAGTGATAACTAAGATCAGGCTTGATGTAATAAGAAAAGTATGCATGTATAAGTATGTACAGAAAATGCTTAAAAAAATGTACCAGTTGGAATACTTATAGAAATGTTGAACACCTCCTGAGATTGGAAATTTCATAGAATATTTAAGGAACTGAATTATTTTATAATAACTTGCATAGAAATGTGGATAATCCTTCATAATAGGAATAGCCATGAGTGGATGTGGGGAATCTAGGCTAACAAGGTATAGAAAATATTTATTAAACCCAGTTATATTGTCATAACTGATATTCAGTCATTCCTAACTATGCATGAATTCAGAGGTTTCCTTAATTAAGCTGCAGAAACCCAGGGCAGCACATGGAAGGTAAGATGATGTTTTAAAGCCAAATCCTCAGCTGAAGCAGCCGGAACCTCTCTGAGAATTCTGAGTAGGAGTAATTAAACAAATACGTATAAAGTCCATTTTAACCTAATTGGAACTGCATCTGATGTTCATTTGATAACAAAACCCCCTGACTTCAAATTTCTATAAGATCTTGTGCTTTTCTTTATATAAATTCAGTTCCATACATTTTGAGTTAAGCTAAGATAAAGTGGAGGTATAAGTGTATTTCACCATTGCACAAAGAGTGACTTTGGCAAGGGAGCTATTGAAAAACAGGATGAAGAACTTGAGCTCTGAAATTTGTTTAGGAAGCCAAAGGGCTGGAGAATGTTTCCTATCAAACTGCAAAGTGTGAATGTGGGAGGAGGAGTGTGAGGAAATGTTACTCTGAATGAGTGCGAGCCACCTCCCTCACTATGGGTAAAAGAAAAGTAAAAGATACTTTGATGCATCATAAGGAAATATTTCTTCCTTCTTTTGAGAGAGGTACTTTTCTGCTTTGCCCTTCTGAGCAGAGCCTTTCTGTCTAATTCACTGAAATGGAGTTAAAATACAAATCTATTCCTCTTCATTGCATGGCATTTTATAGTTTTCAAATGTCAATTATTTCTGTATTGTAAGGGGAAAAGAGCCAGCTTTCTGTCATTCTGATTGCTGAAACTATGGTTTTCAGTAGTCCATTAGGAGGTTATTAAGATGTTTTTCTACTTTAGCTCTATTTTGCAGAGATACCGCGCATAGTCAACCCCTGTCAAATTTCACAGGATTTTACATGTTCAGCATTTGTGAAGAATCAAATCTTAAGTCCTTAAGAGATCTACTCCCAAATACTATGGGGAAATTTTCAGAACTGAAAGTATGACAAATGAGAGGTTCTGTATATTTTTTCCTGTTGTGAGGTAAATGAAGTAAATCCAAGTTCTTGGTATAAGTATGTCTTCATGTTGGAAGACTTGTTGCCTAATTCAAACACTGTGATCTGGGTGATTTAGGTCTGAGAAGACTGAGGATCTGAGTCACCTAGAATTGAATGCAAAACTGTGTTTTAATGTGTTAGAGATTTACCTCTGGGGACCTGTATCGTGTTGAGACTCCATGGATAAACATCAATATGTTTTCATGTAAAATTTCTGCTTTTGCTTTTTCGGACTGGACTAGAAATGTAACAGGAACATCACTTTCCTGAGAGCTTTGGGAATATAGAAAAACTTAGAGATACCTGTAGAACTGCAGTTTGGATTAACTAAAGGAGGAATACGTAGTACAATATTTTAAACCACTTCCCTTTTTTTTATTCTTTTGTGGAGGAACAGTAACTCAATCTGAAAATGGGCAAAGGCATTGCTTTATTTTGGCTTCTTTTTTTTTTTTTGGTCACAGCACCAAAAGAGTATTTGATTATGTTTCATAGTGAGTTAAGATTTGAGCCTGAAATTAAAAGTCCTTTCTGAGGAATTCTTAAACGTGTTTTTATCTTTAGAGTATTATACTGATGCTCATGATTTAATACTTACAACGCTGCAATAATGGTGGAATTACTCTCACCATGGAATTAGTGAAGGACAGAATGTGCAGAAGCAGTAATATTATGGGCTTTCAACCCTGCCCTAATATGGTACCATTATTTAAGCACTTCTGAGAGTGATGGAAAGCTTTGTTGCAGCCATTCAACCCTGGTGCTACTGTACAAGTTTTAGTAGAGAGGGAAGTATGAGCAAAAAGAAAGATTAAGCATTCTTACTCTTGTTTCCTTACTGCACCAATAATATATGGAGGGATCCAACTGCTACTTCTCTAAGAAGGATATGTGACTGAATTCATTGCCAGGGCACTTCTAGCAAACCTGCAGGCTGCATACTGATTGAAGGAAAAGTGCTTAGCTACTGACTACGAGTATACCTGAAACTGATCAGTCAGGGATAAAACACTACCCATGAAATGTGAACACTCTTAATTGCATCAGTACTGAAAAAAACCTCACATTCAGTTTCAGGTGATAATAGTTTCAGATCTTTTACTTCTAAGTAGCAGTAAGTCTTCTGAAACTGCAGTAGATCCAATGTAAAACCTGTACATATTTTGCAAGGGCAGAGGAAAATCAAGGGAGAAATTTCCCAGGAGCATTGAAACCACATTTCAAAATCAGCACTTTCTGAAGAAAACTGTCTGAAGTACTAACAAAATCATTGGTGTACAATTTCTCTGGCAGCAAACACAGAGGTGAAACAAACCCTAATTTCTAAGCATCAGGGAAGTTAGTTTCAGTTCTTATTGAGTATAGAAAATCTCACAGTAGAAAATCAGGTGGTGATTGGAATTGTACATTATTCTGCTTACTGTTAGTTTATAAGAATACTACTAGTGAACAGGTCATAAAGGTTCACTGTGCTGTGGAGCTGTTGATCAAAAGAGACATGTTTCTAAATCACTTTAATCACCAGTCCACTGTCCCAATTCTGATCCTGTTTGGTTGGTCCATACTTAGAACTTACTTTCTTTGAGTACTGAGAATTCTATTTATAGCTTCTAGGATTTCCACAGTGGCTAGAGACAGAGCCTAGCATCCCTGTTCCTACCTCACTTCCACAGCCTTATACTGTGGCCAGCTCTTGTGTGTTCACAGGCAAGAGAGACTAGAATATTTGTATTTGAAAAGAATAAGACAGTTTTGGTAGGTGAATCCATAACCTGATTGCTCCTAATATCAGAGAATGCCAGTATGTTGACAAAGTAGTCAGGTAGTCTGTCATTGCTTTGATAAAAACATCATCTTGGTTCCCTCAGAGCAAAGGATAGTACTACTTTTGTTTAATGATATTAAGTGCTTCAGGTCTGTATGAAGAAAATCATAGTGTCCGTTCTTGCTGATAGAAATAGTATCTATGTATGGATAGCCATATATTTTTATAGGGTTGCTGAGAAACAGAATTTGCTGTGAAGATTTTATTGTCCAAATGTGTTCAAGGGTAAAAGGCATAGAGGGAGTTATGGGCATTCACATTTAGACTAATGATTAAATTAAGCAGTATTTAGTTTGTGGACACTAGTCTGTCTTTAGTCCGTGGACTAAGATCTTCCAGAGAATGGTTTGAAGCTGGAAACTAAGTCAGCTTCCTCCAGTGGGCAATTTGCAGCCACTGGCACCTCCTGCTGATTGTCAGGAGCATGGCCTGATCGAGGCTTCTTAAATCAACATCACCGCACAGTCACAGATAATAGTAATACTAATAATAGTAATAGCAATAATACTATTAATAATGATAATAATGACAATAATAGTAATAATCTTTACATAACTGCAGTATCAAGACTCTGGGCAAGTCATTTATTTGCCAGAATTTCATCTTTCCAGTGGTGTGCAGCTAATAATAGTCATCTTTCAGCCAGAAGGATTTAAGAACTGAAGTCATGAATGTCTGTAATAGCTTTAATATCATAAGTACAAAGATATTATGCAAACAAATTTAGTGCCTATGAAATAATTGCAAATTTCTGTTTATTACCCAAAATATTACAGTAATAAGTGGCAGTAAGATGTAATGTTTTTCAAAATGTTAAGGGCCAGATTGTCCGGTTGGTTCATTTTGGTGGAATCAAAGCAAGTAAATTTTCTCTTTTATGTGTGGCAATTAGTTTCCTGAAAGAAATCAAAGAAATTAAATCCATGGCATACGTGTAATTTTAGATGTAGTTGTTTAGATAGATATACTATCAATTCAATGAAAAATGCCACACCAGTGGAAATAAAAATGCCAAATTAAACTGCAATAAAGAAAATGAACTTAAATGAGCAGGAAGATATGGACATATTTACAAAAATAAGTGTGTGCAATGTTCTATCCATATATGATCTAATCTTACCATGAAATTTTAAAGTGTTATTAGCAGTTGTCTCTCTCTGCTTTGATTTTTCTGTATTTGTTGAGAAAAGCACATTGAAGGAGATAACTGTGTTTCTCACACTAGTGCCTTCATCTTCAGAAATAGTGTGAAATGATGAACCTGATCCTTAAACAACAATGAAACAAATGCTCAGTCTCCTGCATCAGCAATAACTGGACTGCTGTAAATGTGGTCAGTATGTAAGGGTTTATAGGCTTGGTATTTATGCACTGTACTTCAGATTCAGTTGTAAATTTCCATAAAAATGACAGAATAATTAGGCCAGAATGATGAGGGTGACATTAAGAAATTATACTGGCTTGTATATTATTGCATATATCTCTTTCTGAAAGGCTGCAATATCTGCAGACTGGATAACAGGTTTATCTGGTTTCTGATACTCTCCATATATGATGTTTTGCTTCTTTCAATACTATACACCAGCACTAGATAGCTATCTTACAGACATGGCAGTCTCTTAGTTGCTGTGGGAAGAAATACTAGAGCCAAAATCTGTTTGTGTGCTAAAAAATGAAATAAAAGCAAAGAGATGATGCTGACCCTGTGCCAGGACAGTATGATCTGTTTACCCTATTAAATGTTGTGATGAGTTTTATGTCAGTGTGGTTTCCCTTTGGCCTGTGCACTGGGAAATGTCATTACAGTTGTGACTGAAGCTGTGCCTGTTCAGATGGCTTTCTCTTTGCAGTCCTGCAAATGTCTGGAGTTGTGGCTCCTGTGGCCTACCTTGGCAAGTGGCAGGAGGTCAGCAAAACACTGCTGGCATTAAACTTCACAGCTTTGATGAAATTATTGTTTTGGAATCTGAGATGAAACTGAAGTGGATTGTTACAGAATTTTTTTTTTCCTAATTATGTAATTATGGCATAGGCATCTTCATGTTATAACGGAACGTTCATGTGATTATCAACTCTGTACATATGACCAGAATTTTTCTGGTTTTATCTGGGTCACCTGGCATTTCATTTCGTATAAACTTACAGAGAGATGTATGTACATACAAGGCCCAATGGCACCAATGTAATTCGAATGACTGTTTCTTACTGGAGTAAGAAGGCAATATTCCTTTTGAATTTAAATCAGAAGCAGAAAGACAAGAATTATCAGAAAAATAATTGTAATGTGCATCCTGTATAAAAGAATGAAATAAGTTCTTGGATGAGATTCGAAAAGATGTAGTATGTTATCTAGGTTATAAAAGTATGAAGGAAATGCAGAGGAAGAATACTTTTTATCAGAAGAGACTAAATTATGTGTGATGAGATTGAAGGAGATTGAAAAGAGGCCAGTTTTAAATAACAAGTGAAGGTGAAATATCCAAAAATAAAGAAGGAAATTGTAGTTTTGACAAGGTCGATTTTAGATGTCTAAAAGTAGAGTGCAGTCATTTTTTCACTGTAGGGAATCAGAAATATATGAAAAAGGAGGGTCATATGGTCATGAGAAAAGAATATTAATTTTATTTTTTTTTTTAAGTGGAATATTCTCAAGTCAGAGCAGAGAGAGAATGAGGACTTGGACTTCTCATCTGGGTGTATAATATGTAACATATAGCAAATTGGCTTCCAAACTCACTCAGCTTAGTTTTAACCTGTTTGTTTTGGAGCCCTCATGTACCTTGAGAATAATTGTTCTCTGCCCTTCTATAAATAACGCCAAACAATCCCAGAGCTCTGACAGCTGCTGCTTTGATCTAAACATACAAAGCAACATCCAAGCCTTGGAATATAACAGAGGAAATCATGCTCAAAAAAGCACAGCGTGTGTGTGCATATAATTTTTTTGTTATAGATTGGAGCCATTTTTCTTTACCCCCTGACTTCTGGGAGAGCCTCTCTCTTTGGAATTTCTCTGCTGCAATTGCTGAACACTCTTGCATGATGTATGTTCACTGAGTGCATCTATCAATTAGTGCATGGGCCTTAATGGTTCTGCATGCTTTTGTGTCTTTACAGAATCTATCTGTCTTGCAAGTCAGTCAGTCATTTGTTCTTTCACTCTGTCTAATTCTTTTATGTTTTTATTGATTTGTTCATGCCAAGGATACAGAAGAAAGAAGCTATTTTAACTGCTTTGTAAATAGCTAGAACAAGCCAGCTGAGCTTGCATGTTCTGTCTTTTCAAGGCAGGCCTAAGATTGTGTTTCAACTTCCACTGAAACCACTGCCAAAAAATGTGAGTGCTAATGGAGAGAGATTTTCAACAGGAGCAAGTATTTTTTTGCCTAGATAAAAATAAGCACTGGGTTTAAAAATCTGTGCCTCGTATTGCTCATTGAATTTTTATTTCTCCATGGCACTCTGCATATCCCATGGCTTCAGCTGCTTTTTCCTGAGGGAATGGTATAAATTAGGCAGTTTCAGTGAAGTTCAATTTCTACAGCTGTTGGGCAGCTTGACACAAAAGTTGGGGTGCTGATAAATGCAGGTACAGGAGGTACATCAAGTCACATGAAAAGACAAAAGACAGCATAATGGCTGCTGCTGTCCAGTGCCCTTTCCCCAACCCTTTGCTTTCAGTCATTTCAAAGGAGATTTTCCCATTTAGTACTAACAAGCAATGACTTTGCTTGCTTAACAGAAGGGACTTAGGAGTCCATTTTATTTTTTTATTCTTCCCAATGTTATCCCTTCACTGGCCATTGGGCTGGCACACCCCTGCAAAGGGCTGGCACTCACACCTGAACTCAGCTGCCAGCTGAACCCCATGTGCTCAGAAACACCTCCCTCTCTATGCTCTATACTTCCACTTTTCAAGTAGGAAAAGTTATTCTGGACCAGTAATACCATCAACACTGTGCCCTCTGGGTTGTGATTCTGGCCACTTTTGTTTTGTTACTGTAGTTTGAACTGTTCTGGAGCATTTTAATTGTGTGAAGTACAGATTTTATGAGCAGAATTATCTGTTCAATCCTCTGAAAAAGTAAAATCTAAAGTGTGAGACAGAAGACTGTCCTTGATGTTTTTTCAGATGGGCTTGGATTTTTGAAACCTGTATTTAACTTTTGACATATAAATTTAAAAAGGCAAGAAGAAAGAATGTAGAAGTATCCTCTCATACAGAAGCTTTTCACTTCACTCCAGCTTTCCCACAGACAAGGAGAATTAATTCCCTCAAAATACTGCATGTTTTGATCTTACTCTCAAATTCCTGATTTTTGAATAATGAGAGATGAATCCTATGAATTAGATTAATTTTGATCCAAAAGGAATCCAGTTGGGAAAGTACAATTTTGCTGCTAATTGGTTTTGTGTTGACATTTCTTCCAAGCCAAGAATTCTCAAGGATTTTTTGGACAGAAAGTTTCAGAGCAGGTAGTGCTAAATGGAACCAATTGTCTACCTGCTGCAAAGCAAAAGCCCAAAAGCATCCCCTTCCCATTTGACAGATCTAGCATTTCTTTCTTCACTCACTATAATAGTTAATCTGGTGACAATTCTTGGCACTCTGTTGCTTGCTCAACACTGAACTGGGATATCTGTTAGCATCTTCCCCTTTATATAAACACGGAAAAAAATAATCCACAGGCTGAACTACTGCATTTATTCTCAGAAGGAATCTAGTTCTTTGTTATATACTGACACTGAATATTTAAATTACAACTTTCTAATCTTTCATTTACAGCACCTAGAGGATATGGAATAAATTAAAAATAAAATGCAACACTATTCCACCTGGAGAGGGGATCTAGGGAATCAGGAATCAATATTTTCCAGAATATGAGGGTGGTTTTCCAGCTCCCATCTTTGTCAGATATTCTGTGTTCAATACTGCTAAGGCTATACATGTCAAAAACTAAATACTAGTTTTAATAATCTAAGCCTGTCTGAAGAAGCACTGAGGACAGTCTGCTGTCTCACACTTCAGACTTGACTGTGTCCCTGCATTAGAAGGGCATACAAATTGAGTAAACAATTTTGCTTGTAAGCCTGTACTTCAGTATTTCAGTCTTAGTCACAAACTGAGAAGGACTAGCAAGGATGTGAATCATTGCTAGTGGGATTCTATGAAAAGCATTCCTAGAAAGAAGCCTTGCAGGTTCAGTAATTGAATTGTCAACTGTCACCCTGATGGGAATATGTGACTAATAGCAAACCTCAAATTCAGATATTATGCTTCAGAGCTAGTCTTAAATGCTATGTTGAAGGCTTATTGTTAGTTTGATTTGAAAATCGTGGAAACAGCAGTCATTGTGATACTAGACACTGGAGCAACTGAGGTGCCCTACGAAGTGCTGGGATGATGATTTTAAGTATTCCATGAGACATCCATCTTCTGTAAAACACATAGACACTGAATTGTCCATGATTATCTGTTTTCAGGAGCTCAGCTTTACTGGTACATCTTTAGGCATTATCATTTGCTTTACATCACGTATTTTGAGGTGTGAAGATGCCATGATGATCTATTCTGAGCTCCCACATGACACACAGGACTGATTTATGAATTTAAATGTCCTTTGAACTATGAAACATCTGTGTAGAAACATTTTGTATCTGGATGCAACACCATTTGGTATATTTGTCTTAAAATTTGTATCTACACTAAGGATTTACAAGTCCCTTAAAATCATAAGGGACGTTTGCCAGTTACACATGAAATTTATGTAGTAAAGCCATAAATTAAGTCCAAGTTATTAAAATCCTGTATATATACCTTTTTTTTTCAGAATCAATAATCACTGTGCCCATTCTCAGTGCTCAAAGTTGTGCTCCATTCTCTTTGGCATTGTTTGGATCCTCTGGTAGTATTACTGGAATAGCAGTGCCCTGAATTGTACCACTGGGGTTTGATACATCAGTGACTTAACATCAGAACTGCCTTTTCATAGACCATCTCAGTGCCATTTCTTAACTAGAGTTTGCAAAAAGCTGCGCAGTCTTCAGCCTGGACCGGTCTGTCCCATACCATGTGTGTCCTCAGCAGATGGAGACACGGTGGGAGCTGTAATCTTCCCTGAGGTTCTTGATAAGACTTTGGGCATTGTGCAGCAATGTGGAGTTGGTTTGCACCTAAAATGTTGCCAAGGCATGAAGAAAGTACCTTGAGTTCTGAATCTAGTCAGAATTCCGTGAGAGAGGTGGAAACTAGTGCTGGTATAGCTCTTCAGAGTGAATGGGGATATGCCTTGACATCAAGGTGGGACAGATGGGACCTGGTACCATTTTTGCACAGGCAGACCATGCAGAGAGTAGCCCTACTCAATAGTGGTAGGGACAGAAGCTGTGTAGGCACTTCCTTTCCCAAAGGTGTGACCCCAACAGCTGGGAAAATGAGATTGAAGTCCTGTGACTGCCCAGCCAAAGGCCTTCCCCCATGGCCTGGCACCCTTCTTTTGTCCTCAGCCATTCAGGGGCTGGCTTTTCTTTGGAGGTGACTGGCTGTGTGTCATGTGGGAGCTCCTACCAGTCTCTGCCTTGTGATATTCTGTCTTTCCCTCTACCTTCAACAGCAGTAGTACCTCACCATTTTGTAGCATGTGCCATTGCACTGCTTTTACAGACTGCGGCCTTTTCATCCAGGTCTGTTGACTCATTGTATCTCTGCTATTAAAAGCCAAAGCTAATATTACATTTGCAAGTACTCTCCTGTTAAGTAACAGATGGAGTGGGGCTACACGTGCAGCCACTGAAGTGCTAATGTTGAGCTGGTGTGGGGCCTTTTGAGGGACCTGGGGAGATGCTGGGGGCCTGCAGCTGGGGAGAGATGGCTGAGGGAGGCCTGTGCGGTGCCCTGGGGCTGCTCCCCTCTCGGGTTCTGCTCCCCTCTCGGGTTCTGCTCCCCTCTCGGGTTCTGCTCCCCTCTGGGGCTCTGTTCCCCTCTGGGGTTCTGCTCCCCTCTGGGGGCTCTGTTCCCCTCTGGAGGCTCTGTTCCCCTCTGGGGGCTCTGTTCCCCTCTGGGGCTCTGCTCCCCTCTCCAGGAGCAAGGCATGTTGCCAGAGAGGCTCTGTCCAGCTGCCAGTCAGTGGGGCTGGAGGAGACACTGTGTGTGTGGCTGTGCTGGGAATGTGTGGTCTTTTTCTCTTGTGCACAGTTCTTTCCCCTTTCATTTTTTTTTTCCCCTGCAGAATTTAAGCTGTAGTAGAAGTAGGTCTGTGAGGAGGGTATGCTGATGATTTCTAGTTTACACAGGATAAACCTGCTGCCTTAGTTAGAAATTTCTTTTTTTTGCCTTCTAGTCTGGAAATGTTACCATCCATTGTGTGTTTACAGAAGGGCAGGGACAGGTTTGAAGCAAGCGCCTGGGACAGAAGGGGTTTCCAAGAGGAGTGACAAAACAGGGAGTGAATGTGGAGCTTTAAAGCCTGTTTGTAGTCCCAGCTTTAGCCTATGCTAATCTTCCTTGTGATGCAACTTTTAAGAAACATTTAATAACCTAGGATGCTAGATGAATGAAACCTGGTGTTTGCTTTTATTGTCTAATGCTACTTATTTTCATTAAGCTCCAGTGCTGCACTTCGGCGACTTATTTGTGGTTGCTTGTCCTGACTATAACTGAATTTACTCTTCCAGCCCTCTCAATTGAGCTTATAAAAAATTCCCAGTCAGTTTAAGGCTGTCTGGGTCCCTTCTGCTTTCCTGGCTGAATGTTTCATTGCTGTCTGCTCTCTCATTTATATAACTTTTACTTAGCAAAGAGGATTTTCTCCATGGTGTGGAAGGGCTGCACAGCTGGGCTTGTGCTCAGAGCTCTGCATTCCTTATGCCTCTAGGTGCAGACTGGCACCACTGGAGCTGTACCAGCACTGAAGCCTTCTGATTTACTTGAGGCACACAGATGAAACAATTTTTTTTCTTTGTTGATACCCCTGAAATGGTGTATTTCAGAGGTTGTTTTAGAAGAGGCAGTCCTACCTGAGAGCATGAAGTCTAAACTGCCTCTTCCTCCTTCCTTTTCATATGTTACTCATTTCATTAGGACAGACAGTAGCCTGAGAGACTCCTGTGGCATGTTATCAGTGGAAGTAATTTTCTTTTACCAGTCTTGCTGACTCACAGTGTTTCTGAAGATATGCCTTTTTCCTTCCTCTGCTGTCCTCATTGTCTACTAAGTAGCATGCATATATGGGGATGAATAGAGTTTAAGGAAATGGCTCTTGATAGTGAGAAAGGTGGTTGGACACAAAGGCGGTGAATGCAGGAAGACAAGGAGAGAGAAGGAATGAGAAGGTGACCAAGAAACAGGTAAAACAGTTTTTAACACAGGAAGAAAACTAGCAGAATAAAATTTGTAACACATGAACACTGTAAAATATTGCTAAATATAAAAGGACAATATTACTGGATCAGTTCAGCTTTCTAAAAGGGAGGGAAGATGAAACACTGATTTCATCCTTCTCTGGGGGGAGTGCCCCTCTGCTTCAGTGTGTAAACAGCATTTGTGTCTGTAAACCTATGTTCATAAATTTTAAAGCCAGCAGGAATCATTATGACACTCTAGCCTGAACTCTGGTATATCATAGGCCATCACACTTCAGAATTGCTGTCTGTATGCTTTAAAGCTTATCCTGAAGAAAGTAAGATAACCTGGTTTCAGAAAGTCTCCTTGAGTTTAAAGACATATCTTAAATGTGGACTCCAATGAGAATCTGCTTCCAAAGGTAACTACTTACCCTCACCTTTTCCTGATGGTAAGCTGCTGTTCTTGTTTAGTGTTTTGTCATTTACTGCAAATAATGAGCTTAATAATTAGCTTCTGTTCTGGCAGTTCTTCCTGTAGAGGTTAACTGGGCCCCTGCTGTCAGGGAGCAAGGATTCTTTATTTTCTGCATGTATTGTGGCTAGAGCAGCCTAATGGAAGACATGATAGTGGGTTTGCATGTGGAAGTCAAAACCAACGTACTTTATCTAGCTTTCTTGAGTATTTAATGGGAATAACTTGCTGTGTCTGAATTGTTGTATTGAGACTGGTGAGCTATTGTTAACTGGACCTGTATCCCAGCTTTTTTTTTTTTTTTTTGAGTTTTTTTTTCATAATGTTATAAGGTTTTTAATCCATAGGCATGAAGTAGTTGAAACTTGATAGTATTTCAAGAAAATCTTCCTACAAAGGAAGATTTTATATGTGCATTGATAGCTAGCTGTGCAGCATTTGGGCCACCAGTTTCCTGGGTCTCTTTCTGACTTGGAAGCTGAAGGTTTTCTTTCTGGACAAAACTAGATGACAGGTAATGTTGCATTTGCCAGTATTGAGTTCTGAACCAAATATATCTGGGCTATTTAGCTGCATAGCTGAGCCTTTCTTATTCTATTGAAGGAATATATTTGTAAAAATCATTTGCATTTTCCTTTATTTTATGTGACTGGGACATACAAGGGTGATGAAGTACAATGTTGAGACTGATTGTGCATAGTGAAATGTGTGAAAGTCCTTGTGGCTTTCTGTGTGGTGCTTAAATGTGCTGTGATAAAGTTCGAGAGTATGGTCTTCTTTGGGTTGAGGGGAAGGAAATAGAAATTGGGAGATTCAGTGCAAGTAATTGAGAAAGGAAACTATAGGAATTAATGTGCATTTGTTTAAAACACAAAAAAGCACAACAAAACCAGACAAACACAATAAAAAAATACCTCACCATAAACTTGGCTATGGTGAATAAGTTTAAATTCTGAAAGGTTTGTTTAATTAAGAAAAGATACGGAGTGTGAGTGATTAATATCTAAAATTATCACTTGCAGTGCAGAGAAAAGAATAGTAATCAGCAAATACCTTACTCTGTCTTTGGAAAGGTGCCAGTTATGATCTCAAAATAGTGGCAGTGATCATAGGGTATTCTCATATGTAATGTGTACTGTATACATGGATCTTAAGCCTCAGAGACATAAATATGTGTTACAAAAATATTTTTTAAGGGTGAAACAATTGATCTATAAAATATCAGGTCTGATTTCTGGTAATATCTAGGCAATGGAAAATAAAGAGCAGTGTCAATTAATAGCTGTGGCAGTGACACCCTTGAGGAAGGGGAAAGATGGCACCGTGGATGATGTGTGCCATACATACACCACTTTATTTGATCAAGAGCATGGAAGAGGTAATGAGTGTAATGTTATGAGGAGATAAAGGACACAGATGTTAAAATTACCAAAAAGGTAATGAAGAGACAAATAGTGGTGTGGGAAAATCAATCAGCCTAGATTTTTTTTTTAATAGCTTGTGAGGTGGGCTCATTTGGGTAATTGATTTCTTAATACAGCCTGTGGCAAATTCCTGTCTCTAGTAACAAAGAGCATTTCTTACTTTGGAAGCAGTAGTTCTGAAAAGGGAGCGGAGAAACTTTTTAGCCAGTTAAGCATATGCTCTCTCTAATTTTGTAGCTGACAAAACTGGTCTGTACAAGTAGAGGAATATTCATGCCTTGGAATTACCTTGGATGTGACATTGGAGATGGCTAACAAGTAAGGATTCAAGGTTCTGTCCTTTGCATCAAAAGTACCATTTCCTAGTAAACTTGAAAGGGTTCAGAAAGATGCTATAAAAATGATGTGATATCTTACTTCCTAAGGATGTGTACTTTAGGAGTGTCATAACTTGAGTAGTGAGACAAGGAAATTTGCTCTACAGAGTTTATAGAAGTGAAGGTTAAAAGGGGAATTGAAGACAGTCTACAGATACTTGTTCAGGGAAGAGATCTCTGATTGTAGACTGCTTCTTTATCTTTTTGGAGCAGAAAATGTGTGATGAGGATTGATGACTGGAAGTAAAAGCTAGGCAAATTGAGACTTAAAATAAGGAACCCATCTCTAACAGTTAAAGTAATTAATCACTGGAACAATTTTTTTAGTCGGATGGAAGATTTTCCATCACCTGGAGTCTCTAAATCAGGGCTGAATGCCTCTCTAAAAGATAAGCTCTAGTTCAAACTGAAGTTATGATCTGAGTGTTGAAATTACTGGCTGAAGTGCTGTGGCCTGAGTTGTGCAGGAGGTCAGTGCGTATGATCATAATACTCATTCTGCCCAGAAAAATGTATTAATCCATTCCTGGCTCTTCTGGAATGAGCCTTGTTCAAACTTGGTGATTTTATGTGTGAATGAATTAGTGCTGTTTACCTCCCTGAAGTTACAAGACCTTGATTAATAATAAAGGCTGTGAGGGCTGCAGAAATACTGTCAGGAAATATATGGAACTAGAAAATGTGGTCTCTTTGCTGTTATGGCTGTATGTATAGCTTCCCTGAAGCTACAGAAAATTGTGTGAGAACTTTTCTCCTGGTTTGCCTCTGCCCAACAATGTCAAGAGCTTCTGTAGCACAGACTATTTGAAGGGGAGGTGGGAACATGGCTTCACTTGGTGGAACACCTGCTGCCTGCTGCTCTCTCTGAACTAGATACTTGCCAGCTCTAATTACAGTTTAGCAGCATTAATGATAGATGTGAGTACTGTTATGGGTTTGTTAACAGGAAGCTTGCATTTAGAATGAAAGGGCAGGTCAGCCTAAGTCCCTGTGTTCAGTTACTTTTAACTTTATCACTTCAGTGGTTGAAGCTGTAATGGTAAGCACCTGGAAATTAGACATTTTCTGACCGGGTTCAGGGTTTGCTGACAGAAGGAAAGGTTGTAATTCTTTCTGATGATGGTATTAAACTATAATTTGTGATCTTTGAGCAATAGTGAATGAATAAGTGAATCTTGGGTTATGAGTGGTGTGCCCTTCTGGTGTTTAAACACTACTCATGTCTTGCAAGAAGCAAATCTTCTTGTCAGGATGTCCTTTAAGTCAGGCTGTGTCAACCTGTAATGTTCAAGATAATTCTGACAAGGTAGAGAGGGCTTTAAAGGCTCAGGCACAAAACTCATCAGCTCCATCCAGATTCAGTAACTGCTGCTGGTTCTTTCTCTAAAATTTCACCTACAGTTTATCAGGTATAGAAAACAACCATTAGTTTTAGGTAGTACCTCTCTGTATTCTTGCAGGTCCAGAATGTCCAGGGGAGACAGTTTCCATAATGCTGGAAAAAAAAAAAGCATAGTGTTTTGACTTATAATATGTACAATCATTATACTTCTCTGTACAATGTGTATAACAGAAAAAACCTTACATCCACAAATCAGAACCTAGTCCCACCTGTGCCAAAAACTAGATTACCTGCACAGGAAGGGCAGTTTTGAATGTTGAAGAGAGAAACCCATGTCTGTTTGCTGCTCTGGTGCCTCTGTAAGTCCTGACTTCTATTCTGGAGTTAACACCTAGGTGCCTCTGTGGTCCATCCTCTCCAGTGCATGACCCTTTGTAGAACTGACACTTCTTATTTCAACTGAAGGCACCAGTGGCCAAAATTTACAGACCAATACTGCTGCCACCCTTGCATTTTTCTGTAGACTACTGTGAAGTCTAAGGCCTAAATGAGGTCAAAAGGGCACAGTACAGAACTAAATTAATTTAGATTTTCTTTAACTGAGATTGCTTAAAATGAGAGGGTGCCTGTTGAATGTGCAGGATTGTCAGGCATGAGTGTTTGTATTTGCTTACTCTTAGGGCAGTTTGGATGTATGCAGGAGGGACAGGAGTTTTCCATACTGCTGGGCTGCTTTCTTTCTTGAACTGCAGGAGTGTTGGCAAAAGAGTGAGACCCTCATGATACTTTTATGAGGTATCTTTCTCTACTCTCTTCTCAGGCAATGGAGAAAGAATCCATCATAGCCATATGCCTGCTACCAAACTGAGTGGACAGGCGTAAAAGTTAAATGAATTTTTCCTCAGGACATTTGGCTAAAGGTGAAGCATATTGGATTTTATTTTTAGAGCAGAACTTGCCTAAAATAAATGTTGGAATGATGGATGTTTTTGATGTATAGTCATTTTATTGCTTTGACTATTAGGCCTAACTTATTCTTTTCCTGCAATGTTGTCAAGACACTACTAGCTTTATTTTATGCTTAGCTTTTTTGACATTTCCAATTTTTTCTGTCATAGCATTTGGACAAAGCTTCTGTTTGCTGGAGTATATCTAAAACCAGATGGGAGTTTTCTGTCATCAGCACCCTGATAATTAGTAACTGAATTTCCAGTGACATCTTGGAGTTTTGCAGCTAGCACACTCTGCTCATTCATTTGAGGTACCCTTCCTCCAAGAGTCTAATTCAGCTGTTCATAAGTACAAGTTGTCCTCAATCTTCTCAGTGCTCTCTGGGGTACTCTTCAAGCCTCTGCCTGATAAGCCATTTATTTTTCCTATTGATACCAGAAACTTCTCAAAAAAATTGGATGATATCTTTCTGGTATAGGTTGGGGATGCAGCTACAATATTCTGGTGTGACAGACATTGCAGAATTGAACAGACACTAGATGACTGCTTTTATGTAAAAATGTACTTCTCCAGCAGGTGACTACTGTCTGAATGACATGAAAATGAAGCTAATAGATGTGCTGGGCTGAAGGAATAAACAGCTGTTCCAGGCCTGATAGAGAGAAAGCAATCATTTTCAACTGGACCAAAATAATTAATAACCAAAACATCCCAAAAGCCAATCAGGTGCAAAACTGAA
Source organism: Muscicapa striata striata (assembly GCA_030060385.1). NCBI lineage: Eukaryota > Metazoa > Chordata > Aves > Passeriformes > Muscicapidae > Muscicapa > Muscicapa striata. Next base: position 7,019,463 of record JAREIS010000007.1, on the reverse strand, counting down.
TAGTAGGATGGGCTCATATGAAGTTCATTTTCTTCCCAACCTTATTGCATTGTTTGCAGTAAATTTGGTACTTAAAGCTGATTTTTCTGTATTTGGAAATTGAAGTCTTGATATAGTCTGCTGCATCTTCCCACCAAATACGTAGTTTAACCAAGTTAGTTTACTGAGTGTCTTACAGGGGTTGAGTTTGCATTTCTGGGGAATAGAAAAACCACTAGACCTTTTATAAACAGGTGTTCAGTACAGTCACATTTCTAGTTTTTTGTAATGTTCGCTTTCAGTAGAGATTTAAGAGGAGATGTAACGTGTGCTATTTCACTGCTATCCTGTAATAGCTTTGCTAGCTGACCTAGGTGGTACTGTAAATGTATGATGTCTGTTTCCTTTTGAACACAACTAGTACTAGAGAGAATGAGCATTTTTTTAAGTATTGACTTGAGCAAGTGTGGTTGGGGAGCAGTCTTGAATGGGACTGTCTCAATTTGAACATTTAAGTGTTGCCAGGTAATTGGTCTTTTCATCTATGCTTTAGTTGTTTTCAATTTTTGTTCTTCCCACCACTCTCCTCCAAAGCTGGTTACATTATCATGGGGTGCAACTTCTTTTGGCACATGGAACTTCTTTGTCATAGTGATTTGTGCTCTGTAATTCTCATTGTTGTTTGACAGTGTTCATATTCATCCTTTGATCCTTCTTCTTCTGACTCTTGCTAACCACAATTTGGCACTTCTGAGTGTGAAAAGAACTCCACTGATGGACAGTGCTAACACACACAGATATTGTTCTTTACTTGCCACCACCCACTGCCTATGTGCTGCAGAACACATGACAGCTTCTACTCTTTTACGTTATGTAATGTGCAGATCTTCTTATCTGCTTTATTTTATTTTATTTTATTTTATTTTATTTTATTTTATTTTATTTTATTTTATTTTATTTTATTTTATATTTAATTTTATTTAATTTTATTTAATTTTTTTTTTTTTAATAATAAAATTCGTCTCATCTGGTACTTTTCTGAGATTTGATTAATTTCTGTCCTTTGTTCTATACTTCATTCTAATCCAACTGAATGTATGTTCTTATAGCTGAATGTCATTTTGGCTTTGGTTTCAGTCCTCACCAATAGATAGTTTCTTATAATTGGTCATTTTGTATTTTTTTCCTTTGTTCCTGCTTATTTTCTTTTCTTCAAAGTATGTCCCTATGAAGAGCTGTTGATTTAGCTCAGCACAGTGACGTGCACGTTCTTCTGAATGGCATCCACAGACTGGACACAGCTTTCTCATTGTGTTATGTATTCTTCTAAGCATTCATGTGACTCACAATTGTCATTGTTCGTAAACAATCCACAAGTATTACTTGTTTCCTAAACCTATTTCCTAGATGCATAAACACTTTGCTTGTTTCTGTAGAAAAATGAAGTTTTGGATAGCTCTTTTCTTTTTCTGAAAAGCAGAATCGTATGGAAGAACTCTCAGAATTACACTCTCAGAGGAATACTCACATTGATGGTTGGCAAAAAAGGTCAGAAAACAAAGCAGCTGAGTTCAGTTTATCTCAGGAAGTATTTTATTATTTACATGTATCTTAACACTTCAGTTTCCTGTTTGATGGAATGAAGACTGTTAGATTTTTTTGTTAGTGTTTATATTAATTTTTCTAAAGGAAGGATTTATAGAATTACAAAATTTTCTTGATATGTTTTGAGTGTTTGTAAATAACTGAGAGTGGAAATTAACTGAAACTAATCTTTGCTTCTGAACATATTTATAAATTTAAAGCTGAGATGAATGCTGCTGATGTGAGATTTCATGGTGGCAGGGAGGAGATAGTTCTCTTCAAAGCTTTGATTTTTTTTTTTTATGCAATCCTCCCTGAAGTGTTTTAGTAACACATGATTGATGCACTCTGTTATGAATACTGCCATACATCTCTGTGGATTGATTACTTTTACAGCAATTTATCTTCTTACTGAAAAGACGAATGATGCAAAGGATCATCCTGTCCTGTAGAGACATGAGGGACACTCCCCTGCTGGACACTGGATTTTTGGTTGTTTGTGTGAAGATGTATAAACACCAACATGGGTTCTTAACAGCCTAAGGAAGTATCATGCACTGGTTTTGCTGAGAAAGAGTTCAGGTGCTTCTGTAGGCTTAGGGATTCAATCAGGTTGTGTTTGTCATGCAGGAAGCAATGGGTACTGCTTTGTTAGTCTATACCTGGTCTGAAGCTGGTCATAAAATGGGAACTTTAAGAGAGCCACTTACTCAGGAAATCTTTATAACAACAAAGTCAAAAAAGCCTGGGAATCTGAGATTGTTGTCTTTAGGATATTTTAGATGACTTATGAGAAAAAAAGCAAGAAATTAAAGGTTCCTGCTTCAATCAGTTAATTTGCTGTCTAAATGGAGCACATCTTGGTTTTGTGTGTGTATTCTGCCATAGCTAGTAGTAGAACAGGCTATCTATGTCTGCTGTAGTTTTACTTACTGCTTTATGACTTTTTCTGATTACCTTTCTGTTTCCTTCATGTCACAAATTTCTAGGAAAAGTTTAAAATTATGAACACCTAACTATATGTAGCCTAGAAGTTTTGAATTTTCATAAGAGAGCCTGTAGATGCTGTTGGTTGTGTTTTTATTTTGTCTGTGGCCCATCGAATCAGTAATAACAGGAGACAGCAGCATACTTTTGCAGGGCAGATTCACTTTCTGCACTGGGCTTTTTAAAATTATAGTGCTTTTATATTAGACAGCAATCAGCATTGGCAATTTGCTTTTCCACAGTAGAATACTGTAATTTTAGGGACCATGTCTAGTGCTGCTTCTTGTGTCTTTGCCTATTTCTTATGTCAGTGTCACAGTGTGAGGTTGTAATGTTGGACCTGTAGAAGATCTTCTGGTGATTGAAGATGGTGCCCATAAACTATCTACCTCACTACCCAAAACGTTTTTGAAAGCTTAAAAAAACCTCCAAAGCTTTTTCTGGTTTTTTTTTTGTGTTTTTTTATTTTGGTATTTGTTTGTTTGTTTGTTTGTTTGTTTGGTTTAAGATAGTTGAGGAAAATGTAGGAGTTAGTTCTACTATATTGTCATGACATTTTTATGTAGTTCTAATTTATAGATTTGCTGTTAACAGAGCATGTATGCATGAGCCATAGCTTCTCAGTTTTATTTTACTCTATTTGTAAACTGCTAGGAGCAAACAATTTGCTTTAAAAATGGTAAAAATTGATCTCTGAGTTTGACTGTCACAATGCTAAGACTTCCACGCAAAGCAATGAGAATTGCCAAGGATGTGGATTTTAGTGACACAATAGGGTGCTTGACACTGCTGAACATCAGGAAGGCCCCTTAAAACCAAGCCATGAAAAGTTTGACAAAGCATTAGAAAGTTAATCCATCTTTTTCTTATTTTTCCTGGCCGTAGAACAATGGATTTTTGAAGGAAATGATGTGTCTCTGCCTAATATTGTTAAAGAGAAGGTACAATGCATGTGCAAACTGACTCTGCATTAAAATAAACAGAGCTTCTACTGCAAATATATACTTGATAACCGAGACAGTAATGCATGGAGATCAGCTTATTTCACTAGTGTGAATAGCTGTCTTGAGAGGTTAAGACAGAGGCAGGTGGAAGTGTTGGTTTGACTTTTGGTATTGTCCTGATCTTAGCTGGGATAGAGTCGATTTTCATTCTAGTAACTGCTGCAGAGCTGTGTTTTGGATTTGGTATAAGAATGGTGTCAGTAACACACTGATGGTTTTAGTTGTTACTGTCAAGGACCTCTCAGTTTTCTGGTCTCTGCCAGCAAGCCAGTGCACAAGAAGCCAGGACATGTTCAGGACAGCTGACCTGAATGACCCAAAGAATGCTCCATACCATGGGTCATCACACTCAGTGTATAAACTGGGGAGACTTGGCTGTGAGAGGCCAGATGCTGATGGGAGGCCTGGCTGGGCATTAGTCAGTCAATGGTGCGCAGTGGGTTGTGAACACCAGTGATATTGGGGTTTTGGGGGTTTTGTTCCTCTCAATCTTTTCCCTTTAATCATAGTATTTTACTTTATTAAGTTATTAAACTGTTCTTACTTCCACCCATGCATTTTACCTTTTTCTGACTCTCTTCCCAATCCCAAAAAGTGAGGACAGGAGTGAGCAAGCAACTTGTGGTACTTAGTTGTTGGCTAGGATTTAACCACAACAGGATTTATCTGCTCCAGTGATGGATAGATAAATTTGATTTTGTTTAAGTTACATTACATTAGAAAAGGTCTGAAGTATATCTTAGGTTGAATAGTAAGTAGAAAAAATGAGCTATCTTTATGCTGTAGAGTTAAAAGTATTTTAAAATACTGGGAGATGGGTCATGATGCAGTCTTGGAAGACATACATTTTTAGTCTGGGGAAATCCAGATTCTTACGATCCTTGTGTGTATGAAAATGTGCTTTTCTGACTTTTTTTGAGAGGAAAGCATGATTTATTTAAACATCCATTATTTTATCATTTCAAATTAGCTTATCTTGCAATGTGTACCTAATTGATTCAGAAATACTATAGCAGCTAAGTTAAGGGGCAGTTTAAGTGTTTAAGCATGTCCCTTCTGTATGTCCCCCATTCCCTATCCTTGAGCTGTTACACTCTACTCTTTACAGTCTTTCATGATTTTCTTGGTGTTATTTCTGTAGCCACATGCATGTAACATGAGACCAGAACCTGCAAGGGTTTTAGAGGCTTGTCGCCTTGTTCCCTTCTTTTTAAAGACCAGGTACTGTGCTTATGGAGCAAAAATCAATGCCCCATTAGTATAGCTTCAACATCACTTGGGCTTCCTCTTTGTGCTTAGTAGAAAGGCTGTTTTACAAATGAATAGAGAACACTTGATTTGATTATTTATTTGATTGTCTGTTGATGTGCCATCTGGTGTGTGAAAGTTACCTGAGCATGTGTGTGTCCCAATAAACTGCTAACACATGAAGATGCAGCTCAGGTTGAGCTATGTAGAGAAATAAAATACCCAGTTGTCTTAATCTTTAAAAAGTACTTATGAGACACCTCCCATCTGTCAGCAGTCATGGCTCTGGAAACAGCCACAGCATCTTTCCGCCTTGTCTGGAGTATTGGTAAAAGCTGTGCCAAATTAAAATGTCTTGAATGTGATAGAGATGGGGGTTTTATTAGAGACTTTTTTTATTACACTCTGGGCCAGTAGGCTTTTTCCCACTGCCATTTATTTATTTTATTTTGTACCCAAAAATGTTTTCAAATGGAGAGTCAAAAAGAAATCTTCTGAGAAATGGTTGTTTGAAAGTTTATATGTATGGAAGAACTGATAATTTTGGAACCTTCTTTCTTTGTGTATGGAGGATGCTGTGACCTCTCTAAGTTCTACCATGCTTATTATAGGATATTCTATTGATATCAATCCTCCACCAGGGCTTATAATTTAACCTGTTGACGTTCATTATCTAGAGGGATACATTTATTATTTATATGGGAGATGGGTGACTTTTTCTGCCTGATGTTCTCCATGGGATGCTTTAACTGTATTTGTAAGAGGTCTTTTTTCCACGTGGTGTCACAGTTTACCCACAGATCTGTATGTAACTAGAGACACATTAGACTGCAGAGCTACTTTCTTCTTCCCAATCCCAACACCAGTTCAAAGTCCTTGTATGTCACTGATACATAGGATTAAAATATTCATTATTAAAATCTGTTGTCATTTAGGATTTTTGGAGCCTTCCTAAACAGCAATCTCATCTGAGAGAAAACTGTCAGCATGTTGTTATTCATTGCTTCCCTTATGGTTTTGCTGATGCTGATACATACTCAAGGAAGAAGAGTTTTCTGTGATTCACATTCACTGATGTGTTTTTTCTCTGCTCTGAGCCATCAAAGATCTGCAGGTGAAAGATTTGGTTCTTTTGAAAGAAAGAAGAAAAATACGACTATGCATATTTTCCCTAGTGGTTTCTTTTTCTTTTTGTCTTCATCTTTAATCACATAAAAATTCATTACCTGTGTATCATCTCTGCTCTGATCTGAACCCATTTAACCAAAAGAAACTGGTGAAGTTTTACATTTTTCTGTGTCTGCCTGAGGTTTAAATTATGCATTTTGAAGTTTTAAAACTTTGAAGTAGATGTTTTCTTTGCACCTACAGGTTAAAAGGATCCAGCAGGGAATGTTGTATTCTTGTTTTAGGATTTCAAAAGCTCTGTTTACTTTTAACATGCTTGGGCTTACAGCACAACAGTATGTAGTGGAGAAATGCATACAAGTAGTTACGTCAATTACCATCAGCTCTATGCAATTCTTCTGTGATGCTATGTGATTTAAATGTCATTATGTGTCTGGAAAAGGATGGGAAATTGTTGTTGTTAGCTTCTGTTTGCTGCTAACAGCTGTTTTTATGACTGGTTTTGCTCATAAACAGGTGTTTAGAACATTCCTTGGACTAAGTGATGCAGCTTGTGCTGCTGTGAATTAAATTGTCTTGCTTGTCTATGTAGCTTGGATTTCTTTTGTTTTCACTCCTTTAAAGAAAAGAGAAATATAAATGCAGGAAGGCTCTCAGCATCTGAGGTTTTGGTAAGTCATGCTTGGAGACACTGGAAGTTTATGATGAGAAAGAATGTGTCTTTCAAGAAAAGATGTTTTGCAATGGGTATCTGTGGGCATGGCTTCCCACTTAAATCTCATTTTGTGCTGGTTCCTGTCTGTTCCTGTTGAAGGAGCTTTCTGGTACTTTCTCAGCTTTGGTTAGAAGTCCTGTTCCTGGTGCTTTTTTATGTCTGAAGAGTATATATGGTAGGTGATAGAGGATTGGACATATGCACCAAAAGTAAGTATATGTTCAGTAATATTCCATGGTGAAAACTGAACTCTGTATAAAATGCTTTTGAAAGGTATCATCAGATGGTGCTTCTGAAAAAGGTAAGGTTAATTCTTCCCCTGCCCCCCATTCTCATTCCTAACATCTGAAAGCAAAGAGGATGCATTCTTTGTAATTTGTGGACTTGACAGTACTTACAGTTGAATGAAAGCCTCAGAAGATCTTGTTGGTTCCTGGTTTTAAGTGATTCTTCTGTATGTGTTTTGTTAAAAAATTACTGCTCTCCATTCCTTGCTAGCTAATCAGAGACTAGGAGGGCAGAATTTTCAACCGAACTGGTCGCTGTCATTTCATGTATGATCCAGAATACTTTATCTCTATTACCAAAAAACCCCCAAAACCCAGCCAGGATCTGTTCAGCCATCTAAAGCATGCAGAGGCCACCTGCAGCTCTCAGGTTGGTGCCTGAATGGTGGGGACCATCTGCTGCTTCATTTGCATGTGTTTTCTGTTTATTTCTGATATAGCTATTTTTGATACATTTCTGATGCATTTAATATGGCATTTCATGAGAGAGAGACAATACTGTCTCAGTTAATAGATTAAAGATGAACAGATAGAGGCTTAAAGGGAAGCTGGGGAAGAGCTTAGAAAGAACCTGGACCTTATTTGTGTCTCAATCCAATGCCTAATCCATATGACCATTTTTTTAAATTGTAATTTGAGCAGAAATAGCAGTTCACCATTAACTCATGGTCACACAGTGAAAGCCTCTGCCTTTCTCTGGATCCTTACCAAGAAAAAAGTGAGAATATTTACTTATAAGGTAGGCAACCCAGCTTCCCCACCCAAGCCTTGGAGTTTCACAAGCTTCTCTTCAAAATTACTTCTTTTGTGTGGAACAAGTTTTCCCTCTGAGTCAAAGTGTGCGTGGAAAATGTGTGGAAATGGAGGGGAGGCTTCAGTTGAAGGGATATTTTCACCATGAAATGGAGTGTGGTGGAGACACACAGAAGTTGTGCAGAACCAAGTAACATTCCCTGATGCTGATTTAGCTAAGTTATGGGGCTATCCAGATATTGGTTGTAATTTTTTGAAGTGGTTTTGTGTCTGCATGGTTGGTAATACATTGACAATCAGTACACTGCATAGCTTTGGGAGATGTGCATCTATCTGGAACACTCATCTTCTCATATATGCCTGCATTAGTATTGTCGATGATTTTACTAGGCATACCATGTACTTTTCTTTAGACAGTGTTTGTGTGTTTAGACAATAATTTTCTTACAGATATAAAAGGAGATTCCACTGTGCACTCTTTTGTTGCCTTTTGTTTGGATAAAATTTCATTTGGGAGGAAAAAAGAAACTCCTTGTTCTTATTTATTAATATATTTTTATGTTTTATCTTTTTAATTGTAACAAAACCAAAGATCCCTAGAGCTGTTTATTAATTTGAAGTGAAAATAACAGGAAGACAATACAGCTAAATTAATATTTGTACAAGCCAGCAAAACTTAGCAGTGACTATGTAGTACATGGATATTTCAGTCTCTGATACATCAATAAATAACTTATTTCAGTTATCTGGATTTTAGCCTGTGCACACATGTTCTGTAAGATTAGGTAGTAACTTCCAGTTTATGTCTTGCCTTTCATAGTTTGGATGTTCTTAGAGCCATATCCTTGTTCTGGCTCTAGGATACCAGAGACTAAAATTATTCCTCCTGAGATGTGTAAAAGACTTGAAAACTTTGTTTCTAATACCTCATCTCTTTTTTTGTGAGGAGAATGATAGTGTCAAGTCCATCCTTGGCCCCTCAGTATGGTTAATATATACCCACTTAGGCAGATTCTTGTCTAGAAGTCCCATTACCACCTAAGTAGCTTTTGATGGTACCCATGCATGCAGTGATCTCTGGACTCAAGGTGAACTCTTTTGTGAGTAATTGTCAACAAAATACTGTTCTTGGAAAACTGGATGAATAATCAGTGTTGCCGGCAGGAGAATTTATTGCCTCTTAGTACTTTTTATGGAGAAGTGAACTGTCCTATGGAGTAGAGAACTCATATCCTCAGATTAGACTTCAAAAAAGAGATAGAGAGGTTGAAAGTGAAAGGACTGAAATGCAGTAAGTTTGTGCTTGTTTTCAGACTGGTGCTGACAAAAACTGAACTTTAATTTGCATTTTGCCTGCCTAAAAGAATTTACATCAAAACAAAAAAAAAAATCAACTCTTAATAAATAAAGATAGGAAATTCTGTAGAAATACTCTGTGTTCCACTAGGATAGCAAAGGTGTGGACTGGATGGGATCAACTAATCTTGCCTCAGGTTTTATAAGTCTTTCTCACCTTATTGCAAGTTTGTAGGTGTAGGGATATTGAAATTCACTGTGATTCCTTCTAAGCCAGTTATTCAGAGTGGAAACCTGCATATTTTTACCCATTACATAATTTACAGCTCTTCCACATGTAGTTGTGATCTTGTCAGACTGGGTATTCTGAGAGCATGGCAGAGATGATTCAAAATTTGCATTTCTTTTAAGTCGTAGGGCTGCTGCTGAAAGCTGCTGGTGATGCTGCTGCTGACTTTCCATTCAGCTGTGGAGGCATGGGTTGTTAGTGTTTCATACTGCCAGTGCTAAAATCTGTTGTACTATCAGCAAGTTAAATTTCATCACTGGAATCTGGAGTTCTGGCCTAGATGACAAGTGTTATCTTTCAGCCTGTGGGCAGACCTCTTGGGCTTCAGTGGATTTCATGTGTTGGAAACCTTTTTCTGGGGTAGTTCTTTCCCAGACTGAAATGTGGATAGGAGAACCCTGTTCATCTCTCCTAGGGTTCTGCCTCTCAAAAGCAACAGTCAACATCAGCATCTCCTTGGACTACCCCCCACTACAAGATGCTCTCCTAAAGCCCAGCCATCCCACTTGTTCAGCAGCAATTTTGTCAGCAGTGCTTTACAGGGAGGTGAGCTGCTGGCTGGGGGAGCAGAGGAGGGGTGTGGACTGCTCCAGCCTCTCCAAACTCTTGGGTTGGGATAGCTGAATAGGGATGGGATTCAAATGACTGTAAGGTGGTGTAAAGTGTCATTTTAAATATCCTTTGGTAGCTAGCCTAGCCTGTAGTTGGCACTCCAGGAAAGCACAGCTTTCCTTGTCACATTTGCCAGTGCTGTGTAGGTGTCTTGGATAATGCCAGTGTGTTTTAAGTGGTGCAGACATATGTGCTTAGGCAGCAGTATGTTGTGCTGACTAAAATTTTATGAGCCTGGCAAGACTTGGGCAAACAGGAGATAAGTATAGAGTAGGGCTATAGCTGCTGATGAGAAGACCATGTCATTATTGAGGATTCTTCATAAATCTAGGTAGTAATTGCACCTCATAATTTTAATGATATTTTTAGTATGATTTGATATTGTGTATAGTCATACACCATGTCCTCTGACTGTCCTCTGATTCAATAGCAAACTGTGTAGCTTGAGAAGTCAAACATGGCTCTGTCCAACTGGCGTTTGCCAAGGATGGAGTGTTAAGTGGTACCCCTTATTTCCAAATTTTCAAGTTTTTGTTTTTCATCTACCCCTACCAGTGACAGTCTTTACTTGCTATACTGTGCTGTAGTATTGCTTTATGCTTCACTTAGGAATTAAATGCAATTTAGCAGTATGTGAAACAATTTGTGTATTTAACCAGTGGAGTACAAGTATTTAAGAATTCGTTTAATGTCTTGTGATATCTGTTCATGCTTAATATAGTCATTATAGTTATAACTGAGAACTTGGTCTAGAAATTATCTTGTGATTTACAGCAGGAATATTTCTTCTCTTGTGATATAGAATGAGACAGGTTGGGGGAGAAAGGAAACTGAGCAATAGACTGAAAAGGAGTAATGTTAAAATATTACTGAAGTTGCAAATGTCCTGTTTCCTGCATGTGTTGATGCTGAATAGTTGCCAACAGGACTAAGGATTTTTTACTGCCTCACTTCAATATTTATTTTTTTTCCTCTTCATTTCACAGCACTCTAGGGTCTTCTATTAATTTTCTCTTTTTTGAGTTGAAACAAAGCCCAAGAAAGGCTGCTTTATTCTCTGCCCTTTATTTCCCTGGAGGATAAGGAAATATGAGGGAAAAAATATCCATTGGGGCTGGAGTAATCAAATTGTTGTTTTGGAAAGCTTTATAGGTTTCAGTTTAAACATGAGAGGAGAAAAGAAGGAAAAATCTTCTTCAAGACTCCATCTAGTTAAATATATGCAGCGCTTCAGACTTTGATTTTAAAACTTGCAGGGTTTGGGAGATGCAAGGAATTAAAAAGCATAATATTCCTTCTTAAATCTTTAGTGGTAGTTTCTTTGTTCTTGTTAGCTGCAGACTAACTTTTGTCTATTTAATTGCATCCAGCTGCTTGAATATTTACTTTGTGAGCAAAGGATTCTCTAATTTCAGAGCTATGTGAACTTATTTGCTTCTACAAATACTTGGTTCTCAGTTCCTAAAAAAACTGAGATTGTGTTTCTAGGTAAAAAAAGAGCTTTTGTGTTGTGGAACTGTATGAAGGTAACATGCGAGATATTTTTGAAATTTTAAAACTGTTTTTCAGCAGAAAGTAAGGAAGGACCAAAATACTTAAAATAATAAATGACAGAGGAAATATGGTTTTATGAAAGCAATAAAACAATAGAACTCTAAGAAAATCCTGTTAAAAATGGAAGGATAGAAAATTCAAAATTGCTACAAGAAAATACTTGTCAAAGAATTGATAAACTGTTGTAATCATTCAGATTGATGCTTTCAAAACCTCAATAAATTTTCAGTTTTCTGTGTAGATGATTGGATTCTATTTTGCTGTTTGTCATAGAGGTTTGAGGGGAGTTTTATGGCTCAATTTCATAGGCAACCTCTAACAACAAAAAATTTGAGAAGAAATGTGATGCAGAGTACAGTGCCCCACTCTTGTTCTTTCTTTTAGCTATGCCATTGCCTCTGGCAGTGGCCACAGTTGAAAATAGAAAGTGGATTAAGTGGATTAGAGCTTGTTTGTTTTTTAGCTGTAAGTTCACTGTAAGATATAGACTCTCACTGTACTTTAGATTTGATTGTACTTCCTTACTCACTGTTTGTATACTTCCCAGTGAGGCATTTCCTTCTGTTTGATGCTACAAGGCTTCCTCTTTTTAATCTTTAGTATTCTGTGCTTCTAAATATATTTACCTATTTAGGTAAAATTTAGCTGCAATAGTAAAATTCCTCCTGAGAGTGTAATTTTAAAGTTTTTTTTTCTTTTCAGAAGCAAATGATAAAAGCTTGACAACAAAGTCATACTCCTAGGAGAAACCAAGAATATATCAGTTAGATATGGTGTGAGTGGCAGACAGTGACAGACCTACTCAGTCATGAATGGTGATAAGATGCATGGAATGCTCTTTTTTTCTTGAAGTAGCAGGAGAGCCTAAATTGTGGAACTAAAACTGAAAGGCAGCAGATTCAGCAGTAATTGATAAAATACTTTTGACATGTTTTATAACTAAGCAGTGAAACTAATTACCACAAGATATCATCAAGGCAAAAAGCTTAACTGCCACTCTTTAATAGAAAATTTATATAGATAAAACTACATCTAGGATTAGGTTATAATTTTCTTTTAATGGATTAGAATATACATAGGGAACGTATGAGACTTGCACTTACTTAGTTTTTATTCCAGTCTTTCCATCCTAGGGGCTTGGAAGATACTTCCCGCATACAGAGATTCCTATCTTGATGGTCACTCTGTGATTGCTTACTGCTGCTTTCCTTTGTACCTGCACTGGGACTCTCTTCTGGCTATTCTTAGGCACAAGGTACTGTGAGCTGGCAAACCAGATCAAGAGAGGCATCCACTAGTGAAGGCTTTTTGAGTTTTGTTCACCTTTCTTCTCTTAACTGCTTAAAGCCAGTTCTGTCTGAAAATCTTTCAGGTTTTAAGAAGAAGAGTCACCTATGTTTCAAGCACCATTGATTACATGTTTTGCAGTTTGTGGCATGTTTTGCTGTGAAAGTGATGTATGGAGAATAAAGACGTTACTGCCTTCTTGCACTGTGTGTCTTTTCCACTTTAAATCACTAGAGAAGACACTTTGTATGTGCAAGTGAGGCCACCTAAGCATTTGCAAAGCTGTCAATTAACCAAAGAATGCTGTTTGCAAACCTTTCTGACAGCATCAACTTGTTAAGCAAAGTAATCTTATTTTAGAAATCTCTCTGGTCTTGGCGCTTCTGTTTCTTTGCACTCCACAATAGCAGAAAAACACTTTTTCAGCTGTGTGTTTTTCTCCAACCACTCACTAATAAAGAACTTACTGAGGGGAGATGAAGCTCTGGTTCTCAAAAGTCTTACTACACTGCTACACTTACTACACTGGTCTTTTAAGAGTAGATAGAATATTTTTCTGGAGCCATTAATCATTGTTAATATTAAGAAAAAGTCTTTTTGATTTAGGCAAAGGACTGTAAACCTAGATCTTTTTGCAAGACTAACAAAGTTATAAAATTCAGGCAGATCATTAGGTTTTAATCCTCAAAGGTTATTGATATTTGGTCACCAGTGAAATTGATGAGACTTTGTAAATTTGTTTGAATTGGCCTCCTGAGGTTTAATTTTTCTAGGACATGAACATTTTGTAGTTTCAGCTCAAGCTTCGAATGTATTAAGTAAATGCTGCAACTATAGAATTGATTCAAAATGGTTTCAAATTTTATGTTTTGCCCTGAGCTTTCTAGATTTCAGTTTTCTCATCTAGTAAAGTAGGATTTTTAATTTGGATTTACCTCAGTGGAAAAGATTATCCCCAGAAACAAGCAGTTAAGGCATGAATTCCTTTGCATGGGGATCAGTTAACTGTGGGGTTTATATGAATATATAATATATAGAATGTGCAGAGAACAGTCTTACCTTGTGCCTCCTTTACTTCTCTCTGTGTCCTATCAGTCTGCTGAGATTTATGGTCAAGAATGCATACCATTTAAAAAATTAAGCAAGAAAGCAAACCAATTAAATAGGTTGCCTGAAAATAAATTTGTTTTACAATGTTTCTCCAGCTCCTGCTTTCTTGCGGTCCTGTGCCGTGTGTAGCCTCAGTGGGTGATGAGCTCCATCTAGTGACACGGGAATCGTGTACGCTTCTGGCGGGAGCCAAAAGCCCGCAGCGCGGTCTGCCTGCCTGGGCATCAGCTGCTTGCACTACCTGTGGTTTGAAAACACACAAAATGGGCAGTGCTAGGGCACTCACAGGAGAAAAGTGTCGTGGTTCTCTGAAGGCATTATATATATAATATATATAAATTTATTTTTACTTATTTATTTTTAGATATTGTGTATGCTTTAAAAATTGCTTTTCTTAAGAGATAAAAAATAATCTATATTGAGTCTTAATTCAGCTTTGTATGTATGCCATCTACACAAAAAGTAATACTGATTATTTGAAAGTTCAGAATCACTTGGAGCTTTTCCCTCTAGTTTGCTGTACCATTGTATTATTGCAATGATCTTCAATAGAAACTGAAATTGGCCTTTCATAGCAGTGATTCAGAGGTTTTTACTATTGCAAGGCTGTAAGCACCACTGTGTAAATATCAGAGAGGTCTAATGCTTTCATGTGCACGCTCTCTTGGGCAACTCTACTGTGAGTTCTTGGCTGTACATTTTTCATGATTAATAGAGCATATCTTTAGCTCATTAACTGAAACCTGTACTTGCTGAGCAGAAATGTGAGCTCTGTGCTGGCTGCTGCTCCCACAAAGGAGAAGCTTATAATGAGAGTAATGTGGGCTGACTTCACTGTGCCTCTTAGTAGGCATACAGAACTACAGGCTGTTTTTCAAATACGTTCTTGCCACACTGTTTATGTTAGAAACTAAGCTAGCAAGAGAGTCCTGCTCCTTTCCCAGGTAAGGAGCTGAGGTTCCACAATGCTGAGCCTTCACACTTTGGCCTGACAGACAGACTGTGGAGCCTTGGCTGTAGCCTTTCTGAGAGGCTGATGCCTTTCTGTACTTCATACCTTTGCAGACCATCTGGGGAAGCACATAGAGTGCTTAGAAAATGTCTTTCAGGTTAGTTGGAGAAGCTGTGGGGCTGTATTGGCAAGGTGGTCTCCTTGTAGCAGTTGCTATGAGAACAGTAGAGGTAGCAAAGCTCAGTAGCTGCTGAGTGGCAAAGACACTCCCAGCCCCTGTGTATATGTATTTCCTGAGGTTCTCAAGCTGGATTTAGACTAGCTCAATTCAGGTTAGCTTGGATATTTCTGGCATACCAGTATGGATAGACATGGTAGTGGGCTACTTCTATAGCAGCAAGGGCTTAGTGTAGGTTTCAGAATGGTCCTAAGATGCGAGGCAGCCACTCTGCAGGGTTTTGGCAAACAGCCTTCTGCTGAGTGTTACCAGTACCTGTGGCAATGGGCATGACCCTGATGTGATGATCAGACAAATTGCAGTCTCAACATAGCCTCAAGAGTGAGAGGGAAAAACTTTTGGTAAGGAAAACTAAGCTTTTTGTTTTAAGAAATGTTTTCTCACGTGCAGCCCATCATGCAGCATAACAGCCATTCCCTAGGCATTCTGCATGGAACTGACATCAGAGATTGGACAGTTGAGGAGGATACAGTTAAATAATTCTTTAGAATGTATCAATCAAACACAACTTTTCTTCTTTATTATTTTCTTCTTCTCTTTTATTTCACTTTAATTACAATTGTTTGTAGAAGAGCATTTATTATATCCCGTACACCATCTGCTCTCAGAGAAGAATCCAGATATCCTGTTCAAGTTGACAATTTTTATGTTGTCCTTTAATGCATTTTCTTCAATATTCCTTGGACATAAAAGCAGAGGTCTGCTCTTGCAGAAGGGCAGCAGAAAGTCCTCTTGCATTCTGTGTTTTACTGACTCATTTTAATAGGGAACATGTGCAAACACCCACCCAAATCTGTACAATTCTTTTTTGTCTGTCAGAAGAGGAAGAAGGCTTTCCTTAACATCTTGTCACATCTCTTGCATAAACCAAATATTTTAACTGTTTTCCCTTACACATACTCATGTTTGACTGTGGAGTTTATTTTATGTTATCACTTTTTTCTAAGCTTTAGATCTCAACTTTCTTCATTTCATCGTCTTGTCTTATTGCCTCTTTTTTCAGCTTTTGAATTTATCAGATTTCTCTATTTATAGGTACTAGCAACCATTATTAATACACTGCTAGTTTTCTTTTTTGGTATGTTTCTGACTGAGCCAGTAGCTTGTGAAAGGCAGTATTTCTTGTGCAATTCTGCTGAAATCATTGACTATTAACATGCTCACTGATGGCATATGGGGCCATCAATGTAAGTTGTGCATCCAAGTGTCTTGAAACTTCTTGAGGAGGTGTGGTGTCTCATATTTGCTGGAGAGCAAAAGGAGGGGTTACAAGTCCTTGAGCAGTAACAAGGCTGTGACCTCAGCAGGATTGTGGAGGCGTGGTGGGATGGCTTACATGATGAAGGGCTATAATCAAGAGAGACATTTTTAACAAAAACAGACTAGGAAGGCAAGGAGAGACAGTTGCCCTTGATGTGAGAGCAGCTGTGAGAGCATGGTGTGCTGCTTTGAGACCAGTTAGGACTCAGTCAAGAGGTTGTGGGTGAAGACTAGTGGGCAGACTGACATGGGTGGTGATGGAGTGAGTGTCTGTGACTGAAATAGAGCTTAGACTGCATTCAGACAAATGGAAGAAGAATTTCATTCACAGGCCCCAGTTCTTGGGGAACATTAATCACTGTATTTTATTTGGGAGGACAGCTCTGTATGGTTCAAAGAAATTTCTTGTGTGTTCATGACAGTTTCTGGACACAGATGATCAGGGAGACAAGGAAGTGTTCTCTGCTGGACTTGGTACTTGCAAACAAGGCAGGACTGGCCATGGTTTGAAAGTTGAAGGCAGACTTGGCTGCACTGCCCATGAACCGGTGCAGTTCATGATCCTAAGTGAAAGAAATAGAACAAAAAGCATGACACATCCCTGAACTTGAGTAAAGCACACTTCACCCACTTCAGTGATTTGCCTAGAATCCTGTGTGATATAGCCCTAAAAAGAGGAATGTAGGAGAGCTGGCAGAGATTCTAAGGTGACATCCTCCAAGCTTAAGCAAGGTCTGTCCCAACAAGTAGGAAATGGAGCAAAATCAAGCAGGAGGATTGCACAGATTAGCAGACACCTCCTGGGAGATCTCAGACAGGATTTGGGGAAGTAGCAGGGGGAAGGAAGAAGAGCTCGAGAGAGTCAGAACTTAGGAGGAATTGAATAAAGAAGCAAGGCTTTTCTCAGCATTGCCCAGAGATTTGAAAAATAGAAAACTTCCATAGGAGCACCAGATGAAAAACAGTAATTTTTTTTTTTCTCACTGAGAGGGTGTTTAAACATGAAAGAAGTTTACCCAGAGAGCTTGTGGAGTCTTCACATTTAGAGATATCAAAAACCTGACTGGACCTTCTCCTGAGCAACCAGGTGTGGGTCACCTTGATTGAGGCACAGCTATTAGACTAGATAAGCTCAAGAGGTCCCTCCTGACCTAAATGTTTCTGTGAAAAGGTGTTCCACAAAAATCCATAGTAATGAATAAACAAGTGCTCCTCCCCAGTGCTATCACTCCCTGTCTGTACATCTGAGGGGTTATGGTTGGTAGAGGACAAATTTGTACTGGAGCTGCTGCAGACATTTTACAGTGCTACTTCCCTGAAATTATTATTTAATCTTGCTTTTGGTAGTCCCTTTTTTTTGTCCTTCCATAACTTTTTAAAATGAGTGCTTTCTCTTTGAAATTATATTTAGTTTTAAGAAGCTGTTTCTTTTGATCTTATCTAAATTTACTCTATTATAGTTTTAGGGCTATTAGCTTTTTTGTTATGTTAATATACTTAATCTGTCTCTAATTAAGATTTGTTTATTTCAAAGTTCCTTGCTAAGCCACTTTTGGAATTTGGAAAAGAAAAGCTGTGGAATATATCCTTTAGAAATTAAAGGTGTGCCAGCATTTCAGGGCCATCTTCTTGCACCCACAGTGAACCTTTTGACAAATGAAATGAGGCTTGAGAAAGAGACAGAAACACGTTTACTTACATGGAGATATTTCACAATTGTAGCTTTCTAAGATCAGAGCTTAGATGCATATACACTATGGTGACAAAACTGAAAGAAATGCCAAGAGCAATAAGTCACTAACACATCTAAATTCTTTAAGAAAATGTGTATTTGCTGGTTTTATAGGTGTGGTAAAAATGATTGAGCAGTGGGAGAGAAAGGAAATGGGAGTTTAGGAATGAAAAGTGGAGCTAATGATTTCATTATCTATGCATTTTTGTTTTGCAGATATTTTTTAACACTGTGTTTAGTTTTCCTCATACCTGAAAGAACAGTCTGAAAGGCATTTTAGTCATGCAGACTGATCTCAATTTACTATTGATGTGGCTTATTGGATTATTGTGTCTTTTTTTTTTTTTTTTTTTTTTTTTTTATTTTTTTTAAATGTTCCAGTGCCTCACTAACTTAATTTTGCTTTCTAGATGTATGAATAGATAAGTGCTTTGAGAGTAGAAGCAGAGGCAACAGGTCCTGGCATAATGGTAAACTGGAATTATTGTCAGAAATCTGAGATTGTCCTCATTATACAGAATCTGAATAGTCTGAAGAAAACTGTGTATGCAGGTTATGAAAAGCAGACAAAAGAGTGGGATGGCAAGTACTATCCTAGCTTCCTGCAAGTTTCATTTTTATACAAGGATGAATAGACATCTTGTAACAATAAATGTTTTCTTTGGAAGGCTGAAGAGGGAATAAGTAATTGCCTGTATATGGAGGTTTCATGACCGTTTAAAGAAGACTTCGATTATGAAGCATAATAGGAACAGGTTCAAACTGACTGCTGAATGCAATAATTTGAGGTACTTGTTAGAGAAATGGGCTAATAAAGGGTTGGGGCTACTTGTTTTTGTTTTTGTTTTTTCTCTTTCATTATTTACCACCTTTTATGTGGTTTTTTTGGTGATGTCTGCATAGGCAAATGCAAAGAAAATGCTTAGGTTGGATTAAACAAAGGAAGGTGAGTGTAGTTTTTGGCTAAACCACTTGAACCCAGAAAAGGAAACCTTGCAGGCTTTTCAAATGCTGAGCTAAGTAATGACACATTTTTATGGTAGAGGCATTACGTGATATTGGTATATTGGAAAGACATTTTGTTGTCTATATGAAAATGTGAGCAGCTTGCAGGTTTGTAGAGGAAAAGTGAAAATTTGCTTTGTGTTCATGATGGTATACATTGTGTTGTGATTAATTTTTTACTTGCACTGGATAGCTTGGGTCAGGTGAAACATTTGTTTACTTCTCTCTCTGCTCACCTATCAAAATTTTCCTTTTTTCATTATTTTGAGTACATAATTTTTTTTTTTAATTTCTTCACATGTTTTACTTGATTTGACTGATAGTATAAAGATTCTTTTCTTGTTCAAAGTAATGAAACCTGCTGCTGGTGTTTCATCCACTGGGCTTCATCCAATAGAATACTAAAATTTTGATGAATATAGTTTTGTGCTCCCATTCTTGGTGATATTCCGATGCTTGATTGAATTTACCCATTCTCTGTAGACTGCTTAGGTGATTGCAGGAGTAACTGTGTTTGAGTAGTTTGGGGATTTAGAAAGCTGTCATGAATACTTAGACCAGAGCTTTTATAAAATACTCCTGAAGAAAATTGAAGAGTGAGAGCTGAAGGTTACAAAATACTGATTAAGAGCTGCTGTCTGACGTAATGAAATGCATCTTTGTATGGAGTAAAGAAGAGAGCAGTTGCACAGATGGTCAATTAGGAAACAATTTCCACTTGTAACTACTGAAATCAGTTGATATTGATGGTAATAAAGCTTGAGTCTCAAAACAGTGCTTGTTTTTTTGTGTGTCTGCCATATTGTTATATTAGATTGTTTGGTCATATTCTGATTTTCTGTATTCTTCTTAAGTGCACTGTGTATGGCTGGTTGTTGAGAAACAGATTGTGCAACCACTCAGTGTAATTTCAGTGCTGGAGTTGGGGAGGGAAAAGGCAAGATAAAGTCTCTGCTAGCTTTCTGCAGTACTTTTCATAGCTGATGAGTGAGAGTGTACATAATTCACTCTAGTGGAAATGTTGCACCGAGGCTAAGCGAGCATGAAATGCACATGTGGAAATAACACTCGTTATTCCATGCATGTGAGTCTTATGTATGGCACCTTGCCTGGTGGGTATTCATCATGTTTGTTTTTCTAGAAGTTCTCTATTGGCAAGTGAAACAATAAAACAGTTAATACACCAAATGTTGGTGTTTTCTAGGTCCTTTTCTCACATTCCTGAGGCATCAGCAGCTTCTAGAAGATATTAGAAAACCTTCTGGAAACTTAAGGAGGTGGTGTAAAATGATATAAAGCTCTTAGAAGTTTCTAAGAACTGATATTGCTTACAAAATGATCTTTAAAATAAATGTGTATGAATCTCTCAGCAGGGAAGTATTCTGTTTGAGTAGCAAAAATGCTAGTGTAAACAATCTGATCCATCTATGGTGAGATAATGTATTTTGGAAACTACTGTGAATGTTTAAACAGCTTCAAAACTTGCTTCAAGATCTTGTGATGACTAATCTGCTGAAGTTTTATTTGATGTATTTGCAGCAGTTACTAGCCCACAAAAAGTCTCTAGACAGGTACAAGATTCCATCCCCAGAACAGCTGAAGAAGTTCAGTTTCAACTGCCTGTTGAAATTGCAGTAAGAATACAAAAGATGCTAGATGTGTCTGAGTGTATATATATGTGTGTACAAATAAACATTGCTTGCTGCACTTTTATGTAGAATATGATGTCTTAAGGGAGTGAGAAGCTTCCAACTGAGTTGAGTCCCTAGGTATGGCGTTAAGTTATGCACAGGGATTTGGAGAAAGTGTTGCCTGTGGGCTGTTCAGGAAAAGTGCTTTTTGTGATTTGCACATCAGAAGTGCTATCTGTAGGTCTGTTGAGAACGTCACTGAGGAAATCAGCTGTAAATGACAAGAAGGATGTCATATGCAGTGTGACTGACTGTTCTGTTGTGATGTGACCCAAGTGGTTGCTTTATTTACCAAAAAGATCTTTGAAAATTATCCTCATCCAATTATCTTCAGATGTACGATGACACTATCTTGTAAAAGATAGATTTTTTTGTTTTGTTTTGTCATCTGTAGGTCATTATACCCAAGTAACTGACATTCTTTTACCTGATATGGAATTACATGGTGTTTGGTGATAATAATATGGTGGTAATATTATGCAAAATAGATTATATCCCTGTTTTGAAGGTTGTACTTGCATGCAGACAAACATTGAACTTAGTTTTGGTCACAAAGTAGGTATTAGTGTCTTATTTTATAATAGTTAAGGATCATCCATCAATGCTTATATAGATCAATATCTCTATAGATACTTATATAGATACAGAATGCCTCTAATTTAAATAATGCCACTGTGTAATGCTAGAAAAGTAATAGGATAAAATATTTCCCTGCAATGCATGGAAGCTAGTCTGAGACAGTTCCCTTTTCTGTCAGTCATAAGCTCATTACAAATGCTTCCAAATATTCTCATGTTGGACTGCTGTTGATAATAACCACTGATGCTATCCCCCATGTTTGTTCATTGGGTTTTTAAATTTTTCTTTTCTTCTTTTCTTTCCAGTGATTCCCTCTGCAAGCAAAGTTTTTAAGCTATGTTGCTTTTGTGTGTGATACTTGGTTTGTCCTATTCACAGACTCTACTGCAGGAAACCAGGCAGTGAAATCTGTAATCCCACCTCAGAACCTAGCATAGGCAAGCTGGAAAAAGCATAGGGCACTGAATGGGACATGGGAGTTCAGCTGAGTTCCACTTTGTAGAGGTGGTGTTAATTCAGAGGGAAGATGGTCAAGTGTAGCTGAAAATTGTATTTATATAGTAGGAAGAAAGAGATAGTGAGATGACTCAAGAAGTGTAGTATTTAGTGATAACACAAGTTATCATTCTCCTCAAAGAAGAATGATGTGAGGTTTCAGAAGTGTTAGCTTGTTCCCTATCAAGAAGTAGGATGATTTTCCTTGCTAAAGTACAGAAACTTGTATGAAAACCAATTTTCATTAAGAAAGGTTACAAAACCTTTCGGTTATGAATGGGTAGTGACCAATTTGGCATTTTTGTAAGAGTTCAGTTCAACTGTCAAGATATTAGGACACGTCATCTGCTGTATACTCTGAGTAAGGAAAATTGTTAGTTGTCAATTGAAAGAAGTTGCTTTTCCTTTTTTCTGTCCTTACATGTTACATTGGTGGACAGGAGTTAAGTGAAGTGATTCTTTCTTGATCTTTTTAAAAGAGTGTTGGAGTGGTAAACATTTGTGATAATTGCCTACAACTCTTCTCCCTCTAATTGCATAGCTTTTTATAAGAAAGGTGGAACCAATGGAAAAAAATCTGTCTGGTTTTGTTTGGAAGTCATTAATGCTAATTTATTGATAGGAATTGCACATTGCTATTTTCTGCTGTAGATCAGTTTGATCAAATAAACATTTAAACATATTCTAAACAAAATATTCAACCTCAGGCACATCACTTGTGTGAACTGACATTTGAAAACTTTCCCTTGGGAAAAACTGTGTTTGCAGTATTTTCACCCAGCATATCAAACATCACTGTGAGCTGTCAAAGTAGAAGTAGCACTACAGCAGGGTAACTGTGAAAAGAAAAATAATGTAATGTTATTGTTTCACAGTATCAGATGTCATGGATACTGTGGGTGGATATCATGATGCCTTGGATAGTCCTATATTATGGGGGACATTAAATGGCACTCAGAAGTGGAACTGAAAACAGGCAGTCAGACATACTGGGCTAGACACACAATACCCATGTAGGTGAGCATACTCCAATGCAAATTTCTCAACCCTGAGGTGCCCACTGATGCCTAGCTGAAGAAAGCTTGATAAAGGAAGCCTGCATCTTGTCTTGATTTAGATTTTCAAATGCTGTGAGGAAAAAGAAAAAGTTTATTTTACAGTGTAATCAGAAGTTGTGATGTGGATCTGTGGTGATAGGACTTACCTAATTGTGCCTTAGAGAGATAGTAAAAGGAGTTAGCATCTCTGGTCCACCTTATGTAGCTGTGGAAGGATCATATGGACGGTGGGCCTTGCTTTTCTTTCACTACTTAGAGAAGCAGCCCAAAGACAATAACTGTAAAACATGCAGTCAATACACAGTAATTAAAAAAAAAAAAAAAAAAAAATTGCTGTTGCTTCTGTTTTGCAATTTAAATAAAATAAAATCAATTCATAATCTTACCTCCTTTCAGTCATGGTACAAGTTGATGTTAACTCCTTTGGGGTCCTTAAACAGCTCAGTAGTAATTCTGATAATACTACAATCTGTCATTGCTACTATTAGTAGTATTGTTGAATACTCTATGAATAGCAGAAAGTTAATTAAAGAGACAATAATGCTAATTAACTTGTTGTATTCCATATACTATATTTGTGAATAGTCTCTCCAGTGTCACAGCTACAGTGGTTAACTGGGGAGTTGGCTTAGAACTAAGCTAATTTACAGGTAAGCAAAGGAGGTTTTATTGGTTATTCACACAGGGAGTCACCACGTAAAAGCAGCCCACAGTTCTTCAAAGATTTATTTGTATTCTGCCATTCTGCCTTTCCCAAGCTAAACCAGTCTTGACATGTCCCTGCTATTTTCTTTCTCCTTGAAGAGTTTATACACACTGAATAAATGTTGGACTAGACTGTTCAAAGAATGACCATCCAAGGGTTGGTGGGATTGTGTGTAAATGCACACATAAATTCTTTTAATCTCTTTCTTAAATTGTCAATGTGTTATTACCAAGCAAACTTCAAAATTGATAGGGATAAAGATAAAGACTTTATTCCATAATACTTAAAGGACTTCCTTTACCTTTTGTCCCAAAAAGTGCTTCTTTCCAACCCCCCTCCCCCCCACCAAAATTGAATTGTGTAACAAAGACACTTGGATTTGCCGTTAACAGATTTTACAAAAAAAAAAAAAAAAAAAAAAAAAAAAAAAAATGTAAGGAATTTGAAACTTACTTCTCACTTCTCTGACATTGCTCACTACGAGTATTTACACAATCATGTAAGAGATGTAAGAGTCTTCTGATGCTTTATGAGGGAAACCTGTAAAAGGAATTTATGGCTTTGCCGCTACAAGAAATTTAAGAAAAATGCCCACAAAGAAAACCAAAGGAAGAAACACAGCTGAAGTATAGGGTTGTTTAATTTCCTTCTTCCACCTTATGTGCTTCATAATATGGTTATTTTTGTAGTAACTTCTATTTTAAAAAGGAAAACTGTAAGTGGCCTTGGTTATTCTCCTTTCCAGGGACATTTGTCCTGAGTCTCTCATTTCTTCATGTGTAGGAAAAGGGTGGTACTTTATCACAGTTTGCTTCTGTTTGTGATTGCTTTCCAATTCTTGAATTCATTCTCGTTCTCTCCTGAAGTTGACAGATACATTTCCATTGTGCTTATTTTCTCAAAACTGTTATCTTACAGTCATGACTTGAGGCTGTTACATTTCTTATGCTTAAGAGTAATAGTTACATTTCATGTACTCACTGTGTTTCAAAGGCCTGTAGAAAGAGCTCTTCAGTGTCCCATAATGCCTCAATTATCTTTTCATCAGTTTTTCAGCTTGCAGGCAATCCTTTGAATTGATCAAACCAACCCCAAACCAGCAGTTATGTTATGAACTGTCTCATTCTGACAATCTCAGCTGTTATTAACACACTGTTCTTTGCTTGTTTCTCTGTTTCTAAGGGTCTGAAGGTTTTTCAGAACCTCTCAATTTCCTCACATGGTATTTTGAAGGCCGAAAAATGGTTCCCATCCATTGTGTGGAATAAGTGTTGTAGAAACAGAGACTAACATGTCAAAGCCCCTATTTCCTACCAGTGGTGGTGGTAAATGTGTTTGGGATGGCTTTTTTGTGTTGTGTTTGTTTGTTTGTTTTGTTTTTTATTATGCCACCAATTTCACTTAAACAGCCCCTTTTCCTCAAAAAAGTATACACTTGGTACCAGGTAGTGTTACTAGTTCTGTTATCATGGAGAGTGGTCTTATATCTGATTATGAAGCTTGGGATGCATTCAATACCTTTATAGACTGGATACTTGCTCAGTGTGCAGCTGAACGTGTTACTTTTTATCAGAGATGTCTCATGAGAATTCCAGGGATACGGAGGCTGACAGGTAAATGAGACTTGCAGGATGAAGTGCTGAAGAGCTCTCAAGGATTGAACGTGAGAGTTGCATGGAGAGTTGTGTAAAGCCCAGAGATTTGTATTGCTCAGGCTCTTCAATCCTGCTGACTTTTGAGGCAGTGCATGTAATGAAGCACCTGCTGTGAAGGACTCCTGGGTCCAAAGATGAGAACATGAAGCAACTTCCTTTGTGCAACACTTTTGCCTTTTTTTCTTCATCACTAGTGTCTCTCTTTGAGATGTCTCTTTCTGCCAGTAAATTTTCTTTGGGAAGTGAGACAGTTGTCTTCAAGTCCTAAAAGGGGTGCTGTCATGTGTGTCAAAACCTCTCACTTTTAGCTTCCTTTATAGCGTGGCTGTCCTTTTGGATTTGGAGATCCATGGGAAAATGTTCTGTTGCAATGTGGAGGGGTAATAATTACTTCTTCTATTTTTCTTCACCATTTTAGCATCTCTTGTACAATGCTGTAGTCCATTCTGGATGCAGTTCTGTACCACACAGATGATAATCTGCAAGCCTTATAAGAGCTGATTTTGAACAGGTGTTGGGAAAGATTGATATGAAAGAGATGACCAGATGAGCTTGGACAAAATCTTAAATGGTCCCTACTTAGCATCTCAAAATACAAGATACAAAGAAACTAGTCACTCACTCAGCTTCATGGCATTCCCAAGGTGCTTGCCTGACTTATGAAAGCTTTGGGTGCTGAAGAGTCTTCAGAATTAAAATCAGCTTATTTGTTAAATTTCAAACACCATTCTATTGTGACTCCTCTTCAGTAATATGGTAGCAGTCCAACACCTAATTTCAGTGTTGATATTGTTGGTTTTATGTTAATTTTGTAGTGGTCCCACAGCATGACGTCATATTTATTTTCGTCTCCTGAAATGCAATCCAATTTATGTTGTTATCATTCTACTTGTCTATATATATATATATCATAACAGTACCCTAAAGGAAGCCTCTCAATGTTTTCTCAGTGAAGTAAATTAAACAAGCATAGTGTCTGTTCTTTGTAAGTTATATATGCTGTGGTGAGTCCACTCACATTCTAAAGTTCATTCAATATGGTTTCCATGTGACAAATATAAAAAAATAGCAATAGTGGGTTATTTAACTGTGGGAAAAATTCATTGGTATTTTTTCCCCAATTATTTTTATTGCATAGATCTTTGTGGCCCAAGAAATCCGCACATCTACATTTCTGTTAGAGAAGCCATAGAATCTGCAATGAACATACTGACAGGATAGATGAGTACTGGGCAAGGTATTTCCTGCATGCTTCTCTGTGGCATTGTACTTCAGTGACTCTAGTTACTGTGTCATTTCATCATGTTTATGAGAGTGATATTGAGCCCAATTAATCCTGAATGCAACTTCACTGAAATTGAAGCTTGATTCCAACTCCAATATGATATTTTTGCTTTGCCTGCTGTGAAGAGGCCTACTGTGTTTCAGGAGGGTTCAGTAAAATGACTTATGTTTTGCAGACCAGGGATTCATGAATGGGTGGTTTGTAGAAAAGGAACAGGAGTTCTAGATAATTTAAATGTATTTTTCATCTAGCACTTTTGTGAAAAGGGTAAAAAGAAGTTACCACCCCAGCAAAAACTGCAGTTGCTTTACTTCTGTTGATTTTTTCAAGTGTGTACCTAGGAAAAAAAGTTAGTCTATCTACAATTTTCTTATAAATATCCAAGTATTTAAATCCCTGCAAGTATTGTTAAATGCAGCAGTTAATACAGATATAACTACATGTTAGTCTTCTCAGTACAACCTTCTCTTTCATTCCTCATTCCAATGAAATATACATGTTTATGGAAATGCAAATTCTGATTATTTAATTGCTCTTTGGCTGCTTCTGTACATATGAGAAGGTTACACTGACTTGGCTGTACTTATATGTATTATGTGAGTGTGAGGACAATATTTCCATCTGAGAGCTGATTGAACATTGAGCTGTGCTTTGTGGCCTGCCTAGAAATGGCGAGGATGCTACTTGCCATACTCTCCTTTGTTGTTTGGCACTCTGAAACATTTTCTTTAGAAGAAATGTTGGAGGTTACTTGCAATTGCTATTTTCAGCATGAAGGCCTGCAGTGTGTTGTTCTTCTCAGCTTTGTGCTTTAAAAAAGCAATTTTCTGCCTCTTTGTGTTTGTCTTTTTTTCTTCCTCTTCAAATATCATGTTTAGACCATGTATCTAGCAAACCAATATTTTTAGCAGTCTTTCAGCTGCTTTACTCCCTAGGGTTTTTTCAAATTATGTAGTCTTTTTTCCTGTCACCTATTCTGTATCTGTTTCATACCTCAAAGCCTATCTTTATTGTTTCTTACAGTGATTGTTCTTGCTGTGGGCATGTTCTCCTTTGTTCTAGTTTAATGTGTCATTCTGCACCGCTTTCTATTTCAGTGTATCATCTCATCTTTTATCTGTCCATCTGCTCACTTATTGTGTCCCTCTTGACTTCCAGATTCTCATTAGTCTTCCAGATTATTTTTAAAAAGAAAACATTTCATTGTACAGGTCTTGGGTTACTGGGAGTTGTGTGCTGGCCAGGGCCAAGTAGTTCTTCCAAGTGCATGGTGCTGTACCTGAGTTAGGGCAAATCCCAATATCAACACAGTTGAAGGATGCACAGATCGAGATCAGCCTTGCCGAGGACTTAGAGGTGCTGATGAGTGAGATCTGGACAGGACCCAGCAATGTGTGCTCACAGCCCAGAAAGCCAAACTGAGCTGCATCCAAAGCAGCATGGCCAGCAGGACCACTCTATACTGTAGGGACCCCAGTTTTATTAGAGTTCTGTGTCCAACTCTTAGAGCCCCAGCACAGGAAGAACATGCACTTGTTGGGAGCAAGTCCAGAGGAGGATCATGAAGATGGTTAGAGGCCTAGAACACCTCTCTTGTGAGAAAAGGTTGTGAGATCTCTACTAGAGAAGAGAAGGCTTAGGGGTGACCTAATTGAGGACTTCCAGCGCCTGAAGGAGCCTGGAGATGGGGAAGGACATTTTACAAGGGCACATACTGGTAAGATAAGGGATAATGGCTTTAAGATGAAAGACAATAGGTTTAGATTGGATATTAGGAAGAAATTCTTTACTGTAAAGGTGGTGAGACTGGAATATGTTGCCCAGGAAAGCTGTGGATGCCTCATTCCTGTAAGTGTTCAAGGCCAGGTTGGGTGGAGCTCTTAGCAAGCTGATCTTGTGGATGGTGTCACTGCCCATGCCAGAGAGGTTGGAACTAGGTGATTTTTAAGGCCTTTTCCAACCAAACTGTTCTATGATTCTGGGAGACAAGATAGGAGAATTTTGAATAATTTAACTCAAAAGGGATATCTTGAGCTGTTTATCTGGGATGCTGTGTATTAGGTTTACTTAGGTCAGCCTGCAGAGCCTTATCCAAGAAAGTTTAAAATATCACTAAAAAACTCACCAACTTGTGATTTCCACCCTTATGTCATCAAAAGACTATTCAACACCTGAAAGACAGATACCAAAGTTCTCTGTTGACAACGTTACTGTCAGATGCTATGGTGTGAGATCAAGTGCTACACGCAGGCAGCTTTGTGAGAAGTGGCAGAGCATTGCAGGCAGAATCCTCCACTGCATCTGGATGATTACCTGTGGAATTGGAGATAAGCAGCTGAGAGAACATGCCTTCCAGCTCCAGTAAAATTATACAGTTTTGCTTTCTCATAAGGAACTCATCACATTTATACAACAGTTATGTAAGTACCTTGCTATTACTATTAGAGAAAAATCTAATCGAAGTTGAGCATAATGGTAATGTAAGAGATTAAATTTAGAGGACTGGATGTAAACATCACATAAAAATGATGAAAGGATGCTGGGAGCTGTCAAGGAGCATATCTTGAAGCAGGATTGACCGTCACAATTCTAGAACCAACTGGAAATTTTGTGCTTTGGCTGTTCTGTGAGAAAGTGTTTGGTAATACCACACAATACTGCTCTTATGTTTGTTGGGACTAAACGTACCAGAGGCAAGCTTTGCTTTTCTAATGTTATGCAACATTCTTAGGACAAAAAGTGTGATATAACAAAAGTGTGAAAAGGTATTAAATAAAAGTGAAGACATGAGAAGAAAAATGCCTGAAACAAACAAACAAAGCAAAAGCAAAACCAAAAAACAACAAAAACCCCAAACAAATGCCCAAAACCAGAACAACAACAAAAAAGTTAAAGGGTCTTTGATTATCTTTCTCAGTGAAGGTAAGTGTTTCAGGAATTTTTAGATCTGTAAATCAGGAGCTTATTGACATGGTTAGTCCAATCATAAATGAGTGAAAAATATTGCCTTTTCTACTATTTGTGTTATGTTTGTTATAAATGTTGAAAGTGAATTGTTGTGAATTTTGGTCAAAGTAGACAGTTTCAGTCAGTTCCTCTTTGCAAGTCTTCCTTTGTGTGTAGTCATGGAATGACTACTTGACTTGTCCAAATTGCAAGCATTTTTTAATCAGTGATTTTATGAAATGCCTAAATACTGATAGTGATAAGTATATTTAGTTAACATGAACTGTGGACATTTATGCCTGATCTTATGTGTCAGACTTATTTGCTATGGTTGAATGAATTTCTAAAATGTTATGCAAAGCATCACAATTACATTGGTTTAGTATACAAGTCTTGACAGAACTCTCCAGGTTTTCTGTAAATCTTCAAATTGTGTTGATGTGGTAGGTAGAAGCAGCTTTCATTCCTGTGTCCTGTCAAAATCAGATCCTAAGCAACAGAGATTTCCTTGAATCTTAGCAAGCTGGGGAGGATGCTTGAAGAAAAGCCACCTTAATAAATAGGTATGGGTGTTAGAAACCTTTTCTTGAACCTATAGCTTCTCAGTTCCTCCTGGCTGCCCATGTAGTGCACATAAATCACCTCTGTTTAGTCCAAATGTTGAAGCCTTTCTATTTGCTCTGGGTCATTTCAACAATAACTCATACCAGTGGCTCCTCCAGGTTGCAGAACTTCCTCTGAAATTCATAGTGGTACCTATCTTCTTTTACTTTCAAAGTGTATTCCAAAGTGCAATCCTCAAAGTTCTGCAGTTGTTAGAACCTGGCTCTTTAAGACTGTATCCCTTCCTTTAGGACATTGTGGCAGTTGATGATATCAGAGGTGTCTGAGATTCTACTTCTAGGCTTGAATGGAAGGGATCTGTGGACACAGGATCTTCTGGAAATTAGGGTTTCATTTTTTCTCCTTGTTTTATAACTAATTTCTGTGTTCTTTTGACTTTCATAACTTACTCTGCATTCAGACTTTCTCTGGGTGAAGAAATGAAGCATTGGGTGGGAAAACAAAGGCTTTTCATTTTCCAGATAATTTTCTAGTTGATTGAGAAATTCTAATACAAGTCTATATTGTACTCTTGTCTTTCCTTATGAATTTCTGAACTGCTTATGAATACGAGATGTTTGGGCTGTGTTCACTGCTAAGCAGATGCTATTTTAAATTTTAGTCAGGGAGATCTCCCATTATCTATAGGGGCTAAGGTAAGGCTGGCTGGCTAACTGACTACAGCTCCAGTAAGTGTCTGAAGAGAGCTTAATAAGAAGCACAGCAACCTGCAGTCTAGGGAACATCAGATGTCTTGAGTACTATTTACCACCAGCTCACTTGTGTTGCTTGTGGAGTAGGCTATTCTAGGAATTACTTTCATTTAAACTTTCTTGTTTCCTAACTAATTCACTCATTCCTGACAAGATTGGTGCTCCTGGATCACAAAGATACTATAGATATGATTAATTTAGTTCCAGCAATACCTAAACTGAGGACAAACTGGCTCCTGCAGATCTAAATGGCCTCCCCAGAGTTGCATGTGTGTACTAAGCTTATGTGGGCACCATTGCACTGCTTTCCCAGTCAAGCTTTTTTAGCTGGGTAAAACTTGTGATTCCTCAGCAATCTTTCAGAGAAAGAGTCAGATACATTGAAAGGAAAGTGACCCAGAGTCAATGACAGAAATAATTTTTGATCTAGATTTTTCCTTCTTTTTCCCAATGACTTTCAGGGATTAGAGAAGAATCTGTATCTCTCACAAAAGAGATGATTCAGATCAGTGAACTCTGAAGAATGTGCTGGAACTTCCCAATATGTTTGAGTTATTTCTTTGCCATGATAGTTATAATGTTACCTGAACATAACTTGAGGTTACCAGCCATTATCTGTGGAGAAATGTAACACTGATGGCACTTGAGAAATAAGCTAATTGTGCTTAGACTCATAACAGCCATTTACTTTTGATAAACACCCATTGCAGAGAGGCATAATATTTTGCAAGGTGTCTCTAAATATTACTATAATGTAGGAAAAACTGTTAATCTGTTATATACAGAAAAATATGAGTGTGAGGACTTCAGAGTCTTCTACCTCTCAGTTCTGTAGTGCTTCTGTAAGAAAAAGAAAAATGCCTCTGATTTAGTCTGTGGCTATTTAAGTGTAAAGCTCTTTGAGGTCATTTCTTCTTTTATCTGTTATATATCTGTTGTGACAGAATAGTGTAAGGTGTCAGCTTGAAATAACTCTGGGTGTTTGTTCAGTTTTGCAAGTTTTGAATACATTTTGAATATTCCCAAAGGCTCATGCAGTCTATTTGTAATGTTGAGGTTCTTCCCTCTAAGCCTTTAGAAAGGCATCTTTTCCTTCTTGTTATTTGATGCATTTAGTTCTTTTGACAGGATAGGTGAGTGGAGAAAGTGGAAAGAAAATGCTAAAATAATTGAAATTACAAAGTAGTTGACAGATTCTCATAGTTGTTAACATGGACTATAATTGGTGGTGATTAATTTCTTAGCATTGGTATACTTAGGTGGTAGTTAGAAAGCAGTTTAAGTTGTTCAAGTGGCTAACACCAAGCTGATTCATATTCTGTATAGGATTGGCTCAGTGTCATTCCACATGAACATGTTAGTGAAAGCAAAGATTCTTATCCATACATTTTCAAGGTATTCCTTTGTCCTAGTTACTGTCTGCATTTCTTTGCATGAAGTTCTTGACCTGTTTTTTTTATTGTAAGACTCTCTAGGGTTAAGTTTCACAGATATCTAAGTTGTTCTAAATGCAAATATTATTCCCAAATATTTCTAATATTTTAGAGCTTGATCATGGAATTAAAGCCTCTCTGAGCCTTGCCAATTTGTAGTTGTTTGCTGAGGTGCTTTACTGCTTGTCTCTGTCATTTCTGTATGAAAGAGAGTGCAAGGCAGGACTTCTCTGGTTCTGTTGCACACCCAGGGTGTTGTCCATATGGACAGAAGGTATGCAAACACTACAGAAAGAGGGGATAAAAGAGGAAAATTCTTTTGCTTTGCATCTTCCCACCATGCCTTCCCACTCCCATGCATGTGCTTCCTTTGCTTCAGTGGTGGCTAGCAGGAACATTTGTATTGATGAAAGCCAGACTGCCAGCCTCATGGTACAATTTCACCACAAAGGCCAGTGACAAAAGGTAGTGCCAGTCCTATTCTGAGAATTAGTTTAGCTGTAGATCTTGCTCTCCTGAAACTGAATGTTAACTGAATATATGATACATGCATAGCAGGGCTCTGGCCTAAAGCCAGAGAAGTGTTTGTATAATATTAGCAGCAATTTTACAGCCAGCCAGAAAAAAAAAATCTTTCCTTGAATGCATGTAAATTCTGGACATAACAAAATAAATGCCTCCTATGCTAGCTGTGGTTATTTGCATAAATCATGTTATGTTAATAAAGGGGTTCACACTGTCAGGAAGGAAATTGAAAACTGCCACAAACAAACCCTTGGTAAGCAGATTGAGGCATTTCTCTGCACAGTCTTGCAGTCTGACTTTTAAAATGCATTCCCCGTGATTGTTCAGGGTGAGAGGGCTGTAGGAGAAATGTGTCTTCATGCTTTATAATTTTTTTGGGTTTTTTTCAGAGGAAAGCTGTCAGATCAGGTGCACTGGAGATACAGCCCATTTCCTTCTGTAGGGGAGCATATGGAAAAGTGGAGGTGTCCAGGCTTTCTCCTGCTGAGAGGCCCTGGGGATTCCTCTGTTCATGTCTAATAACTTTGACTGAAGAGGGCTTGAACTGAATCCTTGTTGTGATGAGAGGCACCCAGAGAGAATGGGGTTGACTTAGACTGGCTGCCTGTTCAGGGCAGACTTGTTTTCCTCCATGTTACTCTGCTGTGGTGTCAGTGTTTGGGCTGTAAGAGCCATCTCTGCCGTGAACACAGATGAGTGTAGGAAGTATTTTTGACAAATCTCTCACTATGAAGATAAAAAGAATCAAAATCAATTTGATTAGGGCAAACTCTCCCAACTGATAATTATATGCAAAATCTGCCTATTTTCATAGAGATCATTATGTAATGGAGTGTACTGTAAGCATCCGTACCATCTTAAGAGTGCAGTCCAAAAGAATAACTTTGATGGAAAAGGCAGCTGCCATTAGTGTGTTCAGAACATCACTGCTCATGGTACAGCAGCCTCTGCTCAGCTGGAGTTCACAGATCTGAGTTTATAGATACAGCCTTGTGGTCATTTGTTTTCATGTCTGATGCCAAGAATAGTTTTGTCTATGTTGGTCAGTAATTTTGATTGATAAATATTGGTCTATAGGCTTTGTCTGAGGTTATTATTTTATATACAGTTTTTTCTCACAAATGTTTTGTTTTTTCCAGTAGTATTGCTGAAAGAAGTTGCCAAGTACAACTAGATTAAGTGTTTTCATTTGAACAGTTTATTAGCTGAAACATTCAGATTTATGCAAACTGCATCTATTTGTCAATTTAGTTTGAACTTGGCAAGTATTTATGGAAAAAGAAATGGGAAACATAAAAATATTATGACATTTAATACAAAAATATTTTGACTTTTCATTTTTAACAATGCCTCAATGTTTAACTTATTCTAAAATTATTTATTTTCCCAGTCAGTGAAACCAAAAGTGTCTGGTTGCCAGTGAAATAAAATATTTTCATAGCAAAACTTAGGTTGGAAAGTGGTCTCTGGAGGTCTGTGATCCTACTCCCTGCATAAAACAAGGCCAGCTTTTAAAAATATTTTTGTCACTTTGAGTCCTTCTGTGACTGCAGCCTTTCAAAGGTGATTGAAGGTGTTCTTGTATCGACAACAGCTAGCTCCCTCAGTACATTTGGATGCAGCCTTTCTCATCCCATGAATTTATATATGTCAGAAACTTTGGAGGCCTGACCTCACCATTGAATACCACAGCAAAGAAAGCATAGTGTGAGTACTTCAGACCTATTTGGTTTTGAATTTAAAAAAAAACTCCATGCAGAACACTTTTGGGTTGCTTTTGCCAGGGCAATTTTTGGTCCAGAAACCAAGGACATTTTCTGATTGGCATGAAATTATTTTCTCTTCCTTCTGCTGATGTTGCTAATTTGTTTAGTGAACCAAAAATGCCTTCTGGCATTTTTATTTCCTTGATATCAAACGTGATCTGTTCTGTGGCAGCACCTCTGTGGTCCAGTTCTTGTTCTGCAAACATGTGTTTGCATGTAGTATAAATATTCACATTAACGTCATAATCATAATACATACATGGTATTTCTGTTCTAGCAGTGAGAATTCTTTAGCAGATAATCAGATGTGGCTTATGAAAGAGAAAAGTCACAGAAAAGGAGCATTTTCACATTGCATTTATTTCAATGCTGAAGGGATATTTCTTTGTGCTGGCGAGACAGCAGATGTCCTTTGCATAATTTTTGACTATGTGGCTATTGCTTATATTTGACTATAAATATAAAAGAGTAAATTTGCTGATCCAGATGGTTGTCTTAGATTGGTGTTCTGATAGAAATAGTCTTTTAATTGTTCTTTGCATGAAACCATGTGTCTGTATTTGACACCTCATTAAAAGTCAGCATTGGTATAAAACTAGAAGCTATTTTGCTTTGTGATGCTAGTGATGTTGAATGAGAAATTAGAGGTCCCTTAATTCCAACTCATGTCAGTAAGAAATTTTTTAGTAACACTTTTTTTTACTCCATACCTGCTTGAAATTGTGACAGTGACACTAAGAGATAGTGAATGTGACCCAGTTGCTTTCAGGCTTTTACAGATGGATTGGTTTACAGGTAAAACTTCAGCTACCAATTTGCTATTAAGCATGCTTTGCATTAAACAAATGTTTAACAACTTTTAAAACTGGACTTGGGAGTGAATGAGACACAATTGATCTATAAATACGTCCCTTCCTATAAAATTGCTCTACCATTTATTGAGACTTTGAATTTATATACCTGTTCATTTGATTTTCCAGACTGATGTGCTTTATAGCTTCCTTTCAGTACCTCTGAAAATTGAGCTGCCATTGAATTTGTGCACATGCATTTGTTAAAACTGAACTGCTGTCAGTTGGAGATAATGTTAATTATTCTTTCCAATGAAAAAAAAGTGTCAGAACTAGTTTCCCTCTCTTCCTTAAAAAAAAAAGAGTAAATAAAAGAGGAAGCAAGAGGGAAACCCTAAGGCCTCTTCCTAGCAAACGGGGTTCACCCCAGAGGCAGGGTTGTTTAACCATTGAGTGATAAACCCAGACTGGTGTCCAGGGATAATTGCTTGTCACTCTAGCAGTTCAGGTTTCCAACAAGCCATCCAGCTGCTCCCCAGACTGCAGGTTGGAAATTCTACACTTGATAAAAGCTCACAAACCACTAAGAGGGAGTAGTTTACAACCAGTGATTGAAAGCATCCATTAGCAATACAAACAAACCAAAAGGAAGAAACAATCCCAAACTTGACCTGTGGTTCTACAGTGTTACCCAGTGCATTATTTTAGAAGACCTTAGAGAGGTCAGGCTAACATGAAACTTGCAGATAATAATTATTTTTCAGAAAACCTAAATTCTGAAGAACCAGCGCTTTAAAGATTTAGAAACAGGAGTCTTCTGAGGTTTAATCCTCATTCTCCAGGCTTGGCTATTGCTTTGAATATTCCATCAAACCCTTACATCACCACACAATGGGGGTGTGATGAGCTAAGTGATGGCATTTGTTTTTCCTGACTGATTCTGCAGTGATTCTTAATACATCATCCTGAAATGCATTTCCTTTGAAATGAAATCCTTTTGCATTTTAAAACAAAGCAAAAACCTCAACACCTCCCCCCTCAGCCAAAACTCTTCTTGAGAGGAGTGCTTATTCCCTTTGAAATTGTGGGAACTATAGAGAGCTTAAAACTCTTGCACTGTATAGTTGTGCCAATAAGTTGTATTAGCAGTCTGGTACTGTTCTGGGAATCAAGTTTCCTCAACTGATCGACCCATGGGACTTGATAGTCTCTTCTATTTACTGTGGTGTTTCTCTTGCACTGATTGTAGAATCTGAAGATCCACATTTTAAAGAGAATCTCTAAATATTCTGCTGTTGTGATAGCTTATATGTTTGCTGATGGTATGGACTGTATAAATGCTGGTAGTTTTCCAGCATTTGTTCAGCATAGAATCTGAATGCTTTCTAAACATGCATGAATTCATTCTCAGAGTGCTTCTGTTAACAATAGAAATTAGCAAAATATTGGTTTGATGAGCATGGCAGCACACCAGCTGTTCACCAGCTAGAAATAGAGATATCATGGGGAGTAATATATGGGGAGAGAGGTGTGTAAAATCTACCCATCCCTACCTTCTTTTTTAACAGGCAGCTGGACAGGGAGAAAAGGAATGTGTTGAGGTTTTGTGGGTTTGGTTTGTTTTTTGAGTTTTCTTGAGTCTTTGAAACTAAACACACACCAATTAACCATTTCTCAGAGGAAAAGGGTGTCTTTTCAAACTTGCAATGGAAAACAAAGTATGCTCATCACTAAGCTTGCCATGGGAAGTGGAAAGAGCTAGATTTTATAGAGAGATGTTAGTGAACAGCTTATGCCATGAATCAAATTCTACAGTTTTTGCAACTTAGCCAGAGGTCAGCATATATACTGCTACTTGACAGTCAAGCAACCTCATTGCCTAAATTGTCTTTGAAAGAGCTTGAGCTAATATGTAATCTCAATGCAACTATTTTTTTTTATTTCTTTAAAAAATGTACTGCTCTTTTAAATGTGATGCACAAGGACTGATAAACCTTGGTTGTAACTAAGATAGCTGATGAAGATGCACAGGCATCAGTTGAGCTCAGGATCTATAAAGTCACCACTTCCCTTCCTTGTGTTCAGCTCATGGTTTGTACACTGGTGTTGCTGTCAGAGCTCCAGCCTTTTTTAAGTGATCATTAACTTCTCTCTGTGTTGAGCACCAAAGAAGATCCCCAAATGCTGGTGGTACCTGTCCAGGAGTAAGTCTCCTTCCTGTGGGAAGAGATCTGCTTTGTTTCTCTTCTCTCTTTCTACTGGTATGTTGCTGTTTTAGGGTGACTCCTTACAATTAATTACTTGGTGTACTCCTATCTAATTTTAACAATATTGGGATTACACATAGATGTTGCATGAAGCACAGAGGATTTTTATGAAAGTATGCATATGAAATGGAGTGGCTCAAGAGGTATGGCATCTTCTTGAGAAGAGGGATGGCATCAGTCTGGATCTTACACTCTGTTATTGGGAGCACTGAGGACAAAGAGATATGGATATGTCTAAAGCTATGTGCTTAACTTTATAATTCCCTCTTCTTCTCTCAGGGCATTTTTTTCCTTTTTATGCTCCTTAGCTGACATGAAAGCTGTGACTTTTAAAATCTGAATTTCAAAGGAGTTCTCGATATTTGCCTCAGATGTCATCTTTATCTGTAAATCCTCAACTATCCTTCAGTCTGCACATCTGATCCCTCAGCTTTCCAGAAGCCTGTGATCCTTCCTTGATAGCTCCTTAAGCTAAATAAGGAGGCTCTTCCCTGTAGGTCTACATACCAGTTGTCTTTCTCATCTGGGTTTCTCAGTTTATGTAGAAAGCAAGCAGTCTGTGCTATCAGGAGACTGGAGATGGGTGGTGTCTGTAAAGCACCCGAGGAAGATTTTCATCAGTGGATACTGATCTTGTTGCTATCACTGGGGTGGGTTTCTGCTAGCAGGGTCCCAGTTCTTCTGGGAGTATGCATTGTGACTACTGCCAAAAGGTTTTTGGAAATAGAAGGGTAAGGGTCATTAAGCAAATTATTTGTAGCTAGACAAGAGTGTCCAAGCTTTTGCTGGCAACACAACTCGATACACATTCTGCCTCCTAAAACTTTATTTTGAGGTTGCATTAGTGTTGTAGTGTCCTGGATAAATAAGGAATTCTGCAAATACTTAGATGAAAATGAAAAGCTTAGAGGATGGCAACCAGAAGGAAGTATTTAACTTACAGCTCAAGAAGAGAAAGGATAAGGGAGCATTTGGAGACAGTCTTCTATGCCTCTACTCCTTGTAGAGGTAGATTCAGGAGAGCTTCCCCATGAAGTGTTTTCATTGGATTGTACTTGTTTTCTGCTGTGTAACCTGGAAATGTGGTTTATCTTAAACAGGTAAAATATATACCAATGCTCTAGCTATTAAATATCAGGAAAAATTTCAGTCACAATAATGTCATCTGTGTTGCTGTATGGTCACTCTCTTGTGCTAACCATTCCTATTTGAGAAGCAGGAGAATAGTCAATGGCTCTTCAAAAAGTAACATCAGCTGAGGTCTCTATTCTGTTCCCTGTGAAAGACCCTCTTTGAGGTGGGTAAGCTTTTAAATGTCTTTAGCATTAAACACTCCAGTCTGCACTGCTGATCCCCCAGCTTTCCAGAAGCATTTGATCCTTCCTCAATAGCTCCTTAAGTGAAATAAAAATACTCTTCCATGTTAGGTCCAAGTACCACTTACCATCCTTCTCTCAGTAGATTCTCACTTCAGGCAGGAGGACCAGTGTTACCAGTTATGCACACATACCTTGCCTGTGATATCTGAAAACAAAGGATCTCCACTTGCAAATTTTGGTTGCTGTTTGTACTTGTTAATAGTATGATTTCTATGCATTTTGCAGTTCCCCCTACCAATACACTTGAGGTCCCCAGTAGACTTATACATAGTGGTTAGTATGCAAGTTAAAAAAAACTCCAAAGATCATAAAACAGAGTGGCACCCTTCAGAATGGAGGTAGTAAAAAGAGTGCTAAACCTAAAGGGCATATGCAGTGTTTTGTACCCCCTGCAGAAGACTGGAATCCTGCTGGTTTTGTAATCAGTTTGCCATAATTTCTGTGATACTGTGATGCTCTTAGAGGGAGGCTGAAGCTTGTTCATGTCATACTCCTAGAAACAATGAAGGTGTAACTCTGTGTGCATTTGTAACACCTCAGGCACCCAAGTGCCACAGGGAAAGGTACTTCAATTGAGAGAAATGTTTAGGTTCTTTGACCCTGTGATGATGTTGTTCATTGCCCTTCATAACTGGATAAAGAAGTTTTGGTACCAGGACTGTCTTCTGTTTTGATGCTAATGCTTTTGGTGCAGTGTTCTAGAGAACATTAAAAAAACACCCTCAAAACCCAAATCCCGCCCCACCCCCCCCAAAAAAAAAAAAACCAAAAAAAACCCCCAAAAAAACCAACCTTAAATACAGTATTTGGAATTGTAGCTTTAAGGAGATTTATTTTTTTCCTGACTCAGCTGCTTGTTCAACTGCCAAATGTGCCTTTGGGAAGAGGAGACCCTTTCTTTGGTGTTATTTTATGTATTCTGAAGAGGGGGACAAAGATGCTATTAAACTATTAAATAAATATTGTTAGAAAGTGGTCTCAGATGCTTTTCTGAAAGACACGTGCAATTACCATAAGGTGCTATATTGCCATGTACTGTATGATTTATCCATCTTTCTGATCTCCTTGCTATGCAGATTTAGATGAGAAGTTGCTACTATAATACTTTCAAAAGGCATAAAAAGCCTCCTCTACATTAAGAATCTTATAATTCCAAAATTCAAATAATCCTTTCAAATGAAGTAATAGAAGCAATTAGAGCATGAGAACTCTCACTAAATGGGATGATAGGAGCTTTTCCAGCCTGCTCCTTCCAGTTACTTAGTAACACAGTAAAAGCAAAGGTTTTTGAGAAGGGGTGTGAGGGAAGAGTCGATTCTTGTTTAAAGACCTTTTATTTAATTAATAGTTTTTAATATTTTTTTTCCACTCTAAGTGGTCTGAGTCTCATCCAGGCTGTTAGCAGTCAAATGATTTCATTGTTTGTAAATGTGTTCTGGTATAATACATATGGCTCACTCCAGTTGTCTCTGTTTCATTGCCAGCATCTTCTTCTCACTATCGTTATGATTAATCCACTTGTTTTTTAGCATTTATGGAGAGATTTTAAACTAAAGATGAAGAGAAACTGTTGGTAGCATAGTCTATCTATGCTTTAAGTAAGGTACACCAGTAGGATTAGTGTAAAACTGTTTGGATTTGGTATATCTGTTATTGTATTTACACAGGAATAAAAAGAAGAATTACATCTCTAGCTTTGTCACTCCTGTATCTTGCTTTGATTTTACTGCATCACTGGAAAACTAATAAAATATAAATCTTCCTTTAAATAGAATCTTTTTCTTCTCTATTACTATTGTGTTGTACTAAAGTCTATGCAGAAATGTTGCTATAATGGTTACTTTAAAATGCTCTCTTGTGGTAAAACTTTCTGAGGTTCTGCATATTTGTAATTTCTGCATATTCTCATTTCTTGGGTGGCAAATTACCCCCATTAAACAAATATACCTGAAATCAATGGGTAGTTGCTATTATGGAGGCAAAGCTGGGTTGAAGTTCTAGAGTTATTTTATTAATTGCTGGGGTGGAGTCGTCTTCAAAGCAAAATGTATCAGCGGGAGAAACTCTGGACAGCAACCCTGAGTACTGTAACTCCTTTTTACTCTCCTTAGAGTGTCTGAGCAGCAGCTTCGGTGAATGCGGTTTCCCTCTAGTGGTGCTCCCTGCGGTGGACGCTGCTCCTGTCATTGCCCGGCTGCTTGACTTGCACCAGGAGTAGTCTTGAGCTTTGCTCTGGGTACAAATCATTCCTTAGGCAACTTGTAGATGGGTCACAATGTAGCAGCTCCCGAGTTCTTTATTCCTAAAATTAAGCTTTTGTTGCCCTGATTTGTTAGGAAGAGCCGTTTAAGGTGTTTGGCAAATGTGAAGTGGTTCATATCAAAGTTTGATCTGAAAACAGTCAGACTGAAACAGACTGAAATCACTTTAGTGATTAATTAAGTTAATTTAATAAACTTAATTAAAAACTTAAACTTAATTAAGTTAATTTAATAAACTCTTTTAAATCTTAATTTTAAAAGCATGGATACTTCAGGTTATTGTACATGCTTCTGTGTCCTTTCTTTGACCTCCTCACTTGTGGTGAATATAAAATAAAAACCCTTTCCTTGAAAGTGGAAAAAGCTCCCTCAATAAAAATGGGAAACTATAAATTACCATTAAAATTAATAATATATTGAATAGATTATAAGAAATGCTTGATTTTATTTTTAAACAGTGCAAGTTTTTTTTTTCATTTAGCTTGAAATTGAAATATTTTGGATGTTTTCAAAATCAGAATAAAATTATTTTTGGATGAACTGAAATATCCTTTCATTAAAATTGTAATTTCCTATTTAAACCCTTTTGAGAGGATCAAATTTCTATTAGCATGAACATTTTCCTGTTAAAAATTATTCTGCTCTAGATACACAATAGTTATGTAATTTCTAAGGCATTCCTATTCAGCAGTAGTGAAACTGAAGTAAACTTTGTTTACTTTGTTTGCTTTTTACTAACTTTGTTGTAATCCACCAACTTTGATGTTGGTAGTAATATACTAACTTTGATGGAAAAACCTCCATAGAAATGCAGTTTGTGCCATGTGTGACCTGTGTGATATATGCAATCAAATCATCTCCCTGTTCTTAATCACAAGTCATATTCATGTCACCTGAAAGACATACAACTTAGTTTCTGCACTAAGTTTTGTTTTAGAGCCTTATGAAAAAGCTGCAACTCTGTTGAATGCTCCCTGAATCTATGCTGAAATTTTATACAAATATTGGCCAGGATGTCTGCAGTGAAAATAACTGTTATTTGGTATAGTGATGCATGTGTTTGTAGCAAAAGCAAGGAACTATGTTGTGTTTTGTTGGCTTTGGTTTTGGTTCAGTTTTTTTTTTTTTTTTTAATAAGGGGTTTACAAAAATTGAAATACAAAAATAATACAAAATAATTAAACCTAGCTTAACTTTTTTTTGGTCATGTTTATATGGAGATGGGGGTATGTTTGAGAGAGCTAGTAGGGTAGTGTTGCTACTTTTAAGTTAGTTGCTGAGCTAATTCCATGCAAGTCATTAGTCTGGATATTTCAGGGAATACTTGCACTTGTGAGGCTAATTGACTCTGTGGGTGTTTAAAGGACTTTGTGTATGCACTTTTTACTGCTGAATGGATGTAAATAATTAAACTTTGCTTCTGGGTAGGCTGATGTAAATCATCTCAACTTTATTGACTTTTCACAATAAAGCCACTCTGTAAGGCTGTAAACATAAAAGTGTTTAGCATGCCTCACTGCAAAGTTGTTTCTTAAGTGCATGTTTTGTTTTGTTTAAGTGGTGGGGTGGTATATGGACATGATCCTGTTCCTTGAGGAAATGGAAAGACTGCTGCAGGTAAGGTCCCCAGAGAAGATATTGAGTATCTGTAGGGCTAATGCAAATGCTTATTTCTTGTTGGCAGCCAACATTTTCTTGAAAAGAGGAATACTAAAGCCTGTATATGAGCAAAACAAGTGTGTGTGTATGAGAATATAGGTTGATTTGACTGGGATTTCTATATAAATATCTGCAATGTACAGAGACTGGAGTTGCCACTTGTTTCTTAGGAATTAACAATGCTCCTGGTGTTGAACAGCAAATCCTGGTCAAGGAAAAGACTGTCCTAAAACACTTCCTCCATACTAGTGCTGCCTGAAAGAAACAACAAAATTTACACTAGTGGTTTATATTTAACAAAGACTGAAGATTTTCAGAGCAGCTACCAGCTCTGCTTTTGAGCCATTCTTGTGTTTTCATATTTTACCTGTGCTTTGTAGGAACTTATTACATATCAGGAAGCCACAAAGGTGTGTGAAAAATTGCCAGCATCTTTGTCCTTACACCCATTTCTTCCTTTTTTGAGGTCCTGTGATTCACTGTCATGTTTCACAAATATCTGTGTACACATTTTACATGGCAAACCACAACTTCTCTGGTCATTATGTAAAGGTGTAAGTAAAAACAACCAATGCCCCTCACAAATGAGAAAAAGGAGGGGGGAAGGAAAGAAACTTGCCCTTCCCAGCCCCTCCTTGTCTTGGGATGCTAATGGCATTCTGACAGGATGTTGCCCTGTATGAAAGAGACACAAAAATGCATCTTTCTGCTGAAAAAAATCTGAGATGGTAGCTAAGGATTTTAGTGAAAAAGTATAAGCAGAGAAAACCTTAGTGAGGGTCTTCTTTGAAAAGCATTAGTATCACTGTAGAATTATTTATCATTGTAATTGTATTGAGGGAAGCACCTTTTCCATTCCCTTCAATATGGCAATGTCCCTTCTGTTCAGCTCTTGTTTTGCACTATAGACTTCAATGTTCCAGTTCTTCTGTAATGTTGGTTAAGGTGTGCAATGATAAAGATAGCCTGGTTTCATGCAAGTCATTTTAATCTTATAAAAGGATGAAATGGTGACAGCCTGCACCAAAGTAAAAGCACACTTTTTGATCCACCTGTGAGAAGCTGCAGAGGGGATTAACACTCTTTCTCCTTTATCTCATAGAGGAAATTTCAGTGTGCTGTTCGCCACTGAGGGTGAAAAAGTGCATTTTCAGAGGTATTGTCAGAACTGCATCCCTCTGACCAGTTGTTTGGTCTAAACAAGAGAGTTCTTGGGGAGCACGTGGAAAGCAACTTGGCATTTTTAGAAGGAATGATCTGCTTTTTGATTCTTTATGCTTTTGCATGGGTATTCTTGGCACTTTTATATATTTTGAGCCAAGCCATTACTTAGCAGCAGTGTACCTTTTTGATCTTTGATATAGAGATCATGTTTGGGACACTCTGGGCAGATCGGATGGAGTTCTTCCATTTTTGAAAGCATCTACTAATTGTTTTTATGAACAATATGCATAAAAGTTTGAGTAGATGTTGGAAGATTCATGGGAGAATGAGGAGGAATCACTGTGGTGAATCAAGTAATATTTGCTCAAGAAGCCTGAACTGCAGGTGAACTTGTGTCCAGAATTTGGGGATGGCTGAGAGACAGATATTTTTGCTTCTGATTAAGTAGTATTTGCCGCTGCAAAGTATAAAAGGAATATTTGCTAGCCTGCCTCATTTGAGTTGGAAAATTAAATGTAGTGATCAATTCCATACAATACACAGTTCCTCAGGCAGCATTAGGAAAGGGGGTGGGATGACCAAGATGTTCAGAGACACCAACAGGAGTGATGGTCTGTCACCTTCACTATTAAGTTGTTGCAACAATAAAAACTTT
Source organism: Muscicapa striata striata (assembly GCA_030060385.1). Lineage (NCBI taxonomy): Eukaryota > Metazoa > Chordata > Aves > Passeriformes > Muscicapidae > Muscicapa > Muscicapa striata. Next base: position 6,974,812 of record JAREIS010000007.1, on the reverse strand, counting down.
CTTGTTCTGTTTACTGTTATGTTGTCCTTTACTTTTTTCATGCATAAAAAGTAAATAAATTGTCGAAATCACCTAATGCCCAGTGGCCCAAAGTATTATAAATAGAAAGGGTTTCCTGGTGCGCTGTTCATTGCTACAAGAGTTCCTTGTTTGCCTTTTATTGTCTTTTATCATGAAAGAGTGTTGTAGAAAGGGAAGATAAAATCTTTAGATTTTTTTCTCTGTCCATTTAATCTTCTGCTTTGCTTCCTCATATGTCTGTTATCCTTTTTGAAGGATTATGTAGGTGCAGATAGCTTGAAAGGAGGAAAAAACATAAACCTGCAAAACAAGACCACAGAAATGCCTGGCAGGAGTTGTTCTTAAGGACAGCATTATGGTGCAGGAACATGTGGCCCATTTCCTTTCTGTTTTCCCCAACATCAACAACTGTTGGATTAGGAATCAAGTCCTTGTTTGAAAGTTGATCACACATAAATGTCTATATAGTAATGATGCATAGTAATCATGCTCAATGAAATGAATTTTGGTATCCAGATGTGAAAGTCCTTGTTTACAGTTCTTGGAACTACTTAGAGTTCAATGGGAGCTTATACAAAGAGCAGCAGTTCATTTGCACACTGTCAGTTGAAAAATGGGGACACAGTTTTGCTGCTTTTCAAGTCAGCCCACTGCTCCATAAATGTCTTGAAAGCATTTGAAAATGAAACAGTTTTATTAGGGTAAAATAATTTTTGTTTAATGCTTTAAGATCAGATATGTTTGGTTTGAAAAACTTGTCTAAATGCTCTTAAGCCTGCTCATGTATTAAATTTTTGTATGTAGTGTTATTTGGGTAACCCTACTAAAAGAAGCCAATGTCCATTTTTGCAAAAGGGAGGGTGGTAAGTGAACAAAAGTATTAAAACTTTTATTTATTTATTTATTTATTTTCCTATTTTTTTTATTTCTACTGGTCAAATATAAAATTGGCTGATCAAGACATGGACTTAAATAATAAAATATTTCATATCTACAGTGCTTAATTTTCAAATTTTTAGCCCAAGCTATTAACTAGGTGCTTCTAAGTAGACAGCCTTACACATTTGGAAAAAGTGGGAACGCTGCAACTTTCTATTCATTTATTTGTGAATTGGTTAAGCTACATTTTCTGAGAATATATTCATATAACTTCTGTTGGTGTCACAGTTTTGTTTTGAAAGTGTTACAGTGGGCATCAAAACAAGCCAAACCACAGACTGTTTTAGCTGATCCTGGTTTTGTCAGGCTAGGGTTGAAAAATGGGAACTAGAAGGTCAGCAACTGAGTTATTCAACCATGCTGAACATAGAGTTATTGCATAGAAAGCATTGCATTGTCAGCTGAGCAGACTCCAGCACACCTGACTATTTCTCTTGGCTGAAATTCTCTTATCTCTCCAGAGCTCTAATGGATGTGTAGAAAAGATTGGGTTTTTTAGAAAGTGTTTGCCACCCCTCCCCCCTTCCCCCTGTTTCAGATGACATTATGTAAACACACAGTTCCAGGTGACCTCCTTCATCTTCCTACCTGGGAAGTGGCTGTTTAGCACTATAGCTGATGCTGCTTTTTGATGTAAACAATAATTTCACTGTCCATCCCCAGATACAATTTTGTGAATTCTGCTTTAGGTTAAAATCTACTTGCTGATGTAAATCTAGCATTAACTTTCTTGGATTCTTAGAGTTTTACTAGTCTGGTGCCAAAGAACTTAAACTTTCTGGCCATAATCTAGCTGCCTTGTTCAGGTGGATTTACATGTGTGTTATGTGACTTTGGCATGTAACAGGGACAGCAGAAGTTATGGGTTTCTCCTGATAAGGAGATATTCTCTGTAACTTTAATATGTGACTCCTCATCCTTTTAATTCAAGAATGACTCTTATCTTTCAGTTCACTAGAAAAACATTTTTTCATCTTAGTTTATGCTGAAATTGGCTGGCAATGTTCTTTTTTTGAAAAGGTATTAATGTTGTTTTTTATTAGCATGAACTGCATGATTTTGTTAAAAAAGAATAACAGAATATTTATTTTTGCTTTGGTCTCCTTCTATAGAATTCCTCTTCTACACATTGAATCTTAGCTGAATGAGACACCACCTTCTTTCCCCAATTTCCTTCTTTTGTGAGAAGCAATTACTGTAATGTTGCTCATTAGGCACTGTGCTTCCTGTGGGCTGTGGACTATCTGACATTAGTTTTGCCAGTGCAGTACAATGAGCTGTAGCAGTGCCTCATTGTCCCCATTCTGCCTCTTTAATATGTTCAATATGTCTCTTTTCTTTTTTTTTCTTGAGTTCCCCTTTTTCCAGACCAGTGTGCAACAAGTTTGACTGTCCTCTTTCTATGTTTTCTGGTATACCTGGATCAAAACCCCCTACTTTAGTACTGTACTGAGATGAGGATAGATGCTTTTAATTTAGCACACACCATTATTCAATTTCACTTACCATTTGACATGACTGAGGTGTTCTGGTCCTGTAATCTGAACAATTAATTTTTTAAGTAATTGCCTGTCAACTGTGATTGGTGAGCAGCAAAATTAGACAAATATGGGTAGTACTAATGCTGTTTTCCCAGGAGCATTGTTTGCAAGGGCAACTGTGGTATAAACTTTTGGAGAAGACATGTCCTCTTTCTCTTTTGACTGTAATTCAAGGGGTGAAGTAAGCACCTCAAATCTAGGCTGCTTTGCCAAAGAACCTTAAAGCAATCAGCAAGGTTGGTGAATGGTTTTCTTTGTGAGATTTTAATTTTTTAAAAATTATTTTTAAGGGTGGGGTATGACTTTCTCTGGGTTTTTTAAATTGGTTTTTTTGAGGGGCTGGTGGAGTTTTTGGTTTTGGGGTTTTTTTGAGACTGAAACCAACCTGGTGTTTGATACTGAAGTTTTGAAAGACCAGTGTGTTTAACTTTGAAAAAAAATCCCAAATGCCTTTGGGCTGTTGTAAATCCAGATTCTTAAGAGAGCAAAATGCTTCTGTAATGGCTGCACTTTAGAGGCATTTCAGTCATCAACTTATTTTGCTATTACTGTAGTGTGCTGTGCAGCGTGATGTTTATAAATTAGTACCACAGCACAAGAGAGATTTCTACCCATTTTAAATGCATGTGACATTAGGGCTCTGTGGAAGAAGGCATCTGACTGAGTGGAAGGATTTGTGATTCCTGGGAAGGTGTAGGTGTGAGGGTTGTTATGCACCTACTGTTTTAATGCATTCTACTGGTCTGTATCACACCAAGTTGATTTTCATGACTTTTCCCATTGAGAAAGTATTAAAGTGATTGTGGGCCTGGCTTTAACTGCTGCACCTGTCACCCTTCCCAGGCAAGGGACCTGAAACTCTTTATGCTGGGCAGAAACTCAATGACAACGAGTGGCACACTGTCCGGGTGGTTCGGCGAGGAAAGAGCCTCAAGCTCATCGTGGACGATGATGTTGCTGAGGGTAAGTGTGATGTGTCAGAATTTTTTGATCCTTATATTTGTATCTCTATTCCTAGTCTTTGCCATTATTCTCCTTCTCCCTGTTTTTTGTGTATCTTTTCCCCCCACCCTCCCTGTTACCACTCATGTATTATTTAGTGTTACTGTGTTGAAAGCGAATGTTCAGGTCTGAGACTTCTTAGCCAGCACTGGAAACTTCTGTGACAGCTCTAATGACTTGAGTTATGGGTTTAGGCAACAGATAAGCTTGCACTTATCTCAGACTGTAGAGGTGTTCAGCAGAACTTTCTCGTGATCCAGGCTCTTTCTCAGGTAGACTGAATATACTCCATTCCTCAGTTGCATGTGTGATAATTTCCAATGCTGTGGAATCAAGGCCAAGGCTCCCTGGACTGTACTTCTGCACAAACTTTTCCTTGATGATTAACCTGCATGCTGTACATGTGTTACAGAGCATGGATTTATGTCTCTGCCTTTCATTTTTGGTTTCTTCTTACTTTCTTTTTCCCTCCCTCCATTTTTTTTTGTAGTTTGGGCATTCTTGCTATTTTTTTGTTTGTTTGTTTTGTTTTTGTTTTAATTTATTTTAAATTTATTTCCTGAGTTCTTGTGCTCATAGTTCAGAGCCATCCAGAAGAAAAAGCAAGCAAAACAGTTTTTTCTCAACTTTGGTTTAGAAATTAGGGAGGATCGCAATTCGACAGAGTGTGTCAGTCCTATTTTTTTTTCTTGATCTTTTTAAAAATTGTTTTCTGCATTTCCAGACAGCTTTTTGAGCTCCTACTTCTTTTTGTAGAGAAATATAATTGCGAGAAGGAAATTAAAAATCAGTCAGTCAGGAAAGTTGGTGGGACCCAGGTTAAGATTTGCATTGAGCTGATCAAAGTACTCCAGGTTGATCCTTTTTTAACTGCAGAATTTCAGAGATGATACTTTTCAGGTCCATTTCTCCATGACTGCAAGAGCCAGAAACCTATCTATCTTTTCTTTTGAAGTTCTAAAATTCTAACAGTTGTATATAACTTCAGGAACTGGATTTTTTGAGAAAAACACCAGTAATCTGGAGGTTGATAATAGAATAATAATAATAATTATTATAATAAAAACCAAATGGAACCCTGCAAAACTGATGTGGGTATGATTGTTAGCTGACACCCATGCTGGTTTGCCAGAAGTCGAAATCCTCTTTTCTGAGTAGTATCTACTTAGAATGCAACTAGAAGGAATGGCTGCCACACATAGTGCCAGAACACTATATCCTATCTCTGAAAAATGTTTTTTTTTCTTCTGTATGAAAGTGAATTATTTTAAATATTGTGGTAATTTAGATTATTTGGAAAGTCAGGAGTCAGAAATCTGAAATAAGCCCAAAGAAGTCGGCTTACAGGAAAATGGTTTGAAATACCTTTTCTCTCTGAAGTAAATATATGCTGTCCTATATAGGCTGTGATTTTGCAAGAGAGAGCAAGAAAAATCATTCCCTCTCCTTGGAAGTAAGCCTTGGTGATGGCTTAGTCAAAATTAGCTTATAGGAAAAATGAATTTTATTTAAGAGAGAACTTAAAAGAAACACTTCATCCTGATTACTTCTAAATTCGAGAACAATTCTTCTGGATATGCTTTTTTAGGAAGCACCACGAGGTGGCACACTCTGCATTACCAAATCGATCCACCAAAGCCATCTGTTTTTGAAGTCTTTTTCACGAAACTGAGTTTATAAATAATAATGATACAATCCTGTACTAAAATAGGATACGCATATGTACATGTATATGAATTACATAATTAAAGATGCATTACAGCTAAAAATATCTGTTAAAAGAATGCCACCACGGCACAGTCAGAAGTCAGAAAAGCCGGAGTTAAGATTTTCTGTGCAATCTGCATCCCACTTCCTTGGGCAGATGATACCAGTCTTCAGTGGTGTGGTCACATAGATTTTTCCACAGGATTCTTGCTGTCTTAGGCATAGATCAAAAATCTAAATTGGGCCCCCAGTTAAAATAAACAGCCTATTTGATTTCTGTCTTCTTATTGCTTGTTTGGAGCAATGCTTGCCTGCTGAATTTTGCTCTAAATTTAGATCTGGTTATTTTAATTTTTTTTTTTTTTTTTTTTTTTTTTGTTTGTTTTGGTTTGGTTTTTTTTGTGTGTGTTGTAGGGTACCTATCAATATGTTTATACAGAACTAAGAAGCTTTAACTGGATTTATTCCCATGTCTATGTTATGTGAAATGAGTGGACATCTTTTTCCCATTTTACAGGTTTGGGAACAAGACATCAGATTAAAGTTGGATGTATCTGGTAGCCACTTGCCATGTATTTTTAGTCATTTGCATCAGCAAGACTCAGCATGTCTGTAAATTACATCCTGTAAATTAGTTCAACCCTGCCACTTGGGGAGTTAGATGTTGACAATTAATGACCACCTATTAAAAATTTGTAATGAAGTGTCTGACTTGGTTTCCTGTTAAGACATCTAAGGCGGAGACAGAATCCAAGTCTGTGCAGCATTTTCCTGTTTAATCACCAGACCTTTGTCCAGCATTCTTCCTGACCTCAGAACAGACCTCAGAACATCTGTGGTAAATGAGACACAAATACAGCAGACATATTCCTCTCTATGACACCTTCCTAGCACCCAAATACCAGTGTGAAGGCTGGAATTTTTTCTGTCTGCTTCCACTTGAACTAGAGAGCTTTTGATTGCTGGAGTAGGTACAGTACTCTATAGAGCACAGTGGGGGAGCTAGAGGTTAACTCTGCAGGTGGGGCTGATAGCTAGTGAAATCAGAAAATATTGGATTGCACTCCATGATTTCCTAGGAAATTATATCTCTGCCCTGATTCTGATCTTGTATTGCCATGTCCTTTCCAGATTTTCACTGAACTATTCCTGACTTTCTACAGTGCTGCATCTAGCACTATTTCTTTTTTATTAAGCCAGCCCCGGTTTTCTCATTTTTCACCTTTATTAAGATTCTGGGTTCATCTCCTCCAAACTCCCTCACTCCAGATTTAATGCCCCCTCTATTTGGGCTCCCCATCCCAGTGTACTCCAGATTTTCCAGTCTTGGCTTTACTCTCCTGCTCAGGCCACAATTGCTTTGTATTTTTTTTTATGTGTAGAGGAACAAAGGAGAAGTTTTCTTGCCTTTGAGAACTGACGTATCTTAATTTTATTCTTCTAATTTTTTGAAGTAAAGAAGTGGGATTTTTTTTAAGTGACTTTTCTAATTTTAAGAAAATATGCTTTTGGTTTGCAAAAATGATAAATTTTATAACACTGAAACTGAAAAACTGAAACTGGTAAAGTTTAAAATAAGTGAAAAATGTGAATTGGTTTATATAATATTTTTTCTTCATATTGAAGTAGATAACTGATTTTCATTTTTCTAATAACAGCTGTGCTTGTTTGCTGTCTTTGAATAAAACTTGGTCACATTTGGACAAAGTATAAACTGAAGAACTGCAGTTTGTACATGATCCTGAGAGGTGACTTAGGAATATTTCAGTGTTTCCAGAGTCTCTAAGCAAGAAAATTACCATCAATTCATTTAATCTGACTCTCTATGCACTACAAGCCAGGATGTATCACCACATGTCTTTATAAGTGTGTTCAGGCTTTGTTTTATACCAAACAGAAAAAAAAAGTTGCAATTAGTAGGAAAAGTCTTGAAAGGACTACTTGTTTTTGGTTGGTTGATTTTTTATTTTTTATTTTTTTTTCCTTTAAATGCCTGGAAACTCTTAAGGTGAGAAATGCTAGGACACTTCAGGGGACAGCACAGAATATGAGAGAGCTTATAAACCCCAGTTGATATAACCTAGGGGAATTGGAGGAGTTTGTTTGGGGTTCAGCTGTGGTGATTAGTATGATTCCTAGGTATAATGCAAAGACTGATGAGTATCTCCTGCAGTGACTGGTTGAGAGTTGTGACCAGCAGATGCAGTCAAATGAGATACTGCTGCTAAATGTAGTCTATCTGTAGCACACTGGAAATATTTATTTAGGTCTTTATCCAATTGTCAAACTTCACAAAACTAGTGTGAATTTAAATATCTTTGTTCCCTCTGGTTTTTTAAACGTGGTGAATTTGACCATCATGTTAAAATGTTATGGGAGGGACCAACAGGTAGTGTGGCTGTTTTCTTTGGAAAACCTTCTTAAAGAGAGAACTGTGCAGTGAATATAATGACAAAACACATTTGACTTGGAGAGATTTAATTTAATTTGCTACCAATTAAAAATAAAGTTGAATGGTGAGAAACAAAGTCAAGAAGGTAAATCAGAATCTGCCACCCTCTTTTATTGGATTTGCTCCTACCTGCCTCTCCCACCTGACCCCACTGGGCAGAGAAAAGGGTTGGAGAATGGTGGCTGCAGTCAGCCTGTAAAAGCTCCTCTCTGATGCTCCTTCCTCCTCACACTTCTGTCCTGCCCCAGTGTGGGTCTTACCCATGGAATGCACTCCTTTGTTAAGTGCTCCAGCATGGGTGGTCTCCATGGGCTTTCAGTAAAACCTGCTCCAGTCTAGGCTCTCCAGGGGCTGCAGTTCCTTCAGGAAATATCCATCTGCTCTAGCACAAGAGTCCTCCATGAGTTGCAGTGTAGTTTTCTGCACCACTATGATCTTCTCTGTGGATGCTGGAGAATTTCCACTCCAGCACCTGGAATGCCCCCTCCCTCTTTTCAGTCCTTGGTGTTCATAGGGGTTTGAGTTGGTTTTTTCCCTTTGTTTCTTGTGGGTAACATTATGTCCTTTCTTAAACATATTTTCCCCTGGGCACCACCACCTTGTCCAAGGGGCTCAGCTGTGCCCTGTGGTGGGTGGGTTGGAGCCATTCAGAACAGGCTTTATCAGGCATGGGATAGCCCCAGCCTCTTGTCACTAAAGCTGCCCTGCAGCCACCCCACAGCCAACACCATGCTGCATAAACTCAATGCAGAACTGCAGAAAATTTCATGAGAAAAAAATAATGGCCTTTATGTAGCAGGATTTGAATACTGGATGTACAGTGAATTATAGGGAAACAGTTAAATTCTTAGTACTTTATTCATTCTTGTTTACTAAATGGACCAAGGCCCATGTAGAAAATAGTAAAAGCTACCTTAATGAAGAACTATGATAACTAATGAGATTGGCTGAAAGGGTTTTCATTCTGTTGTTGCCCAACTTGTCTTTATAGCATAGTGCTGTATTTAATCTGTCTGTATGCATTCTGTGTCTGCATTGGTGCCTAGCACACTTAGTGAAACATTGAAATATGCTGTAGGAAGAGTCTGACAGTAGTATTTGGTATTCTGAATAACTTGGATATTTTGAGGGGTTAAAATCTAGTCATGATGTGGTACATAGCCCAAGTGGTAGGTTGATTATTTAAATATATGGAGGGCTTTTTACCTGTTGCATTTTTGTATGTTTCCCTCCTGCCGTGCTCTTAAAAGAAGAGGAATAACACCAGGCACAAGGGGAGAACAAAGGAATTAATGTCAGCAATTTTATGACTGTTCTCACTTCTCTCACTGCTCTTTTTATATTAATCTACATTTACCAAGCTTTTTCAGGAAATGCACTTGGAAAAAATGTTTCAGAAGTATTTGAGTTGTTTGGCAGACGGTCTACAGCATCAAATTGATCCCTGTAGACCTTAAGGGAGATGCTTGGTCTTCTTCACCAACAGTAAAGTCTGTGAAGCACAGGGAAAAGTACAGAACTTGCTACCCACGGCCCTTTAGGGGCCTGTTTTTTCTGCCAGGTGTTGGTAACTGCTAGACTCACACATGTCCACCAAGCCTCTTCACCAAGGTTCTATACATCCTTTTCTACACAAGCTACTGAACAGTGATCAGTGAGGATTTAATTCTGCTATTAATCTGGAAGCTGGAGTGTGAAGGGCTCCATATAACCTGTTGCTGATCCCCAATACTCCTCCTTGTTTCTGTCCTTCAGGCACAATGGTTGGTGATCATACCCGCTTGGAGTTCCACAACATCGAGACAGGGATCATGACAGAGAAACGGTACATCTCCGTCATCCCCTCCAGCTTCATTGGCCATCTCCAGAGCCTCATGTTCAACGGGATGCTCTACATTGACCTGTGCAAGAACGGTGACATTGACTATTGCGAGCTGAAGGCGCGCTTCGGTCTCCGCAACATCATAGCTGACCCTGTGACATTCAAGACTAAGAGCAGCTACTTGAGCTTGGCCACCTTGCAGGCTTATACATCCATGCACCTCTTCTTCCAGTTCAAAACCACCTCAGCTGATGGTTTCATCCTCTTTAACAGTGGTGATGGCAATGACTTTATTGCAGTTGAACTAGTCAAGGGGTAAGTGGCTTTCTGTTATTTTCTACCAGTTCATGTATAGGTAAACTTACTCATAAGTGAGTTTAAAATGCTCGCATGAAGAGAAATTCACCTGATACCCATGTTTTTTTGTTTGCTGAGCTGTAAGACAAGGCCTTCAAACAAAAATGCTGAAGCTTAAGATCCTGATCGTATCACTGACTTCCTCCTGTGGCTGTGGGATAGACATTTTTACAGTGTGCAAAATACTAATTTTGAGTCGTTTGGACATAGAGTAATGTTTTGTCCTGTCAACATCACAGGATTAGCACAGAGGAGGAGATGTGCTGTGGACTCTCTCTGTCTCTTCTTCTCTGCTCCCTTGCACCCCCTTTTTTTTCCCATTGTTATACTTGTTTTTCTGCCATCTCTGGTGAAGGAAAAAGAGAAAGCATATGGGCTGCTGAATTTGTAATTCTGCTGGTGATGCTTGATGAAAAACAAACTTGCTTTTGAGCTGCTATGCTCTTTTCAGAAGACCAATAGCTTATTAAAAAAAATCCTTCGTTAGCAGAACAAATCTTGATCTCTTATGATTTAGACATGGTAGCCATGTTTTCCACAGTTTACTAGTCCTGTTTATTTCAGTTCAATCTGGTTTTTTTCTTGGCTTTGCACATACTTCTGTAAGTGGGACATTGAGTAATAAGAAAAGCAATAGTCATGAGTGCCTGGTGCTCTGTTGAGAGTTGAAATTTGTTGTCTTTTATTTTTTTAATTTTTTTTTATTTTCTATGTAGAATACTTCTCTTCCATCCTCAGGTGGATTTCTGTGTTTGAACTATATAAATAATTCAGGGTAACACTCCCATGACTTCAGTCTTTACTAGGGTCCCTATTTTTGCCAAAAGCTTTGCAAATTGTTTTTCAGCTGTTTGAATAAGTCTAGAATCTCATGAGAATTTTAGTACAATATTTCAAGTGAGTTTCCCAATTAACTTCTTATGGGAGTTATTCAAATCTCAGAATTAACCTGGGGAATATATGCCCCAAATAAGCATATCTAGTGTTGATCCCCAGTACAGTTACCAAAATTACCAATTTAAAAGAAATAAATATATGCACAGACAGTGTTTTTGTGGATCTGAGAGAACTTGTGAAAAAGAGGAATGTTTTATGGTTAGAATCTGATTACTTGAAATGTTGTCATCTAAAAATACTAATCCTTACACTTTAGTGGAAAGAAAACAACAATACTCTTTCAAAGCAGTGGCTAATATTTTGTCTTATTCAAACTTTCTAACTCAGAGATATTTCCCTTCATGACTTTTTTAGAGTTAATTTATCAGCGCTGGCTACAAAACTAGCTTAATGGTTCAGTAATACTGGAGTGCTTCCAGAATTTTAACCAGCTCTTGCTGTATTTACAGCTATATACACTATGTGTTTGACCTTGGAAATGGACCTAATGTTATCAAAGGCAACAGCGATCGTCCTCTGAATGACAACCAATGGCACAATGTCGTCATTACCAGAGATAACAGTAACACACACAGCTTGAAAGTGGACACTAAGGTGGTCACTCAGGTTATCAATGGTGCCAAAAATCTGGATCTTAAAGGTAAATTCTACAAGATTGACAGGTCCCCCCTTTATTCCTGTGGGGCTGAACTAGTGAAAAAGAGAGAGCTGGGCGTAACCATGCATTATAGAACAGTAAATCTGGAATTTGCACATTTTGGATTTCAAATTCATTTATCTCTTTTTTTTGTTTGGACAACTTCTTGTAGCTGAATAGTTGGTCATATTTTACTTTTTCAGAAATTGTAATTTTTTAGTTTGTCCTAGTTAGATAGCAATGAGAACTAGGATTATTTATGGGATTTTGTGATTTTTTTGTTTGTTTGTTTGTTTGTTTGTTTCATTTTTGTTTTGGTTGGTTGTTTAGTTTTGGGGTTTATTTTTTTTTTTGTAGTAAAGGAAGATGAAGTGACTTGTTGCACAATACATTGCTCTGTTTTTAACGTCTTCTGTACGTGTATTTACTTTGCTTTATTCACATTTGGTGGCAAGAAAAGTGACTCTAGAAAGTGTGTAACATCCTTCTTTTTGTATGTTTACCCCTCTGTGCCCTAGGTGATCTCTACATTGCTGGCCTAGCTCAAGGCATGTACAGCAACCTCCCGAAGCTTGTGGCCTCACGTGATGGATTTCAGGGCTGTCTGGCATCTGTGGACTTGAACGGGCGTCTGCCTGACCTTATCAACGATGCTCTGCACCGCAGCGGGCAGATTGAGCGGGGATGTGAAGGTATCATTGATTGCAGAGAGGCTCCCCTCTCCAGAACTCACTTTGCACTTCATTGTTACATTCTGTGCATCTGCTTGTTCACCTTACTCTCCATTTCATTAGTTTGCTTCCATTGCAATATCCTTCACTACGCTTTTGTCTACCAAATGCAGCTTAAGGATTGACAGTTTCTGTGAGTGACTTAGCAGCTCTTTTCTTATATGCTCCATCCCCTATGGGTTGGTACCTTCAGTAGTGGGAAAGGATGGTACTAGGGCATGGATGACTATTTACTAGTAGTTTTCTCAATGTGGTTTATTAGCATTACAGTCTTAAAATACTTTGGAAGATGTTCTGAGCGTTCAGTTTATTTGTGCTTTAGAGCACCCTTTCTTGGGATCCACAGAAGTATTTTGAAGAACAAATAGAGACAGGGGAAATGGAAGGTAGAAGGAGCTGAAGGGTGAACACTGGACCAAAAGAGGAGTTAATTTTTGATGAGGTGAGCCTCCAGTGAAAGCACTGGAGGTGTTGCCTCTTCCACCTGGAAAACATTTCCCTTTGATTGTTTTTCTTTTCCAGCCAGTTTAGAACTAAGTAGAATGAGTTACTTTTTGAAGTATGTAAACAGTAGTGATTTCTTGAAGCCTCTTTAAATAATTTGCTGTTCCTGTAAGCTCCCATTAGTTAAAGAGAATATTGACATCAGCATCACTGACTCAGTAAAATACATATAGCTTCAATTCCCAAAGCACTTGGGATACTTACCATCCAAAACTCCAGGGTTTTGCTGTCTGGGTTAAATGACAATAACCATTATGTCTACAATCTCTCCTTCCATGTTCCCAGGATAATACTCTGGTTTGTGAGAATTTTGAGTCCTCTCACAGGAGCTCACTCCATGTCAACTCCTATCTCACAGCATTGGTAGTTGTAGAGTATTTTTATTCTGTCTTTCTCTCTTTTTCTTAATAGTGTCTATTAACCACTTTGTTCCTTGTGGAAATGAGCACAGTGTAGGAGAACTTGTGTCTTTACTTGTTTGTGGCAGAGTCAACATGCCAAAAGAAGTGCCTCTTTTCTGTATAGCTGTTTATAAGGTTCAAGGAAAAAAATGCATTTGAGGTTTATGAAAAAGTCTATGCTATTTCTATTTGATGCACTGAAAGCTCTTAAATATTATTGATTTTTTGATAACTTTTGTGTTTACTATTATTGCAACACATTGGCTCTTTAGCTGGCATGCCATCTCTACTAGCCCTCCTTCTTCAGAGAACCAGCCAATTAGACTATCCTATTGTTCTGTGTGTGGCTCAGGAACAGAGCCATGGGGCTTTCCCAGAAGACTGTCCCACTAGAGCCATGATGTTTCCTTCTCCTGTGCTCAGTGTAGTTCTTTGACTTAATGTTGAATTGCTGAGGTTGTGTAACATCAGTGCCACTCCCAAAACACATAACGTGGCACTTACTTTATCTGTGTGCCAGTGTGGTACCAGCACAGCTGCTGCCTGAGTGTGGAGGTCAGTTCACTTTCCAGAACACAAATGCCCCTTCTCTTCTAAAGTCCTTCAAACAGGACTCAGAATTGGAAAGAGAGACTTGAAAAATGGGTGATAAGATCAGTGATGATCCTCATTCTGCCTTTGGAAGAACTTGGTCTTGGAAAGCTGTGCCTGTTCTACCTTCCCAAATGGTCCCCATTCATTACCAAGGAAACTGCTGAAGAGGAAAGTGCTCTTTGTGCCAGCATATTTAAGATTAGTAAAAATTCTGACAATTTGGTCACCGTAAAGCTTTTACATTTGTAGTTTTTTTTTTTTTTTTTCCCTATTTTTTTAATCATACCAATCCTCAAGGCTTCATCTCAGATCTGTCTTGCTGCCTGCTGGTGCCTATTCTTACAGTTGCCTATCTCAAATTCTCTAAGGAAAGAAAAACTCTTAAGGTTGTTCAATCCTCATTTATGTCTCCTTAGTTTCTTTCTATCTGAGTGACTTTGGGTGAAGTCTTAATGCTTTTTAAGGGAGAAGACCCAAATAGTCCTTGCTGCCTCATAATGTTTAAATATGTTTTTAATAAACAATTGCAGCCTTTTTGTTTGAATAGTCGTGCTGGGTGTTGGTTTGCTGGACATCTCCATATTTCATCATGGTGGACAGAGGGACCACATACATGATGGTAACATGCATGCTTAAAGAAATGTTATTCCATCCCCACATATGAATCTTATCTTTCAAAAGTCATGTGAGAGATTTCTGCTAATGCTTGTCTTCTGTTGCGGCTTTGGTTTCAGAGCAGAGATTACAATGTGTCAGCTGTTTTCTTAGAAACTGTCAGTTTGATCCCAGGATAAAGTCAAAGACAATTTAAAGGAAGAAACAATAGAGAACAGTAGAATATGAGCTGTAGGTCAGCAGAGAGCACTGTCCTGGCTAAGAGGCACCAGTACTGCTGCTAAGGGGTGACAATGTTGCATCCTATTCATTTTCTTAATTTCTATTCACAAATTTCAATACTCTGTTTCATACCACCAATTAAGATTTACAAGTTTCAATAGGAAAATAATATTCCTTATTGTCTTAGTTATGCTGTCACCTCCTTTTATTAAGTTTTAGCAAGCCATTGAACTTTCTTGACCACTTTGTTCCTCTAATGTGCTTAAGCATGATTCAGCCTCTCTGTGCAGCGAAGCACACACCTACCACAGAATTATCTGTGTTCCAGTGACAAGTAAGGCTTCTACTTGAACAGGAAGCACTTTCAATAATTTAAATTTATAGGACATCGTTTTCTTTGGAATCTTCCAAAACATCCTTAGTCATATATACGAGTCACTCTTGAAATGCAGGCATCCTTGAGACTGAAATTGGCTGGTGTTTAACAGTGTATAGTAGTGATAAAAAAATACCAGTTCAAGACTTAAGGCAAGAATTACTTTACCTCTGATGTTCTACCAGATTTATTGCAATAATTTCTTTAAATTATACATGGTGGGATTTTTTAAAGACAGAACAACTAAATAACCTCTTCATCATGTTTATTAGGTGACATATCAGTTCCCTTTTGCATCATGCAGCTTCCACATGTGCTGCAGAAAATTATGGTTTCAGGTTTTGAAGTCTACCATTCAATCACCAGTGTGTTAGACAAGATGATGGCTACCACACTGACATGTTTTGTGTTTCATTGTGTCCTGTAGTACCATTGCTTTTGGCAAAGGATTTTGAGAGGGATTATCTGGAGGAAGAGAACCCAAGAATGTCTGAAATGTCAAATGAGTTTATGGAGTTAAGGCTTCATATCACACACCTTTATTTATTTATTTATTTATTTTTTTAATGTGATGGTTTGGTTTATTTTCATTGATCTTTTTACATTGCTGATTTTTCAGGAGCAACAGGCAGCTCTTCACAGATCTTGATGGTCTGGTTGGATCTGTAGGGGCAGCTTGTGTTTCCCTGGAAGGGATGTGGCAAAGCAAGTAACTAACTTGCTGCCTGATATGTTCAGGTGTGATGCAGACAGCTCTGAGGAGAATAAATCTTGGGGAGAATGACATTATACCAATATACTACTTAATTTTCACAGTTTCTTGATCTCTTGTGCTCACTGCAGATTTGATCACTATCTCTGACATAGCAAGAGGGCCCTTCCCCATACCACCACCCCAAAAAAGGCATTGGTGAGAGAACCTGAGAAAAGCTACCAAAAGTAGGAAAGTGGTTAAGACTTCAATGGTCCTTGTGCCAGTGTTGCATCAGGATATTAAACACACCAAAGAGAAAAAAAGGAGTTCTCAGAAAGAACTTCATATGGGAGGGCCTCTTCTAGTGGAAGCTCTAAGGCAAGTCTGCCACCTACTTTGGGCCTTGCTTTCCCCATGCATAAAATTAATCTTCCAGGTGTTCATGTATTTGTGATAAAAGTATGAGATTCATCTATGCCTTGCAAACCACTTTGAAATTGTGGCTGAAGGCTCCTGGACACAAGCAAAGCATTAGAAACTGAAGAAAAGTCTTCTATCAGGCTGTGGTTTTCTCTAGTCTATATGTCACAGCCTATAAGGGGTGGTTGGAAACTTTTTACTCCTCAGTTTGAGTAAGACATACTATTCTACATAAAACACACATCCTTTCCCTTCTTTAAACTAAACAATTTAAACTTCAGCTCAGCTTTTTCTCCCTTCTTGACTTTTAGCACGCGTTCTTCTTGCTGAGCTTGTCATTCCTGGTCCCGCTTCTAGATAAAAGGATCAATTTATTCCATCCACAAAAATTTAGACCGAGTGATTCACTGTTTTTTTCTCACTGGTCCTTGAAAAAGTTAAGCAGATATCCAAACTTTTTGTGTAGTTTAAAGAGGATTCCCTCAATATTCATGAGTACTTTCTGCCTTTGAGGCATTTTTTCATCTCTTTATTGATCTGCCACATGTTATCCTGTGTTTTCCTTTCTTTTAACTGGACATCCCTATATTGCTTACCATGGGCACTAGAGGTATCTGAAATTCAGCTGCATGTTCTAAATATTCTCACCCCATCCTGCATCCAGCCAAAAACCCTAACAGCAGTGGCTAAAGAACATTTTATTTCTTCTGTAAGGTAGTTTTCTATGGGCTTTAGAGATGTTGCTTCTACCTCACCTGTTCCACTAACAGCTTCTCACAAAGGAGACTGATTATTATTAATCTGGCTGACACTATTCCAGATGTTTTGGGACTTTGTTTTTGTCCTAATTTAATCTTCTTTCCAGATCCCACAGTAAAACCATAATCTTTTGCTACTTTCCATGAAATAGTATAGTTAACCTTTGAAATTCACTGGTGCATGAAAAACATGAATGACACATACAGGCTGGATAATCAGAAACACATTTTGCATACTAAGCACTATGTGGAAAACAGCAAATCTAATCTCATGCTTAAAATCTCACAGCAGGATAATGTCAAAAAGGATTTCACCCTTCATCTGCTCAGTAGAGAAATTTCAAATCTGGTCATACTTGACTTTCTCTGTGGAATCAAAGGTTGTCCATGGAAGAGTGGAGCAGTAATTTGCTCCATGATGGTTTGACATCTTTCCTTTTCATTGCTTTTGTATTCTATTCTCATAGTGCTACTGGATTTATGGAACAAATATGAGCTTTTCTCTCAGCTACGAAGAAAATGAGGTGCAGGGAAGTAGGAAAAGTACTTGTTTGTTACAGAGAAATTACTTTGTTAGAATAAGTGTTGAAAATGATGCATGGAGAAATGCATCTTTTTCTTTCTACTACTTCCCCCTTTCTTTTGAATTTAGTTTAAGGAAAATGGGATTTTATAGCTTTATGTAGTAAAGCAGTATCAAAGGTGGAAAGAAAATTCTGACTATCTCAAAAGGGAGGATAGTTGCTATCTTGAGTCATTCATAGGCTGTGAAACAGCAAAGATTCAAAATGTTAAAATTCTTAGGAAGTGCAGGAAATGGCATTTGCACGTGTGAGTTCTAATTTGTTGGGTTGTAAATGTAGAAGAAGACAATGGGGAAAGGAGAACTACTAATCTTTCTTCAGTATCAGAGGTGATATTAGAACTTTTTAAGAAGAGGTAACAAAGGTAAGTATGCACTTCATCTTTTGAGCAATGAGGTTGATGATTTGGTGTTTTTCTTTTCCTATTGTGCTATGTAATATAAATATTTAACCTCCAGAAGCAGACGATTCAGGAGCTACTGCCTGTGCTCCCATCTTTGTCCTCTACTTTTTCCATTCTGAAAGAGAAAACTTAGAATCAAGGTATGACACACTAAAAATATATGTGGCTTCTTTATAAACTGACTCAATTAAACTGACCAACCAAACAAAATAAAACCAAAAAATAATCCCAAATAAAATTTAAAAAAAGAAACCCTCTGCCTACATGTAAGAGCATCAGCTGTATTGTTTTTCTTTTACTGCTTCTCCAGTCTTCAGAAAGTGTATTTGGATATTTAGACAGTCAGACTTAGTAGATCTTTGACTTATCTTTGCCATGTGGACTATGATTTGACCACCACCACCAAGATCATTCTCACCTAGGTGAAGTAAGAAGCAGGTACTCTGTTTTTTTTGATTGCTCTGATAACTGATTAAGACTATATGAGTCTAAAGCCTGGTTGCCTGTTGATGTAAATGTTTTTTTAAGGATGTGTTGAAATCCATGAGCAGGTGACAGCTTGTGAGGGGGCAAGGTGTTACTGTCACTTATATCCAGTGTAGAGTTCAGTTCTTTGGATAAACAGAAATTTTTGTCTTATAGAGTTATCAGTCCTTTATGGTTTTCTGGCAATGAATCCACTTTGGACAAACAGCCAAACAAATGAAATATATGCTTGACGGAGGTATTGAAAGTCAAATAGATTTTTTTTTTACTGAAATGGAGTCTATGCAGTTCTCAAACAAGACAAAATCTCTAAAATTATTGTAAATGCTGAGAAATGGGTTAAAGAATGTGATGTTTTTTCTTCTCTTTTTATTATCTTTAAATGTGTGATTTTGTGTGTGCATGAATGAAATGCGTTTCTCCTCTCTTTATTTGGTTTTGTTATCTGTTAGTTGCATTAATGTAGTCATTGTCTCTCTGCGTCCTTGTTGCTTGTTTTGATTATTGGCTGTGATAGTTATACCACTTGCTTTTATTTATTCAAAGTGATGTTACCCTAGTTTGTCTGCTTTTATACTAACCTGTTGTTTATTGTCTTTGCTTTTTTTTTTGTTTGTTTGTTTTTTCTTTTTTTTTTGCTAACAAAGTTGAGTTGACCAAAGCTGACCTGCAAGGTAGAGAAGGTTGTGGTTATTTTTCTCAATTACTTGTTTTAATGAAAGATGCTTTTATGTAACATTTGGTGCCTTTTACTGGATGCAGTCACACCTTTAAGACAGGAACAGAATGGCAAGCCCCAGAATCTCTGAAGAGGGATTCTGGGTTGAAGAAGAGCATGGCAAACAATGGAGCTGCTTCTGTTGACCTGGGGGGTTTGACTGTATCAATCTCTGAATAGCCATAGAAGCACCAGTTGATTTCCTGGAAAGCCTAATGATCAGGCAAATAGCTGCTATGCATCAAAACATAGAAGGCACTCAGAGCTTTAAAAAACAGAATGCTGAATTAGTTTCTTTAGTACTGATCTTCAGGATGAAGATTAGGAGATAAAAACTGTTTGTTTTGTTGTTTGTTTTTTTTTTTTTAATTTTAGATTTTGAAAAAATCCCACAGAAATAACTTTCTGGAATTTCAATATTAAAACCAAAAAACCAAAAAACCAAAAACCAAAAAACAAACAAAAAACCCCAAAATCTCTAAATTACAAACTCCCTTAATATTTAGAATGGCTTTTTTCCAGCGATAATTTGGGCAGAAAGGGTTCCTTTTTGTAGGAGGGTCAGCACATTAGCAGAGCCAGAGGACAGCACATGGGAGCAGCTGTTAATACTGAGGGGGATGAGGAGGCCCCTTGTCCCTGTCTCAGCAGTCAGTGCTGCCAACATTACTCTTTTTCTGTGCCACAAAGCTCCTTCCCCAGCGACTGTTGCTGCAAACAGCCATGTCAGAGTGTTCCCCCAAAGAGACCTTCTGACAAGTCTGCAGCCCCTGGTGGTGCAGAGTGCCTGGTGCCTGTCCAAGAACCTGGGGCCAGATCATCTCCTCTGCAGAAGGTGTGTCCTTGTTGAACAGCTGTGTCACCAGGTCAAGGAGTTATTTGAGAAAGGCAGTAAGCTGAGTTGCATTTGTGAGAATAAGAAGGAAGTCAGGTATTCTTGGAGACCCTGCAGACTTTTTGCCTAGGAAATAAGTAAGGAAATGTGCCTATTAGAAATTTATAGGTCTTTCATACTAGTATAAACACAGAGATGTTTTCTATGGCATTGAAAGGGAATCCTTTTAAATATGATAATGAAAGTGTACTTCCCAATTCTTCTGTAAAGACTGCAATGTAGAATACAAATTAATTTATTCTGGAATGCCATGAAAGTTAAAAAATTGCTATTTCTTTTTAATAGAAAAGGAGACAATGGTCTTAAAAGGTAGACTTATAAGGGGAAGTCAGAGGCATTGAACAATGTGTCTCTGTTTAGCAGTCCTGAAGCCACAGAAGGCATCTGTTATGGGATCATCTTAGTCACCTTGAAATTTTATGTCTAAGCCAAGTTATGTCTAAGGTTCTGTTGTGAGACAAAACATAGAATGTTCCTGTTTCACCCTCTGAGACAGAGACTTCCTGACATTTTGCATATCTCTGGAATTAAGGTTTTGTAGCTTTAATCACTTGATTCATAAACTCCTTTTCTATTCACTGTGTTTACTGTGAAGACCTGCTGATATTGCTGACCTCATCTAATGTAATACATGCCATTTTCAAATTAAAATATTCTTGTTCTGTATTCCAGGTGTAGGCAGGTAGCCATTACCTTTCCTTCAGGATATCATCTGTGTTTTTAGGTGGAGTTTGGTGTTCTATGGCTCAGTAGAAAAGAATAAAAATAAATTTGGAGGAATAAGGATGTTTTAATAGGTAACCAGTTTATCACTAGCAGTTGTTGGCAAGAGCTTATTAAGAGACCCTCTCACCAGCAGATAATGATAGTGACAGTCTGAGATAATTTTACCAATTGGATCCATACAAGACATTGAATCTGAAACGTTTGACAGCCTTCAGGTAGACAGAAATTAATGTGATGCATTTTGCTTTATGCATGTGGAGCATCTGACTGCAACTATGTTTTGTTGGCATCTCTGACCTGTTCCCAACTGTAAATAGTTGAAATACTGTGTCTTACAGAGGTGAGTGATATAGAGAGGTTCTGCCCCTAGGAGATTTCTGAAGTTTATGTAAATGAAACAGGTAAAATATGAGTTTTGAAAAAATAGGAAATATATGTACACTGGGACTGATGTGATGAGAAAAATGTATCCTGGAAGTACACTGGAGAATAAATAACTTTAGGATTAAGATGTTTTGTGCCATCCACTCAAATTGTGGCAATGATGTTGGGACTTATATTAGACATCAGCAAGTATTGTGTCTCTCTTGCCACAGCTACTGTTGTTCTCTGTAGTCATTTACGTGTCCATCAGAATTCAGAATGCATGCTCAGGAATTCCCGAGCTTGATTTTTGTGTTTATTGATGTGGATGTATCATAAACAAGAAGTTTTGGAACAAAGAGATCTATTGTTTTGATTTTTCCAGAGTCCTCAGAACCAAAGGCATATTACAGCTGTGGAGATTATTCCATCTCAAGTTCAATTTTTTTGCAGAGATCTTAACCCTGTAGGAATATTTGCCCTTCAGATAGAGACATCTGATTACTTTGAGGCCTAAGGGGAAGCATTTGGCTTGAATGGCATAAACTGGGTTATTGGCTTTTCAGGAAACCAACCTTTGCTAAATAGGTTTGGCTATTTCAGGATAGGCCATGACACGTCATACTTAAGAGCTGGACTTGATGATCCTTGTGGGTCTGTTCCAAATCAGACAATTCTGTGAATATTTCATATTGCTGTGATTTGCAGTGAGGAAGGATATTTTTCCAATGTACGGTTTTTTCTTGTTAATGTGCTGCCCTTTCAATTTTCCTTTATGCTTTTAGTTTCTGTGTCTGAATGTTCAAATGCTGTTTATTTCCTCTGCTTCGTTTGCATCTCCCTGTCCCTTTCACATTCTGTACACAGGCATACTCCCTTTTATGCAGTTGACTTTTTGTTTTATGGTTGGGATTTTTATTCTTTTGGCCTTTTTTTGTTCTTCCCTCACTAGCATGTGTATAAGCACATTGTTCATGACCTTTTAGATTACTTAGAAATGGAGAGTGGAAGGATGGTGAGAGAGAGGAAGGTAGATATATGCCAGCTTTCTTTGAGGGAAAAGAAATCCCACCACTTTGCAGATCCATTCCTATGGATTGCCATTGCTACTTGATTCCCTTCTTCTGTAACCTTGAGATAGGTGTGCTTTCTATGAGAGAAAGCACATTTGTGCATAATTGCTATTTTAACTAGTCCCAGTTCCTGAAGTTTCCAGATCAGCCACTTATTTGGAACAAAAAGACTCAGCACCATGACTTTTATCAGGTGGATGAAGTATTCAGGCTCTGTTGAGGCACTGAAAAAAATGGCTGCATTTTTCAGAGGACAGAAGAATGCAGGCTTTTGAGTTATTTCTGACAATGAGTAACTTTAAATATGGAACCTGACAGATGCCTAACCTTATTTAGGTGATGAAAGGGATGATGAGTTCTTAACAAAGTATGAAACTGAGAGCTTGAAGAGCTGGCCTTGCAATCCTTGAAAATCTGTTTGGTTTTTAGTTCTGGTTTGCTATATTAGTCATTGATATTCCTGCTTTCTGCTATCTGTGACTCAAAATACAGGACCTAACTTTCTGAATCATGCACTGAACCCTGACTATAAATAATTAGTTTCTTGCATTTGTGCAGAGTAAATGCTGATGTATCTCCAATATGTATTGGGCAGTTACAGTGTATGTGATATGGTCTATCCCATGAAGTGATGGTTCCATGAGATTCAGACTTAATTTTGCTCACTTTTTACTCAGAAAAAAAAAAAATCTTTTTTTCCAAATTATTATAACATTGGAAAACTGTTGGGCATAACTTTGTTTCCTACTTAACCTGCAGGAAGAGTGAGTCCTGGAACAGGTTTATTTTCTGCCTGGTACATATGGTTTCCAAGACCTGATGCCTCTCTGAGCTGAACTGCTACTGCAGATTGAATTTAAAAAGGCTGACTATCTCTGGTTATGAAAGAGGAATGCTGACAGAAGTAGAGTGTAGGTTTATCAAAGGTGTAAATTGATTGTAATATCTGACTTGTAGTGGTAGAAATATTTCAGTGCTGGATAGCATTTGTAATTTAGGAACTAAAGAAGCACCTTATTCTGCAAAGGCTGTAAAGATGTCTTGTGTATATTACTCTCCTATTGCTTCCTAGCATCTCTGAAGATACAAGGGGAAAAGATGAGAGCATTTAGGGAGATGAAGGATGAAAATGGACCCATATTGTCATTGAACTTCCCCTATTGCTGATTTTCATCTTATTGAGACAATAATGTTAACACAAATGGTTGATTCCCTTCAAAAAGAGTGAAATTTTGATGTGTAGTGGAAAGTGTTATGTGCAGTAGGATACTTGCTTATCTTAATATTTATTGCTAGTTGTGATCAAAGCATGAAGCAGTTGTGCTATAATCCTGCAGATGCTGTATAAACTGATTCCACATGTAACTTGAAAGAACAATAAACACAACACTGTCTTTTATTTCTCAAGTTCCTTTTCCTGCAAAGAACTTTCAAAAGATACAGAAGGAATGACTTTTCTTGCCAGTGAAACATGGAAGTTTTAGCAACATGCAGCAGTTGCTAATTTTTTTTTTTTTTTTTTTTTTTAATTTCAGGGCAAAGAGAAACATACTATAGAACTGATATTGTAGGAAAGAGGGTAGATGAAGCAATTGGTCTAAGCAGAATACAGATACGAGGTCAGGCTATTATACTCTTCAAAGGTGATTTTCTTCAAATACTCAGTAGAAAAACTAATAAACAAACAATACATCTGGATAGGTAGCTGAAGAAAAGTAAAGTCTCCCAGGAAGGGAGACCCAACAAGTCTCAGATCCTGCAAGTCCTTGGACACTGAGCTGTTGCAGTAAAAATTAGAGATGCAGACAAAGATAAAAAGGATATTTTTGAAGAGTTTTGATTTGCCATTTCATGTTCCAAAGGAGATGCCTCTGTTGGTAGGGTTAGCCTGGGCAGGAAGAGACACCGCAAGTCACGCTTCTGCTGGCAAGGTTGCTTGTCTGCACTGGGGACTTTTCCACTTTCACTTGACATCTACTGCCCACTCATTCCTCTTCCCACTGTGCATGTGGCACAAAGAAGGCAATGCACCAAGCTCAGCTACAAACAGATAATAAAATCAGAGGTATCTCAGATTATTATGTGAAGACTAGTTCTGAAACTTTGCTTTTAAATGCTTTGTCTGCTCCTACTGTTGCCAGAGGAATGAGATTAAAAATAGACCTGAGTCCTGATGGCACTGGTAATTTAGAAACAATTCTACTGCTTTATATATAAGTTGTTTGTCATCTTCTTTCCTTGTTCGTTAGCACTAAAGGGCATGTGCGTGGTAACACAATCTTCATGTTTTATAATCCTTCCTGTGCTTCTGTCACTTTGCTCCCTAATCCAAAATCCTAATTCCCTATGACATTCCTATTAGTTGCTCTGAAGAAAATTCTGTTGCCACAGAGGATTATGACATCAGGCAATGACTTAGCAGCAGGAGTAGATGAACTCTCTGAGACAAAGATCCTTTTATGATTCAAATGGCCCATAGTACTAAGAAGTGAGGCCAGTACCCAGCATCTGTGCTGTGCTGTCACGACTGACTCTAAAGGTGGCAGATCAGGCTTCAAGCTTCCTTGTGGTATTTTCAGGCTTTCAAAATTCCTCCTTGTTGTGCTTTTTCTTCCCCCCCCCACCCACCTTTGTCTGCCAAAAGTGCTGTTCCCATCTTCACAGTTGGTTTCTGTTAAATACCATTCAGATACCATAATACAGACCATGAATTCAAGTACTTTGGCTCTCTGGGCTCTATCCTATGAAGACATCAAGCCATGTATACTGGGCTTCATGCAGTCTTATTCCTTGAATAGAGTCCTTTCTCTTGCAGCATCTAGACAAAGGATATGCCCATTGTCAAGTCCAGTTACTGATTAAAGTGTTCTCAGAATAATGTAGGAAAAGTGGACAAATGGTGTTGAAAATGGTGTTCTGCTCTGCTTCTATGTAATGGTCTGTATAGTTGATGCTGTAGCAAGTTTGCATAGAGTCACAGTTGCTTTCTGGTTTAATTTTTAAAATACAGATATTGATATCTTGCTTGTTTATACCTCTAGGAGTATTACTATTCATGTTTGAGGTTAGAAGTTAGATAGAGGGATAGTAATGTGCAGGAGAGGTATTAGTTCCTCATTCTTTATCCTCAGGTAATTTAGACATTTTAGACAAAACGACATCTAATATTCTGTTTCAGATTGTTAAATGTTATCCCTTTTGCTGGGCCAGAGTAAGCCTGAAGCAAGGATCAGACCACAACCTGATGCACATGTATATATATTTATATCCATGATTTTTACAAGAGTAAAGGCAGGAGGGAGGCCTGTATGGCCTGTGTGCCTGCCAGCCTACGCTGGAAAGTCTGTCAGCTCTGTTCTAATCTAGAAGTGATCTGTTAATTTCACACTGTGCCACTAAGACCACTGGGATTCATATGGCTGCAAATGAGAGCCAGGTGGGTGGGAAGAAGAGGCGGAGGGGAGGAGAAAAGTGTTGAAAAATGCTGCTCAACTTTCCTTCAGCATGGCAACAAGGGGTTTTCTTGCTGTGGCTGCTGCTGTCACTTCTTTTCAATAGGTGAACTTTCTTCAGGGATTTTGTTGTCACCTTCTATTAACCACACTTATGCTTCTACCTAGAGGTTTTGGGGTTTGTTTGACTTTTTAACACTGCAATACATCTGGAAGAAGCTCAGGTTTTTGTTAAAATTCAGTCTAACTTTGCTTACCAAGTCACATTTTCATTCTCATTGCAGGAGAGATGTAAAAAAATGCAGATAGCTGAGAAACTACTGAAATTCATCCATTTTGCTCTTTCAGTAAGGAAAGATGATCTGGTGGGGACTCTGGTGCAGAAACTCTGCAGCAAAGCTTTAAGGGTCCATTCCTGGCTTGGTCTTTGAATTGTTGGGAGGATCATGGCCTGACATGGGACTTCCAGTTAGATGTGGATTCTATAAGGGCTTATAAATATGGAAGTGCCCAGATGTGCCATCTCAATATCAAAGATGCTGAGTAATGATGGGATTTAGTGAAATCACTATGGATGGTGTCTGAAGGAGGTTGAAGGGTTTCATTTTATGTTAAAATATTTTAAAAATGCTGTATCCACTTGGTCTGTCCTATCTAATAAAATACAGATGGAGGTGTAATGTGATGAAGAAGTAAGGAAAAGGATTGAGTCTTGTGGAGTTGCTGTTGCTAGCAAAGACTGTGGAGAAAGATGCTAGGATGGGTTGAACAGTTGTTTCTTTGTCCTTACAATATTCTTCTAGAGTGGAAATGGGTAATGAACTGATCTCAGGCAGCCTAGCCAGTTGATCCTTTATTATCTGTTTTTTAAAATTTTTTTTCTTCTTTTCCAACACTTACAGGATATAGCACAGTAGATCTGTCAAATATGTATGTATATTTTATTTAAAATCCTGGACAACAGGAGCAACATACCTTTGTCTGGAATGCTGAATATAAAATACTTTCCCAGGAAGCAACTTGTACACTCATGTTCTTGTAATCTATGACTTGCAGCTTCATGCCCATTCTCAGAGGATTCAGAATCCAGCTGCCTTGTTGTGGATGACATAGTAGCTGTCATTCAGAGCCTCTCTGATCTCAAGATTACTTTTTGCCTATTGCTTGGATTTTGTCTTTGCAAGGCTTATCTGTGTAGGATAGCAACTGTTAGCTGCAAATCACAGAACAATGAAAGGCTGTTCTCTTAGTGGGCTGCTTCCTTCTCTGCTTCCACCAAAAGCATGGAAAGCAGTCCAAAAATAGAAGTGTTGTGGATAAATGCCATGCCCTTCTGAGGACTTTATTAGCATATTTTCAGAGGAACCTGTGTAATAAGCGAGAGTGTTTGGTTTTTTGTTTGGCTGACTTTTATTAACCTGTAAAGCCAAGTTGTAGCCAGCTGAGGCTTCAAAATTTCAGTTTGAATCTACATTATCAGGGTTCTTTGGGTATGATGAGGCATTGCTCATGGGCCTGTTAATTATCTTTCATTTCTATAAGGGGATCTAACTTCTAGGGAAGCACAAAAACGTGTCTGTGTTTGTTGGCCTAGCATCACCTCCTGTTTTACTGTGCAATTCTTTGAACAACTTGGGGGCATATGAGTTGGGCCTGCCTAAGAGGGAATATGTTGCTGTTCTCTCTTTGCTCTGTGTTACAGTTGGCTGTTTTGTTGTGAAGTGTACACTTGTCTTTGTGCTCCAATTTCTACCTGAGTTTCTTGCACGTTCAGGAATGGAACAGTGGGGTAATGCTTTCTCTCTTCTGCATGAGGATCCTGATGGCAGTGGTAGTGGTAAATTGAAGCTTTTGTGGGCCTGACCAAAGTGATTCTCTCAGCTTCATTTCACTCTCTTCTTTTCATCCTTTCTCCAGGACCGAGCACTACCTGCCAGGAAGATTCCTGTGCCAATCAGGGCATCTGTAATCAGCAATGGGAAGGCTTCACCTGTGATTGCTCCATGACTTCATATTCTGGGAGCCAGTGTAATGATCGTAAGTAGACTTTTCAGTGCATTGGTGACCTGTGAGTTCTGATATACAAGAGCAGAGAGAACACATGATTCACTGTTCTTTCAGTTGCAATACAACTTTCCCAGTAACAAATCCAAACTTCTTTTCTTGGAAATGTCTTTAAAGCCTACAGAGGGTTATTTTTTTTTTCCTTAAAATGAAAATATGTGATTCAGCATGTATTGGTTTTGTTTGGCTGCTTTTTGTTGGTTTTCTTTTTTCTCTTCTTTTTGAAACTAACTTTTTGAAACTAACAAGTCCAGTGGTGGTAATTGATGTTAATGGAATTCCTGGTTTAGAGAAACCAGGAATGACTTGCAGATATTGTATGTAATATTTTCATAGAAAAAAATGTCTAGGTTTTGTGTACTGAATTATACTTTGAGATTTTCTTTCAAACCTTGGTGAAAAAGACATAAAATGCATGCAAAATGTGTAGTGTTCTAGATGGTCTTCTACTGAAATACTCTCTGTATGCTGAAATGGTGGAGAGGGTTTATGAGAATGTTCACTTAAAACCAGCGATCAGTTAAATACACAGCAGAACCTTTGTGCTTCTTGGTGTATTGATCTGCTTAATCTCAAAACATTGGATGTTCTTGGCCAATTACTACTTGGATCTCTGATAAAATAATTGAACAAACCCCTTAAGTCTGCCTTTAGGGGACAGATAATCAGCTTTTTGACATTCCCTCTGCTCATCATGATTTGGCCTCTGCTCCTGCCTGGAGGCAACAGATCACTTCAGCTCCAATGTCTAGCTGCTTCTCTTATTTGAGGTGACTGTCCCCTTCTCCCTCACTTGCTCCAAGGCAGGGAACAAAGGAATACATCATGAGTGCTGTAGTATGTATAACACTAGGCTTCAATAATTTGGTTCACTACTATCAATTTTAAACCCAGAAAAAATTGCTTTTCATTAAGGTATTTGTGGTAGACTTAATTAGTGTTACCAGCAAGGTCCATGCAATATTGGTACCACAGCACTGACACATCTGCAACCCTTCCCCTGAAAGTCTGAGACATGACTGAATTGATGGCACATATGACAAGTTGTGTAGCATATGCCAACAATCCATTTCTGCTGAAGGCCAAAATGCCTGCTTTTCTGAGTCATTCATAATATGTAGTGTTGTCTGTGTTGGTCTCCCATTTTTCCAGCATATTTCTCTCAAACAGATATTGGAAAGGCCTATCAGCATTCATACTTTGACAGGGGCTGTGTAAACAAGGTACTACTGACACAGATTTATAGACTGTAATGCTATGTCTTGTTTTTGGGTTGCTTTGGAATTCAGAATGTTTCCTTTGGGTTCAGAAGAAACATTTCATATTAGAGTCACAAAATCTGGTGCCAATTTTCTGCGTTTTTGTTTTGGTTTGCTTTTATCAATTGGACACCCACTTTCCCACTCTCAAACTACTTGTTCAGTCAATCAGTTTAGACTTGCTAAGTGTAGCACACAAATGTGTGAAAGAAACGCTACTTTGAATTCTGTTGGGTTGCATTTAAATACATATCCAGGAAATCTCTTATATTATTGATAGTGTGGGGTTTGTTTTTAATGTGTTTGGCTTCACAACTCCAGAATGTTGCACTGCCCTTGTTAAGCTGTTGCTAATGGCTTAGAACAGGCCCTGAAGCATCAGGAAGAGCCAGGTTCCTGTGTCTGTAATTGGGGATTTCTTGCTGCTTTTTAGAGCTGGCAGCTGGAAATAATGCAGAGAAGGGAGTTTGAAATGAGTGGTGGTGTTGTGGACAGTGTAGGAACCAGCCTCCAGTTATCAAGCCTGGCTGGTGATTTACAAATGCACACAGAAGGAGGTGGGTTTCAAAATGATCTGAAAAGGTAAGTCGTGTGGACTGCTTCTGGAACATGACAAGACTTCATCCTGGACCATCAAAAAGTGCGTATAACATTTTTTGTGGATTTTTTTTGTTTGATTTTGTCTTTGTCTTGTATCATGACATTGGAAATAGACTTTTACTCCTGACTTTCTGATATAATTAGGATACATTGTGGGTGTGTAGTTGAGAAGGCTCTAGACCTGTTCCTTCCTACCCTCAGATAAGGTTGCTAATCAAAGTACAGGCATCTATCAATTGAAGCAAATACTCTAGACTGGATTTTAGTGCAAGTAATGGCAGGAAGATATACCTTCTGTGTAACCTGAGGCCTTTTATTTAGAAGTGCATCAGGCTCTTTCGTTTTTTTTGGCCACAGCAGCCCATTCTATTAATTTAGTAGATGGCTATTTCTACCTTATGAGCAATTGGTGATCTCCTACTGGTGTAAATGTGGAGTATTGAAATAAACAGAACAGATTGAGTTTTACACGATGAAAATGATAGCAAAATGCTGACTTACTGTACATATTTTGCCTTTCTATTTCTGTTTATGAAGTCAAGTATCCACAATGGAAATTCGCGTTTTCATGTGTGTGATGAAGAATATATCTGTGCCTCTGAGGCAGATAAATGGAAAGTATGGTGTTCTCTTCAATTATTCTTGATGATCTCCTAAATTATCCCAAATTAACTATTGGTAGATATGGTTTATGTTTGGTTTTTTTTTAATATTTGCTGGAGCAAACCTTGCAAAGATATTCAGTCTTACCAATGCTGAGCGAAGCTTGGTGTGCCAATATGTTTTTCCTTTTTAATTTTTTTCCCAGGACTAGGCCATTAAGCTTCCTAATTCAGATGCAACTGACTTGGAACTGCTGTTTCTGAAGGGTGAAGAGGAAGCACCTGTAATTCCCCTTCACCTCTGAATGGAGGTGACAGAGATTCATTTTGTAAACCTATAGACATGTTTATCCATTCATCAGTATTGCTTAGCAAGACAAGGATTTAAATTCTCAGTGGAAATGATTATATAACCTTTAATTTTAGCTTGTTGTCTGTAGCTCTGTTTTAGATGTTCTTTACTTTCTAAGGAATCAAGACTCTTCAACATAAGAAATTAGTGAGAGCTATGGGGGCATAAATGCAGTTTTAATATGCTTCATTCTGACTGATACTGTATCAATTAAAAAAAAAAAGACATAGGAATAACCCACAGACACCCCTTCTCCTCAAATTAATTTGAGAAAGTTCATTGTACAAAAGTGAATTTAAAGGTTTGCCCTTCACACTGGCCAGTACTAACACCTGAAATGAAAGGTAGAAATAGAAGCACTAATGCTATTCATGATATACTGGTTCTGTTCTCTGTGCCATTTAAAATATAGTCTCAATTTTTTGAAGTTGTTCCATCTTCAATTTTTATAGATGTTTTAATAATTTCAGCATTGCATTCAATAAATGTGAGCTTTCAACCTATTTTAAGAATTTACATACTGCTCTAAGGTGTAGGAAGTCAGTGTTAGTGTACTGCAGTTAATATTAGAAATACTAAACAACCCTGGCATGCCAAGTTGTTGCTTAGACTGCTCAAATGTGCAACTTTAAGCATGTAAGGTAGCAGAAGTAAAGTTTACCCACGATGTTAGTGAAGTGTCTTGCATCTGGGGTGATCTCCATCCATTAATGTTAACCATGATATGAGATGAAAATATGGTAGTTAAGCCTACCTGAGAAGTGACCTGTTTTTAAGCTGTTGTATATGAACGGCTTTACAGATTCTTTAATTAATTCACATTCTTGTCTATCTGATCAAACAATAACATTTTCTGCACAAGAGAATGCATAAGAGGCATTGCCAATTCAGCTTATGAAAATGGCATATCCATGTCAAACTAGATCATAGAAAATGCTGGTTTTTACTCAGTGCTTCATGCAGATGAGTAACACTGAGGGTAAAGCTTTCCAAGAGCAATTGCCAGGGTAACACAAGTATGTATTAGTGGAGGTGTTTGCCTGTGAAAAATCAATGATTTGCAGCAATGACTTGTGCAAGCAGGGTATAAAGCACCATTTCAAACAGGTTTTATGTTGCTGATGTAACAGTTAAATCCATCTGCTGTCTATTGATTGGCTTTTTAGAGGAGTTATTTATTAATTTATTTATAAACTTTGGGTTGCAATACCCTGGTTTAAAACACCTGGTTTAAAAACAACTTTTACATTTGTTTGGTAAACAGAAAGGCAGCCCAAGATTTTTTGTCCTCTTTTGTTGGTATCTTCATGTGCCTCCAGCTTTTGAAGGATCCTGTTGATAAGTAACCTTCCAGTGAGGTTCCTTGGCTGAGTGATGCCTGGTTTTGTCTGGGAGTGAAGTAATATGCAGGGCTATTGGTTTTTTTTTTCTGCAATAAGTTATATTTTTTTCCCAGTCCTTTTCTGTGTGATGCGTAACCTATATGCTTTTACTGTGTTTACGTGAATCACATTTGGAGTAGGGAAGGATTAGAGGGAAAGAGTTATGGTGACTTTGTTCCATCACAAGATGAATTTTTGATAACTTCAGTTATGTAATCATAGTGAGTGAGACTTACTAGCCAATATTTTTTTTACTTGACATAAAAGGAAGGATATCAAAATTAGCAAAAATGTCTAAGACCACTTTACTTTACTTTAGAGTAAACATAGAGTATTTTTGATTGATTAAGGAAGACTGAAGCTGGCCTTAGCTCCACATGTATCTCAGACATGTGGAGGTTGTCAGAGCAGGCCCATCCCTCTTCATTAATGGCCTTTTTTTTTGCACCCTATGAAGTAAGTGAATGAGTATGAAAGTGTATTAATGCTTCTGAGCATAGTCTGTAAACTAGGTTGCAGTGGCAGGACTGATGTCCCTCGCACCTGCTTAAATAGCATAGCAGAATAGTAATTAGAAGACACTACTAGCAGGGCAAATGGCTAAATGAGTAACCCTTCCTTTATGATGATGGCTTTATTCTGATGTGCTCATGAGCCATTTGCACCCCAAACTTACTTTGTGAGTCACTGAGCAGTTACAGCTTGTGCTCTCTGTTGCAGGATTCAGACTCTCAGTTGGGAGATGAACCCTATTCACTCTCAGTGTTTTGTGTTTTTCACCATCTTGGCCAATTTTTGTTCAGAATTCATGACCTCCTTTAATGTCATTGCCAACACAGTCAGCTTGATTTACTTACAGAAACACTCTTCGTTGTTCATGTTTAATTATCACCCATTTGTTTTTAATGTGCCCAGCTTACTCACTTACTGAGTCAGAGTGCAAGAGGTTGCTAGTGTGTAGAAAATAAATCTGCATAGACTTCATTAGTCATGCGTGGCTAAACCAGTCAGCTGTTTAAATATCAGCATGCTTGGGGATTTGCCTTTGATACTACAGAGACATCCATCCTACATGAAGCAAGAGTCACCTCTGATTTATCTTAAGTGAATCATACTTCATTACAACAGGTCAGACACTGCCTACTTCTTAATTCTCTTCTCATGCTTTGTTCTTGCTTACTTAGTGGTCTTTCACATATTATAATTAGTGTTTTCTGGATGATGGCTCATTTTGAGTTCCTAACTTGAGCCTTTGGTGTCTTCTGACAGTGAATGACCTTATCCTCTAAGAACAGGGATAAAAAAGAGGAGACATGCAACTATGTACTTTAGTACATGATGTAAATTGTACCACTGTGATTTGGGCTATGAACTCTGCTTTCATCCTTAGCACTGCTTACTTTCATTTGCCCTGCAGGTCCAGGAAGTGTAACATCTTTAGGGCAAGGATCTGGTACTACTTCTTATTGAAGCACCATGCACTTTTCTGATCTTAGTAATAGCCCACTACATAATTGCCTTAGCTCTTCAGTGATTTAAGAATGCTCATTTTTTTTCAGTGTACTGAAAGGCATTTCCTCTCCCTTGAGTAACAGCTGTTAAACACTAGATCAGACTGCAGATCAAGAGCTTGTTTGTCCCATGTACCCTTTGGGAGTCATCTGGAATGGGCAATGCTGTCAACATTAGAGGAAGAAATTTGTCTGTCCCTCTTTTGGGGGAGAAAGAGGGAATTTGAGTGACAGTACTTTTTGAAATTGCTTCTTCTGCACCTTTCAGCTTCTCAAGGTGCCCTGACAGGAAAGTGTTTCCTTTTTTTAATAGTGAAAGCTAGCCAACTTTATCCTTTGTGATCCCCAAAATGCAGCTAGGTCTCTAGTGAGTAATTTAATTACGATTGCTTCAACAGCTTGGCAGAAGAAGCATTTAGAATGAGAGCTGTAATCAGTCATTGATATCTGTGCACACCTGGCTGCTGTCAGCACATAAGGTATGGTCCAGCCGTGCTACAGACTTCAATAGCATGGAAGGAGAGAGACTTTACAGGTGGGAGTGATTACAGCCTCTGTTATCAACCTTTGAGCAGTTCAAGCAGTTAATTCTCTTCCTGGCACTGCTCACCAGCTATGCCATTTTCATAAGCATGACACAGAAGGCTCTTACCTTAATTTTTTTTCTTTGTGATCTCTGCTCCCTTTGAAACTATTTTTCTTTAACTTGATACTCTTTGGTAGTCATGGCAATAATTTTCACTTTTCATATTAAAAGTAGCTGAGTGAGTGGTACTGTGTCCTACGTATTTTGCCCCATGAGAGATTTGGCCTCAGAAACTGTTCCTTCAGTTATAGCACACCCAGGGTGTAATCACTGATGAGACACTGATGTAAGTAGGCAGCAGAAACAGAAATGTTGTTGAGCAGAGTAAGAATCTCTGTTTGTCACCCCAAGCTCCATTTGTCGATGATAATCTGTAAGCACATTTTTTGACTGAATGTAAGATAATAAATTAAGTGTTCTAAGTGCAACAAGGATTTGATTAATTTTAAATTTAGCATTTTCTTTGTAATATCCTGCAGATGTTCATATTTGTTTTAAGAATCAGTAAATGTAAAAACTCAGAAAAATACCAAAAGTCTTCACCATGAATTTTACTCTTTGTACCCTGAGCTTGAGGACTTTCATTTTAAATGGGTTTTTGACTCACACAATGCTGTGAAACTTCTATCCTCAATTGTATTGTCCAAATACTTTCGATAATCTCACACCTACTATGGGTTTCATTAGCATGAGGTATTTTGAGTGCCATATGGTATGCAGATAGTACCTGTTCTTTTGCAGAGAAGGGGAAAAAATCCTTGCAAAATCTGTTTGGTCTTTTTGCTGTTGAAATTGATCTGCAACAGGATATCCAGTCACTAGTCCAAGTGAACACACAGTCTTTGATCATTCCCTCCAATCCCCTATGAGTCTGCTGTAAATCACACTGTGGATTATGAAAATATGATTCCCATGTTGGGCTTACTCTTCTGGATGGAAGCTCTGACTTGCAATAATCCTTAATCTGCTTTTTGTCCCACCTGGGTTTTGTGTGCTCTCCCATCTTTGGGGCACTCAGGTGAGTTATATATGTGTGCTTTTAATTGAGCTAAATCTGATGTGTGATAGGTGGGGTGTAATGGTGTTAATGAGATGGGATGGGGTTCACTTGGTACTTTCCCAGAGAGCACAGAGCTGTTTGCCATAGCACACACTATATTGCCTCCTTATTCCTATTGTGTCCTCGAGGTGATGCTTATTTCCCAGGCTGTCTACAATGAGAACAATTTACAAAGAGGAGCCTACACTATTGGGTGAGAACAAATAGATAAGGATTTAAGTCAATATTTTCTATTTTACAGACTAGGCTTTGTTTGCCTAGTAACATTTATAAATACAAAGTAATTAATTTAATTCAATGAGGTAACTTCTGGTTTGTTCCAATAGTTGCAGATCAAAATCTGGTA
This sequence comes from Muscicapa striata striata, assembly GCA_030060385.1. Taxonomy (NCBI): domain Eukaryota; kingdom Metazoa; phylum Chordata; class Aves; order Passeriformes; family Muscicapidae; genus Muscicapa; species Muscicapa striata. Next base: position 6,939,660 of record JAREIS010000007.1, on the reverse strand, counting down.
TGGCATTCTCACGGTCCACATATCAAACGTGTCTAATTGTTTTGTTTTTAAGATTTATATATATTGTGTTTATATACCTTAGACTAAAAGCTATCTTTAAGATTACAGTCATTAGGTGGGCAAATCTATGTCATAAAATATTTACAGTGTGGGTAGGTAAGAGAATGCCTACATGCGGAGAAATTCAGGCAGTACTAGAATTTTTAAACTTTTTTTTTCTTGCTGATTTTTGAGCCTGTGAGTCTGGGGCTACCTAAGGAAGGAAGCTGGGGTCAGTAACGATCAAGAGACAGATCTTTTACACTTATTCATTGTTTTGCAATGGAAATTGTTAACAGGAAAACAAATGCAGGAGGAGTCAGAGGTCCTGAAGGAGTTTCTTTGTTCACTATCCAAGCTGCCTAATGTACTAATTATTTCCTGCCATTGACAGAAGGCTACTATTGATCTCCAGTGGAGTTTAGCTGCATATAGGGACATAGCTTTATTATGTTGCAATCTTGTTACCCAGGAGCTGGTATAATAATCTCTGCTGTAGAACATTGGGGATTAGATGAAAAACCTTAATTACAGTTATCTTAATAATGATCCCTGAGGGGCAGATTGAAATTGGCTGCTTGGGTACCTGTGAAACAAGCTTTGCTCAGGGGAGCACATTTTGGTGGATTTAATTTAACTTTGTGGAGGTGTTTCATTGTGTGCTGACATCTGAGGCCTTGGCAAATGCTGGGAGAGGACTCTGGGACTTCAGTTGCCTTTTGCTGTCCTTAGAGATTTTGGGGGACAAAATATTTTCTGTGATTGTGGGAGGAGTTAGGCTTTTCAGTAAAAACCCTAAGAATAATCATATGACTTTAATTCTATTGGGATGTAAGTGCTAACTGAAACCCCAGTTAGCTAACAACTGTCTGCAGATACAAAAGCTTTCAAATCTGTGAATGTTAGTTCATTTTAAAGTCTTGGTTGCATACAGAGCTGGTGAAAATTTTTCATGGGTGGTAGTTTAATCAATGAAAACTGCACACTTAGGGCGAGAAAAACTTTGCATATTTCAGTGAAAGATTTAGAATACCTTTGAACTGAAAAAAAAATGAAGGAATAAAAAAGCAGGACGTGGTTGATTTCATCATTTTCAAAGCAGCTCAGAATTCATTGACTGCATCATAAAGATGAATTTATTGTGCAGGTTAGCAGAAAACACTTAAAAACCTGAGAAAGAAGACAACTAACCTTGGTTTAAAAGCATTGACCTAAGTTAATTCATGCTTCTCTGCTTAGGTTTATTATTTAGTAAGCTACTGGCTGTGACTTCCTGAGGCTCTTCACAGACCTCTGTGTTGAAGACAAGCAGCATGGGCTTGTGGTGGCCTCCCTAGTCTAGGATATACCTTTCAGTATAGTGCCAGCACAGTGCTTGAGAGTGTGGTCTTGAGCAGGATGGGGAAAGAGATTTGAAAATTACTCCATTCCTAAGGAAGCAGAGTTTGACACTTGTAGCTTTTGTTCAGGTGTCTCTAGCCTTAATGTAAGAGTAGTTGTGCTCCTGTCTATTGAGTAACTGTCTCAGATAACATAACTGACCTCTAGACCCGAGTGTCTTGACTAGACTCTGACTTTAATAATGTAACAGCCAAATAGAAGCATATTTTTCATCCAGAGAGACTCCAACATTTATTTTGAAGGAAGTGTGGTTGGGGTTCTATTCTTCCTTGTATCTGGTCTGAAACCTATTTGCAATGCTTGACCACAGCAAAACTGGTGTCAGGTTTTTTGGCTTCCCATAACCATCTGTCATCTTTCTTTATTTTTTTTTTTTTCTTTTTCAGATTGTTGTAAATGACCTTCTGCCTGTTACATTTCTGCCCTCTGATCTCAGGCAAATGATGAAGATAGATAGCAATATCACAAGCCATCCATCATACAATTTGTAGGTCCTGCAGAAGCATCTGTGTCTTTAACAGTTATCTGTCACAGATAGTATCATACTTCAACACCACAAAATGCTGAAGAGAGGGCTAATAGTGGTGTTTCTTTTTATTACTGAAGACTTCAGCCATCAGGTGTCTTTCACTTGGATATGCAGACTGTCACAAAAAGTGCCTGTGCACTTTTACATTGTGGATCCAAGCCAACTGCATGTTACAGAAGGCAGCATTATTGCTGACATCAGCAAAGACTCATTTTCCTGCTTTGCTGTTGTAACACTGGATTGGTTGTGTTACCAGTGCAGAATGAATTGAGCAGACCTGGCTCTCTGTGAATGAGCTGAAGTTCTCAGAAGTGACTGTGAATCTGACTGCCAGCAAATAGTTGTAGGCACTCCTGCTGTGTGATATGGGACAAGAGAAAATCTGTTTGAGTGACTGTACGTGTGTATGCGAGGGAGAGATACCAGTATCTGTCTTGAGGTCAATGGGCATAATATTTGACAGATACATGTAAAGTTACCCAGTAGGGTATGGTTTTGATATCTTGTAACTGTAGTATCAGCTGTGCAGAATATGCATGAGTTGCCATGCATAGATATCTGAAATACCTGTGTGAACTATTGCTGAGTTGTGCACATTTGTGTAGTGTATTGAGCTAGGCAGGGCACCATGTTAATCCTACATGCCACATGATGCTGAAGCATATAGTGCTGCAGCATGGAGATTATCCTGTGAATTCATCTTCTTATAGTTACCTGAATGCTGGAAACTGAAATCAGACAGAATTATCTACACTTTCCATTGTTAAACACAAATCATATGAGTTAGGTGTTTGTACTGTCAGAAAAAAACCACAAAACAAATCCAAAAACCCCAAACAACCAAAACAAACAACCCCAAAACCTAAATCACCAGCCTGTTCTCTTTTTTTCTCTCAATTTTTTTCCACTTGTTACCAGTGGCATTTGTCTCATTTGGAAGAAGTTAGAGGCTGAATCCCTTACCTCATCATGCTGAAATAGAGATGTTTCTGATGGACACTTGAAATGTAAATTTGTGCTTTGTCTTATGGGAAGTATCTCACAAAGACCCCTCTTGGCTGTGGAATTGCAACTGGTGGCTCATATGCATGGAATATTGATAGTTCAAGTAATTTAAACTTAATTTAGGCACTCCAGAGAACATACTTAGCCCAAATATCACATCTGAGAGACCTGTGCTAAAATAATTATGGGAGCTATTTGAAATGCATAGACAATATACATAGTACTTTCTGGGTTTAAACAACTGTCATCAAAGATGAACTAAGAATAAACTTTGAAGTATTTCCTAAAGTGGGGCTGGGTGTAACACAGTAATTGAGATGGAGCTGAAAGCAAGACCAACGACATCCCTGCTGCACAGAGACCCCTGTATTTGCCTACCTCCTTTAGAAGTCAGGACACTTAAATGCTTACCTGTCATAAGGCAGAAACTAATCAGGTCTTGATGCTTTCCATAGTGCTTGGAAATCCTTATTTATTGCCAGTAAGATGTGAACCAGCTGGGTAACTTTAGCTATTCCTTCTCAGACACTCTGTGAGCATACCTGCATATTAGGGAGGAAATAGTGGAAAGGATGGAATAGCTGCTTTTCTGAGTTTCTTTTTCTAAATGGAAAAGAGCTTTTTTTTTTTTTTAAATTTTCCCCCAGTATTAAATAGAGGAGTATAGGTTGTTATTCCTGGCAAATTTAGTATTTGTAGACTTGTTTTCTTTGCCCACCTTAAGTACATGAGATTCAGACTTGAAAGAAAAGGGTGCTCACAGCTGTGCTAGGCCTGCTGGCAAATAAAATTCAGTACAGATGGTTGTCTGCCCACACTCTATTTATGAAGAGGCCTGCAGTGTTTATGTTAACGGTGATGAGTTTGAGAGATAAAAATAGGGAGTTGTTGTTCATTTGTTCTTTATAGATCTGCAGTGAAAGTTTTTATAAAGCACAAATTCGATAGAGAGATTTGTTAACCTTCTAGAAGAGCAGCCTGTCAAAAAGCCAAGCTGCAGACGTCTCAAGTGCTGGAATCATTCCTTGCTTTTTATATTTCTTCCATTTACTCCACGAGATGGTGCTGTGTACCCACAGACCCCAAACATACTTTCCTTGAGTTTTCCCAGGTTGTTGGTGGATATTTGGATTATGAAAACTTGAAATGAAGTTAGAAATAATCTCTATCTCCCAGCTGTCTTTTTCTCCTCTCCAAATTAATCTCAAAAAGAGGTTTTCCAAAATCACCTAAGGCTTTGTATAGTCCTCCACAGATTATGTCTTCCTTGATATTTATTGAGTCCTGCAGCTTTGCCATGACTTGAGGGTTTAGGAAACCTTCCAGAGGCTGCTTCCAGATGCCATAGTTTCAGAGCAGACATACTAAATAGCAAATAGAAAAACTGAGATTGTGTGTTGTCTGTGGCTGTTCCTTGTGGATAGCTTGCTGAGTCAGGAAATGTCTGCATGTTGCTGGGGTCTGCCTAGTTCCACATATATTTATTATTTTAGTTGTGTGCAAAATGTCCAGAGCTTCAGACCTGGGAACTTAAATTATGTGATTTTGTCACTTAACATAACTAGCAGTTCTTCTCACTCTCCTACCTTATGTTTTTCTGTTTATGGTTTTGGGAGTTTTCTGCTTTCAGTTAGATTTGGAGTAGAGCACTAGTGAGGGTACTGCCTTTGTGAGGAGGAAACTTTGGAAGCTTGTCTTTGAAATGGCACAAGTCCACTGATCTTCTGCCACAAGGTGGAAAGAGACTTTTCTAGGGGGAAAAGTCAATTTTCACAAACTTCCCAGGGTGTTAGCCTTTCTTGGGTTGCTAAAGTGAGTTTTGTGCCAGTGTGGAAAGTAAAAGAACCAACTTACTAGTTATTTTTGAAGTAATTGATAGAGAACTTCCCTTCGTTATATAGAACAGATTCTTTCTTTACAGAAGCAAGTATTTGGGTTGAAAGGACTGCCATTTTAGCTTTCTGATTATCACTCATATATTTGTGTATTGTAGATGTATGCCTCTTGTCTTCAAAGCTCTGCCTCTCATTTCCTCATGCTTCTATAAAGAGCAGTCTGACCTCACTTGTCCTCCCAATTTTGTTCTTAGCAGTTTTCAAAATCTTGAACTTGCACTTCCTGTTTTTATGCTGACTGAAAGTGGATTTCTGATTTATAATATCTAGTCTCAGATCCCCATAAGTGGTGTGGAGGTGATTAGTAGAGAAGAGGTACAAAATTTTTACGTGCCTAAATGAGGCTGAGACCCTCCCCACTCTTTAAATACTTACAACTGGTTTGGATTAATGTGGAGCAACTGCAATTCTAGGGCAAGTCACCAACAGTTTTCCATTTCAAATACCTAAATGCATTTCAGTGGGACTCTTAATGCACGTCTTAGAATTTTCACAGTTGTTACTTTTCACTCAGCTTGGGAACTTTAGGACCTAACTAAATTGATGACATCATTGTGTAAGGGTTGTTTCTTACTCCCTTAGCTCAGGACACATTTTGGATATAAGCAGCAGTTTTTGCCAGCAGCCATTAATCCCCAAGAGCTCTGGCATGGAAATTCCATGTCATGCATGTTCTCCAGGGCAAGAGAAGCTTCTTATCTGGATACCTTTAGCAAGTTTTTAAAGATGCTAGTATATGTTCCAATGCTCAAAGCTCATCTCTGATTTCTCAAATTTTAATTCCCAGGTACAACTTCAGAAATGCTTCTGCATATCATCAGATATACACCAGAGGGATTTTTAACTTCAGAAGTGGTGTTTCTCATCATTTCTCTGTCAGTGTCCTGTCTCTGCTACTGTGAAAATTTACCAAACAATAAAAGCTAGGCTTCGCTGATACGTTTTTGTCTCTAAGTCTTCCCCAGATGCTTGTCTAGGGTTGTCGTATCTTGATGTAGTAGTTATGGCTTCAAGGCTTAGGGGATTGAGAAATATGATTAAGCCTTTATGAATAACACTGTGAGGGTGTTTTCTGCATACAATGTGATGCTTGCTTTGCCCTCAAAAAGTATGCATGTTAGCAAATAACTGAACTCTTCTTTCAGTTAAGTGATTCTTGTTTACTACCTATAGATTATACTGAGCTTTGGAGAGGCCAGACAGAGTCACAATGCACCAGTAAATTGAGAGCATTTTAGATGAGAATGCAGAGGCATGGATGAGGTAGATTAGTTCAAAGCAGGGCCTGTTCTGTGTGAGAAATAGCTGATGCTACTCTCATTAGTTTGATAAGTACAGCTTTTGCCCTAACTTGCCTTGTCATTGCTGTTATAATGCAGACTTCTGATTTCTATGTTGGTGTCTTCCTTCTGACTTGGGATTTGTTGTTTGAGTGGGGGAAATGGTCCTCCAGTTTTTCCATGTGTTTTTTTCTGAAGACAACCCAGGACTTGTGCAGAGCAGCAGCTGTGAATTGACAGAGCTTGCAGTAAAACAGCAGGAGGACACATCAGAGCAGAAGGGGTTGAATTCTCCAGAGACAATTTTTAAACTAGTAAGCATGGAGCAAATTTTCCCTTGCTCCTTGTTTGCTTGTGGTTTTTTGTTAAATTTTTGTTTTGTTTTTTAATGACTCCAAATTTCCTTTGGCATTTGCTGCTCCTGTCTTATATATCTTTTCAATCTGGGAACTGCTAGCTAAGGAAGGTAGTGAGACTATTTGATGTCAAAGGGAGCTTCCTCTTCAAAAGGTAGTTGGAAGATGGCAGGGAGGATGAGCTGGTTTGGGATCAGTTATGTATCTTCCTCTGGTTCAGATATGGCTGCGGCTCGGAGAAAATAACAGCTGTTCTGCTGTGATGACCAGTACATAACTTACTTTGTTGGATGTTTTGGAGAACTGGAAGATCTCAAAAAGTTCCTGAGGAAAAGCTTCAACATCAGAACAATTCTCTTGCTTTTGCCTCTAATTAAGGCTTGTGGTCAGAGAACAGAGGTCAAAATTTTTATATTTTTCAGTTAAGTGAATGCTATTGAATAAATGCTGAAAACTAATTTTTAAAATTGGAAATCCAACAGGAAATTTTGACTGAGCCACTGTTCATGTAGAATTTGCCAATTACAGCTTTTGACTGGATGTTTTGATAGTGCTATTTCTCTCAGAAAACAAAAGTTGAGCTCAGGTATTCTCAGAAACCTGTAAAACTTGTGTCTTGGTTTGGGGCAAATTTGGGAGGAAACTCCAGAAGTGGTCCCTCTAGAAAGCAGATTCAAGCCCCTCCCCACCTTAGAGTCATTGCAGTTCTCTTCCAGATATTTCCAGATACACCTGATAATGAATGTATCTCTTCCTAATTTTCCTAATTGTAATAGGAAAGTCTTTGGTGGCAGAAACCCTATTATTTCAGTTACTCCCCAGTATGATACAAACTAGCAAGCACGATGACCGGCTGGAGCAATATCCAAAGACACTGAAGGAATAACTCTGAATCCAGCTGAGAATTACCTTCTGTTTCACACACCAAAGAAAAGGAAAAACCTTCTTAAGGCAAATGACTATCTGCCTGAGGAAGCAGGGCACAGCATAGCTCACACTCCTCCTATGCCTGGAGCTTATGGCCTGGGCAGTAAATCTGTCTTCTCCCTTTTGATCCGTGAAACCACCTATGGCAGAGTACTGCTGGAACTGTCTGAGAACACCTAGGTTCTGTCTCTTAGTGTGATGTTAGTGCTGGTCTTCACTGCATCTTTTCCATGTGGAAGATATAGAGCTTTTTCCCTGTAATATGTACAGAGCAAATTCTTCTTCCTTGTTAGTACTCACAGGGAGTTGTGGATGCCTTCCCCTGGACTGCTGCAATCCATGAGTTGGTGTCCTTGCTGTATCCATTCATCTGTTCATTGAACTACACCACTTTGTATAATTTTAAAAAAAGACTGGATGTGGCACTCGATGCCGTGGTTTAGTTGAGGTGTTTAGGGCATGGGTGGGACTTGATCTTGAAGGTCTCTTCCAACCCAGTGATTCTGTGTGTGATAAGTAGGTATAATAGTAGATCCTTTTGAATCTCTGCACGTTGCCTGTGTATGACTGTGTAGACACAGCTTGAGAGCCTGAAAAAATGTATTTGGAGTTATTTGGCATAAAATTCAAGCTTATAACTGGTTCTTAAAACAGGCATGCTCAGTGTTGGCTAGTTAATCTAAAGACACACATTAATAAGCCTTAAGAAAAAAGAAGAAAAAGTTTATTCTAGTAAAATAAAGGGTTAAATATTTAGAAAATAATTTGAAAGCAATTTCGGGACAGGAGCTTCTGAAAGGCTAATTTCTAAGCTTTTTTCAAAACCCTTTCAAAAAGCAATTTCATACTCCTAAATTAGGTTTCTTATTCTCCTGTGCCTAATGTTGGTCTTACATACACTCTGCAGATTTGCAAAGAGATCACTCAGATCAAATTTGAAATCTCTGCCTGCCACTTCAGCTGTCTGTATGGGTTTCCTTTTGTATTTCTTCACAATTTGTCCCTTAGCTATCAGAGTTGGTTGGCAGTTCAAGTAGGCATTTTCTTCATTAGGCAGCTGTGGAGGATCACCATCTGAGTGTTTTCTTTGCTGTTCAGATTCCAAGCAGAGGATTCTTTTGCTACTATTGTCTGCCTTTCTGCTTCAGAAGAAATTAACATAAAATGTTTCACTCGAATATTTATTGATCAGAAGTAGAGAAGCCTGAGAAACACAGCAGAAATTGTTTAAGTAAGGTTAAGTTTAGACTGCAGGGAAACATCCTCCTACTTCGCAAACTAAATGGAGCACTCACTGATGTCAGGTTGCTCTAGAACTATAAAGAGCCTAAATTTGATCACGACTAAACACAGTTAAAAAAATATTTTCTATCTTCTGCAATATATGTTACCAGTTTCAGGGGATCCTATTTCAGCTTTGTCATCATGGGATCTATTCTTGATTGCATAAATTAGGTTTGTACGATATCTTAAATGATAAAAGGGAGAATATTTCTGTCATCTGGGCAAGGACACTAAAGGGTCTTAAAAGCTGAAAAGGTCCAGCAAGGAAGATGACCTGGAGACCTGGAAAAAAATACAGTAAAGAGGCAATACCTCTGTCTCACAATTAAAGTATTTCTCATTTTTCTGGGAGCATCTCTGAATGAGGAGGAAAGCTTTTCACTGTTTACAAAAGGAAATTTAATGGTGATGGACAGTGATAATGAATGAAGATAATTCTGGAAAAAAACCCTCAGAGTTAAAAAAACCCAAACCAAAAAAAAAAAAAAAAAAAAAAATGTTTTTTGTAGTAATTGCACAACATTATTGTGTAGTCAGTCAGAATGCAAAAGTTTTGGGAATGTCTCCTCTCTTCCTACCAGCAATCCCTTTACTTCAGTTCCCAAAAGAAATTATCCTTTTTTGAGTAAGGACTTTAGTAATGGAATGGACTTGGTGTCATGAAGGTTAGTTCTAGATATCTCTAGAAGCAGGTGTAGCCACACAGGATTAAGGCTTGTTGATGCAAAAAATAACCCTCTGGCTCTGTGTTCACATGCATTCTAATTTCACTGGAGATAAATGATTTTTGTTAATGAACACTGAACAGCAGTGGATAGTTTGAATGTAGAGAGAAGATAGCACTGCTCCAGTGCCTAGGCTTTGGAATTATGAAATAACAGGAAATAGCTGAACGTTTGTTTCATTCTACGTAGGTTGGGACTGTTCCTCTCTGATTTCCTTCAGCTGCTTACACACATTTCATTGAGATAAGGTTTTTTATTCCTTGAAAGGGTAACATCACATACCATACATCTCAGGAAAGGAAGATGCAGACCTCTCTTCTAAAGCACATATCTCAGGTATTAGCTGGGGGTGTTTCCCTGCCCTACTACTTATGTAGGGATTTCTGTCCCTGAGCAACCTTGGAGAATCGCTGTTGGTCTTCATTTTGTATTCTTCCTCTTTCCATCAGGAGAGCACCTTGCTGCTAATCAAATGCCAGGCATTTGCTGTACTGTTTGGTTAATGTGATGGATGCCTCTTTCTCTGCCTCCTTGCTGTTTGGAGCTAAAATGTGGGATTGTAAGCTAGGAGGTGATTAACCTTTCCTAATGGGACTGTGCTGCAAGCAGGATCTCACCCACCGCATCTTCATTAGCCTCGACCAAAGCCTGCATTACCTTAGATTAGGTAATTGGTCATTTGCAGCACAGGAGAAGGAGGGGAGGAAGAGCTTATGAAAAGTGTCAACTAGATTAAGGGCATTAAAATTTAATTCCTGTTATCCAAGAATTCTGGAAGGCAGCATTTAATCAGGCATGCAGTTGAAAACCTCCCATCATCAGAGGATTCAGTCAGAGTAAGCATGGTATTAGTCTGTGGAAGGAGGTGTACTGTGGTAATGGTTATGGCCTCTGCATGTAACAGTCAGTTTAGGGTTATTTGTATAATTTTTGGAGCTCTTGTAATTTGCCCAAGGGGACAGAGCTTGCAACTGAAAACCACATATTCTATCTTGTGTCAATTAGCTGAAGATTTTCTGAAGAAGCAGTGAAGTTTGTGTTCTAGAAAATTACCTCATGTGTTTCCTCACTTTATCAGGAACACTCTTGTCCAGATAAATTATCTGTGGCCTATATCTGACTGAGTATCCCAAAGAAATATCTCCTCAGGGTCTAGGGCTTTCCAAACAGTTTTGCCTGAAATGTTCAGAATATCTTCAAATGCCCTGGTAAGATGGACTATAGAAATGGCTGTCAAGAGGGAGTTTCTGGATGAGATAGTCTTTGTGGCAAATTCCAGTTTTTTGGGACTTTTTTGTTTTTTTTATTCCTAAAATAATGATACATGTTATATGTGGCATGTCCCCAGATGCTAAATGTGATGCAGCCATAAATAAGGAATGAAGCAAACAGGTTAAACCCTATAATTCTGAAATACTTCTCAGGAAGTTGCTTTCCTCCTGTGCTTTAACACTTTTGGCACATGACATGTTGAAAAGATCAAATATTTACCATTGAGTATGGGTCTGCAAAACTGTGACTGTGTCCTACTCATAGAAAACAAAGACACAAGGCATAATGATAATGTTGAGCTCCATCCTTGTATTTTATGCAAAACTTTGATAAAAATTAAGAGGGAGAAAAGAAATTGATCTTTTGATATTCTATGGTCAGACAACAAAACTGCCTCTTTCAATGACTGATGATCATCAGGAGGATTGTCTGGCATGGAGCAATGTATTGAGGAGTTTTTCTGAACCCAGGACCCTTAGAGTTTTTCAAGTGTTTTGTTTTATGAACTTTAAAGGAGATGACATGTTCTGTCTGCACTTGCCCCCAGTCTGTGGCTCTCACAATAAGATAGTGTAAAAATTCAGCTCAGGCTTTCTTCACAGGTTTGGCTGCTCCCTCCCTTAGAAGCTATCTTGTTTTACCCTTCAGCAGTGTCCAGCCAGAATGGTTCTTTATGTAGTTGTTCTGGGAGGTCAAGGTATTTCAGAACTGTACTTCTGATATGCTGGTACTGCTATGAATGGATTTTACTGTGAAATGCAGAGAAGCAGGAGGCTGCAAGGAACCTCAGGAGTCCTTGCCTCCTGTACTGTGCTTTAGTAGGGAGCCATATTTCATAATACCTTTCAGAAATGCATTAAGCTTTATCCCTCATTTAGAGCAGCTTTTTGCCCCTGTTCCCTGTAAAGGCTTTTTAAAAGCTTCATTGCTCTGCTGATTAGAAACTTTTGTCTAATTTCCAGTCTAAATTTATTCTTTGGCAGTTTATAACCATCTGTTCTTGTACCAGTATTGTCCTTAGTTAAATAGTCATTTCCACTCCTCAGCTATTTCTACCCCTGGGTGTTTGTGCACAGTAAATGTATCTCCTCTCAACATTTATTTAGCTGGTCTGAACAAGCCAAGCTTTTTTAATATTCTTTTTCCCAGATAGGCTTGTCTGTCCCCTGATAGCCTTCCTCTACATCTATTTTAGTTATTTTTCCTTGACCAGTATTGTACTGGGATTGGCATTTATTTGTGTTCAGAAAGCATGGTCCTAGATTTCTGAAAGCTTTTGTCTTTGTATTTTTGTCTGGGTATTATGTGGAAATGTGACATATCTGGATTATGCTACTGGTTTTTCCTTGCAAGTTTACCTTATTTGCTGCTTTGTAAATAGGAATAAATAATGGTGGCAATGTCTGTGCAGTGCTGACACAAGACTAAGTGAAGACTTGTAAGCATTGAAGTATGTCCTTTTCTCCCAGCATTGACTCAAGCAGCTGTAGACCACTCCTGCTGTCCTTTTCAGGGGTGCTTTGTGGTGCCTGGTTGGTCTGGCAGAGTTGTTTCTTGGTAAGCAAACCTTGATGAACCTTGACACATGGACTTACACTGTAGACTCACTCTTACCTTACACAGACACCTGCCACACAGGGACATTTAAACTAGTCAAACTCCCCTTATGGGCAAGGGAGAACAGCCTGAATCATCTCATTCTAAAATAGGTATCTGTTAAACTTTTTAATGTCTGTTGTTGAACATTTTTGTAAATAGAGTGATGCATTCAGTTAGTTGATTAAACCCACATTTGTAGCCCATATTAGCAAAATGGAGCTAATAGCAGTTACTTGTCTTCCAGATGTGTGGTAAGGAAAAGCGTAAAACACCATTCAGGGTTTTGAAACTGCATAACAATAGGTGGGGAAAAGCAGAGAATAAATGATATTCTGGTTGAACAATTGCCTGTGGGAAGATCTTGTTTCTGTCAGCTACTAAGAGATTATTCAGTCTCTCTCTTTTGGAAGCTGAGGGCATGTCTTAAGGGAAAAGGGCAAAAAAAAAGTAGAAGGAAGAATAAAAACCTTCAACAGCTCAAGGGGTCGGAAGACTCCAGGGTGGATGTAGTCCCAGAGTGTGTACTCTTTTGATATCCTGGTGAAATCCAGGGTTTAATTCTACTTTCTGTAGAACAAGTAGCTACTTTCCTTTTCTTTAGAACCTATTTTCCTGTGCTTCTCTAAAATGGATCAAGTGATTGTTACTTCTCTTGGCAAGTTTGGTAGCAAGCCAAGACAGAACAGGTTCAGCAGGTTAGGGGCTCTTGTCTCTTTTCTGAGAGCATACAAAGAAGAAATCTGACATATGGAGGGTACTTCAGAAGTTTGCTCTAATGCTGAATTTATTGCATGGAAACAGGTCTGCAACATGAGCCAGTTATTCCCAGCAGCACAGCAAGATTTTGGGGTGTGTTTTTAAGTTACTGGGGAGAGACAGATAAAGGAAACAATCTGGGAGATAAGCTGATGTGCCCTTGTTTGGGCCCTATACCATTTCACAGAAACAGAATAAGATCACCTATGAGACACTTCATTTAAAAGAAGGGAAGTCTCTTAAAGGACTTTCACATGGTGAACAGATAATGTGAATACTAATGAAAAGGACGACTGATTAGGAACTATCTACTAGCTAATCTACTGCTTATTGGTATAAATGAGTAGTGTTTTGGGGATGGCATGTTTTAAAAGTAAGCAACATATGGCATGACAGTAAATGGTTCCCAAGTTTTTAAAGTCCTGAACAAGCAAAGAAAGCAAGATGCATTGAACTGTTGAAGGAGATGGGGGCCCAAATGATCAGGCATGCTGCTTGATTTCTTTGATTATTTCTCTCTAGTCTGCCCAACTAGGGCTCACATCAAGTGATAAGATGATTATTTCTGGAGTGTAGAGAATTTCCTGCCTAGAAGAAAAAAATCTACTGAATAACCTAGTCCATAGAACAAGAAAAAGAACGTGAATGCTATTGAATATGAGAGATCTGAAGGCCTTTATGGTGTTGTCTCATGCCAAAAATGGCAGTATGACCTCAATCTAAAGAACAGGATGCCATTTCTTATATATAATGCTTTTGAGATATTGGGAAGCTGTTTGCAGAATTAGACTGTATAGATGTATAACCCTTTATAAAGTAGTTCTAACATTTTTACACTTCATGATGGGTTTTATAGAGTGATAAATAAGTACAAGTGTACAAGTATACAAGAAAAAGGGAAAGACCTAACAATAAGTCTTAGCAAATGTCAATAATCATGTTTTATTAATATATAAGCTTTCCCACAGCATTGCTGAAATCCCAAAGCAGCAAAATGATCGCTTTTTGCCTGCAATGTAGCACCTTTATCAAGTTCCTTTTTCTTTACTGCTTGGCTGTTAATAACTTTGTGGCTTTCCCCTTACTGTTACATGAGACCCAGAATTCAAAATGCATGAGTCTTGTTTTTCAGCCCAATTTGAATTAAAAGCAGTGGCAGACAAATGCCACTGGTGAAACAAAAAAAAACTCAGAGTGATTTATTTTTAATGCTATTGTCATAGCATCTCTTGGAACAAAGAATTACTCTTTTCAACTGCAGTTATAGCACTAGCTTTTCCCCTTTAGCAGTCTTTTTTTTTGTGTAATTTTGTTGTTCTTGGAGGATTTAAATCTTAGTGTTGGATCCATGTGACAATTTTGGCCTTTCTGTGCAAGGGGAGCTAGTAATCAGCAGTTGGGTTCTGCTCTGGCACAACAGGCTGTTGTTCTCTGTGCTGTCTTACTCATTGTGCAGTTTTCCACACTGAAGGTATGACATTTCCAAGTCACCTTGCCTTACTAAAGTTTGGGGTTACTGCATGTACTCTAGGGCCTGACTCTCATTATCATTTACATCTGCAAGCCACGGACACTAAAATTTAGCAAAAAAGGAGCAGCTGTATTCATTCTCAGAGGCATAAAATACAAGGAGTAAAGTGTTGCAAAGACTCCATGAATCTTTCAGTAACATGTGATCCCTGGCACCTGTGCTCCTGTGGCACTTTTCATTGCAAAGTCCTTTTTGTATTAGCTGTATACCAAGATATTGCTCTACACCTTTGGAATAGACTTTGATGGATTTTTCAGCATCTAACACTGTCACTCATACCATTTAAAGAAACAGATGAAGGAAAATTCCACATCATGCTAAAAGCAGAAGAGTTCAAGGAGGCAAAATGTATTTGGTCATGCTATAATTGCATATGCCCTCCTTTTGTTTTGCCAGAGTTCTGAAGTGTTAAGGAGACATGCTGTTGTATAATTAAGACATGTTTTAAAGCTTTTCCACCCAGAAGTCCAGTGAGCTGATGTGAACAGTGTAAGACAGAAATGTACATAAACATGAGAAGATTCAGAAGACTGATACAGTAATGGAGTGATGCATCTCCAGTGCTTGCTTATCAGTGAACAATTCACTGTGTTACCAGAACCACCTGGACCACTTGGGTTCATGTAAAGCATCCTGGAGGGAGCAGAGGTAGCTTGGAATATATGCTTGCTCTCTAACTGAGCAATAGAAGTAGTTTCTTGACTGTTTTTCAGCACCTCTTTTCAGAAGTTATCTGATTTTTGGTAAAATCTTCATGAAATTAGTTTGGGATATGAATCTTAGGGAACAAGAGACCTCATTAAAACTAATGGAGCAACAAAATTAAAGCAAATATATATATTGGCTAACATAAATTTAACTGTTTCTCATAAATGAAAATATTTTTCTCTATATGCATAAGACAAAAACTACCTTAGGTTCCATGAAATTATCCTCCTAGCTTTTCTGACTAGCTTCAATCAGTATGTAGATAAAAGTTCTCTCTTTAGGATTTTGAAGTCTCATGCATTTCTGTTTTTAAATCTAGAAGTGTCTTCTTTGGCAAGGGACCTCTGCTCTTCTTTTCCAAATACTTTTTTCAAGTTTCTCATGAAAAATAAAACTTTTATCCGTAATACATACAGGATACAGACATATACTAGCAATAGTCATCATCCAGGTATATAACTACCAACTCAGAGATCATGTTCTGGTTTGGGTACACTTTATTTGAACCTGTCTTATTAAATCTTATGCTAAAGCCCCCAGTAGTTCCTTCTAGTAGTTTGGAGGGTTTTTTCTGGGGCGGGAGTTGTTTTTATTTGCTTGTTTGTTTGCAATGCCTTTTGTTTAGCACAGTATAAATATTGGTCATTTCCAGAGTTCTTCCCCTCAAGAATCAGACTTCTTTCTTACTATAATTTGCTATGACACCTTAATTTATGCTAGTGCCAGAGGACTACACAGGTAAGTAGTAAAAGAATTTCTGCTGTAGAGATGTTAAAAATCTCCTGTACAATTTGAACTCTCTTCAGCTGTTGAGCTGCTGTAGGATCATACTTAGAGATGGCTTATTCATACAGGACAGCTGTGATTGCACTGATGGCCTGTCTTGATTGTCCTGCTTCACCTGACAGTAGCAGGAGGCCCTCTGAGGTTGCTGGCCAGAGTTTCATGTAGTCTTGAGAGGCTGATTGACTTCTAACAGACCAGAGAAGTAGTCAACCCAGGATGAGCAGAGGCTCTGTCTGATAGGGCAACAGAACTATGCTGGGATTGAAAGGTTAAGGGATGGATAGGGAAGCAAAATGTGAGGCATGTTTTGAAGGGAAGTGGAAAAGATTTCTGAATCTAAGTGACAACACAGGAGTGCAAAACACTTGGTTATGGTTTATAAAGTTAAAACAAGGGGTGGATAAGGACATATAAACTGGCAGCAGATTGTGGTTTATGGTAATGACAGTCCCAGAGGAATGACTTTCTCTTGGTGACATTGAGCTAAATTGCATTACTCAAGATGTGTACTAAGGATGGGTAATGAGATGTATGCATAGGAAAGAAGAGACTGCTGCTTTTATGATGGTATGAAATGACTGGGATGAGAGTATGAGCGTGCCTGCATGTGCACTTCTGAGAGTGGGTCCAGAGGGGGAGGGCAGATGCCAGGGCAGGGTGGGCTAAGTGATTTCAGTTTGAAAGCCCTGTAGTTGAACTTGTTAGAAGAAAGGATCTTAGGTCATAAACATTGACCTAAACTTTTTTCCAAACTCAAATTTGGCCTTACATGCCTAAAACTTTTCCTTTAGCTGAACAGAGATGCTTATTATATTTTTTTATGCTGATGTTTTGAGCTTTGAACTAAATTTGTATGTGGAAAACCTCTGGGAACATGCTTTTGTTAGGCTGATTACTGGGAAATAGTAAAGTTTATAGCCTGAGTGTACAGGCTGAATCAGATTGACTATGTATCAAACCTAAACCACCCCTGTATCATAACTGCTCCAGAGTCTTGTGTGCCTGAAAGAAAGGAAATCCTGATGGAAAACACCCATATCTCTGCTTTCCTCAGTATGCCAGGGTAAGAAAACTTGTACTACATCCTTCAGAATAGTTCCATTGTTAATCTAATCCTCTCACCTTATTGCTGTAACTTTTAATATATTGTTGAACAAAATGCCTTAATTTTTGGTTTTGTTGGGAAAGGGTTTGAATATTTTCTTTATACTAGCTTAGAAAGATTTTTTGGATAATTTGGGACTTAGAAATCACAAATAAAGTGAATAACAGGATACTCAAAATAGCAAATCTGTGTTTACATGCAATCAGACTAGTTATCAGCTGAACAGAATATATCCTCTGCTAGAGGAAGGGCCAGGGCTATGACTTCACTGGTGTAAACTGTCTCTTTGTTCTGCATTCTCTCTGAAGGCAGAAGTGGAAGCTATGTAGCCATTTGCATCCAGGGACTGACCTGCCATGACAAAGCTCCTTAGACCTGGCCCCTTGAGTGGAGAGTGGTGCTGTAGAGCTGGTATCCATAGTGCTGAAAAGGAAGAGGGAAGCAGTGAAGGCCCAGGACCTTTGCAGTTGTGATATCTGTTAATCAAATAAACAAGTGCAGTGGTGAGGCCTTCAGTTACAGTAGGGAGGAAAGGTGTTAGAATGTACCTACAGTGTTGGATGTTGGCATTTCAAATGCTTGGTTCAAAGATATCCCTACTGGTCTGGACCATCTGGCTACCTGTGTACCTTGTCAGTCAAGGATTCTTGCATTAGAGAGGAAATGGCTACTCAACCCTTCAATTACCATCCTTGTGGCTGTGTGACAAAGAAATGGATACCTGTGGCATTCTCAAGGGTGTACAAAAAGACCATGTAAGAAACCCTAGGATGCCATTATGAAAAAGGAGAGTATCTTTCACTGTTCCTCTGAGTTTTTAAACAAACTCAGTCTTTTTTTCTCTTTATCCTGAAGTGCAGGTGACTGTCCACTCTTTTGTATCTTGGTGTTGGTTTTTTTTAGGATTTTGGCTTGATATTACTACTACTACTACTTTAAGAGAAGTGACTTAAAACAAAGTTTTGTCAGTGGAATTACAGTGCTGTTAGATTTTTTCTGAGACAGATTCTTGGTTTGAATTTCTAAACATTTGAGAAGCATCTGAATACATGGAGAAAGACTTGCTGATACTTAACCTTTTGCCAGTCCTTCCTATTGCAATGCCTTCTTTTCCCAAAAGCAATGAGGAGCTTTTCCTTGAAGAACACGTTGTCTTAGAGCTGACTCGTTCCTGAGAGCAGAAAGAGTCCTTGCCAATGCTGACTGGAGTAAATTCACTTAGGCTGATGGCTGATGAAGGGCTGGAGGATTTATAACTTATTTGAGTTCCCATACATCACCCTCTGTGTTGCTTGCTTATGATGGCACTGCCAGAAGATAAAGAAGTGCAGGAGGCTCAGTGCAGGCCATAGTGACAGGCCAGGGACAAATGTCTCTGTTGGGTAAATTGATTTGGATGGTTCTGATGAAGTATCAGGCTGGGCTGAAAATGTGATTGCATTTAGTGATCCAGCTAGCTTATTATCCTGGTGGAATTCCAAATGCAGAGAAAGTTAATTAAAGTAACATGTGTATGTATTTTGTCTAGAATAGCAGACATGGATTTTTTTAGACATCTCTGCATGCTAATCTTTTACCCATATCTTATCAATCTAAATACAGTCTTGTACTATTTCTAATGTAATGGAATTTCCACGAGGCTGATAAATATCAGTTGTAATTTATAGGGTGTTTATTCAGGTAATGGTGTACAGAATACTTTTTACAGTCCCTAGAGTCTAAACAGGCAGACACCTAGAGGCATAAAAATGCATTATGAAAAGACAGAAAACAGACAAATTGTTTTATTTTCTGCAGGTAAAATTTAATGGACATAAAACTTAATATGGCGCTAAGAATCTGTGGTGGGTTTTTTCTTTCTTATTTTTTATTTGTATGATGGATGCAGAGCTTGAGAAAAAGTGGCTGGCATGAGGATTGTTTAATTACATTTTTCTGAAGCAGAATACCTTGTTTTCTTATAAGTGTTGCCATTGTGTCCCCTGTGAGTCTGAGCCAGCATTTCCCCCCCAGCTGTGAGATGTCTGACAGAGAGAGGCTGAGAATGGAGGCTGTGCAGAAGAGCAGCCTGCTGGCTCTGCAAGCTGTGCCTGCAGAGCGGCTGGCACCCAGCTGCTCCCAAAGGCTCTCACTCCTTTTAAATGCTCTGTGGTACCCATCAGATCTTTTGATCACTTTAGGGCTTTAAAGAAAGTAAGCTGTTCTGTGCTAGCTCGTGTCACTACCTTCTACGTTGAGAGAACATTTGTGTACAGCCCTTTATAGCTGGGAGTTGTGGGCTGCAGCCATCCTTGGGCTCCAGGTGGGTGTCAAGTCAGTGCTCTGCAAGGCACCAGCATTAAAGCTGTGTATGGTTCTTCTCCAACTGCAGTTTGAGGAAAGTTCTTTTGTATGTGTATCAATTTCTAATGCTGGTGGAAAATTGCTAACTGTTCTAACTCGTAATTGGGGTCAGGGAAGCTGGGGTGGGTAGCAGAAAGTGACACTTTGCTAAGTCAGGTTGCCATGTATTGGCCCAGAATGCCAAGATTGGTCCGTCTCTCTTTTCCAAGGTACAGATGATACATTGTTTTTTCTATTATATTCATATTTCTTGCTGCATCCAATGTTTTAAGCAAGGATGTAGTTTTAGAAAGCTGACAAATAATGTTCAACTTTTTCTTTTGAGACAAATCTGTTACCTCAACCTTTTTTTTTCACATAGCTTTCCTGTCTGCTTCTTCCCATAAATGAGTGACAGGATGGGGATCACTATTCTTTCCTGGTTCAGTTATTCCTCAGCAGCCTTAAATTGCAGGCATCTCCTGCAGTGTGAATGTTGAGATGGCTTGTAGGACACTGCCAGGAAAGCCTACAGCATGCAGATTTGAGAACAATCCAGCAGGAACTTGCTAGAGCTCGGACTGAAAATCATTTGGTCTCCCTTCTAATCTGTCATTTCCCATCAGTACAATAATAGAGAAGATTATCCCTAGTGAAACTGAAAATGCAGAGGGCTTTGACCAGTGAGCCATGGATAATCGGGGGAAATATTAGTGGAGGGCTCAGTCTCCTGCTGCCAGCAGTGGTGACAGGTGGCATGGCTTTGTGGCACAGTGTTGTGGCATGGAGACAGAATGTCAGTCAATCATGTCTTAATGCTTCAAATTTTTTCAGAGCAGAAAAATTACAAAATTAAGCCTCAGCACTTGCTCTTTGTGAACAGTAAATATACAAGAAATACATTACAAATTGTCAAATTTACTGGTCCTGCATATACTGTAGTAACACTGAACTAAGACTTGGCTCTGAGACTCCATTCTACAGTCCAGATTTATCACTGTCCCTGGTACAGGAGTCAGATCAGATATGCTCTCTTTTCTTCTAAAGATACTGCATTTTCATTTCAGACCTCTGAACTGTAACTCAAAGACTTCTGATTGATGAAATTTTCCTGTTTCTTTCCTAGTATGAAGGATCCACAGGCAGGGCAGTAATTGACCAGATGATCCTGCAACTAGTTGTTTTTCTTATTTATTCAAAATTAGTGGAAAGATTGTCTGACTTTAAACTGCTTTAATTCAATGAAAATATCAGAGTTTTTTAATAAGCCTCTGGATTGGATGGGCAGTGTAAAGTAATATCAGGGTTCTGTTGTGTGTGAATACTGTAATTAAAGTATTGTTTTCAACCCTAGAAGTGGCTGCACTTTATCAATTCCAACTAACAGCACAAATCTACCTCACAGGGACACTTGATTGCTGATGTTTTCAACTACATTTTAATATCCTTTGAAAAATGTAGAAATAATGCAAAGCATATATTCACAATAATAAGAATATTATGGTGGCAAGTGTTCACTTCAAGGAAAAACTATTCATGTTGGTTGAGAAAGGGGTACTTCTGCTGCAGATCTTGGAATAAATAATGTAGGGCCTTTTTATTAATTCTGTAAGTAATGGCTCGTGTCAGAGTCTAGATTTCCTCATTGCTTCTTTGGAAAAATCTTTATTAGTTTTTTAAGAATGTGTGGCCAGAGACAGCAGACACTGCTGTCTGATAATTAATAAACTTATGAAGTGGATCTGTTCTGTGCTGTTTCTTCCCCTGCAAAGGTGTGATGAGTTCCAGCTTGCCAGCCAATTGGTTTTTTATCACTTCATCACTAGTGGTTCTTTTAACAGGATGGGTTGGAAGGGACCTTATGGGTCATCTAATTCCAACCCCCCACATTTTCCATATGAAGAGCTGTTTCTTTAGTAAGGTGCAATAAAATGCCTGTGTTTTGGCATAGGGCAGTGGTGTTCCCAAGGGGTCAGTATTGAAGCTAGCATTGCTTAATGCACTCACTAATAAATGAGGTGATAGGATAGAATAATTCCTCTCTCTAAGTCTGCAGGTAGCACTAGATAGTGGAATCAATTGGCATGCCAAATGTCAAGGCTGCATTTCAAAGACACTCTCATGACCTGGAGAAATGGGTTGCTAAAAGTATTAGCCACCCTAAGCACTGTGTGGTTAGGGATGAATTTGGAATCTTGTTTCCAACCGAGAATGGGGAAGCAGTAATAAGGCTAAAACATCCACTGCATTCATTGCAGATCCAGAGGAATTTTGTGAGAGAACAGGTTTGATTGACTTCTCCACTGGTTGTCCTTGTTCCTGTTGCTTGCCTAGCATAAGAGAAAATGTGAGGCTACCGTGTTTATAGCATGAGCAACTCTGAAGCCTAGCTACAGCACTCCTCTTTTTGTTTCTCTACAGATTTCTTTATGAGGCTTCAAGGAATAAAATCTGAAATAGTTAAACTGAGCAAATCATATATGGATTTTTTTTCCTCACCAAAGACAGCACAGAAGATGGAATATATTTGATCTCTATGGGTAACATGGAAGTTGTCTGGTTTTCCAAAAGCCAGTTTTTAATTTTTCAGGCAGTAGAAGGCAGCTGCTTCCTTCAATCTACATTTAAGACTAACGGGTAATGACAATGAGGTAGAATAAAAGTGTGTTTATATTTGGAGGTCATGCAATGTGTCCTCTGAATGAGGCTGCCTCAGATTTGAAGGCAAGTTATGCCCACTTGAACTTTATAGAACTTTGAAGCTCTCTATATGCAGAGAAAGCATTTCAATGGCAGTTTTACAGAGCAGCGTCTTATCCACACCTTTATTTTCTGTTTATAACAGAGAAGAATTTTCATTAGATCCACGAGCGTTACGTTGTCTCTTTTTTTGTCCTTTGTTTAGAAACTAGTTTCATTATGTCCTGGCACACAGAGACTAGCCTATGACTTTTCTCATCACTTGTTTGGGAATCATTGGATGAAAAAGCACAATAAAAGTTCTGCATTCTCTTGTTGGAGAGATTTTTTCCGCCTTATAGTTTGGATTTCAGTGTCCTGTCTATGTCCCTGGAACAATACACCTTTCCAGCTCCCCTGAATATTGGATGAGTAATCCTATCTTTAGTTTGCATAGATGTAATATAGGGATAATGCTTTTATAAACTTTGTCAAGTGCTTTGTATAGGAAAGGAATATGATGGCCCTGACAGCTTGTAGGGTTATGTGGTACTAAATAAGCATTCCACATCTTAAAAATGGGCTTTACTAGTCATGAGTTGGAAATTCAGTCTAAAGAAAAGCTACATGATGGAAAAGAAACAGCTTTTCTGAGCAGATTGTTTTGTGGAACTTCTGGCAGAGAAATACTGTAAACAGCAAGGGCTTACTGTAGCCTTCTCATGTCCTTTGGATCTGAAGACTTTTCTATTTCTCTTATGGATTATTGTTTATTTGTTCAGTAGACTGAACTGCACACTTGGAGACATTTCTGCAGACAACATTAACTCGTCAGGGGGTTGGTCCACACTTTCTACTCCCAGCTGCCCTCATCAGAATGTTGTGTCCTACCCTAAGCAGCTGCTTTGGAGACAGCTGGCACAATCCAGCCACCCTTCAATTTGTGCTTGCTAGCAGCTGTCTGGCACATTGTTATTTCTGAGATCATCCCTCTTTTTAATGAAGCAGCTCTGTGTGTCTTTACTATTGCTCCTGGGTGTGCTTTAGGTCCCAGCAAAATCTGTGAGTCCTTTGGTCATCACACTGAATTTTTTGGTGGCAACAGGATGGCTTGATGTGTTGCTCCTGTGTTACAACAGATGTGGTGTTACCACAACAGATGTGGTGGGAGAGGGGGACCCTGATAGTCAGAAGTGCTTGCCTGATGCTTGACTGCTGCCCAGTCCTAGCTGTGGACACTGGTGCTGTCTATGCTAATAATAGCTCTCATTTGTCCAGCACCTTTACTTGGAGAGGGCCTGAAGCAATTTATGAGCTGCACTCAGGCAATGTATCCACCTCTGTGTTGAAATGAGACAAGTATGTGATGGCGCACAACACAGATGCGCCAGTTTCAGAAAATGTTGGATAACCACCAGAAGCTACTAGGTGAATGACAGGCTTATTGTTACCTGAAGGAGTGCACAGCCATTGGATTCTCTTTAGATGTCTCCCTTTGAAGAAGACATCTGAGCCAAAGAGAAGGGCCAAGAACAGACTCATTAAGTCTGGATTATGGTGATTTTGCATTTTCAATTATTTCCTTCCCAGGAGCTTCACTAATGTTTGTTCTGTAGATCCTGGCTCCTGGGAGGAGCCCAAAGCTACTGTTGGGCAAAAGCTCATGTAATCAGAGCATTTAACAAGGATGCAACAGCTGGGCACATGCTCAGTTGTGAGGCTGGTAAGTTTTAGAAATTAATTTGCTGGAGCTTTTTGTACACAGATCTTTAGGATTGTGAGGAAGCTTGTTCAGTTTGTTAAATAACTGTGGAGCAGTTCATGAAGTTTATTTAATGGGATCTCTCTTTCAGTGATGAAATGCACTAATAGAATTAGTGCTAGGTGACTATGTGAACTGGAGCTGATGAACACCAAAACCCTCTGAGCAACTAACTTTATATCTCTGGATTAAAATAATATTAATCAAGCTTATCAAAAACTGTCTCTCCCAAGTGGAGGTTCACATATGAGTAATCATCTATATCTTACAGCTAACCGTGCATACTTCTCTCTTTAATAAGTCTTTATTCAGAGGAGGAAGGATAACAGAAGGATATGAGGATACAGTACGTTAGGAAACATTCAGTATATTATTACTTTGGGATGGTTAGTTTTTTTATTGTTAGGAGACTGGAGTCATGGTGTGTGTGTATGGACTGTGCTCCTTTTCCTGTAGCGGGCTGCCATCAGCTTTTCAGGGTCTGGATCTCAAAGATAGAAAACTGACTTCTTGCTGGTCGGATGCACAACTTCTGTTGAACCTTCTCTGTTGCTACTTCTCATTTCCAATTTTCTTTGTAGGCAGAGTTCTCTCTCTCTGATTGCTCTGCATGTCAAAGAGAGTCTCTTTTACAGCTTCCTATTGTGGCTTTGTAACACTTCTGTAGCTTTGGAGGGGGATTATGGTTTTCTCTCTGGAGTCCTTCAGTCTTTCCCCAGCCCTTTACCTGATTTTTCTAGGCTCTTTTTGTTCCTCCTCTCACAGGGCAGAGAAAAGGAGGATGGAACAACTGCAGCTGTACCACTGGTGCTGTAGACCAGGGGATTTAAGGAAGAGAAATTTCTGACAAACTAACACTGATGAGGAAGAGAAACATATGCTTCCACTCATGCAAGGCAGTGCAGAATGAATACCCTGAGGCAACTGCAGTTCTTATCTGTTTCAGGTGAAGGAGATATGCTGTTTGGAATCAGATTTGCTCAGATGTTAGTGACCTCCTGCCTCTACAGACTCTATCAGGACTGTAATTACTGTACTGCTGAAAAGTCATTAAGTTTCTTTCACCTAAGCAATAAAAAGCAGTGTGAGACAAAGGACAAGGTGCTTTGGAAAAACAGACAAACAAACAAAAAACAAAACAACAACAAAAAAAAACCCCAACAAAAAACCCAAACAAAAACAAACAAAAGAGCAAAGAAGAAACCAAATAACAAAATGGTTTTGTCCTGAAAGTGTTTAATTACATCTGCTGGGGAAGAAAGTAGGCATGGTGTTTGCTGCATGGCTCAGGAGTCAGTAAATGAGAGTGAGTATCTGGCTTGGTGAACAGCAAGTCATTTCTGGCTGTGCCAGAGAGGAAAGTGTTGCCATGCCTGAGTTGCTCAGTGTCCATACTCTCAAATTTCTGTTGACCTGAATCCCTGGTTTTGTGCATCTTCTTTAATAGTAGTGATGATGATGATATCCTCAAAATTGTTCTAAAAGCCCTGTAATAATAAAATTCTGAAGGTCTTTCTTAAGCTTTTTCTTCTCTAAGTGAAGATGAAAATGTTGTACTGGACTGAGGATCATTACTCAGGGCTCTCAGCATCAAAATGTAAAGTATCCTGCACCCTAAAGTTCAGATTCCAGCAAGGCTAGTTTTTTTGCTTTAATTCTCTTGCCATAAATGCAGAAATTCTGTTTTTCCTTAGGGCAACATGTCTCTGATCAGTAAAACTACTAAGGCATTATAAAATGCATGTAAGAGGGGACTTAGATACATTAACTTGCTGTTTCAAGATGTTTGTTTCAATCTTCATATTTAGAAGAGACTTTAGAAGTGGGAGAACAAAATGCTGCCACAGCATTTGATGGTGGTAGTGTGGAAGTTGTATTACAGCAGTAGGCAAAAGGTCTTTGAAGGGCACACCTGCTGAGATGCTCTGGGTGGAGAGAAAGCCCTCAAGTAGTTCCAGGATGGATGTCTATGTGCGTGCTTTTCTGTGTGACTATCCATAGAGAGAGTGGAGAATTGCAAAATGGCTGATTCCAATATGACTGGTTTGAGACTCCAAAAGGGCATTCAGAGTTAGCTCTGGTACCAAAGCTGTTTTGCAAATGTTCATACTGCTTGTGTCCCCAGGTTAAGGTTGTCTGTAGGCTTTTCATTTCAGCTCTGTGCATGGTACACCCAGCGCCGATGTGAGCAGTAAGATGAATGGCTATTTATTTCATCTTACCAGAGCTAATCCATCATGGTGCATGTAGCAATTGGATTTCTGCACTCCAAAAAGCTTTTACTTCCAGATATTAAATAAATAAATAAATAGATGTAAGGACCTCTCTTTCTAAATCTTTATTTTCCTTCTTCTTGTTCTCATTCTTCTCCTAGCCTGCTGTGTAATAAATATGTTTGTTGATTTTGGTAAATATCCATAATGTGAAGATAGCTTTATTTAGCACTTTCCCCACCACAGACGTAAAGTGGCTGATAGCAGCATTGTTCTTGAATGACAAAAAATAATGTCAAGACTTCTTTTTTTAATTCCTCGATTAATTGCAAGCAAATGTTTTCATTCCTGTGGATCAGCAAAGGCATTGCTTCAGGATGGAAAGATACAACCTTTGCTGGGTCCTTTTAGTATCTTTCTGTTGGAATTGATTATTCTTTTTCCTTTTTGAGGTTTCAGCAAAATAGATGAAATAACAATTAATACTTCTTCATCTGAGGTTCTATCTGTAGTCATTATTAACACGTTTATCTGTCCCTGATCCCTTTCCTTTATCAAATTCTACTAATGTTTACAGAAATATTTAGTTTTTCTTTATATTGAAAATAAAAGCTTTATCTAAGATATTTATTTGATCACCTTTGGTTTAATTTGTTTCTTTTAATTCCTGAGATGTCCCATTGAACCCATCTGTCTACTGCGTATGTTACTGTACAAGATCAAACCATTTTCTACTTTTTCCTGTGTGATTGGTTAGTTAGGTGGGTTTTTATTTTAGGAAAAATTCCAAAGCCTAAAACTTCAGTTTCACTTTCTATGCTGAGGAAAAACTCCTGAGGGTTACTTTTTCAAAATTAAAGGATAGTTTAGGGAGAAAACAAACACCATCATTTTGCTTCAATTCATTGTGGTATCTACTTGTATAAATCATTAAGAAGATTAGAGGTGGGTTAAGACATTGGAGTCCAAGCTCTTTTTGTTTACAAGAGCTGTGAGAGGAGGCACTATTACATTTAAAGAGTCTATGTATGTTTTTAGTGGCTACTGAAGCCTCAGATTTTACTGTACACCTTAGTATTGAGCTTTTGTTCTTTCCACGGGGGTGGGGAAAAAAAAACAAACAAAAAAAAAAAAAAAAAAGCAAGTAAATCCATTTTCTGTGTGTTCTCTCAGATTTTCCTAGGAGATGCTATCACTCAAACAGTCTGTAGAATCAGACAGCTTACACTTAAAGTGGTAAGTCATAGTAAGAAGTATGAGCATCACAAGATGAGGTAGCTTACCACAGGCCAAGAATGGTGGGGGAGGAGGAGAAAAAAAGCTCAGCTGACATACAGGAAGGGAGGAAAATGGGAATAAAACACCATCACACACCAGGAATGAAATGCTTTCCTACTTTACAGAGAACCTGCCCATAGCTTAAGATTGTTTGGGCTTTTTGCAGCTTTGCTGCCTTCCTTCCTTTCCAGTTAATTATTCATGCACTTGCTACTAGCAGGCAAGTTTTGTTTTCCTTTAGGTGTAATTAGAGCAATCAGAGGGCTTGTAATAGTGTAATAAAAATGCACTTTTGTTCTTTCTTTCATCTCTCTCCTTCCTTTTTTTCTGTCTCTCTTCCTCTCTTTTTTGCTGATGTCTGTCTGCTGACCACTGTCTGTTCACCAATCCTTCTGTCCTTCTAAATTTTTTCCTATTTTTTAAGCTGTTTCTCTCCTTTTTTTCTCTGTGTGGAAGTGCAGTTGCCAGTTTAAGATAAACTTCTGGACTTAAATTTTTATGAATTCTTGCAGGGAAAATTGGCCTTGCTGTAATAGCAACTATGCTAATTCTGAAATGAGCAGAATTAAATTGCATCCTGGAGGGCAGTCATTTGTATACAATGTATAGCAGAGGAAGAGGTGACAGCACAGGTGAACTTTCACATGCCTTGTCTTTGCATGTTTTGGTACAGGGTGAGAAAAGATTTCCTTCATGCTCAGTCAGACAAAGGTTTTATTAGGGTTTGGGGTTTCTGTTATTGTGGAGTTTATCCTCCGGTGTGGATTCTGGATCAAGACAGGAATGGAATTCTCTTTTGATAAACTATCCTTGTTTGCTTTGAGTTATGCAACAGACTTAGTACATCACATTGTTTCTTAAATTGGTGTGCCTGGTGTTTAAACTTGTATATTTTTCCTGCAAGTATGTATACACGTACGTACATTTGCACATTTCTGGGGCAGCTGAAGCTCACTTAGTGCAATTGTTTTCTTGCATGTGTCAGAGCCACTCAGAGATTTTGCACAATTTATTCAGTACATCACAGTACCTCTTTTGGGGTCTGTTTGAAATGGCCTGTGCACTAGAGTGTAAAAAGTGAATCATGAATGAACAAGATTCTCTGTAACCAGCAGTGACAAACAAGAAGCAGTCCATAATTGCTTAAGACAATTTTGCCTAAATACCCTTTGTATCTTCTTAAGGCAGCTGCTGATGGGCTTCTCTTTGGTTTTAATCAAAACCATTCATATGGGTTGTGTGACACTGTTGATGAACTTGCAAAGAGATGGTATTCATTAAACTCTTAACTGGTCAAGGTGAGATGTGCTTGATGGATGAGGGGAACAGAATTTGGAAGAGAGGTCCTCTGCAGCTTTGATGTCTGGGTGGAAATATAGCTTGTCCTGTCCAATGTCCGATTCCTCCTTATGTGTTTGTGGAGGTAGGGGGTCTCTGAGAGAGTTTGAACTATAAGAGACCATAAATTTGGTAATGGTTTTTCATATGGAAAAGTCTTGTTGGCAAGAGGAAAGGAGGAGTTGACCTCTGCAGTCTCAACATTCTGGATTGCCTTCTCCTTTCCTCAGCTGGTTGAAATGAACAGTGCCAGTGTCACTGCTGAGTGGCAGTAGCAGTCTGCCTGTAGACTGTGCAACTCTAACATTAGGGAAAAGGGCTGCATTACAGGCAGTGTGAGTTCCAGATCCCTCTACCAGGTTCACAGTTGGAGGAAACAAGGAAGTGCCAAATGTGACAGCTCTGACTTGTACAGGCAGAGCTGTTGAAAAGACCAACAGTGAGGAGCCAGCTTCCATGGATTTTTCAATAGCAGTGTCAGCCAATTTCCCATGTATGAAATCCTCTTTTGATCAACTATGGCATAAAAACTTTTTTTTTCTTTTGATATTTGTTGTTTTTCTTGATATCTGTATACTGCACACTGTACTGAATGCCAGTTTCTGCTGCTCTTCTCTATTTGTGCAGACACCATTATATCATCCTGGAGGGGAGAGGCATTATTACTCCGATTTTTCACATATGAGAAATGACAGGGCTTGTCATGTCCAGAGAGCAGAAGCAGGCAAGGGTCTGCTGGTGAACATTAGCTCATTTCTTTTCTTGACAGCCTACCAGTGCTGCCAGGAGCTAGCAAAGGTAAATGGATATGACAGTAATACCTCTTTCTAGTGGCATAGCTAGATTATGCAGTCAAAGATCCCCTCTGTGCAGGGTTGGGCAGGGTCAGCTCTTTGGTAAGTGAGCTCTGAAGAATACTGAGTATGCTTTGTGGAGAGGGATCAGCTTTTTGGTAGTGATCCCATCTACATTTTGTGTTGTTTTTGAGGTGGGGAGTGAAGTGAAGGTGAGTCTCCTCAGAGTTGAAGGGAAGGATGCCTGCTGTCAAAGGCAGCGTGGGGATAGGCTTTATTGAATCCTGTGCACCTGTGGGTAATCATAGGATCATTAAGGCTGGAATAACCTCTAAAATCAGCGAGTCTAACCTTTGATCAAGCCACTACCATGTCAACTAAACCACAGCACTAAGCACCACATCCAGTTAATTCTTGAACACTTCCAGGGATGACAGCTCCACTATCTCTCTGGACAGCCCATTCCAATGCCTGAACACCCTTTCTGTGAAGAAATTCCTCCTGATTTCCAGCCTGAACCTGGTGCAACTTGAAGTCATTTCCTCCTGTCCTTTTGCTTGTTGTTTGGGAGGAGAGGCCAACCCCCACCTGTGACGTTCTCACATGCTTTTCCTTAGAATGGAGCTGTATATTGTTCTCAGTGATTTTTGAGGCCAGTAGCATTAGCATGAGTATCCTGGCTAAGCAGCAAAGTCTCTGTTTAACAGTCCCTTTACAGCAGCTTTGCAGTCTTTTACTTCTAGTCCTAGCTATGATTTAGCCTGCATTGTCACATTCCTTTTTGGGATGCTGAGCAATTCCTCTAAAAAGTGAGAAGACTGCTCTTTTCGTTTCTTAATTCTTCCCTTGGTCTCTGAACTTGATAAATTGTAGCTTTGTCATTTACTCTAAGCTTTCCTGTAGTTCTGTAACTGCCTTTTCCCTCAGTTTGATTCAGAAACTGCTTTGCCATCTAGAGCCTCCTCTAAAGAAAGCAGCTTTGTTAGAAGTAATAGAAATATTGAACCCAAAATTCTGGAAAACCACTTAGCCTCTATATGTCTGTAATGTGCTTTGTGCTTGTCTACAGTTCTAACATGTCTTATGGAGTTGGACAAGGCATTTATTAATGAGCACTGGAAGCCAAGGGATGAGGATCCCATGTGCTGTTCTCCTGGTAAATATTTATACTATACCACTTGAGCCTGACAAGTTTGGTGGCCTTCCATGACCAGGGTTAGAGTGTTGGTGGATAAGGGAAGAACCACTAATGTCATCTACATGGACTAGTGCAAAGCACTTGACACTGTTCCAAGTGACACCCTTGCTCCTGAACTGGAGAGACATGGATTTGATGGGTGGAGCACTTGGTGGATAAGGAATTGTCTGAATGGCAGCACTCAAAGTGTTGTGCTCAACAGCTCCATGTCCAAGTGGAAACCAGTGATCAGTGATGCTCCACAGGGATCATTATTGTGAGCTGGTCTTTTTAGCGTCTTTGTTGGTGCCATGGACAGTGGGACTGACTGCACCTTCAGCAAGTTTGTTGGCAGCACCAGGTTAAGTGGTGCAGTTGACACGCAGGAGGGAAGGGATGCCATCCAGAGGGACTTTAACAGGCTGGAGAGGTGGGCATGTGCAAACCTTGTGGTATTCAGCAAGACCAAGTGCAAGGTCTGTGCCTGGGTTGGGGCAATCCCAAGCAGAAATACAGGCTGGGTGAGAAATGGTCTGAGAGCAGCCCTGGGGAGAAGGATTTGGGTATGTTGGTGGAGAAGGAAATCAACATGACCCAGTAATGCACCCTTACAGCCCAAGAAGCCACCTGGGCTGCATCAAAAGAAGTGTAGCCAGCAGGTCATCTTTTAAAAGGTACTGCTCTAAAAGTCAGTGAGGTTTAGCTGTGACAGCAGCTGTCTCAGCATGTTTCTCAGGATTTGTCTTCTACTGTAGCAGGAACTAAAAGTCTGGGCCCATGTGATGGTGTTGACTTACAAGGCTTTACTGAGCCATAGGAAGCACCTCATCCATCATCCAACCCACAGCAACTTTAATGTGAAATTTCTGCTTTCATTCTCTTTAGTAAGATTTCCTTTGGTATGTGGCTGACTTTTGATAAAAATATGCTGTTTTACTTAGGCAACCTGATAAGGAGGGGTCTGATTTCTTCTGTTATAGAAAATTCCTTGTCATGATCTGAGAAATGGCACACAGTCAGTGCTGGGAAAGGTGACTGTTCCACATACTCTTTGAGAAACACTTTGCTCTGTAATCACTGATGTGGCATGCTGAAAACGCTTAACTATTAGTGATGGTTCTGGTTTCTTTTCTTGTTGATCTCCTTGACTCTCGACTGAATCAGAGCTGCTTGCCTGTAAATCACAGGGCCTCAGTAACTCATCGTCTGGTTTTTTTTTTTTTTTTTTTTTTTTTTTTTTTGTGGTTTGCTTTGAGAACAGGATAAAGTGAATTATTCTTGTAGGTTTTGAGTCTTGGGTAACCCAGATGGTGCAATAAAGAGAGAAGGTGGGAGGAAAACCCTCCATCAAATGATGTTGACTGTTGTCACCTTTTTAAAACTTAAGTATTGCTGTGTATTTTGCCTTCGAGGTGGGCAGATTTTCATGTTTGATAAACCACTATCTGACCAAATTACAGCCCAAGTGATGAATATTTAATTAGATCTGTACTCTATGAAATACATTGCTGCTTAGGTGGATTAAGGCTGGGTAGCCCATAAATTGGCAATTTGGTTGTCAGCTTGTACAGTGTCCTGGACAGTAACAAAACACATGAATTCCTGTGGATTCCTGCATAAAAAATTAATGTGTAGATTGAATTGTAAAGAGTGTAGGTCTTTCATCCTTTTTTTATTTCTTCAATTAAAACAAAAGAAGATGGAATGAAGTTTAAAATTTAGGAATACTTTTAATATTGCAGTGTCAAATAACTGCACCCCTCAAAGTTGCCCACCCTCATCTTTGCCACTGACATGTGGCATCTTCAGGAATGTGATTTTTACCAAGAATTAAAACAAGTGATATTCACTCACACAAACTTTTAAAAAGTTATATGTATAGAACATGAACTAATGTAATATCATATTGCATTTTCCTTTGAGTTTTCTTGCTGCTATTAGTCAAATAGGCACTGGGAATACAGAGTAATGTTTACATTACATTACTACATCCTTAGGGTTTACCTGCAGGCAAGATGTGGCAGATAGTCAAGTGCCCATTTAGGTTCACTCAAGTGAGATACTGATACTGCAGTTTGACTGGAGTCAAATCCCCAGGGGTTACTGGTATCTTTCAGCTTTGAGGTGAGGGGAGGATGGCATAGGCTCTGAGTTTGCTGCTTTGCAATGTGTCCAAAACTGAGGCAAGATGAACAGACTCTGAGGATGAGGAGCAAGGAGCATCCAGTAGGTCCTCCTCAATAATTTCATGACAAAACCTCAGGGCAGTATTTTCTCTCTCCAGGTGCTGTGCTATTTCTGGGTCTGTCCTGGTAACGTCCACTGAACAAACACTGACTGTATTTCGTATTATATTATTGTTTACTGTAGCTGATCTTAATTTATATTATTATATAACATAGCAATGAGGCAACCCAGTCACTGCAGATCAAAGGAATTAGTGCAGCTGTCATGTGGAAAAGCTCATTGTGCCTCACCACACTACCTCAGGCTTGCTTGAATCGTGCAGACTCAACTCTGTCTCCCTCTCATCACTGAGGATCCAGCCAAGGATATGTAAATTTGTGTGTGTATGTATGGATCCTGTAGGTATTTACACGTGCTTGGGCAATGCTACCTTGCAGCATGGGTTATTATCTGGCTTTGACAGCAGCCTTTGAATGCAGGCATCAGTTTCCCATCCATGAGTTCCCTGAGGCTGTCAGCAGTCATTGGGACGACTGGCAGGGTGTCAGCTAAGCTCTCCTCTCCTGGAGGAATATTACAGTAGGAAAGCTGACGAGAACTGTGACATCTTTGAGGCAGGACACTGTGTGAGGTCTGCATGGTATGCATCATCCCCTACTTGATGAGTTTTTCACAGCAGGGACTTTTTTATTGTTTCTGTTCTTGTCAATATCTGCCAAAGTACCCAACGTAGTTTTCTCTTTTCAATTCCTTTTTTCTTTTCTTTTCACTTTCTTTCCCTTCATAGCTCAGAGTCCCCAGCTGCCATCCACTGCGTTCTCATCTTTGCTGATGTCTGGAGAGTCCAAAAGCTGGAGCAATGCAGTAGCAGCTTGCTTCCCATCAGCTCTGACCTAGGACACAGCATGAATTCAAGGATACTAGGGATTGCTTGTGTAATTCTATATCAACCATGAAACTGAGTGTCGTCTTCAGGGATGGAGGAAATTCTTGGAGAATTCTTGGCCAGAGCAATCTTTTACCCTTTTAAACTATGAGTTATATAATAAGATTTTACTTTCCTGAATTTCTGTTTTAAAATTTGAATATAGAATCCTTTCCTTGCTCTCTCTTTCACAATTGAATGTGCTTTAATTACTCCAATTTTTTCTCAGTAATAGCATTTCAGGGAGAGAAGAGAGAAATGTTTCTAAACACGCATTTAAAAAAATTGTTTGGTATTGAAGAATCACAGTAAATTTGTTTTACTACTTTATTTTTAAAAAGCACTTATTTTCATATGCACTTATATGCTAGGAGGAGATGGTATGCAGATGGAGATCATGGCCTGATAGACAATGATCTTTGCTGGGTTCAGGTACCAGGATACTTACTTGGACCTGATGTATGTCTGGGGCATTTGATGTAGCTTGTGTAGTTGTCCCTTTTCAGAGAAAGGTTTGGCACTCAATTCTCCTTAAGAGAGAGGTAGGGCATCAGAGATGCTCTCTAAATATGTCTTGAGGGGTCAGTGCTTATTAGGCTGTAGCCATGAGTTCCAGTAGGTCACAGTGACAGAAGACTAGCACCTACATTGGGCATTCAGGGTTTGAGGAGTGAGCAAAATGGGGACACAGGGAAACACTGGCAGCTGTCTGCCCCTGCTGTGAAAGCCAGCTTGGAGAGCTGTGGACTGAGTTTGTTTGCACTGATGAATGTTGTGCACTGCAGCTTGTGAACTGTTTTGAATCCCCCACCATGCTGCCTTGCTATTGCTGCTGGCATAGCTTGTTGTGTTTATGAATGTGACAGTCAAACACATCAGAGGCACAACTTGCCCACTGATCTGTGAGACCGCCTGCCTTGTTCAGTGGGAACCCAGCTGACAGCAGCAGAGAGTACACAGATTTCTAGGAGGGCTTGATTGGAGGATTTATGTCTGTAAAGTTCCTTAGGACATGCCCCCCTATGAGGTTTGGTTGTCCATTCATAAAGTTCATTTAAGCCTTGAAGGGGAAGGTTATTTTCCTAGTCTCAAGAGAAAAGTGTTGGAAATTTTTTTCCACTTCTAGTTAATGTATTTATTATGAACCATGATGTTTCACCATGATATAAAGGGGATAAAGAGGAAAAGGCATGAAGAGGACTTGAGAGCACAGCAGTTTTAGAAGAGAGTCAGAGATCCTGGTCTTTGCTGTGATTACTGTGCCAACATACAGAATTGTGTTTAAGTTAGGGTTTATATTGGCATAATTATTTTGATAAATATCACACCCAAATGAGCATAGTTAAATAAAAATGATGAGCTGTCTTAGCTCCTTTGTGGTAGAAATGAAGATGTTCTGTGGGGGGTTTTGTTTGTTTGTTTTTTCCCCTAAGAACATTCATATGTTTTTCTGGCCTCCAGGTTGTTCCAGGACATAATGTTTATATTTCTGTTGAATTGTAGTAAACAATAATTGTTACATGTTGTGGTTCTCCTTGCATGGGGAGCAGTTTACCTTCCAGCTCAGGATCTCCTTGTTTCTTTTGCTGTGTGAGGCTATAGTACAGGGGATTCAGCTGTCTACTGCAGTTGTTTCTGCTGGAATTCGTATTTGTTTCAGTAATAGATGGCAGATTATTATCTGGGTGAGAACAGGGCTGGTAGCTGCATTACACTGACTTGTAGAATTGCTGTGGCCTTTCTGAAGATAATTTCTTGGAGCAGCAGCTGCAAACTGTGCTTTCTTCATCTTCAGCTTTAGACTGAAAAACCCCTAATCAAAAGACAAGGTGACATTTTCAGGTCTCCTGCAATGTAGTTAACTTTTCCCTTAGCCCCTGTCTCTGGTTGTTGCCCTTTTCACAGCAGTGTAGGATCATTTTCTGTGCCCAAGCATTCATGGAGGGCAACAAATCTCCTTAGTGCTAGATTCCTATAATAAAAAGCTGCCCTGCACTTCTCCTTTTCTGCTCTGAATCTCATTTGCTAGACTTGCTGGTGTGTGTGTCAGTCCTTTAATTTTTTCTGCTGCAGCACTTAAGCATAATATGCTGTCAAACACATGCTCTCTGATTGAGGTCCAACCAGATTTACTTGCAAATGTGTCTGGGTCAATAGCTTTTGTTTCAATTAGATTTACAAAGAGCCATTTTGGTGCTCTGGCATGTTACTCAAAAGGAAGGCTGTGGGGAGGGTCTTGGCCCTGCTAGGCACTTAATTAATTAATTAAAAAAATTAAAAAGAAAAAAAATAAAAGTGAAAAAAAATGGAAAAAAAAGAAAAGAAAAAGTAATTGGAGAATTTGATATTATTGCCAGTGGTCAAACAGGGCTATAGCCATTTTTGCTAAGGATGAATCAATAGCCAGGACTCAATCTGATGGGTGCAGTAAAATGTAAAAATTAGTAGAACTAGGCATCTTTGGATGCATATGGAGTTGTGGCCACAGTTAGCTAAATGAGTGAAAACCATTTGTATCAGGGCTGAG
Source organism: Muscicapa striata striata (assembly GCA_030060385.1). NCBI lineage: Eukaryota > Metazoa > Chordata > Aves > Passeriformes > Muscicapidae > Muscicapa > Muscicapa striata. Next base: position 6,903,260 of record JAREIS010000007.1, on the reverse strand, counting down.
CCAAAACCACAGTAGGCTGAGAAGAATTAGCTATTATCCAGTATTATTTATTTATCCATTCTTTCTCCTGAAAATGCAGGGACAGGTTTTTCACATGTGAGGAATTTGAATTTATGCACTGAGGTAAAAAACTTGATTCATTTGTCTTCTTACCCCTGCAGTCACAATGAGATATTTGTCTTCCCATTGATGCTAAAGGCATTTGTGTGCTGAATGACTTTTCATATACCCATGATTATCTTTCTAGATAAAGGAAACTAAATCATTAGATTTGTCCCAAAATGCTTGAATATCTTTTTCCAGTATTTCAAAGAATCTGTGAAAAACTGGGCTCAATACTGGAGTACTGTCCTAAACCTGTGCTTTCTTTGCAAGATTATATTTCCAATCTTTGTGGTCTTTTGATGGTCTGAGTGCCGGGCTCCTTGGCATCAAGCTGGATTTTTTATTCTCCCCATGCTTAAGCTGTTAGAGGAAAATTTCAGTAGAGTCAATTATTAGTAGTTTTTAGAAATTATTTGTTGTTTCACATGCCTGATGTCTGAGAACCAGCAAAACCTTGCAGCATCTGTGTGGGGGTCAAAGGAGGGATCACATTGAAGCTGGGCTGGCAAGAGTTCCAGCAGTCAGGCAAGCCAAGTTCCAGCTGGAGACTCTGTCACTGGAGTTGACCCATGGGACAGGAGAGGCTTTTTTGTTTTTTAAAACAGCTTCTGCAGTGATCTCTGCAGTTATCCTGAGCTCTCTTTTAAAATGTGATTTGTTTCAACCAGCTATGTTATTATTTTCTCTGTAAGTGTTGTGTCTTGAACTTTGGTCCCTCTAATCTCTCTGAGCTGCATCTTGTACTTGGATACTTCAGAGTCATTGGAAACACTGTGAAAGAAGATCCTCTTCATCAAAATATATAAATATTTGGAAGACTAATAACATTGAGCAATTTTTTAGTCATAATAGATCCTGGCATATTCCTTCAAACAATACGAATACAAACAAGTAACAGAGGAAAGACTGAAGGGTTTGAAATGCCTGATATGAAAAGTAATTCCATACACTTTCCATTTTTAACAAGCTGCTTTAATGTTCCTAAGTTAACTTTGCATTTTACTGGTGTCTCAGTTATGATCAACTTGACATCTTCAGTGATTTTTCAGCTGCTTCAGCAAAGCAGCTAGGCATACAAATATCTTCTGTCTACAGGTGAACAATGAGATGTAAATATATGCTGATACTTTTTTTTTTTTTTTTTTTACTTTTTATTTTCGTAGTTAAAAATAATAAAATTCACGTGTGAAAACAAGCACAGATTACACAAACCTGGTTCCAAGGTAGCTATTTGGGTGATACTTATATCCTTCTCAAAAAGATTAGATTTAGAACCTTTGGAAAGCAAGGGACATAGTGGGTCCTCCAGTGTGCTTATCATAATTGCACCAATAGTGGCAGCTTCTAAAATGGGATGTCTGTTGTGGATGGTGACATAAGAGACAGTGCGGTGGGGATGGCTACATTAGGCTTTTGAGTGTCTGTTCAGAAAATTTGGTCTGGCATCACAGAGCTCTACACTGTCATTTTTATTGGTATTGCTTTTCAGAACATACTTTTAAAACATTGCAAGGTGTCAGATGTCAGTGAACTGCGTGAGCTCCCCACTGCCTCAGATGGAGCTGCTCCAGCCTTCAAAACCTGAATCAAGGCAGTTGATTTAGAAGCAGTAAATTGCACAGCCTCACATCCTGCTAGGATCACACCACCCTCAAATCTGGTCTAATCACTGAGGAGAGAGCTGGTCAACTCTTCAAAATCTGTTGTACAGGGAGAATTTGTCTAAAAAATAGCAGATTAGAGGGAAATGAAGCAGCCTGGACTGGTGGGCAGACCAGCAAGTGGCAATGAGATGACTCCTGGGTCCTGTGCTGCTTCAGTTGCTGTCTCTCGACCTGATACTGAGTGAGAGGGATAACTGGCCTGTTAAACCTGAGGGTACAAAGCTGAACAAAAGCAGTAGAAAAACAGCTGCTTCTAAGTGGAGGACTCGGGGGGGTGAGTGTGGAACTGATTTAGTATATTGCTGAGGGGCTCTTAACTCCAGCTGACTTCACAAGTCTTTGGTAGTTTCTGTAAATTCACAGATCGAGGACGAATACATTCTGTGCTCTGGGGATGCTTTGTTTGAAGAGGGCTGCTTAACCTCAGCAACTTCTCCAGAGGCAGTGGAGAAAGAGGTCTTTTTTAAGGGGTCCTTTTTGATGGCACCTTGTGGCAATGTTGTACTGTAACACGAGGCAGTGTGTTTATTTCCATGCTCTGCCAGCCCCTGATGCCGCTGCCACCTGTTTTGCTTTCCACTGCACAGCTGTGCCTTTGTGTACAATATCTGAAATGGGTTTTTATGACATCTGTGTTTTAGCTCCCTTGGGACCCATTACTTGCAGTCCTATTTCACTGGGCACTCTCTCCCTTTGCAGAATCAGTGCTATAAATGTAGCTTGCTTAATTCACCAGTCATTGAAAGAACAGAAAAGACTAATGATTAAGGGTTTGCCTTCGTGGAGATGAAATACTTGCTATCATGATCTCATCCAGTAGCACTGAGTGGAAATTTCTTTCCTTTACAGTTGAGTCAAAGTGACATAAAAATGAGAGCAAGGTATGCACAGATGTTGTGCAAGTATTAGACCTGTACTCAAACATTTGTTTTTTTCTAGACTTGAATTCCTTGTGGTAATATCACATGGGGGTGGCTCAGGAAATGATTCAGGGAAATGTGCTGTAGTCAACATTACAAAATCCAGCAAGGGCCAACAGAGACAGGTTACCTGTTCATTGATAGGGAGCCCTTCCCCCAAAGAAGGGCTGTGAGGATCGCTGCTCCTGTAGAAGTCACCTGTACTCATTCAGGATATAGCAGTGTTGTATGAGTGTTTCCTATAAACAACCTATACATGTGTGATTGCCATTACTCTGGGCACTGCAGCATGTGCTGTGGTATCTGTAAAAATCCTCCAGTGCAGGCCACAATAAGTGGATGAGCACTGTGGTATCCTAGCAGATAATTGTTGAAAGAGTCTGGCTGCTTGGAGATGACCAGCATGTCTGTTTAGAAAATGTAGTTTGCAAAAACTTGTAGGATATATTCAGATTTTTTAAAGCAGAAGACCAAAATATAATTATAGTAACAAATATAAACTAGTGAATACTGCAACCATGAGGGTGTGTTCTTTCCCTAACTGGTTTGAGAGTGCAAGGAGCAACAAGGAGGAAAAGAGTAACTTGGTGTGAAAGCAGAGGTTGTTTCTGCAAGCAGGCTGGCTGAATTTCTCAGTGACCATGTTGGCCTTGAGATTATAGAAGTTCTGAGGGCTGCCTTTGAGATAAGGTGCTATCTAAAATTCTCATTCACTGCAACCCCCTCATGTGTTCACTGAGTTGAATGCAGAAGAAAGGCAGCAACAGTCAGGCTTGCATTTTAACTACTGGAGCAGAATTTGTAAATTTTTGGCCACTGACTTCCAGAATGAAAGTTGTCCCTCTTTTTGTCAATCAGACTTGTTTTCTTATCACATCTTTGAAGAATCAGCCTCACTGCTACATTTCCTGTTTCCTCATTATGTATGAAAGGTGAAATAAAACCTATTTCAGCCCCAACCATGGCATAAACGAAACTTCAGACAAAAAGCCCTAATTATTAACTGATTGCTTGAACTTGAAAATACTTAAAATACAGGTTATAGCCAGTTTTTGTTCAAGTGAACTTGTATTTCTAACTAGTTTACAACGATGTTCAAGATATGGGTGGCTCTTATATAGCTGGCCATCTCCACAAGGCTGTTCTTCCCCTCCTGATGCAGTCCCTTCATTATACTTGGAAGTGGCCTAAGTTTACAAGGAGAGAGCCAGAGACATTTGCCTGGAGTGCAGTTCCCAGCAGCTCTTCTGTGCCCTTTCTGCTGTGACTTGCTTTCATTGCCAGGCACCAACAGGGTTTTCAGCTAGGCAGATAATGGGAAAATTAGAAATTGTGGGTTATCATGAATACTGCTGACTCATTTTAGGGGTAGAGGTTTCCTTCAAGGCAGATGTTGTTGAACTCTAGAGAAAGAAAAGAATGTGTGAGTTTCACGAGTGCAAGTATGGGACCTTTGGAGAATGCAGTTTTTCTGTTTCTGTGTTTTATGAAGCTTGGCTTCTAACTAGCATCAAAAATAGAGGGAGCATGATGAATTCCTGAATGTCTTCTGAAGTGTGAGGTGTTAAAGAAAAATCACATCTTTATGAATATGTTCTTAAATTTTGCTTGGGAAAACCCTGTTCCAAAGTACCTGGATGCTCTGGTGTATGATCTGTGAAGTCATTGGACAATAGTGAACTACAACTAAAGAACCTGTGTGAAAATTGCTGGTGAGGGGGAAACAGTATTTCTCATGATTGTCTCACATTTTGAATCAGGCTGAAAGCCTTGATATAGACTGTAGGAGTAGGCAGGCCTCCTCTGATTAAAGAAAACAATACATTTTAGTTATCTGACACAATGTGATTTTCTTATGAAGATTAATCTTTACTGTAGAGCACTGTTATTAATTCTCAGGTGTAAGTCTTGTATTCAGATTTACATTATGAAATCCATAGAATCAATGTGAAGTGTAGCATATTCTAGGTTCTGAAGCAATTCAGAGAAGTAAAGTAAGCTTTTCATTTAATAAACAAAGGCGTCCTTTCTCACATGAAAACAGTGCTTTTTCTTACCATCACAACAAAGCATCTTAGACCATAGTGCTGGTTCATCTCAGTACCTGTTTCCCACCCTGCTTGCATGGGGAGATAGAACAGTTACATGGTCTGGGCAGAGTTGAATGATTATGACATTAACTGAAGATTCGAGTGATTCAGTTAATTTTTCTTTTTGACTATAGGTATTCTTTGTGGAGTGACAGTTTTCTTTATCTCTGATGTAGTTCAGTTTGAAAAATAGAGTTGATATTTTTGTGCTTCAGAGAAATGTTTTGAGATAGCTCAGTGTATTACACATTTGGGACAGTCTGAGCACCTATGGCATCTGTGCAAGACTCTGGTGAGAATATACATCAAACTTGGTTGCTCATATTTTTCAGATGCTGAATAAAGAAGTAGCACCTTGTCACCAGTTTTTATCCATTTGTGTTCTTATCCCTCATGGAGTTCAGCTAGACTGATTTTCAGTTTTTCTTCTTGCACTTAAGAGTTTTGTTTTGCAGGTATCTCTGTTCTAACAATTTCTTTTTGTCTTTTAGCCAAGATAGAAATAACACAAACAAATAAAAATTTATTTCCTTGCTATAATGAACCTAAGCCACAGATGAGCTGTGGCTCAAGAGCTGGTATCTATCAACCTACCATGGCAGGGCTTAATTTTATTCTTCCCCTAGTTAAACCAATATCACTTTCTGTGGCAGAACTGAGAATTTAGAGATTCAGCAAAAGCCAAAGTCTTGAACAAGAGCACTGGACTGATTGGAGAGTTTTACTTCTTCCACAAATGAGGGCTGAGCAGTCTGACTGTCTTGTAATTTCTGATGTCAGTCACTTTTCCTTAAATGCATGAGCCAGCCTAGTCCACTGTCACAGTACACAGCTACATCTCCACTTGAAAAAGTAGCATTTGCCTCCTCCCCAAATGGAGCAGTGTGGTTTTCTTGTTTGATTTTCAGTGGTGGTGGCTTTTGGTTTCTTTGGGGGGATTTTTTTTTCTCGTTTTTATTTTTTGGCGGCTTTAGTTGTTGTTTTTGTTTTTTTGGTTTTTTTTTTGTTTTGTTTTGTGGTTTTTTTTGTTTTTTTTTTTTTTTTTTGGGGGGTTTAATGTTGGTAGTTCTAGGTCATCTGATCATCAGCATATTAATTCATTTTGCTCTTACATACAATTTTTCTCCCTAGATAGCTGAGGTCAAATGCTTGTATGTAGGTGACACCAGTCATTTCATACAGTTTGTCCCATTCCTTTGTTCTGGCTCAACTCCCTTCCAACATTCTTCTGTCTGACCAGTGACAAATGGAGCCTGGAGTGAGATGGAAATGAACTCAGGAGTGAGTTTATGGGACTGCAGGGGACCATCTGTTAATGTAAATGTTTAAGGTAAAATGCATTAAGGCCTGCACGCTGACGAGACATTTCATTTGCATTCTGCCTCTGGGATTATTTCTGGCTCATGCCTAAGGGCAGCAGAGTTCCAGGGCAGACAAGCGTGCTTTCTCCTTTTCATCTTTTGCTTGTGCAAGTTTTACGTTGCAGTTGAGATGCCAGACCCAAAATGTGAAATGTGCTGCTTAAATTCAAAATATGGGTTTGGTTTTAAAAATTAATGTGGCCTATGCTTCACCTCAAGAAAGCATAGATTCTCTAATACCTTTTTTATTTCTAGAAAAAGAGAATTCAAATATCATTATTTTTAGAAGCAGGAGAGACTTCTTCATTCTTTACCATTCAAACATTAAATATAAGAGCAAGAAAGAACAGATCATAAAGTGAAAGTGCAATGGATTGATACCACTCATCTCTCACTTCATGCATATCTTAAATTAAAATAATAGGGGAATCTAACCTACATTTTTCTAACATGTTCTGATAGTCTCATGAGTAACCTAGGGGAAGATGGCTTAAAGAAGTCTGAAGGTGTGTGTTGCTGCATGCTCATCTGGGGACAGTCTTAATTTCAATCCTGACAGTGTTCATTTAAGTCTGTGAAGAAATTTTAGGTATTCCCAAACCTTAAATGGGACATAAGTCTACAGTGTTTTAAGGAATGTAGTTTAAAATGTGACTCTTCTGAATTAGAAACTGGGAATGCTTTTTAGTGTCTTTTTTATTTTCTGCTTGACTCTAAGCTGCCCTTAGAACAAAATATTGTTAGTATGAATGGGAGTTGTATTACAGGGCATTCCTTTGTTTGTGTACCTTTAGGAACATGAAGAATAGGAGTCTGAGGTTTGGGGTTTGAGATAGTCATCTCAACTTTAGTGACTTTACTAATCTTGATTTTATGGGATAAAATACAGACAAGGTCATAGTTACTAATCAAGTATCTGCTGATTACATAAACCTCCAATCTAGATCTGATCAGTCTGTAACAATTATTTTTCTTGTTACTGTTGCATAGACATGTTGTTCCTACAGTGTCATGGGTAAACCCCAGATGGCAACTGAGCACCACTCAGCTGCTTACTCACTCCCTGGCCCCACCACTGGAATGGAGGAGAGAGAGAAGACTAAAAGTGAGAATTTATGAGTTGAGGCAAAGATAATTAAATGGCACACAAAAGAAAGGCAGTAATTATTATTGTAATAACTAAAGCATTAGACTACTCAAAGTAAGTGATACACAAGGCTCACCACTCCCCAATCAATGCCCAGCCAGCTCCAGAGCAGTGGCCCCTGACTAGCTTTCCCCTGGTTTATATGACAGGAATGGCACCGTATGCTATGGAATATCATTTTGGAGTCAGCTATTCTGGCTCTGTCCCTTCTTAACTACTTCTGCCCCTCCAGCCATCTCCTTGGCAGGGCACGAGATGCTGAAAAGTCCTTGACATCCTTGACTAAAACCATCAGTGTGTTATTAACATTATTCTTACACTAAATCCAAAACACAGGACTATACCAGATACTAGAAAGAAATTTCTGTCCCAGCTAAAACCAAGACATACAGTAAGAAATGTCAAAGTTCTGTCTAGAGCCACACAGATCACACACAGCTTAAAGTCATTAAAGACAAATGTGTCCAGTTCATCTAAACATGGCATACATTGGACATTACTCTGTTCTTGTTTTATCTTGAATATGCCTGTCTGAATGTGGCTAGATAGCTTGGATGTGGCTTGCTCTGATACCAGCAGAGAGTAATTCTTGTCTGTCTTTCATTTAGAGGAGTGGAGAATGATTCCCACCTCATTATTTTTCCTGCCTTGGTGGCAGGAGTGTCACCAGGGTGACATTGGCAATGAAGGTTGATGAAGAACTTTGTGCTTACGTCTTCTTACTTTAGCATACTTATTCTCTGCTAATTCCTTGCGTGGGCACCCTGCACTGAACATGCCTTTGTGTGGGTTAGAAGTGGATTAAGCTTAACTGCCAAAAGAACTCTAGGTATAGAATAAGGGAATTACAGACAGAATGCTTTTAAGCTACATTCTTATTTGTTCCAAAGTAATTTTCCTGTATTGGCAAGCACTAAGGAAAAGCTTCTTGTCTTCTGTGGTAAGAGGAGAGAAAATCCAGTTTCGATTGAGCATGCCCTTCTTTTCTCCTTTTCTTCTAACTCCAGTTTGCCCTCTGTGCCAAGCTAAAGAATTGCATGTTCACCTCTCACTCTCTAGCTGAAGAAGATTGATGTGCAATTAAGATCTCTAAGGAGATGTATTAAACGCTGCAAGGATTCCAAATTCTGTCATGAATCTTCTTTTTATTTTGTTTTTCCTCTCCTTCTTATCCTGTGTATTACTATCTCATCTCCAGGACTGTGGTGACCCTGGCTTATACTCCAGTAAAAGGTGGGAGCTGAAGGTATCATGAAAACTATCACTGAAATCTGCCTCCAGTCACAAAGATCTTTGAAACTGGTTTGGTGTCATGCCTTTTTACCTCAGTCTTTTCTCCTGTCTCATGTTGTGTTAGGTCAGAATTTGATGAGTCACAGTGCTGCAATGTGGATGGCTTCGAATGTTATCCTAAGACTTGAATTTTTTTCTTTTTAATCTTGCAAGAACTTATCAAGTTTTGGAAATTGTATTCTATGGTGACTGCTTCCCTAAAACTGCTAGGAGCAGTGGAAATTTTTGTAACTTTTGGCTCTTGACAAAATCAGGTTATTGTGTGAAAATGGAGAGACCAGTCATTGTGAGATAGCTTCATTTATTTTCTGGATCCAGATATTCAGTATGGTTATCTTACTTCTCACTGATTTTCTTTCCTAATATTTTAATAGAGCTTCTATCCCAAAGTGAAAATATTTCCTTTCTTCACTAGTATCTTAGTGTTTGGTTTTGTTTAGGATATTTCCTGGTTTTACATGTCTTCAAGAAGTTTGCTGTGGGTTTTTGGTTTGTTTGTTTTTGTTTTTTGGTTTGGTTTGTGGTTTGTTTTTTTTTTTTTTTTTTTTTTGGGGGGGGGAGGTGTTTTGTTTTGTGGTTTTTTCCTTTCTTCAAGCATCCTTCTATGTAGTTTAATATAGACTTCCTTGTGGATTTTGGTACAGGCAATATTGAGCATACCAGCATGCATTAGGATTTCAAACATCTTTTCACAGAGGATTTTTCTTCTCCTGCATAGGGGTAACTACTTATCTGAAATATTAAGTGTGTTGTCCTGTTTCTTTCCATATGCATGATACTGTTCTTTTGATGAACCATTTTTCAGAATTGCCATACTCACACTGTTACGTAGGTATTGAGTCTGTAATATTGCTTCATTAGTGTATACATCCCAAATTCTAAGATTGCTGCTTGTGTTTGAGTTTGTAGATATTTTGTCTCTGTCTTGTATTATAGATTTGATTTTGATTTAGTTGAGTGAAATGGAAATCTTCTTGCTCATGTCTGTGAATTTGGAAATCAGGCCTTATATGATGGCAGACTAAGAAAGAAGTTAGGCATGTTCTCGTGTCTTATTCCTTATTGGCTTGTCATCTAGGGTAGAGAAATACTCCACTAGGTGCAGGTTTTCAGAGAGCAGATTGAAACAAAATATTGTTAGGTAGAAGGTTCTTTTTTTATAGAAAAGACTCATGATAGCAAAGACTGTTGAATTTTATCTCTACTTTTATAAAAATCTGTCATAAAATGCCTTCAGTAGAAGGCAGAAGTCAAGCCTTGATTACTTGCAGTCCACAGGAGCTGTGTAGTAAGTTTAGATAGAGCATTAGTTTCAGTGTTGTGAACAAATTGGACTACAAGTGATTATTAAATTTTCCCTGCAGTTTCAATTGCATTGAATATTCTTCAGTTCCTTGCCAGGGTAATTGTAAAAAAATTGTGCTCTGTTAACTTCCAGTGCTGCTTTTTGTTTTCCCTCCTCGTGAATTGACCTGCCTGCACAATTCCTGCAGTAGTGTCCTCTATAGCAGGAGTCCCTACAGCTGTAAGATTTTATTGTGATTGGCATTTTGTATGCAACCACTTCAAAAGTGAAATCAGCTAAGGGAATTGAGCTCATAGGAGCTAAGCATAAATCTGAGGATTGCAGAAACTCAGAAATTGTGATCTTCAGAGCAGACTCTCCATCCTGTAAGGGTGCTGAGCAATTGTAAGCCCTATTAGATGTGATTCAAGTCAACACCTATAGTCTATAATGTAAGATTATGCAGAACTTTTAAAGATATTTGCATTTTTCTGGAAGTAGTTGCCATAGAAATTAATTTTTTTCAGTGCTGCAATCCCATCAGGGCCAAATACTTTTTTTCTTTTTTTTTCCCCCTAAGAAGCATATTTGAAGCCAGTGGCAGACAACAAACAGCAGTGTGTTGTGGTGGCGAATGTGGGCATTTTGCTCCTTGTGAGAGCAGAGCTGCTGTGTAAAGCCATCAAAATGGATGAGTTGAACACAAAAACTGAAGGTAGGCAATAGAGTTAACTTGGTTTCGGTGTTCTCTCTTTCTAAATATTTTTCTGTTTCAGAAAGGAGGAAGAGGGTACTATATTTTTTGCCATGCTTTATGTAAAAAAAGCAGTGATGTACTAAGAGTCCAGACTGAGCAAATACCTAACTTTACTAATATAAACAATATTGATGCCCTCATGTGAATATTGTCCCTAAAGTTAAACCTCATGAATGGTTCCTTCCAGAAGCATAAATAATTATATTTTAACATTCATAATATATATAAAAGTCACCACACTTTTTTTTGGTCGTGTTAAAATATCTTTTGTAGCCTGGATGTTTTATTTGATATTATTTCTTTTGCTTCAGAAAAGTAGTATGAATTAAGCTGTAACTGCCCCAATGGAACAAAGTTAATAGCCATTTAAATTAAACTACAGCCTCCAGTGGATTACCACCTCACTCTCTTTGCTCTAAAATAGAGCCATTTTATCCCCTAGGTTACATAGTCTCCTTGTCGGTCATGGGAATTTAAATTTGATGCATTATCCACAGGAGGGCTCTCTTATTGTTCCCTGAAGGTAACAGAAACATATTGGGAGTTTCAAGGGGAAATTTCAGTTTCAAAATGCAAATTCAAGCAATACGGAGTTCAAAGAAAGTCTTTTTTCTAACTCACACCAAAATCTGGATTCATGAGAAATTTTATGCATACAAGTCTTAATGTACTTTCTGTTTTGCCTCTGAAACTAATATAAAGGTTGAGAATAATGTTCCTGTGTTATATCTGTGCATTCTGAAATAAATTCTAAAGTGGTTTGGTTTTCCCTGAGATGTTAGCGTTAGGTCTGTGGAGAACTACAAAAGCAGCTCACATCAGAATGGATGAAAAGAAGATAAATACAAACTCCATGCTGCAAATGAGATGTTTACAGAATATGATGAATCCTCAGATGTTTCTCTAATTGTTTTATATTTGTCTTTTTTAATGAAGGATATTGGGAAAGGAATTGTACTAGGACATCTGGTAAGGAATACCCTAGAATAATTAAAAAAAAAAATCTTTCGTGAATCAACAGCCATGTCAGTTTCCCTTTTTGTGCTGCCCTGGCCTAGTGCCCTTAGAACGAAGGAGAGATCATTTCTTTCGTTTTTTACAGACCATAAACAGTCTGCTAAAGTGCCTGTGATGAGAAGCTTTTTATGATGTGTTTGGGGACAGAGATGTGAACATTTTCCGTATAAGAAAAGCTGTAGCTTTTTTTTTTTTTTTTTTGTTGCATAAAATATCTGGTGACAAAGCAGTGAAAGAACTTAAGTCAAGGACTTATGAGTTACTCTGTTTTCTTTTCCCATGTGCAAATTTTGAAGCTAAAAATTAGTATTGACTAACATGGTAATTTCTTTCCTTGATGGGTGTGCAGCTTGTGTTGATGTCCATCAGTTCTGTTTTACCTCATTTCTAGCTAGTTCCAGATTGCCTTCCCCAAGGAAATGTGTCCCTTTCAGGCTGATGTTTGCAGCATAAGCAATATTATTCAGCAAAACATCCCACCTATTCGGCATGAGAAAATTTTGTGAAGAAAATGTCAAGTGCCCTGGTGAACTCTGAACTTACCTAATATCTTTTTAGCCTGTTCCATTGGGGAAGGATATCTCAAGAGATAATTCTCAGATAATAACTCACAAGAAAAGTCTAGCAAACCCAGCTAGAAGAAGAGGATTAGATTCCACTTATTTGTCTGAAAAATAACTGGTTATTATCTGATAGCATTAAATGACACTATGAAGAGATGCCAAGCTATCAGAGAATAATTGGAAATTGCTTGCAGCTTTCTCCAGCATATATGGTTTTGTTATATTTCCTTCAGTATAAGATTGACTTTTCTTGTGCTGCTCTGTGGAGAAGAATTTGGGAGAATATTTAGAAGTAAGAACTTTGAAGTTGGGTGTATGGCTACTGTGATGAAGGCTGAGAGATGGCACGGAATAGTAGTCAAAATGGTCAGAATTCCTGGATTGCAGACCTAGTTCTGATATCAGGTCAGCCTCCTGGGTGTGAAAATAAAGGCTAAGGTTTTAATATTTCATAGATCTTTGCAAGGTTTATTGTGAAAAGTTTTTGATATCCATGAATTGGAAATGGCATGTGAATAGACAGTATTATCATTCATGTTTATGACAGTGAGAGACCTTTGTGTTGCAGATATTTTAGAGTCATCTAAGTTCTGACCATATATAACAAAATTATAAAAAAAATATAGATGTGAAGGGACTGTATACAGGTATTCTGCATAATTACTTCCAAGCTGGATACCAAGATCTTAAAACTGATATTGGAGTTTCATAGTGGTTCAGAAGAAATAATATATTTGCATATATTTGTTCTTCTTTCTTGACCTTCACAAATTGATAAGTTTTGGTTAAATCGTCCTCTTCAGGAACTTCTTTAGCAAATATTTCTTGGTGAATCTGGCCTGTTTTTCACCTTTTCTCCATTTTATTTGGCCCATCCACTTGCATTTTCTGTGAAATATGCTATTTGAAATGTGCATCTTTTCAAGACTGGAATATTCCTCTAATAAATACCATTGCTAGAACATCTGCAAATGCAGAAAGGCAGCAAAAACAACCAAATCACACTGTATGCCTATGAAAACTACAGGAATTAGATGATACAGTGGTAAAAACATAATTCTTATCTACAGCTCTTGCTAATACGGGTTTTTTTTAAGCTGTAATGAAGATGAGTGATGACCTTGAAATCTCTTCTCATCCCATTGCTGGAGAAGAGGCAAAATAAGTTAACGTTTCTGTCTGTAGTGTTATATTTTAATGTGAATTAAACACCTTTTTTAAAATATTTTTTAAAATTATTTTTATGCCTTTGTTGTATGCAAATTTTTTTCTAGAAAATTTGTTGTGCAAAAACCCTTGTAGTTCCTGACAAGAAGTGCAATAAGAGCTTCAACACAGACTGAAGTATTATTTTGACCTTCCAGAGACGTGCTGATTGTCACATGTGCATGTTTTCTTTTATGCCAGTGGTAATCAGATTGTTGGATATATTAGTAAGAGATTTCTACTTGAAATCTATTGGGTCAGTGGGGCTCCAGCATATCCCACAGACCATTTCTGAAGTGATGCAAAGTTTCAGAATTTGAGGAAATAAGTCAATGCATTATGTTCTTTTCTATGTCTGTTTCTCTTCAAACTTGGGCACCTACCATTCATTCTTTCAAGAGCTTCTGTGCATCCACAAGCCAGATTTTCATGGGTAAACACTGAGGTCTCACAAGGTGACTTTAAGGACTGAGTTTCGTTGGAGCTGTGTCTTAGCTGTGGCTGTGAAATTGGAAGGAACAGTAGTGAGATCTTCCTGTTGAGGACAGTTCCTAGTGGCACTGTTTTGAAGGTCAGTTGGAGATGTGCATTGCAGCTCATCTTGAAGCAGTACAGACAGCCCTTGGCTTGCAGTTGTTCTAAATGCAAAAAGACCTAGTCTTTTCATAAGGGCACATCTATAAAATGCCCCTGTGTTCTGTACCCATGCCCATTTCACACAATTTAGGAGGAATTAAGAAAAGTGCTTTCCCAGAGGCAGATCATAATTTGCATGTCACCATATCCTTACAGGACCGGTTAAACTCCCGAGGATCCGCAGTTGTCAGTTACTTGTGTGCTGTCACCTCTTGCAGATGAGTGACACTTGCATTCATCTCAGCTACTTTTTTTATCATGTTGCTGTTTGTCTTTGCTTTATGTGAATCTTTTTCACTTCCCAGTTGCTCTCAAACATGTCGCCTTCCATTATTTATCCCTCTGCCTGTTGCTCGGGTGAGTCTGCAGCTTGCTGATGTGCAGCTAACATGGGCTTTTGCTTCAGTTGAAGTGTACTGGAGTATGAAAGAGAGAGGCCACGGGAGGGCAGTTCTGGCTTCCTGCAGGCCCTATGGAGACTGGCTGTCAGTGCTTCCAGAGGGTTTGTTAGTGTGTGTATGTGCTGGTTCAGCAGCCACCTACCCTCCTCATCTGGGTTATGTGGAGGGGAGGGCTGTGCAGTGCCAAAGGGTGCTGCTCCTTCCTCTCTAGACATCATTACAACAGGGCAATGTCCTGCTGTGCTTTCAGCTTACCTGGAGGTGCTTATAAAGCCAGAGCTATCTTTTGAGTCCAGTTTGGTGTTTTAGTGTTTCAGTGGTGTATCAGCATAGTTCTTCAATAGTTTATTTATCTTTTTTATATATCCTTTTATTAATAATCCTGATGTACTTTTAGCATATTACAGTAAGAATTGTCAAAGTGACAGAAATGTCTTAAATGTGAAAGACTTGAGGGGATTAAGTGCAAATTCCTTGGATTACTCTGTTTCTCTTGTGAGGTTTGTTTTTTTTTCAAGCTTGGGTACCTACTTTTACTGCAGCTACAGGATTTATCTGTGCTGTTCTATGCTGTGATCATCTCACAAATGATAGCAAATCAGTAGAAGGGTCTGCTCCCTGTCCTTGGCTGCTTTGGGTAAGTTGATTTCTCCGCAGTGCAGGGTTATATCAAACAGTACTTTTCTGTTATAAAGACACCCACCTTTTCCCCTCTGCTCTTTGTAGTTGGCTCAGTGGTTTTCCCTTCTGCTGTACATGCAGAGGGCTGACAATCCCAACAGGCTAAAGATGTGTAGGAGATGGAGACAAGTGAAAAACCTTTTGCTGAAGACCAGGGCATTGATAGAGCACCAGAATTCCAGAGGTATTTGCTGGTGTTCACTTTCCATTGTTTTATGATAACCACTTAGAAGATGTATATTTATACTACCCATGTACTGACACCTTAGTTAATATGATTTCCTGTATTTCTGTCCTGTAAATACTTCCTTGAGGCATTGAGGTTGTTTTTTTTTTTTTTTTTTTTTTTTTTTTTTTTTAGCAAGTCATAAATATAAAAATGCATGAATAAAGAGATACTTGAGTGCTACATAGAGTTAATACCAGCCATGAAGTTAGTGGACATGTCCCATAAACACCTGAGGGTTGACCTTTTCAGATGCCTCAGTCTAGGCAGCCAGGGGTTTCATACATTCAAATAGGCAGAAGAAAGTGAGCAGGACATGATGTGAGAACTGGAGAGGGGAAATTAGGAAATGATGATATAATTTGGTAACATCTGATGGAAAACAATGTCTGGTTGTATTTCAGGAATTGCAATTTCTTGCTATCAACTGACAACACTATCAGAAATGGTACAGCCATAATAGGACACTCCTCCTCCTCCAAAGGATTTAAGTAGGGTTGTTGTAGGGAATAGATTTCCAATCCCCATGCAGAGATTTGGCTTCAGTAGGTTCAGGGAAAAGAAGGTGCTTGTATCTCTGGGCAGCATGTGTATACTAGAGCCTCAAAATTCATTAGCCATAAGTATTTCTGAGGTCTCTGCCTCATATCCACTATCTTATGGGATAAAGGCTGGCTGAACTTTTTTAGGGAGAGAGCTATTTTATATACTTAGAGAAGCACTTGAGGTGAGAATTTAATGTCTAAAATTTGCCTCTGAATTCATATATAGATATGTGTATTATCAATATTAAACTTGTTAAACACCCTAAGAATACAGCTGTTCATGGATATATGGTTTGAGCCTGTTTCTGTGAGATTATTTACATACTGTATGCTGATGCTATGATATACTTACCTTACCTGAGCTTGCCATATAGTTGTCATGCCCTGACAGGATATGGGAGCAGCCCTCCTCCCATGCTTGGCAGGATGACTCCTCCAAGAGCCTTTTGCATGGGATGAGACTGTGAAGGGCAGTCTGCTACGTTAGACTTCCTTGCCTTGTGCATGCTTTTTGCTTCCTCCTTCTGAAATGCTAAACTAAACTCTGATGAGAGCCACACTTGAAAATAATAAGCCTGTAAGGCAGGTAACGGAGAATATGCAAATATCCTGCATCAGAAACCCAAATCCCTTGGGTTTGGGTGAGACATTTGGGGAGTGAGGGTGGGTGTATTTATTTTATCCTCTTTTTTTTTTTTTTTTTTTTTTTTTTTTTTAAATCCAGTAAGATAATTCTGTCTGATGATGGAGTTTGCTCACTCTGTTTTTTGATCCTGTAGTGCAGCTGCTGCTCTATTTTCTACATGGCTGGGCTTTACTGCAGACCTGTCGAGCCATAGGTGACTTTGATTTTTCTTTTCTGTGTGTGTTTTTGTTTTTTTTTTTTTTTTTAGAGAAGGATTGTCATAAGCCAGAGTTATGGCAATGCAGCTCAAAGATGTAATTATCAGGGCAGGGAGGTGCCTGCATTTGGCATCACTTGATTAGCTTAGCCTTGCTTCTTTGAATATTTCTCACAAGAAGCTCAAGTCTTTTCTTTTGTGATGAGTTTGTATGATCTCTGTTGTTTGTTCACTTGTTTGAGCTTTTGGCAATAATTTGTATTTTGTTTTGTTTTGGATTTTTCTTTAAGTGGAGGGAAGTGAACAAAATGAAAACTCATTTAAGAAAAGTATTTTTGTCGATTTCAATGTGCTTATGACAAGATGGGGGCCCCTAATCTCTCCTTAATATCTAGGAGTATTTTATGGTTGTCATGTAAGCTTTAAGAATCATATCACGATCCTTAATTCAGCCCTATGGTGTAATCTTGGGTGAAGGATCCCAGAACTTAGCAGGAATCCTGTATCTCCATCCTCCTTACCTCTTTTTTTGTAGCATGGCACCGCAGGTCTATGCAATGTCCAGTGAGCCCATAACGGGTTGGGAGGAAGGACAAGAGGGACTATAGTATATGCTTGTTGAAATAGGGAACATGTACTTCAATAATGGTAATAAAACAGCTATTCCAGGACAAGACCCTGAGTTGGATGACCTTTTACCATGGAGTGAATTGTCACCTTAAAATTTAACCAGTGAAAGATTTGGATGCTGTATCAGACTGTATTGTGTTATGTAAGTTACTTTAATTAACTGTTTGCACACTCTTCATTGCAAAGGCAGGGTAACACTTAGCTTAAATCTCTTTTATTGTATCCTGTTCAATTGCAGCAATGTGATAGCACACCTAAGAATATTCCGCTGTAACCGTGTCACATAGATCGTTGTTGCTGTATACTCTTGTCAAATAAAAACATAAAGTTGGAAAGGCTGGAAGCATTTATTGATTTCTTAGTTGAGGCATAAAAGAAGTAGACAACCTTTCTAGACTCAGAGACTTAGATCTGAGGAAGAAGAGGAAGAAAAAAGAGATATCTTTGACATAGATGACGCAAGGACAGTGGTTAAGTTTCTGACATAACCCAATAGGCCTGAATATTGAAAATGCTGTCTCTTGGCATGAAACGAGAGATATAAGTGAGGGGAGAACTAGGTGCTGCTTGAAGTATTTGCTAGCAATGTTTTATTAGAGTGCGTCTCATAGATATGTATCCTTTTAAATATTTTCCAAGCAGATGGATGAGGCTGCAGACAACCTATAAGCAGTGCCTTTGAGGGATGTTAAGGCTGTGTCTGTTTCAAGGGGATACAGCTCCAAAGCCTAACAATATGAACTTTAAATATAGGCATAATTCACTCTTTCACAGCTGATTATTTTGGTTGGAACATGTGGTGAGTTTGAAATAGAAGAGTGGGAGACTTTCAACATTGATTTAGACTTGAAAGTCATCCATTCTCTTGCAGATTTCATCTGGTGTTGCTGTTGGTCTTTAAAAAGGCCCTTTAGAGTAGATGCAGAGCTTTCTCTGAAAGCAAGCTTTTGGGGCTTCTCCTGGCTCTGCAGTGTGGGTTGCCTGCATCAAATAGCCATTAACATGCACTTTGCTAACATCTAGTTCTAAATAAAATGTCCTAAGTATAATTATTAATAACTGTTTTATTCCAGATATTTTATTTGGTAGTTTTTTAATAGCAGTGATCCTTAATACTAACATGCTTTCTATGTTTACAGCAGCTTTTCAGTCCTAGAGGGTGAAGGGTAGTGTGGAGTCTTCAGGTGGCATTGTAGAGAGTTGTGTTTGCTGTTGTCTGGCTTTGAGAACATAACATTTGAATGTGTGGAAGAGTTGTATTATGCATAGAGCTAGATCTGATTTAATCTGTCATTTTATGTAGGATGATTTCTGAGTTGTAACCCTCTGTCATTGTCAGCAGTGTGCTCTTACTGTAGTAATAGATGCCAGGTTATTTATTGCTGCCACCTTCCTATTAAAAACTGTGCTTCTTTTCACTACAACAGTTGGTCTAAATTTGAGAGTAGTAGTTTATTCTGTTTATGAAGAGGAAATTATTTACATGGAGTCAGAAAACTTTGATGGATTTTTGTTATTTTAAAGAACTGTACTAAGTCCTCCATTCTCAAACAAAATAGGAAATGAAACATAGATGTTTCTCTCTCCTCAGCAGAGCACCAGTTCTCTCTGTATGTGTTCTTCCTCAAATGTTACATCCCACAGCTGCACCATACATAAGCTCAGCCAGACCTAAACTTCTGTCACTCTTTCTGCCTGGAGAGTGTGTTCTGCTCTCACGTGACTTTTGAAGGAGTTGCACAGCTATAGTGTGTTGTGTTTTGCTGTTTGCTGGATTTTTAAAAAATTCTAATTGCTCAGGATCTCAAACAGTGTGATATTATCCTTTTGTCCGAAGTAGAAACTTGTTTTTAACTGTTTTGTGTCTACCTTTCAAATACATGGTTGGCAATTAAATCTACTAGTTCCACTGTGATTCAACCTCTGCTTATTATTATTTTAGGCAGACCTTTGTTATTCTGTCTTCAGCAGTAATCATTCAGCCTTTGGTCTCCTCTGTCATCAGTTGTACTGGTTTAATTTAAGATACTGCTTCCTATGAGCTTTTTAAGCCAGTGTACTCACTTTGGTTTAAACCTGATTTTTATCAGTTTTGTTGAAAACAACTGAAAGCACTTCAAAAGCAAGAAGAAAATAATTTATTTGGTTAAAATAAGCCAGACTTTAGCAGAAATAAGAGCTTGTGGATATTAGTTTCCCCTAGTTTAATTTTGGACAGACTTGTTCACAGGCACAGCTGTAATGTTTTTAAGGAGTAGTAAGGACAGGTTAGAGAAGACATTGGATATAGGGGATGGGTCAGAGAGATGGACGGCATAACCTAAAAAAATAGAAGATCAGCAGGTTGGTTTCTTATGTGACTTTGTACAAGCATGATTATACACAGGTTCTTTGTAACTTTTTTAACTATTTCACATCACTTTCAGTTTAGAAATACGAGATGAAAGGAAGTTATGGTGTCTTCTTGGGTGGCAGTTGCAAGATGCTAATTGAAGCTTTGGGTTGTTCTTTGTTTCTTGATCTTCACCCAAAATAGAAGTCCCACTGTCCTCAAAGGCTGAGAGTTGATGATTTTATTAGGGAGGAGGAAGGGGACCAGGCAGGAGCAGTTAAAGTATTGGGCTTTTTATTTCAGGAAACATAAATCTCTGTGCTTCAAAAGGACGGGCTTTGTGCGCGCATGAGAGAGAGAGAGTGCAAACACTAATGCATCATGGAGGACAGGTCATTCTGCTGAACGCAGCTCAGCTCCTGAGTGTTTGGAGATTAGAGGCAGCAATAATTTCTGGCTGCTGTAATTTATGTTAATGTGGCAGCCCAGGGTTGTATATTTCTGCTGAGATGGCCATTTTTGTGAGGCTTCATTCTGACCACAGTAGAAACCGCAGAGGTTTCAGGTATTGGTGTTTGTCTTTTGCTGATTTAGCCAAGCAGTGAAACAAACAATTTCATTTTTATTATTTAGTGGCGGAATTTAATGTTTGTTTCTTCTCATTTCTGTGGGCTAAAATGGTAAAAACAGGAAGGAAGAAGTAAGTTCTGCCTCTCACCTTTGGGTAAATTAAACCAATGTTAATGTAGGATCTGTCACTCTTTCCAGTTCCAATGGCTGCAAAGAAATATTGCTCCAGGAGCTCCCCAGTAATCTCTCAACCCTAGTGGTCTTTGGACATCACTGAGTTCCTGCTCCAGATTCCAGTTTTTGAACATCCTTTGTACTGCTGCAGTGTATCCCATCAGCAGGGAGAAAAGAAGTACTGATTAAGGTTTAAGAACATACTGTGGAAACACTGAAATAAGTGTCTAATATTGGAAAAGTGGAGAAAGTTTAGGGAAAGAAATTAAAACTGTTTTGGGAATCTAGGGAATTGCTTTTAGACGTATTACTGAAAGAGTTAGTTAATCTTGGTTAAGTGATATCTGGGAGTGAGAAGGGGGAATACAACTCTGCTAGTATTTGGTGATCATAAACACTATAGAAAGAGACAAGGTATTTAGATGACTACAAGTGGAGAAGAGAAAAAATTAAGGGTAAATATTATGGAAAACTTCCTGTCATGGAGATATGTCCTTGCCCTGTCAAGCTCTGGAATCATTTCCCAGTGGAATAGAAGAGCAACTCCATGGCTTGACAGGTTTTGAATTAGACTTGGAAAAATGTTAGTCCATGCAGCATGCAGAATAATCTTTCTCTTGGCAGCAAGATAGCATATGAAAGGAGGAAATGATGATCTTGCAGGAAAAATTATGGTCTAGTGATTTATGTACAGAAGTGGGCATCAAGACATCTGATTATCTTCTCTATTTTATCACTGATTTATAATACTGGGGCAGGTCATTTAATTCTTCTGTGCAACCATGTTCTCATCTGTAAAAGGAATGTTGCATAGACTGAAGAATTTACTTCCTGGACAATGTTCTCATAGCTAGATGGTACTCTGAAGTGATATGATTATTTTTTAAAATGTCCATAGTCTGGAGGAAACTGGAAGCTCCTTGCCCCAGGTGAATAACTGCTTAACCTCAAGACCTAAACAGTTGCTTAAAGCATCCAGTCTTTAATTTCCTTCACCCTGACAAATTAAAGTCTATATTGCATAGTTGATGGAAATCTCCTAGTCTGCCCTCAAATCTGCTGCAATGTTTTTGTCTTTTGTTGTTCTCACTGTAAACCAATACTAGCTTGGGAGACTAAAAAGAGAGGAGAAATCATTAGGCTGTTTTAATTTATACCCAGCAAGGCCACAGCCTTTGCAGAGTGTGGCTCAAACTCAGAATGTAGCATGACATGAAGGCATTGTTCTACTGCCTGCTCATTACAGCAGATTGGTGTCATTCTTGTTTTCCTCTAACAAGCTTGTTTTTCCAAATTACTAGCTCTGTCTCCTACAAGAAACCACTAGCAATCATGCCAATTTCATCACCACTTTTCCCCTTGAGGATCTTCCCTTATCCCTTGGTCCTGCAGTTGTGCCCAGCCTGAGATGCCTGCTGTGGAAGGAGAGAGGACACTTCCCTCCACCTTGATTAAAAGCTCCTAACACACATTAAAAATGAGGTGTGATCTGAGATGTCACAAGTCTGGCATCCCAAGCTAGGCACAGTAGGTAATGTCTCACTGGGGTCTCCACAGCATTTTGCTGGCATACTCCCTGACTAGCCTGGTGCCAGATTTGAGACACTCAGGAAGGGTTTCTTCAGCAGGAAGCTACAGCAAGACTGTAATAGATCCAGTGGCCCTCAGGCAAGCAGTCAACTAACAAACCTTTAGGGAGCTTGCTGAGCTTGTTTGAGAGCACCTGGGGCTACTGTTTGTTCATATAAGTAATATTCCAAAGAACAGCAAACCTAAAGTTCTCATTATTCAAATTTGGATTTACTGTGTCTTGTTCACACTGTTTATTTTAAATTATTTGCTGAGCCACTGATGGGCTACATTAATGCCAGGGCTGGCCTCCTTACCATGGACCTTTGTTTCCTTTGTTTCTTGATCTTAATCCAAAATAGAAGTCCCACTGTCCTCAAAAAGCTTAGAGTTGGTGATTTTTATTAGGGAAGAGGGGGGCACCAGCAGGAACAGTTAAAGTGTTGGGTTTTTTAAGGTACTGGATGTTTTAATTTACACTGATGTGACTTCTCTGAGGTCACTGTCATTATTTTTTATTCATGCCAGTTTTATTGAGAGGGCAGACAGACCCAGGCTATCTATAATCCTGGAAATGGAATAAAACTGATTATTAAATCCAGGGACTTTCAGTGCTTTTAAAAAGCTTCTTGATGTTTGGAGGAATAGAGGGCCTTGTGAAAACCTTTGTCTAGAGTTAACATGGCAATTTGCTTGTATGTACCACAATGCTACTTTAACCTGGAGTGTAACAGCAGGAGAACCAGAAAAAAGTTAGTGGTTAGGAGCCAAGGAAAATAATCCAGGTTCACTATATGAGTCCCCCTTGTGGAATATCCTTTCTACACCATTGAGTCTGCTCTGTGTCCAGAAAATAGTATAAGTATTATGCATTTATGATTGCAACAGCTGTCATCTGTTCTCAGAATTAGTTTCCAAAATAGTCTGTGAGAGAAATCTGTGGCTTTTAGCCTCATCTTGGAAAAAAAAATTTCAGAAGAAAAACATTAATTGATGCCGGAGGAGGAAAACAACTAAGGAATCCCAGTGTTTCTGAAGTATGAGTTTAGCCAGCAAGATACTCTTGCAAAATCAGCTTTGTAACACTTGTTTCTCTGAGTCCTTCGAGAGAAAACACACATGCTGCATATGTCCAAGCTGTCTCCCCGGCTCCACCTGCTCTACCACAGCCTGCTGGAGTGTGGTCCTCCCACTCCACATTATCTGACTCATGCCACAGAATGATTTGATAAGAAGGAAAAAAGGAAGCCAACTTGCAGCAGGCTTTGTTCCTTTGACATAAAAATTTCCTCTCCCTTTGCTTGTTGAGTTGACATTTCCCATGTAAATATTTTTTCATAAGAAGTGCACAAGATGGAACAAAGGTCCAAGAAGGAGGGAGCTAAATTTGAATCTTAAATGAGGGCATTCTCTGTCCCTGTTTTAAGATGTAGGATTGAGTATGAATGTTGTTCTCAAATCTTTCTGTCTATTATTGGGATTTGAAACTTCATTGTCAAAGATATCAAGCAAAGAAATTCTGAAAGAGAGCAATTTGCCACCCTGACTAATTTCTTTCCTGGTCTTCTTATGAATGCTCAACAGGTCTCAACAAGGTCAGTGGCTTCCAGGTCTGTATTAGCAAGTGGCCAGCAGGGCCAGGGGAAGTGATTGTCCCTGGAGAGCTATCTTGATGTTTCACTTACTTAGAGCTTAACAAAGAACAAGAAAATGGTCTTTAGAAAATAATTCTTCCAGGCTGAAGGAGCTGGTGACTAGCCATTATTACCTAATTTCATCACAAAGTACATTGTCCCTTACACACCTGCCTAGTCATTACTCAAGTAGTAAATGCTTTTACAGTCTCTAATTTGGAGATGTTGTAAAGATAAGTAAGATACAGCAAGATGCAGTTATCCTCATTATAAGAACAGGATCTAACAGATTTGTAAGGATGTGTAATGTGCTTAAATTCCTTTTAAAAACCTTTTTCTTTAAAGATTTTGTATGTAATGCACAAGAAGTCTGTGGTATGGTAACAAGTTGAACCTGGATATTAGAATGCATGATTTGCCAAAGGGTTTCATTAAGGCCAAGAGTTTAGCCAGATGCAGAGATGACATTTATGTTGCTGATTGCTGCAAGTTTGGATATTCCTATTAACAGGGACAGGAAAATTGAAATTGGTACTAAACCTCATGGTTTAGATCAAGATTGGAGATTAGGATATTACTTTTTATGTTAGGAACTGATTGCCTCCTTGCCGCCTGCAGCAGAATCTCCCTGCATGTTCATGTCTAATGGTTGGGTCTTGGCAACTACTACTTCATGAGCTGGGCTGTGAGCACACTAGCCTCTATATTTTATTTTTCCTGAGGCTCAGGTTTAAGCAGATTCATAATTGCCTACTCACTAGATTATCCTTTTCTTCTTCCTTCTCTTTTGCCTCCTGCAGATGTTGGTTGTAAATTTTCTGTCACTGTTATGACATTTTTGTGCTATTTTCTTTCAAAGTGGCTTCATTGCTCCATGTAGTTAGTGGTATATATATAGGTGAAACAGCATGACAGCCAATATCTTAAAATTATTTGTTCCCCATTTTCCTTTCCCTTTTCTTGAATTCCATTCCTTGTTGCATTTCTGTAATGTCAGTTCAGTTAGCAATCTCCTTCTCCATAAAACAAAACCTTATTGAAATGTAACTGTTCAGATGTTTGTATTTAATGTAAATAAAGATTAGTTTCCATGTTTAAAAGTTAAGTCACTGATTAAGTAACCTGTAGACTTTTTGGCAATCACAGTAAAAAGAGTATTTATGAAGATACGGTCTGTATTTAGGGAGAATTAATCAGTTTAGAAGTAAAATCTATATGGCTGAAGGAAATAACTTAGCTGTCTTTTACAGAAAAATAAAAAGGGATGCTAGTGGGGAAGAGATGTCACTATCATCAATTAAAAATTCAAGGACACATTTAAGACTGAAATGAAAATAAATCAGACCTAAAAACATTGCTGCTCCTTGGACTGTATCTGTTCCATAGATAACGCAGGACATCATCTCTAGGGCTGTCAATCAGAGATTGTTTCGTGAGTACCAATCTCAGTAAAAAATAATTAAATTGACAGAAGCTACCTAGCTGGATTATCTCAGTATCTAGAAGCCTCTCACCTCTGCAGAGCAAGGTTACTTAAGCCTGTATTTGTATGAGAAAATGAATGCATTGGTCTCTTTCTGCCTAGTTCCTATTCGTTTACTAAAACCAGAACGATAGTTCAGCACTTTAATTTTTCTTGAGAAAAACAAATGCGACTTTTCTGTAGTAGCTGCAAATGTACTGCTGCATTGAACAAACTGATTATGTGAGTATCCTGATCTACATGGGGCCAAGGACCAAAGATCAATAACAAGAGTTTAAGACAGATCAGAACTCTGCTGATGGAATAGGTTCTGTGTAGACCTTAGCAGTCTCAGCAATATGAACATTTATATATGACTCATTAGCATAATAAAAAGAGGCAGGATATATGTCAGAAAGCACGACTGAAGCCAGGGGAAATGTTTTTTAAACCTTCTGCATGACCACCAGAAATTTACACTGCCTCTTTATATTTTCCAGTCAGTTGAGTGATATAACCAATAGCCTCTTCAAGAGATTAGGAAGCAAAATGCATTTGTAGGCTGACTTTTCAAGAGTTGAAGGTAGTACAGATGAGCAGAACAGCTGTAGCTGTAATGATTTCATGTATTAGTAGAAAACTGAAGAGCAAAGTCAAAGGTAGCTTTATAAATTACTGTATGTAGGACTGAACTGCAAAGGCTGTTTTTATAATTTGCTGATTGAAATAGAAAAGAGTGTTGGAAAGAGTCAAGCATACTTTTTTCTCTATAATTAAAATATACTTGAATGTATTTCTGTATGTGAATAGGACACTATTCACATACATAAAAGCATAGTTAATATTTTTACTGATTTAAAAATTCAGACATTTTAAATTGAGCTTCAGTTTTATATGAGAATGTAAAGACTTTCTTTTGAAACACTACATAGCCTTTTTTAGATTGTGCTTGACATTATTATTTTGGCTGGAACAGTTTGAATATTATTTATATTTGTAGTAGTTTCAGTTAGATTGTATATACATTTTTGAGGGTGAATGAAACATACAATAAAATGTTGCATGCTTGCATTAAAGACTACTACATGAGTAGATACTCTGACTCTTTCTAGGAGAATCAAAAACATAAAGGTATCTAATCTAGTTCCATTCTATGTGTCCAGAAAACTCTTGCTGTGATAGATGTGATCTCATCCTTCTGACAAAAGGAATCTAATCAGGTTATTTTATTTTAAATGGATGCAAACCAAGAAGAATTAAAAGCATCAGCAAAACAATGATGTGAAAACTTCAGACAGAAAAGGATTATTGTTAGGGAAAAGCCACAACTGTAGAACTTGGTGATGCTTTCTTAGTTAGACATTAATGGGATGGATGATATAATAGGAAAGGAAGACTTCCCTTGAACATCCCAGATAAAACTAATTGGGAAGCAAAATCTTTCCAACTCTCCTGCTCCCTGGGCATTTGCTAATGGACAAGCCTTGTAGAAGGCATTTACTTGGTACTTATGTCAAAAGCCAGAGTATTTTGAAGGTACCTGAGGGAACTAAAATTACATAATTTGAATTCTATCAATAGTCTAAAAGGAGAGAGCTGCTGAGAAAGGGAGGCTTGGAGTCCTGCTATGAAATTAACTTTCTGGATATTGCTCTGACAACAAGATTAAAGAAAAGTCCCAGACAAGTTGTGAGTTAGTGGGTCTTAGTCCAGTTGAAAAAAAGGTATGACCCTACTCATGCTCAGGAGCACAGCTCACTCTCATTTAGGAATCTTGGCAGCTGGGATACTTAAGCAGTGAAGAAAATTATGCTGGCTTGATGTGAATTAATCAGAGTAACTTTTAAAGATTTAATATACACCCCCATCAGTACAAAAAAAGTCCCTGCCTACCGGCCGTGGTGTTCATCCCCAGCCCACACTCATGTGGAGAGACACTGGAGCTGATTACAGTCTGTAAGAATATTATTTTTAACAGTTTTAATAGTCCACTCCTGAATAATCATTAAATGTATCTTTAAAAAAGCCCCAAACCCAAGCCAGCAAAAAAAAAACCAAAAAACCCAACCAAAACTAGAATATATGCAGATGACTAAAATACAGTTCCTTTCTTCCTACGCAGAACTATTATGCTCAAACATTCCCAGTGGAAGCATCTGCAGCAAATCACAAGCAGTATTTTAACTATTTCGTTCTCTGATGTTCAGTTTCTCTGAGAATTGTTTTGCAGCCTGGGGAATGTGTTGCCAAGGTAAAATTTTGAAAAGCTCATTACCTTGCTTTGGAATAATTGAAAACTCCTTCTCTGGGTGGCCCAGAGATATATCTGTGACATTAGTCCTGTCTGCCTTTAGAATTTTCTATCAGCCTATCACCTTTATAACTGAGCACCTCTTGGGTTAATGAGTTGGCATTCTTCTTGCTCTTTTGGGGGGGGGGGGTTGGGGGGAAAGTGGGTGGTGAGTGGAAAATCAAAGGAGTCTGTTAAATTGTGTAGAAGAGAGATTATGAAATGTGCCCTAGAATGGAGTCTGTGGCATAAGTTGGGATGGTTTAAGATTGTACCATGGCTCTGTATCTCCTCTAGCATGTATTGTCCAACTCCACCTAGCTGGTGGAGTGTTTTTATGTCTAGAATTGTTTATCTTCCATGTTTTTGAGACAAGTTTGGGGTGTTTATTTTGGCTCTGATGGTGAAGGTCTGTGCTTTTAACACAATTGAGTTTTAGCAGAAGGCTCTGTATTCAGGAATAGTTAAAGGCTCAGTCTTTCCTTCCAGCTCCTGATGTGCCACTGCACTATGCCAAAGGCTGACGTGGGCTGATCTGGGTTAGCTGCTCAATGCCATACTTGGGAAATAGTATCTTACAATCAGCTGCAGTAAAGAAGCCATGAGGGAGTTGCTCTCAGTGAAATCCTTTCTGTGAGGTAACCCTGCAAGTCCTTAGTTCATTGTTGCTCTTGTTATCCCCTCTGTAGTTTCTGTTTCAAGCTGGGATAGCTCAAAAAATGACCATCCTCTTTCGTTCTGCCAGACTGACCCCACATACAGGCTCATTAAGCCCCAGCTTGCTTATTGTTTGCACTCTCAAAGCTAATGTAAGTCAAGGGAGAGATTGGGGCTTGGCTTTGGCTCAGAATGTTGAACAAACAGCTGACTGGTTTCTAACTAACTCATTTTGAAGAAGAAAAGTAAACTCTTTTTTTTAATGTTAGCTTTCTCTAGTAGCAATTTTTCTAGGGCATTTTTCTCTGTTGGATGAAAATACAGAGCAAGGATGAGTCCAGTTAGAAGCTTAGGTGTTTGTATTTTCAAGCATTAAATAGAAAATACTGGAAAGGAATAGAAATCCCTGACCTAATTAGCCCCACAGAGAGACAACCCCAGACTTCCTATGCCACGATGTTGCAAATGAAGGCTTGTATGTTGCAAACCCTACAATGAAAATCTGGCTGACAAGGAGCCATGAAGTATTGCTCTTGATAATGGTAGAGAAACAAAGTATTTGGTAACATGCTGTACTGCTGAAAATTCCTATTCTCAGGTCCATTCCTTCATCTCTTTTTCCCCATATGCACGTGCAAACAAACCCTTTTAAAGATGGAGGAAAAAGCAGAATTAGTCTGTGTCTTCTCTGACCTCTCCCTGGAGGCCAGACAGGTAAAGATAAAGGCCATAGTTATGGCTTTCCAGCCAGTACCTACTCTCCTCCCCTAAATCAGCGTGGAAAATATCAGCTTGATGTTTCCTGAAGAACCTTTTTTCTGAGGACCTCTATGAAATCCTTAGAGTTTTGTGAAATCTAAAGTTTGCATATGCTGCAAAACCAAGGAAAGACCATTATTTTTTTTTTAGTTTAGTTTAGAAGTGTGACTTCAATGTAGTCCCAAAGTGTTGAGGAAGTAGGTGATGCTTGCAAGCTTCTGTCAGCTGCAAGTAAATATTCCAGAACCACCAAACCAAACAGCTCAAACATTTATTTAGCCAGCTTCTCACCATTGAAGCTTTGCTTTATTTTAAGCCTTCTCTCAGGGACAAACAGTTGAGTCACACTGGGGGTTATCAGTTACAGATTAGGAAAAGGCACAGGATGCTTAAAACTGTCCATCTCTCTCACCTTCAGTGAGGGTGTTAGCATGAGTTATGTGTTTGCCTGCTGAGGAAGAGTGGGAAAGGAGATGGCTGTCGATGGCAGACAATGAAAACTACCTTCTTTCTCTGATGCAGAATTAGTCCAAAGTACTCAGCAGCAGAGGCAGGCTGAGGGAGCATCTCACCTTTGTGTTGCTGAAGAGGGAGGAGTTCAGATGTGTAAAGTGACAAAATGAACAAAAGATCCCAGAGCAGCAGTTTTTTGTAGATTTTGTTGTGCATCAGATTTTGATAGTATATCCAGATGGCTGTAAAAGAAAAGCAAAAGATAGCTGTCTGAAACTGTGGCCTTTTCTCAGCAAATTTAACTTGTCTCTGCATTCAGCAGCAATGTTTTGATGTGCATGTAAGACATGTCCTACTATCCTGTGTATGTGTTTTACTGCTGGAAGATCATCCCTCTATAATCACATCATCTTTAAAAACCCAAGAATCTCTCATGCAGTATCCTTTTTCCTACATCTGCAAGTCTTACTTTTGCTACAATCACTCTCCTCAGAAATTGAAAACTTATTTTATGCTACTCTTGGCACCAGTGGGGCCCCTACACCTTTGTGCTTTTTCCATTCTTCTGTGTTTTAATTATGTGTCCCTAGTGATGAGATTTTATCCTCTGAGAAATCGAACTGTTACTTTATATTTGTGATCCAGTTTTGAGATTCTGTGGAAAACATTGTAAAGAATAAATAATAATTCCATGGCATCTTTTCATTTTCTGGAAGATTTTCAGTCTATATTTTTATGCTTTTAATTTGATTTTTATCATTTGGTATTGGTCTTCCATCTTTCCTTTGCATCTCATGTTTGTAGATTTTTATTTCTCTTCTTAGTCAGCATTGGCCCAGCATTTTCATATTCAAATTTGAAACTGTCTTCCTAAATCAGTCTAAGATCATCACAGATTTTCTTCATGTCTATTCCTGTTTAGCATTGTCAAATGGAGCTTTGTAGTATTTGGTAGGCAGTCTGAAGGAAAATGAAGAAGGAAATGTCAGAGCCAAACCCACTAGCTAAGTAATAATAATCAGTCCTTTACTTATTTACCCAAGCTTTTTTATGTTAAGAAACAAAAGAAACCAAGTTGGAATTCTACAGGGAAATCAGGTTTTTGTGTAAGATTTAAAGTATGTGCTCCTCTCTGAATGATTTTCATTCAATATCTTTTCTCTTTCTGTGTGCAACATGTAAGTATGTATTTATTTAAAATATATATGTAGTATGTTTTATATAGTACTTTCGTCCTGTTCTTAGATTTTTTTTTGTCAGTCACTGTTCATTCCCAGTCTGAATGTCTGAAGCATGGGATAATTTTTAATAATACATATATTGTTAATTCCTTTCAACATAGAGTGAACTATTGAGTAGTGTCAGCAGAGTTCTAAATTAAGTGTACATGAACCATGCACTAGTTCTGGTTGCCTTAAAATCTGAAATAACGCTTTCTGGAATGCTATTTCTGGGAGTGTATTTTTTCTTTGTGGAAGGCCCTTGCAAAGCTTTATGAACACTATTTTCTCTGTCATAATGGCACAAAATATTATGACTGGTTAGTGGCAAAATACAGCAAAGCAAAGAATATTGTCTGCAGGGGAATTTTATGTAACCAAGAATACATTTAACCAAAGAGTAAATATAGTCAGACCCCTGAAATTCTTGCATTAAGATTACATGTATCAGACTTAATATTTTGTGCTGTTTGTAATAATTTTTGAGTGCTGCACTCAGGACTTTAGCTGTCTCTGGGATTTGTTCCTCAAGAAGTTCTCTACTGGTAGGATGCATCACAGGCCTCTTCAAGTCCCATTTAATTCCACTTCTGTTTACAAAACATGATCTTGAGTGGTCATGCATGTAAGGAAGCTTGGTTCCCATTTTTAGCATGGTGGTTTTGCACGTACTCTTTTCCTATCCTTTTCTTGGCCCTCCTGTCTGAGCATTCATGTTTTTCTCTCAGTGCTCATTTCCCTGTAAAACCACAGTAGGATGCAGGATGGAAACCCCTGGGATTTTAAATCCCAAGCCATGTCTGAGTGAGAAAGGCAAATACCTCTCAGGCTTTCAATGTGACTGCTGCCTTGATTTCTAGATTAAAACTTCTCTTTTGTTTTAAAGTCATATTGCCTTTGACTCCTTTGCAAACCCCAGCATCTTTGTCTTTGCTGACCACAGAGGCATGAGAGTTATGGAAAAGCTTCTCACTTTCTGGTGCTTCTGGTCAAGACATATGATAACCATTCAAAATACTCCTGACTGTACGTGTATATGTTGAATCTAGTTTAAGCAAAGAAAGAAAGCATAAGAATACAGGTTATTTTGGGAATAAAAATATAAAGTTCTCTGTGCCGTGTGTTCTCAGTTGAACACGTGGTTACTAAAAGAGTCTGGCTTTACAGCTGGAGCAATGTAAAAATAGTTTCAATTAAAAAGATGTGAAAAAATATAAAAAGTATCACAAACATTTGGGTTTCTTAATAAAAGACTGAAATTTACAGAGACCAGGATGGTGCAGCTGGTACAAAGTCTTTGTTGCTGGTCAGTTGATGCAAACTTCATTAATCACTTGGCTTTTCCAAGCATGAATAATCACATATCCAACTTGTACCAATAAAACCTGTATACCATACCCCACAATATTTTTTTGTCTTTCCCTAATTAAATTATAAACTTCAACTAAAATATTCTGCAGATTTCTCCATCTGGACCTTGTTACCAGAGTAGCAGTAAATGATTCACTGTCTACAAGAGTTTCATAACACTGAAGAGGAGATGCAATCCACCCCCTTTTTACAGACAAAGAGCAGAGCCATAGGGGTTTAGTTACTTTCTCAATGTCACCTCCTAAGTCAGAGAGGAGAGATCTCCTGTATGCTAGGCAGGCAGCCTAATGACTGAGACATCCTTCAACCCAGCAAAGTTTGTGATCTAGATGAATGTTTGCTGGATCTGGCAACATTTCAGCTGTGTTTCTGCTGGGAACATCTGTAATGTTTGGCTGTCTTGCAGGTATTTTGCCTCTGTGCACATCTGACAAACTAGCAGGCGTGCAAGCATGGCCACTGTGACTTTCTGGAACCAGAAACAAGCAACAGTTAAGGTTTCAGGGAGCTGTGTATTATAATATTCTTGCAAAGCTGAGCTGGGTTACCAGTAATAACTGCAGTGAATTTGCAGAGAGCTTTCGATAATGGAAATCTGCCATAAGCTGTCCTGTCACTAGGTAGAAAAGGTCAGTTGTGTATTCTGTAGGAGAAAGAAAATTGTGGTAAAGGTCAGAAGAATTAAGACATTTTCACTCTGCCTCTGTCTGCCAGTTCCTCTGGTTCTTTATTGTGGTGCATGTTTTATAGAGTAAGGGATATAATTAGAAAGCTGAGAAATCCAACAATGAAAGCCCATCTCCACTTTTTTATCTGTAGTCCTTCAAACTGGGATTAAGTTAGGAAATAAAAGTAAGTTTTTAGTACTGTCCTCCCTTCTCCCTCCAGAAAAACATAAGCTACAGTGTACAGTGATATTAATCTAAAGTGAAACACGCTTTGTTATTGAACACATCTCTCTATCATTAAATACTGAAATCACAGGACTGGCTTTATTCTATGGTGTGCTCTAGGCTTTTCTTGAGTGCTGGTGGTTTTCTCTTATTTTGTTTAAAGTAGCATCCTTGAGATGCACACGGTTCAATTGATTATGTATGTGTATTAAGCACAGTGAGACTATGTTAGCTAATGCAAGATTGGAATATAATGTTAACATTGCATATTTGCAGGCGATTCCCAAAGAAGCTGCATATTTGATATCTAAGGGAATACTCTGTTTTCATGTACATAATGAGCCTCTGGGACTCACTGCTGTACAGTATTGTGGAATCTTAAGTACATTGGAAATCTTTAGTATGCTAGAAGTGTTATGTGGAACAATATATATAACTAATGAGCAATCTCTCACTGATAAAAGTTGCTTGGAAAACCCTATACGAAATGCAAAAATTAAAGAATATAAACAAGCCATCAAATAAGAAAGTAATAGATACTTAGGCCAGATATTCAGTAATGACCTACCAAAAGCATTCTTCCACTAAAGGGAATGTTTCCAAAACCTCTAAAGCACATTCTTGTTAACACTGCTAAGTGTCTGTGCTTCTTTTCTCCTCAGGAACAGAACATTCACAGTGGCACAGGCCATGAGGCAGAATTGAATGCTGGATATTATCACACTATATTCCCATGCAAAGCTCAACCAAAATTTCAAGCAATTTCTTTTCAGTATTCACTGGGTTTGGTCTGCTAACTGTAGCCTGTGCATTTGCTAGCATTGATATGAGACAAAGGATCGCTCTCTATTATTCTCTTTTTCTTTTTTTTTTTTTTTTTTTAATAAATAATGATGTAATTACTCAATGTATCTCTTCTAACTGTAGCTGTCTGCCTCTTTGAAGAGGGAGTTGGCCCTTTGAGGGTTCAATAAGAAAGGCAGTGTCAGAATAACAGGGTCATGGTGAAGAGCACATCCCCACAGAGACCAAGGAGGCTGCAAGCCACCATCTCTCTAAGAGCAACAGAGACACTTGCAGCAGCACACATAGGACAACAAAAGCTAATCAAGGGAAAAAATTAGGTTCATAAACTCAAGGTTTAAAGTTGATGGTGTAGTCCTTAGGGATCAGCAGATATATTGGTTAAAATGGAAAGCTTTTAAAATGTATTTAAATTTCTTAAAATATAAAGATGAAATGTGTATGGATGGCAGAGAAATCTCTGCCTTTTTGCCCTAATTTTTTCCTGTGATCCCCATTATTACTCCTACCACTTCTACTATTGAGTCATTTTATGCAGAGATGTTCCTATGCAACTTTCACTAGTGTTCTGTGTGGAAGTCTGCAAAACTCAACTTAGGGTTTCAAAGACAAATACTTGCTGTGAAACACCTGGATCTGACATTGCTATGTGAATGGTGGCATTCTGGGAAGTTGTGCCATGCAGAGATACCAAGATTCAGAGGCAGCTGTTTCTTCCTATACTGTGAGACTCAGAGAGCAGCTCCTCTCTCAGTGACAAGTGCAATACACTAAAATTTGTAGCTAAGCCATGCTTTCCTTCCTTTGGCCCACCACTAGGTCTGAGCTCCAGCTCACAGGAAGTGGGTGACTGCTGTCACTCATCCAATTCTTGATCTGGCACAGCCAACAACAGGTGTTACTTTCCTGACTAAACTCTGTCTTCCAGCTAGAAGTTTTGTCCATTATTCTGTTAATCTCTTGCACTGACTGTTGTGACTTTCTTCCTTTGGATTTCCTTGTGTGCAGTTCATTAAAGTGGCTGCTGAGATAGCAATCTGCAGCCATTTCTCTCTTATTGCTCATCTTGCTTGCTTCACATTTCTTTCTGAACTGCCAGCTTTTTTTACATTTCAAACTCAAATCATATTGCTTGTCATCCAAGGCACCATAAAATTATTTTCTTCCTTCCATTTCTGCTTCATTCCTATTGATTCCTATTAAGGTCTTATCAGACTCCAGGATCTTAATTTTTTTGTTTTTCCATTCTTTTGTTATTACCTCTTACACAGCTATTTGGCATGAATGCCATGTCTTGCTCTGTCCTTTTTTGTGCATTGAACGCCACTTTCAACTCATTTAAGTATTTCCTTGCAGTCTTTCCCATAACCTCTTTTTCCCTGAGTAAGTCACTGCAGAAAAAAATTGTAGCAACACAAGTGTAAAGGGAAGTTTCTGGTCAAAAAGTAGTTTAAGAGACCATTTCTCATTTATTATACTTTGGAAATTTATTTGTAGTTCATGTGTCACTGAACTATGTAGCAAATGGAAAGGAATTTTTGCTACCAAAAGCTCAGAGGTGCCACCTTTGCACTGGAACATTTTTGGCAGACATGAACTAAGGAGAGGTTTGCAGGGCCTTTTGCTGACAAATGTGCATTTGGAATTGCCTTGCATTTGGTCAGGTTGATGAGTAAACAGGGAAGTCTAGAAGCCAATATAACTGGTTCTATGCTTGAACAAATAGGCTTAGCCTCTGAGCAGCTTTTGAGCCTCTGGGAAGAAATTAGAGCTGAGTAAGCAAGTCCCTCTATGCATTGGATTCAAGAAGCATACAGTGTATGCTACAGCAGAGATAGTCCTATTAAAATATGGGGTGCTTATGTGGCTAGCTCACCAAGGGATGTGGCCTCACCAGAGGAGGCTGGTGGGGCAGAGGGAGTGGCAGTGGCTCCTGTTAGGAGTCACACATAGCTGCTCTCTATGAGGTTAAGCTAAACTGTGCTCGTGTTTGTGGGTGACCTAATAGATGTATTTTTTTGCTCTGGGACATACTATTGTAACAATATATTTAAATGCATTGGTCACTTTGCATTAATTTCCTGTGTTAATTTCGCCTTTCTATATCTTGGAGAAAGGTCTTTTATTTCCAGCTATAAACTCAGATAATGTTGTTTGTGTGCCATGAATGGTAGATGTAACTGTCTCAGAAGTGGTCATAGTTTATTGTTAAGTGAATGAATTTGTAATCAGATTCTCACTTGTTCAAGATAATAACAGCTCTGATATAAGCAGAATCCCACATTTGAGGTCAACTGAGAATTTGACCCCTTGTAAAAATATATTAAAAAGGTAAACATGGTAGACAAATAGGGAAATATTTTGATAAAATAAGCTATGCAAGTATAGTTGCTTTCACTGCAGTTTTAGTAAGATGTTGCCACATATGATGACTTATCTCACGTTCAGGGTAATTTTGTGTGGTTCTAGTATGCCTGTTCATCAAGTACTTTCCAGCTGTGTGGGACAGTACAGTTGGGTACAGGTGCAGGCAGTTAGTAGAAAATGTTGTCTTTGCTGCTGAAGCTACAGGATGCAGCAAATATTTTTAAATGCTGCTGAAAAATGGAGAAGAAAGTTACATGAAGACCCTGATTCATACTAAGAGTTTTGTTACAGGGTATTTCACAAAGATAATATCATGATTTTGGGTTCAGAGGAGGCAGAGAAGTTGTACCAATGCATTAAAATAAAATCTTCTCTATACTGGCTATTTCACTGATGAAACTTTCCTTAGTGTGATTTTTCCTTTAAATATAATCTATGCTGTTTTTTTTTTTTTTTTTTTTTTTTTTTTTTTTTTACCACATGTAGCACAGGAGAAAGCTATTTTCCTGCTGAGGCACCAGCATACCACACAGTTGTGTGTATTTCTTTTTAATTTCCCTAAGCTGAAGGACCTGATATCAATTTCAAAAGATGAGACTAAATTCTACTTGGTAACATTAAAGTAAACAGATACACCCTATTCACATGTTTAATAAATGTGATTGACATTGGTAAGTATGAAGCCTATTCCACTTTTATGATGCAGATTTAAGTACAGAAACAGCCACACAAGCAATGCAAAACAAGGAATTCATTCACCACTTCCCATGGTCAGGCAGGTGTTCAGTCATTCCTTAGAAAAGCAGAGTTCCATCACATGTAATGGTGACTTGGGAAGACAAGCACCATCATTCTGAACATCTTCTCTGCTGTCTTCTTTCCCCACCTTTATAAATGCTGAGCATGTTGCCATCTGGACTGGAACATTTCTTTGGTAGGTTGGAGTAAGCTGCCCTGGCTGTGTGCTTTCCCAGCTTGCTGTGTACCTCCAGCCTGATGGGGGAGTGTGAGGAGCAGAAAAGGCCTTGGCTGTGTTTTAGCTATCTCTAAAACAGCTAAAAGATCCCCATATTTTCAACATTGGGTTCAGGATAAATCCAAAACATACCCCACACCGGCTACTATGAAGAAAATTAACTCTATCCCAGCCAAAACCAGCACTCTTAAATTTGATTTGTGCAACCTTACATCAATTTCATCCTTTCTCCTCCTGGAGACTCAGAGTAGATAAAGGTAATATGGACTAGGTCAGCTGCCACTGTTGTTCACTGGGTGTTTTGACAGTCACTGCCAGAAAATAGGTGAAGAAGGGCAATGGCTACCTTTGTGATCCTGCTCTGATTTGGGTAGTGCACCTTTCAATTGCAAATAAAAATTTAGAACAATTAATGTTTTACATTTTTGAGAATGCCATGTATGTGTGATGAATTATAGCAGGTCTTCCTGGGTAATAGAAGTTTACAGTCAGGAATACAGATGCCCAAACTGAGGCTCTTAAATCTGTTTTCAAGCACCTAAAGATGTGGCCTGGTTTTCAAGATTTGAGCATTTTACAGCTCTTGGCAATTTCAGCACTTCTGAGAATGAGGACAGTTCTGTAGATGCTTAAATATGGATTTTGGAATGCCTAACTTTGGACATCTATTTTTGAAAATGTTGTCCTACATTTGTGGAGAAAATCTTAATCTTTAAAAGATTCCTGTAAGGCTCTCCTTGTGCAGGTGCATGCACAGATACACGTGTGCATGGCTAAGTACTCAGCACCAGGAGTGAGCTCTCATTGCTAGTCCTGCTGGGCTGTGCTGGGTGTTAACTCAGTCCTCCCCAGCAGTCCCCTTCCCCAGCTTAATCACCAGCTGGGATTCTGGGGCTGTCATCACTGGATGTGGCATCCTTTGTGCTTCTGGCTTTTGTAGTCAGTAATGCTAAAACCAGCACATGCCTGTTATGCCTGTGGATAAGTAATGAGAGAATTAGGGCCAGGAAATGGGAATGTCATTTGTAGTAAGCGTTCATTAACTTTTGTTTAACTAACATTGCTGTTGTTAAGAATCTTGCTTGCAAAGTCCATTGAGCACCCAAATCATTTGCTGGCTGTTTGTTTACTGTACTGCCATGAAGAATTCATTATACTCAAACATGCAAAGTGGCCCTGTCTTGAGGCAGCATCCATTCAAAGGTCTGTCAAGAAGGAAATGGGATGGAGTTGTATCTTTTAAATCAACATCCTCTCACTAAAATCTTATAGTAAGAATCCCATGACTTTTGAAGTCATATATATTTATATAACTGGGAATTACATCCTGTGAGAAACCTTTTGAGAGGAAGAATAAGGATCCTCTGTCTTTCAGATTTACATCTGTTAAAAGCTTAGTTGAACTTTTGAGACTATGTGTTTGGGTTCTGATACTACTGGAACTTTTCTGAGTGTCCATACTATCTGTGGGTCAAATTGTCAACATTCTTCCAAGATTAAAAAATACTAAGAGTTTTCTTTTTAAGTTCATGTCCTCCTGGAAGCAGTCTTTCTACAATTTACATTTAAAAGAAATAGATGGGAAAGGTTCTACAACATCAGTCTTTTTCTTTGAAAGAGACATCAGTCTATTTTCTTTGAAATAGAAATTACTGTGATTTTTTCCAACTCAAAAGGGCTGTTTTTAACCCCAGAAAATATGCACAATTTTTAACAAGGCAGTCTTTTTTAAATCTAAAGTGTTCCCTGATAACCCAGCTCTGCAAGTACCTAAGTGCCTGCAATGTCTTAGGAGCAATCTCATTCTTCATTCTGTCCCCTTACAGCTTTTCTTAAAAACCAAGGGTTTTACCAGATGTGACTGTTCTTCTTTTTTGTATGCATGCATGTTAATAATAAGATAATATCTACAAAGGTATCACTATTTAAGAAAAAAATCAACAAAAAAACAAACAACTTAAAACTCTGTAACATATACAGCATATGCCTATAGCAAAATGATCTGTAACAGTTTTCCTAGGATTCTATTCCTAACTAAAAGCAATATGCACTGCAATGTACATCCATTGCTGTTATTCCTTATGCTCTGAACTCTTTCTTCCTCATTGTTGCTGACCCTTTGTTGCATTGTTGCAACAAACCTTTTATTTGAAGAGGAGGAGGAGGGAGAGGAGTGCATGACTGTACCCATGTGCAGCACTGATGTTTAGATGGAACTTTAAGTTTGACCACATCATCGTTTTCACCTTTCATGGGGGAGTGTCTCAGGTTTGTTCCATTTGCCTGAGGTTCTGGCATGGCATCCTCTTAAATCAAGCTTGAAGGGAAATTGATTGAAAAGAAAGCACCATTATGGGAAAACAATTTATTCCCTTCCCCTTGACAGAAGGCACAGTTTTGTCTATACTGTGGAATAAATATTATCTGCCTGTTTGCTTTAAGAAGTGGAAGCTACTCATTTCCCTATGATGGCTTTGATCATTACTTGAAATGGGCTTTTTCTTCTACTCTGTGCAGTCATTTGATGTCAAGAGCACATAGTAAAGATCACATACCCCATACCCTGCTGAATCCCTACCTTTTTTTTTCTTTTATGTGTACACTCACAGAAATGTGCCTCCATTAATGTACATCACTACATAGAGGAAGACAGTGTTTTGCTGCATGATTCCTCTTTATTTGCCCTTAACTTATCCAACAGTCTCTGCTGCAGTGGTGTCTAAGGAAATGTGGACTTGTCTGTTGGTATCCTTTAGTGCCCACTATTTCATTTGACTCCTGGAGTGTCCCTATTTGGGCAGACAGGGCCTGGAACTGTTAGTGCTCCTCAACCATAACTACTTCTAAGTCTCTGCATTGCCTTTTAATTTTTATAAGGTTAAGACCTTGTGCTGAGACTGTTGATTGCTGTAGAAAAATTGCTCCATTGAAGGGCAGTTCTGGGGAAATGTTGCCATTGAGAACCTCAAATGTTCTTTGTCCTGCTTCCAGTGAAGAAGCAACCATGTCAGATTTGTATTTTATCTCTGATTGTATGAGCACTCATACAAGGCTTTGGAACCTAGATACTACCACAAGTACTGCTTGACAAAAGGATTAAGTGCAGGCTTCACAGCTCTACAATTTTTCACATAAAAGTCCATTGTGATCAAGTCAAGAACCCTAGAAAGGAGAAAAAAATGGAAAAAATGGGAAAAAATGACAGTATTGAACCAATCAGGCACGTGATTTGCCTAGGTGCTGTCTCTAGGGGTGAGGAAAGGGAACGGACTCTGGGAAGACTGAGAGTAGATGCAGGGCCTGAGGAGTGTGACAAGGAGAGAGTGCTCTCTTCAAGAAGGGACAGCAAGACTTGTCTGCCAGGGACAGGAGGATAAAGCTGAGTGCTAGGCTGAAAAGCCAGGCATCCTTTATCAGGATGGGGTAACAATTTTCCCTCTCATCTGCAGGCTTCACCTAAGATTCAGCTGCCTTGCAACTTGGAAATACTTGTCAGTTAGGAAGAAAACACTGGCAACATCATCTTTGTTCTGTGGAAAGGTTTTGGATGAACTAGTATATGCAGACCCCCAGTAGACCTCACACTGCTGAGTGCCTATATATTAATAGTTCTGCAAGTCCAGTGAATTTTCCTGGTAACATTTTCCTCTGTGTTTTTGTCTGAGAATTGACTCTGTAAGCTGTGTATCCTGGACTGGGTATCTGCTGGGTGTCTCTGCTGTCATTCTCCTAACTGTTTGCAGAGTATCACTGGTAATTTCTATGTAAATTTGCTCAGACTAGCAATTGAGCAGCTTTCTGTTGACAAATGAAGGAACATCTTAATGGCAGAGAGGCTGTTTAAGTCTCTTTGGAGGGAACTGAAGTGGCATCTTGAAGGTCGTGAGAAGATCCAGTTACTGTAATGTGGCTAAGGGGGAACTCTCTCTGGAATGTCCTGCTTGACTTGATGCTGCTGCTTCTCAATGAGGTTTCCCCTCTGACAGTCTTGCAAGATTGTCACTAGGGTGAACCCTTCAGACTGCCTTGGTGCTTTCACATGGTGATAAGTTTCAACTGGAGGGGGAAAAAGCATAGATAGAAATTGATGGAGTTTGAACTTTTTGCTTCCTGAATGTAATTCGGGGAGAAGTGCTGGGAGGGCTCATTGTAAACAGAAGTTTTCAGTGAAAGGCGGGTGATTTCACCCTAACCTTGAGCCCTGGATCTCCTTCGAGCAGACTGACTGAATGACTTGCTTCAAGTATGAAATTGCACTACACACATGTATGTACTTGTGACAGTGCTCTTCTGCATAATCTCTGTAGGTTTTGCACATCATCTGACAGTAGCATCCATATCCTTGTCTCCTATTTATTTTGAGTATAAAATATGGATTTTTAAAATTTGCTCCTTGTGAATTGGATTTGGTTTTGTCTTCCTTGGCTCTTGGATGTACCTACTTGAGCTATCTTTGGAACAATTGCAAAAAACCATCTGTGGGTGAAGTTATAAAGCTCTCTACAGTAGATTGAAGGATAAGTGAGCTAGAGGTCAAGTGAAGAAGCAGAACATTATTTTAGATGTGTTGGAAGATGGAAGTTTATAGTTTTAGTTTTTCTTCTTTGTCCCAATGTAGATGGCTTTCTTACACTCTTGCTCTCCTGGAAGGCAGCTACTAGGTATTCAGGCATTACCACAGATACAGATAGATATAATAAATTGCTCAGAAAATTATTTTGTATTTTTCTTCTCCCAATGCCATAATCATGAATGAACAGATGAGAGAAAATCTTACCTTTACTTCTTGTTTATCAGGTCTGGTTTTCATCACTCAAATTCCTCTAAGTATTAGGGTCCCAATGTCCCAGTGCAGTTTATGTTGTATGAATGTATATGACAGCATGACTGTGAGGAACTTCAGTCAAATATAGGAAAACAGTAATAAAAGTACAGAAAACAAATAAAGAAGAGCTAGAAAAACTGATTAGTACAGATACAGGAATAAACAACATGAACAAATGGAAAGTTTCAAATTAGTTGTACTTATTTATTACATGCTTGATAAAACAAGATAATGAATCTGAATCTTGTACAGACCCCCAAACAGGCATACAAATGAAACAGGAGCATTTTATAACCACCAACTTAAACTAAAAAAACATTTACTGCTGAAAAAATTAGAAAAACCCTCAGCATCTTCCCATCTAGAAAACTTTTTACCTCAACATATAAGCATAACAATTGATAGGGGAGTTAAACTCAGCGTCTCTGCCCAGTATTCTCACTTAACAAGCTGCCAAAATTTGGCCACAGCCTCAGCTTTGCAGTCAGTGATGCTGATGTGGCATTGTGCTTCTGGGATATGTTTAACTCATTAGCTTAACAAAAGAAAATACAAAAAAATCTAATGTCTATATTTTGATTCAGTGTAATGCAAATAGCTCATAGATTATTTAATCACTTAAGTCAATAATGTAAAGGCAATTTTAAATTGATAAGATAGCGAAGAGAAAAAGAATCGTGAATATCAGTACACCTCTTTAACTCATGTTCATTCATCTCAGAGTCCATAAAAGTGGAAACATG
Source organism: Muscicapa striata striata (assembly GCA_030060385.1). Lineage (NCBI taxonomy): Eukaryota > Metazoa > Chordata > Aves > Passeriformes > Muscicapidae > Muscicapa > Muscicapa striata. The sequence continues at coordinate 6,860,792 of JAREIS010000007.1, read as the reverse complement.
CAACTCAACAGAGAAAATATTTTCTTGAAGATATATGATCTGTGTAGAAGAAAATCACAACTTAGCAATACTTTGAATAATAATAATAGTAATAATGATAATAGTTATTGTTGCTATTACTATTAGTGTTATTATATGAAATTTTTTTTCAATGGTTTCATTTTGGCTGGTTTGGGTTTTTTTCTTCTGATGCACACAGTCCTGAGATTAGAAATGCTGAGGTTCCAAAAATAAAAGGAAAATTCTTTCTGCATCTTGCATAGAGCTAGAACACAGAATTCATTTTCTGTATGAGTGGAAACAATTTGCTTTTCAGAATATTGTGACTGCAGAAGAAGGCACATAGCATAATTATAATAAAAGGACTATTTTTAGATAGTTCAGTAATAGTTTTAATTGCAAATGAAGGACATAAGTAAAGCACAGTAAAAAGGGTAAACGGAGAAAATACAAATGGAAACAGGAAATGAAGCTGTGAGGCAAAAAGAGGCAGAGAGAAGACAGACCAAACAGTGGTTCACAGTCCCAGTGTTAGGCACCATGTACTGATTTCTTCAATGGTCGTAGGAGCAGCCAGGGCAGTTCAAGGAAGCAGGTGCTTGCTGAGAGTGGTAACACAGAGTAACTCCTCTGATGCCTTTGCCTGTACTAGAAGGGGAGGAATTGGATGCTGGGGGTGCCTTGCACTCTCTGGACTGCAGGTTTCTACCACTGAATGCTTTGTGGTGGCCAAGCAGCCTGGCTTTGGTTGCAGCTCCTAAGCCTGTGAGGAGTGGTTTTCTTAGACACCTACCCTTTGGCCAGGGATTACTGCTGCTATTGTCACTCCAATTCCCACATAAAATGGGAAGGGACAAGAGTGGTGTGCTCAAGCTCTTATGCTGTCAGCGTTCCCAATCTGCTTTATTTTGGCTGTAAAATGTCATTTTGGCAGTTCAACTGAGAAATCTTGGGCTGATTTTAGTAAGGAGAGGGGAGAGTTGTAAGTGAATTTTGCTGCAGCCATGTTGCACAAGAAGTTCACAGGAGGAGAAAAGAACAGGTAATTTATTTCCCAACTTTTAAAAACTTCCATCCTTTTGCAGCTGCCCTTTATCCATTTCTGCCCTCTTGTCTCAGCTTCTTGTTACGTCTCATCTCCCTTTTCTCCTGCTTTATTTCTTCCTTTTTTTTAACCTTAAATTTTTTTCCTCTTAAGTATAGAGCTATTTTCTTCTCCCACTTACCCCAGTTCCCTTCCTCTTCCTCTAAATACAGTTAGTGATATTTTAAACATTTTGCAGCACTGACTGTCTGGACTGTAAAGATTGAGGATTCACTGGCAGTAGGTAATCATGTACTAAATTGCAAGTTAGCCTGCAGGTAGCTATTGTGTTGATGAAACTTGGGTCTGGCACAGGTCGATTAGTAAGAAACAGTCATTTTCTCTAAAAAACAATAAATATATTTATTCTGACAGACCATCCCTCAAACAGGATCAGTCAAAAATGTGAAACTCAGGTTGTTCCGATGTACCTCCCAGGATCCTCATTTTTACTGGCTGTGCATGGTTGCCTCTCTCTTTATCAGGACCTACCTAGCTGTTAAATGAAACATTGGGGTAGAAAAGGAGGCTTTGGCTTTAGCTTCACTATGAGGTTTTGTGGAAAGTGACATATATATCTATCTGATATAGATAGAGGATGGCCTCAGAGATAAGTGAAAATACTGCAAAAATGTCAAGGAATAGACAAAAGGTTATGGCTGAATTTTCCAAGCTCTTTTCCAGACTCTGCTGTTGATATGTTGTGTTTCAGTTCTCCCACCTGTGAAATTTCTGATTTTTTTTTCTTGTCAGGCTTTTCAAGCACTAATGAAACTCTAGTTTCTTCAAAAAGATGAAATCTGAAAAGGTGTCTAGTTTGTATCTTCATCAAGCTGCTAAGTAGATGGTCTATGCTTCTTGTCACTCACTTCCCAGTGAGGTGGTGTTACTCTCTGAGGTTTGGGAGTACCCTCAAGCTGGAATTAGCAGAGTGGGAGGGTGGTGGGGGACTATCACAAGGACAACAGAAATTTAAAAGCACTGTGGCAGAGTTCTTATAAAGGGAGCTGGATTTTCATTGTCATTGTTTGTGTCCAGTGCAATTACCAGGTTACTTTTAATAAATGTTGCAATGGCTCTTAAAGGCCTGTGGAAATATCTCACAACCCCCATGTCCCCCTCCTCAGCAAATATTGCAAATCCTTCCCCTCCCTCTCTAATCCCTTTACACACTTGGAGGCACAGATGTCTACAATAAAGTCTGTAAATTTTTGTCTTTCCTTTTAGCTGTCTCAAGATTTATTAATTTCTCAGAGAAGGGATATATGTCCCTTATTAGCATGCTGGATTTTAAAGACTAAGTGCTCTGTAACATAGACTAAATGAGATCTGAAGAGGTTGGCATACAGCCTCATCTCTTGCTCTCTGTCTGTCTTCCACCTTAATTTGCTTTATATATAAAATAAAAATGTCAACTGACTCAGAGACAAACTGTGATCGGCATTTCTCGCGTCTCTATGAAAGCTGCCTCGATTATTCATCAGGGCATGCTGCGTGCAGCAAGAGAAGTGATGACATGTCATTTGTGTGTAAGCACCCAGCACATTCCCTTTGAAGTGAGCATCGAATCGAAGTCCCCATCAACCCTGAAGCCAACAGTCAGCCCTTAACTGTAAAAAAATACTTTTAAAAATAAAGAGGGGGCGAGATCTGTATTGGCAAACAGAGGGAGGATTTCAAAGAGCCAAGGGTTTAGGATAGCTAGGCTAAAAGAAACGTAGGAAGTTTGTTGTCTTTCATTTTCTTGATTTTTGGCTGATTTCTTCTGACATTAGTTACAGCATTGGGTATTTTGTCTTTTTTACTGACAGTTCAAAATTAAAAGAGGACTCAGAAGGAACAGATGTTGTTACTATAGATGGCTAGAGTGGTACTTATTATATCTCATTTCTGACTTTTGTAAACTCAAACAGCTTCTTGTCTATTCCTTGCCTTAAAAAAATAAAGTTACCCAAGGCAAAGTCATGGCACAGCCACACCCTGTCAAACTCAGTGTTGCAAAAGCTCTCCATCGATCAGCCACCCAAATGTCACCGTGCAACCATCACGTGCCACAACTCAACCATGGCAGCAGAATGCTTTTATCCAGTCACTATATTATATAGTATAGTGCCTCTCCTTCCAGCACAGAAATAGCATAACCAGCTTTTAGCTATTGAGATTGATGCCAATAAATTTTCGGCCATCTCCATAGCTATTATTATGCTTCACACTGTAATCAAAGAGAACTTTGCAGTGATTAGTTATCAAGTAGTGGAAAAATGTGGGTGGGTTTTTAGTGTCACAGCTTTGGGTGGAAGATTACATTACTCACATATGTATACAGCACACAAAATGAGAAAAGGAAGTGGTGATGATTGCAAGTAGAGAAGTGTAGTGATTTTGGTTTTGCAGAATCTGCTTAAAAATTACTGAGTTTCCTTGGATATGTCTCTTTCCATTTGAAAAACAGCAATGAATTCTTCATTATAATGTCACTGCTCAAGAGTTTAAAAATCTCACTCATGGATATCAAATTACTGTTTAATATAAAAGGTAATTTATAAATAATTTTAGAAATAAAGTACTCAATATGATTATAGCTGTATGTGGGGTCAGATTCTTCCTTTTCTGAAGGCACTTGCATTTCTCTATTTTGTAGGATTCATAGACTTTAATGTGAGCGTGCAGCCATGCAGTCATCTATCTCTGAAAGTTATTTATGAACAGTGATTTAGCATTTGCTGCTTATCACTCCCCCATTTGAAAACTTTTTTTTTTTCCCCTGTAGTCAGGAACTGGGAACAGTACTGTGCTACCACTGGCGCACTGTGAATAGCGGATAATTGAAGTGAGCAGCTCGCAAGTGTTCTGGAGGCGGAAATGCGCTCAAACTAACTATTTGGTGGATGTTTCTGAATAACAAATTCATTCACAGAAATACGGTTCAATCCGTGAGAAGTAAAGAAGGACCAAAATTGCATGGATTTTATTTTCTGTGAATTAAAAATCTTACCATAATCATTATTACTCAGTGATTTATACACAGTATTGATGATAAAAGACTTGGTAAAAGTGAGTTAGAAGTGCTGCCTTCTGCAGAGACTGTACACCCTATGTTGGTCATAAGAGCTGGTGATGAGTCAGAGCAGCGTGCATCACAACTTTGTGGTAGTAAGGAACCCTCTGGCTCCACCTGGGTGTCTGTTACAAGAAAAGGGTTGAGCTATGAAATGGTATTGCAGATTTTTAACCATTCACCCATCCTTCAGAAAGACTGGAAAGGCTGAGGTTTGAAATTTGGTTATGATAAATGTACAAATGTGCACAAGCCTTTGGCAGTGTTTTCTTTCTGCTTTTACATTGAAAATTGGAACAGATCCAAAGCTCCTTGAATCTTAGTTTTTTTAGCAAGGTCTCAAAAGATTGAGGAGGCTTATCCTTACCAAAGATGAAGCAGTGTCATTCAAAAAGTTTGTCACTAAAATATGGTCTGGTGTTTCATAATTTCACTAGTTCCATATAGGTGTAAAGGGTTATGTTCATAGTCTCAAAAGAGCAGAAGTTACAGAGATAGTTGCAGAAATTCTTTACTTTGTGAGGATTTGCTGAAGAGTTATTTCTTATCTTGTAAAGCTTTTTAATCTTTTTTATTGAATTTGGAAATTTATTTTGTTTTTTGTCCCAAATATGACACCTGTTCTACATGGTTAAATTCTATTCTTTCTTGCAAATTCTGAAAGGTTAGCTCAAGTGACAATTAAAGCTTAACTTTTAATGTGACTTCCCAAAAGTTCATGTTGTACTTTGGATGTCTTTGTAACTGCAGCAGAGGTAACATTGTGAGCTGAGACCTGAAAGGGGCTGAGGTGGGATCATTTTTCAAAACAAAAGCCTCTATTCCAGAAACTGACATAACTCTGAGTATGGAGAAAACCCAACTAATCTCTTCGTTGAGAAGACTTATGAACTTAATGTAATGCCTCACCAGTTTTCTCAGTGTGCTTTTAATTTAGAAACTTAATCATGTTTCCATCGCTAAAAAATTTGCTGAATCAAAAGGTATAACAGTGATCAGATCATGTCACTGAATGAATTATGTTCATGAATAACTCTAGTAAGAATAACCATATATTTTGGGAGATAAGTGCTTGTGGATAAAATCATAAAGAGTATCTGTTTTCAAATTCTCTTTGGTACTATGATTTGTGTCCAGTCTCTGTGATCTGAGAATGGGTATTTTCTGTCACCATCTAGGATTTTACTCATGCTGTAGCCTAATTCTTCTTTCCATTGTCCTATACAAATTCTGGTTAATTTAATGGGAGTGATAGAAGAATAATGGAATAGGGGGAGATTTCCAACCTTGAGGGGGGAAAAAAAAAGAAGGAATTGCTTCATGGAGCAGAGCTTGGCATTAATGCTTAAACAGATGGCTGTGATGATAGGACTGCAGGCACCAGCAAGTCAAGGTAGAGCGGACAGAGAATATTTGTTTTGTACATGTGCATGATAAGTGGGAGCAGTCACATAGCTTGTTCTTTTTATAATGTGAGTCATGACAAAACTGCTTTAGCTTTTGGGAATTTTAAAGAGAATGAGGGGAGGAAAACACTTGGTATCTGCAATTTAATGCTTTTAACTGGAGAAAGAGTGGTAAGCTAATACTCAAGTGTTTCACGTGTGCAGGCACTAAAATACCCAGAGAGTAGTTAAATACTCCTTGGAGAAACCTCACAGCCACCTCGTTCTCTCCTCAGCATGACAACCTCGCTTCCCACAGTTAAAAAAAAAAAAAAAAAAAAAAAAAACCCACCCTGAGTTGCCAGTAAGGTGGGAGATGCATGGATCATTTTTCAGTTCTGCTCTTCTCAATAGCTCTTTTACTTGCCTTCTCTTCAGCTGGCCCTCAGATGTTTAAGTCATTATCTATTAATTTTCTCTGCATAGTGTCATCTCAGGTATAATTTCTTTCAGGTTAAAGGAGATCCAGGGTGAGTTCCCAACAGTTACTACCCTATCATAAAAGAATCCCTACATTACACCATAATGACACTGGACATAGGTCTGGTCCTGTTCTTCCAAAAGCCAATGGCTGTCTCTGCCTGAGCTGTAGGAGACCCTCTGCTCTGTGTTCATAGTCTAAGCTCATGAGTAGTGCTGCCTGCTAGAGCAGCTGTGCTTCTGTCCTATGGGAGCACCCAGTCTCCCATAAATTAATCACTTACAAGTTCATCATTACAAAAAGCCCCAAACCTAAACACAACAGAAAGCTAGCCAACCAACCAACAAAAAAAAAAAAAAAAACCCAGAAATAAGAAATGTATTTGCTGTTTTGCTGAGAATATTAGGTTACAGAACTAAGAGATGGGAAAGCCTTGCTGTATTCCGTTTAGTCAGTTTGCTTAAGCACAAAGCAGAATTATTCCCCAGAAGTGTGACTTGCAGGGTTTTTCTGTTATGTATAAAGGTAGTATTTATTGCATATTTATTACTGCAGAGCCACTGGGATTTTCATGTTACTGTTGCAGCTAATGAAGTGGCACAGTTCTACCCTGAGGTCTGACCTAGGCAGCTTCTTGGGTTCTTGTCTGTTTTCTTGCCAACAAATCATTACTGGCTAACTTTGTTTTCCTGAAGGGATTGCTCCTGGATTCAAAAGCACTTAAGGGAAGAGTTATAAGGATGAGAGAAGACAAAGGATGGAGAACAAGAAAGTAGTTTTTATGCTGGAAAATATAGTTGAAAAGGGGATTTGGGAGAAATATTGGCAACCAATTATTCAGTTTATTGGTAACCAATTAGTAAGCTTTGTGAGTATATCAAATTCCTTTAACTCATGGGGTGCTTGTTAGCTTGTAGGATTGAGTGTGTGGTACTGAGATTCATAAGTCTTAATTATCAGCAATTCCTAGACACATTTGACTGTGAGTCATGGCAAGCAGGGCACTTCTGGTCTTAATTTCTGCCTCTGTGCCTGGGTACTGAAAGAGATTCTCCCTGCAGTGCATAATGACAATATTTCAGTGGCACAGCTTTAGGACATTTCAGATAAAAACAGAAAATCTGGGCCACATGGCACTGATAAATTTATTCTGCTTTCTCAGGTTTGTTCAAATGATTTTGGTGTGTACTTAGAGACTTTGTGCTGGATCTTGGACTGTATGGTTTTGCATCTCTCATTATGTGTTGGGTCAGGTGCTTTCAATGCCAAGTGACATGACAATAGCCTTAAATGTTCTATCATATTCTCTGGCTAATTTTACAGAGCTGAAGCTGTGGGTTTATGCCTGATATGTATCAAATTAGTACTGTTAGAATGTGTGGATGTCTGGTGTTAATGATTGTGCAATCATGCCCTCTTGTCAGAGAACATTCAGGGACAGCCAAGAGGCTGTGGTATTGGAGAAGTCACAGGAGTCTTCTATCTAGAAGAATGGATTAAAGATTATTACAGATGCTCATCTTGGTTGTGATTTTATCTGTCTTGTTTTGTCCTGTGTCTTTCCAATTCATTTTAGAGACTTTATCCTCTGTTCCAAGTGGAGTGTGCTCTATCTATTGTGAGTGTGCTCTCAGACATAGGAGTATGGCTATGTCCAGCTCCTGCAGCAAGGAGTTCAGTTCCTGCAGAATTTCAGAGCCTGCCCTGTGGTCTCAAAATGCTTTTATGCAGTATCCAGTATTGGAGAAACAATGGGATATGTAAAGAATACCTCTGAGGAAAAGAGATGGAGAACTTATTTTTCTACTGTAAGGAAGCATCAGATATGAGTATGTGAGCAGTTTGACTGAGCTCCATGTAACTCTATGTAAGTTGCAGGTACCTTTTTACACCACAGAAATCAGTTATTAACTTCTTAAATTGGGTTGGTGTTAATTTTTGGGAGGCCGTTCAGAAAAGTGTAGGTGTGAACCTGGACTCAGCAGACAGAAATTAATTTTCTCTTTTTTTGAATCTATAAATGCCTTCTGGTGTCAGAGTCTCAGGAAGTGCTGTACTAGTGGTTCCTGTTGGACTCAGTTCAGAATGGAGGTAGTTTGTCTTATCATGGAGTAAATATTAAGGAAAGAAGGAGGTCTCATTGTTATGTCCCCCCTCATATATCCATGAGTCACAGTGATATACTGACCTCTGATGATGCACAGGAATGAATTTACTCTGTTCTTTATAAGAGAATTCATCTGGAAAATTGAGAGTCAAATCTCCTAAACTATTTTCTTCTTTGTTAATATGAGTTTTGTGCTCTACATTATAGCCATAAAGAAGAGTTTGAAAACATATGCTAGGCATCAGAAGGCAGCTATTTCTGAGTTGAAACATGATAATTTTTTAGATCCACAGGTTCTTTTACTCTGTCCACTGAAGTTCCCATTTTGTTCTCTCTCTTTCTGGTCTTTTAAGCTTTGTGAGTTTGCTCCCACTATTAACCTTTTTCTTAGCAGCATTTTCCTGTCTCTCTGCTGCCTTTCATCTAACTGATCTTCTGCTCATTCTTTTTAGGGCTCATCTTTTCCCCTTGAATTGCACTTGTCTATTGCTACAGCATCTGAGCCAGGTCTCTTTTCAAGAATAGAGGGAACAGCTTTTTAAGTATGAGAAACTCAGAAAACTGAGAATTACTTTTCCAGAACTCACTTCCCTCCACTCTTAAACTATGGTTACACAGAGCAGGGAAAGATGATTGGAGAACAAACTTTGAAGGCTGAAGAAAGCAGGGGCAGAGGAGACTTCCTCCTTTCTATACAAGGAAGCTTTCCTCTAGGGTGGGGATGTGTGTAACAGAGCAGACCAAGAGGGAAAAAATCTCCAGGGAACTGCTGGATTTCCTCTGTCTCTTTTTTTTTTTTTTTTTCCATCCTGCGATGCACAAAGCTTTGCTTGAGGCAGGATCTTTGTTATGTTTTCTTGCTTTCTGAAGGTAAAAAAGGAATAGTTTGAGTTCTGAGTTTCATTCCAAATGTAACAGAAGAGCTTTTTGAAGTCAAGTTTACCTACAGTTCTCAAGAGTTTGTCTTCCCTTCCATACTGTGCCCTCAGTCGGTGTGTGTGAAGCCTCTGGCACCCTAGAGGGAGGAAATGTATCCTGGAAAGGTAATTCTTAGTCTTGCATGAGTATAAAGCTGTTCCCTGAAATCCTGAATAGAGAGTTGGCTATGGTCCCAGCTGGAGATGAGAGCATAGTAAATTCAGTCTGTGAAAAGCCCACTTACACAAGGGGGTAGCTTAGGTCGCTTACAGTCTTTTCTTCTTTTTGTTGCTGTGATGCAATGGAAACAGGAGCGAGCCATCAGAGGACCAGTGTCCTGGGATGAACTTGGATCTAGAATTGACCTCTTCTTTGCTTTTTTTCCCTTCTCTCTTCCTCCCATTTCCTTCTATTATTTAATTTTATAAACAAACGTCCCCCAGCGTGCACTGTGTAAATATTGTCACTGAATTACTGTCTGTTTGCTTAGCTCATTAGAGAAAGCCATGATAAGCTTTTTAATTACAAAATTACCTTCGCCAAATCAATTTCTTTCATTTAATGAACCGAAGAAAACTGCAAATGGGAGGGGTAACATTCTGTTTTCCCCCGAAGCATAAATTAACTACCTCCAACCCCCAATTTCCTGCATAAAATCAAGGTAGCCAAGAAATAGATTTTCTAAGTTTTTAAAAAAGTGTGAAGAGTTGAAGAGTTTCTTGAGCCTCTCTTTGTTTTCTGTCCTATGTAGTTACTCCTTTTGGGGGATTGTTTTGTGCTTATCTGTTTTGCATTTATTCTATGTATTTATCTTCACCTTAGAGCACCAATCACAAATCTAAAAGCAAAGTGTGTGCAAACAAAACTATTCACACAGCTTCTATACCATGCCCCTTGGTGAAATGTTGCTTCTCTGGAAGGACAGCACCAGTAGAAGGAAGGCTCTTCAGCAATTCCAGAGGGAACTGGTTGGATGGAAAGAGATTGTTAGTGGCTTTACAGGCAGTTTGTGTCAAAAGAATTGTGGTTCAGAAAGGAAGGAAGACAGACAAATTGATTGAATTGGTCAGTGGCCTGATGAATGTGTTTGCAGACCACAGTTTTGCTGTAAGACCTTAAACTGAATAAAATGTCAAAAATGGGATAGCCTGAATGATCCTAGGACATCCACAGGTAGACTAGGGCAGAAATAAGTGTATTTAGCATTGCATTTCTCAGTTGTGGATTATATTTCAGTGCAAATATAGTTATCACTTTTGTCAATGGAGTGACAAAATGAGGGGAGTGTCTGCATTTTCACAACTGATTTACAATCACACAACTCAGGTGAATCAATCAGAGAAGAGGGTTTGTGCTAAGATACTGTTTAGGACTGTAACCTAGAGCAAATAAGGGATGGAATAACTCCCCATTTGGTTTATTTACTTTTGAAGGTAGACCTCTCTAGTAAAGGGTTAGACAGGTGTGTACAGTGATGTGTTAAACTGCTTGAAATTTTTACCAAAGCTTATCTGTCAGAATTGTCTACTTGTTTACTTGATTCTTAGAACTGGGGCTGGCAGTAAAGGAAAAGGTTCTTTGCATATTTGTTTAAGATTCCCTAGTCTTCTTGTTTTGGTATATTGTCAGAGTGGATAGTGTTATCCTCAGATTCTTCTTTGAGCTTAAAAACAGTTAGATATTCCTGTTAATGTGGTCAGAAGTGAAGTAATTCACAAATATAACACTTAATTTGTTACCTGTACACTTCAATATCAATGCTCTACAGAACTCTGTGGGGACAACCCACACTTCTCATAGCTTGCTCTTTTTTTACCTTATTTTTCTGTGGGTTCTTTCAGTTCTACCACTGGGGCAGATTTTCTTAACAATTCTGCTGAGTATGACCTTATTTTTCATTCCTTCTCAGTTCACCCAGTTTAGAGAGTTAGGAAAAACTTAGCATCGTGGCATCAAAAAGAACCAAATTCTGAACAATATTTTTGAACCCTTAAAAAAAAAAAAAAATTTGGGGCTCAGATGGAAACTGCAGCAATGAAAACTACAGCCAAAAAAAATTTCAACTAAATCAACACTCCAGTTTCTTGCCACTTAGGTGGTTGCTTATATAAGAGAGCGTGGCAGCAATCACATGCCTTACAGAGAGAAGGAAAAGCTAAGTGTTCAAAGCTTCTAGAAGGGCTCCCCTGACATATAGAGGAGCTCCTTTAAGCAGGCCACTGAAATCTTGAATGGACATAGGGAACTGGCTGTGTTTGCTACTGTGATCATCTCTGTTCCCTACGGCTGAGAAAGCTTCAGCAAGGATATCAGAAAAGATAAGCCTGCTTCTCTCCTGATCAGTATTGCATTGGACTTGTTCTTAAACAGAATGAACCAAGTTTTGGAGCCTTTGTCTGCTGCTTTCATAATATAAACTTGGTATTTATTTCCTGTATTTATTTATAATGAAATTCATTTATCCTAGTGCTAATTTCTGGCTGGCAGAAAAATGACCATGGAAGTGCAGCTATAGAAGAGGTGGGCATGGCTATGACTGTTCTCAACTTCTTTCTTCTAATTGCAAGGATAGCTCTTTGAAACTATAAATAGAGTAACAGCAATCAAAGCAATTTCTTGGAGACTGAAGGGCAGCAGTTAGCCATTTCTACCTTCCACCCTCAAAATGCAAGGATAGCTTTTCTGCTGCTCTCAGTACTATCAGAATGTGTTTGCTAAGTGAATCCATGTGCTGTAGATGAACAGGTGTCCCTTATGTCAGATTACAAAACATCCTAGATCTGGAAGGCCCCTGGTCTCCTGGGGAGTAATAATGAAAGAAAATCCAATCTTCTGTATTTAAGCAGTAATAAGAATCCTCAGTGAAGCAGAACCTTTTTCTGTGCCTCTCTCCTGCTGCCTGCTGTTTTGCATAATGATTGTACCTACTGAGAGAATGCACACAGGACTTCTTAGTACAGTAGTCTGACTACTTTTTGGTAAAGACAGGGTGGATCCCTGATTTCAGCCCATGCTTTTCTATTCTCCCCAGTAGTTGACTGATCAGAAAGATGAACAAGGAATTTGAGAGGTTTCGTCCTCTGGAACTCAAGTGAAGGCACCTCAGTTTAAAGTTCTGTAGAGTTTTTAATAGTGAGTAGTAGTTGTGAGAAGCTTGTGAAGGTCAATGAACACCTATTACTGTGTATTATTACTTCTCACAAACAGGATCCAAGCCTGTATTTGGTGTTTCACAAATACCCTGAGGCAGACAAGTTAATGAGAAACAACTGAACCCATGCTTCTAGATCAACCTAAATAAGTTCTTTTTCCAGTTAGTATAGGACTTACTGAAAGGATACTTCCAGAGTGACTGACCCTTTCTGATTCTGAGTATCTTTTTCTAGAGAGCCATTTCTTCTGGAACAAAGATCCCTGGCTTGATGAGATTTTCTAGGAATCATTTCACTTAGGAGGTTGTTGAAGGCATAATACCAAAAAGGTGAATAGCTTGTCAAAGCCTGCTGAACTTCAGTAGCAACCTCTCTTGATGATTTCTAGTCAAGATAGGGATGAACTATTAGAAGCTGGAGAAGTCACTTCCCAGCACTTAAAAAGAGAAAAATTACAAGTAACCCGGTCATTTCATTCTGAAAAATCCCCCAAAGATTTTGAATTGCGTGTCTTTCAATGGACCAAGTTAATGCATGATGTAATAGGTTGTGTTGCATTGAGTTCACATGAGTTGCTCCCCAGAAGAGAGCAGGGAGAGGGCATGCACTCGCCCTCCTCTCTCAGCTTCTCACTTGACTGCCTGTGCCTGCTTGTGTAACCCTGCAGCTTCTCCTCCTATTATCCTGTCTGCTGATCCGTGCCTGATGGTGGTGTCAGGCCTCCAACACCACCAGCTCTGTGATTGCTGCACTCTGTGCACTTTAACATGACAATTAAAAATGATTTACAAATGGTCCTTTCAGTTCCAAATAGAGAGCAGCAAGAGGCTGTGATGCTTGCTGTGGTGTCAGGGACATCCATCCACCTTGGCAGCTGCTGCCTTTGCATTCACTGCTTCTGTGCCCCTGGGGTTTTTACCTAGGATACCTGTTCTTCCAGGGCTGCTTCCTTAGGGCACTCTGTAGGGCTGGAGGGATGAGTAGAGCACAGTCAGCTCCTGGAGATAGGGGCCTATTTCCAGTACAGAGGCACTTGGCAGATTTATGGGGCTGTTATATGGATATACCTGGATGAGGAGAGTATGCAGGAGGGAGGAGAGTATGCAGGAGGGAAAGTGCTGACATTGGGACTGATTATTAATTATCAATTAGGGATGACTAAACAGCATTTACTGTTTGTTACTGTCAGTCTTCCTCAGAGAGAAAGTTGGATTTGTGATTGATCCATAAGCATTTTGGAAGTTATTCATGTGATCTAATTCTGAGTAACTAAGTTTTAAGGCACTTTACAGGCTCTGAAGAGAAATGAGATGTGTCACAGAGTTTTGGAGCACCAATGTCAGGCACTCATCCTGAATCACATTCTAAAGAGGGCTGCTAGGTCCTGCAAACACAGTATATGAGTTCCTGCTCCTCTCATTTTTATTACACTGAGTAGCTTTGTCTGCCTAGGACAGATCTGTGGATCTGTGTTTGGGCTTAGGACAGGTATGGCTGACTTTGTCATTCTCAGACCTGATGATCTGACACTTTTATCAAAAAGTTTTGTTTTCTTTTGGTTTTTTCTTTTGTTTTCTTTTGGTCAATGATGTTTTCAGTCTGTGACAGGAACTCCTCAAAAAGTCCTGTCCATGTTTACAATGTATTCTGTCCCTGTCTCTGCAGCAACTGAGTTGTATTAAGATACAGGTATGCTCTTCAGGATAAGGTTTGCTCTGACAGGAAGGATTAATGACAGGAAGATTTTTTTTCAATTCTTAAGTATTGTCAGTGAAGAAGAAGCAGCTTCTATGATACTTAGTCCATCAACAGTGGTCAAATCAATCCATGGAAGTGAATACAAAGTACAAATGATACTTCTCTTCCTGTTTCTTCTCCTGCTGCATATATCAGCTCAAGTTGTCAAAAATTTATGTAATTTCTTGATTTATTTCAATAGGAAAGAGCCCATCCCTAATTTAGCATTTTGTTTACAGTAAACTCTCCTCCCATACAATTAAATGTCAGGCCCTAACCAGCATCATCTTCCTCTGTATGCTGTTCTGACCACTGTCATGCCTCTTTATTTGCTGCTGGCTGGGGTGGGATTGACACAATGTTCTGGGAGTGTGAGCAGTCAGGTGTCCTAAAGGGATAGATAGCACTGTGTAGTGAGTGAGGGGGAACCACCTAACCAGTGTTGCTGATGTAAGTGTAATGCTGAAGAATCTTTCAATCAGTCTGACACTAGCAAGGGACACAGTCCTGCTGTTTCTCAGAGGTGGGTACATGACAATCCAAAGTTAACTGCTGCTGCCACACAGTTCACCAGAATCTGTTTAGTGTTTCCTCAGCTGATTGTGGTGCCTTCTTCTGTCAGTGACAGATTAGCTCTGTTACAGAAAGATTTTGCTGCTTTGAATACTGAAATGGAGGTCATAATTGTTCTTAGTTCTACCTGGATGGATTATCAGTGGTCATTACTCCAAGGCTTGTTCACATAGAGCCTGTTCACATATGTGAGCTTCAGGAAATTTAGTTCAGCTACATACTGCTCCCTGCTGCTCTGGAAAAAAATTGGAAGGATTGGAAAATCACATTCAAAAGAGAAATAAAGGAAAATACCATAAAGATGTGAGTAAGATTTGCATGTCACACTGGCAGGAAGCAGATATTATGTTCATATGTTGTAGTGGCCACACACTGGCCTATTCAGAAAATACTTATTTTGCACAGTGGAAGCAAGAAAGAAAACTGGAAAAATTGATTTAGACTGTTTTAAAACAGTGAACATAGATGAGTTACAGGTTTTTTAGATGTATGTATAGGTATAGGGTCAAACAGGGTCAAATTTACAGTCAAATGGAGTAAAAGAATCTAGTGATCTCAGACTCCTCTGGTATAGATTCCAGCTCCAGAGGGGGCTTTTACAAGTCTTGAAATACTAGAACAACACAAGGTTCAGCACAGGTTCATTGATGGAGCTGATGGAATTACATTGTGGAATAATTGCTACAGGTAATGAATGGATGGGAATGAGTTCTGAAGAGGATGACAATGTTATTGCAGTGCCTAGGCCTGAACTCTATCTGGGGAGCTGAACATTGGGACAGAAGTGTTTGAGAAAATAATGTGTATCACTTGGGCACTGTTTGTGCAGTTCTGCATGATGCTTTCAGTCATTCTGTGCTATAAACTCTGGAAATGTTTTATGTATTTAAAGAAAAATGATGGATAAAATAAACTGCAGTGTTAACTTAAATGAGGAAAAATAATTTGCACCTTATATTTCCTTTTTCTTACCCCGTCATCACTACCAAGTAAGGATGGAGTATTTTTTTTCATGCCATAAAGTATCATGTCCAATATGTCATAGTCTGATGTGTGACATACCTTGACATGACAGAGAGTGACACCGTGGGTCAGGACCTGGAGCACAATTGTTAAGCTAATTTAAAAAATAAGTAAATAAGAAAGTGAGGCAAGTACTGGATGTTGGACTTAAAATGCAATTTTCCTCACAACTTTTTAACTCTGGACATCTCCAAATTTTTCCTTATTCAGATGTCTATGAGTCCCTGCTTTCAGAGCACTTGACAAAGATGAAAGATGCTGCTACTGCCTTAGGGAGCAGGCAAATAGGATTGGAAAGAAGCGATATGATGTGCCCAAAGCTGACCCACTTGTAGAATTAGGGATATAACTCAGATGAGTTGCAGCTTGGTTTTCAATCCCATTATAGCAGTTTTTAAAGGATGGGGAGCCTCAGATTTGCAGAAAAAGAAAATGTAAATTAAGCAGTGGCTTTTAGGGTGGTGGCTGAACAAAGGAGATATTTATAGTAATGTTTTGCTAGCTAGAGGTCATATTAGGTGAAGTAGGTTCCAGTGTAGTTCTTCAAAAACACTGGATTTTCCATATGGCCGCATTCATTCTTGGTTATCTTCTGCAGGTAGGAGACCTCTACAATAGCTCTCTATTTGTAAACACAAGGCATGGCTCCATTTCAGTTCTCTTTTAATGTAGGCACTTAGATCCTGAGCAAGAGTTAAACTGCATTTCTGTGCATGTTGCTCAAATCAGAGGAGGCAATTAATTCAGAAAACAACGTTCTCATTTTTCTGCTCCTCCCATTCCAGCAACACAGAAACAATATCAGTCTATAGAGCTGAGGCGTTTGCAGCTTTCACAAGTGAAAAGTTGTCAGACACTGAAACACAGGTAAATGCTTCTGAAATTACCCTTAATTACAGTGTTGAGTGTGTCTGTATCATACACAGTCCCTCCCTACCACCCAACCTTCTTCCTACCTCCCCCAGCTCAGCTGTGCTTGCTAGCTCCTGAGGACCAAGGTATGTGCACTGCAGTCAATAGAACCTTTTTCATCGGCCTAGGCTAGAGCAGGATTTGTGGGGACTTTGTGGTGAGGCTCTTCATCATGGGCTATGTTAATCATGAAGGCAGTGAGAGACGCAAATTGTGCATCAAGGCATGTCTGTGTCCAGCACAGCAGCCCTCATACAGAACCTTCTTGTATAGCTGCATGGCTGGATTTTGTTTTTCCACCAAGACCATGGCACAGGTGTGCCATTTAATTACTCCATAACACCCCCTTCAGTACCAGCAAATGTCTTGCAGTTGGAGGAGGAAGAGACAAAGTACTTCGCTCCAGCAAAGGACTTTGAGGAAAGATTTCTGCTAGCCAGCATGATGATCTGAGAAACAGGCCAAGTTACGAGTTTAGTGGCCTGACAGCAGTTTCACCTGGATAGCTGACATCATCACCTGGTTGTATTTCATCTCAAGAATGGCCTTTTCTTGTCCTGGGAATCATTTACTTTGAGGAAGAGCTATCCTGGTCAGACCCACAGCAGGAGCAGATAGTATTTAAAAGTGTGTACAGAAGAGATGACATGTTAGCAGGGCAGTGTGTTATTTCAGGATGCTTTAAACACATGCCTTACACAAATACTGCACTGTGAATCAGCCTTGGCTTTGGATCTTGTGTTTCAGTCCCAGGCATCTTTGAAAGCATGTCTCCTTTTTGGAGGAAGATCATGGCAGCTTTGGGTATACTTCTGCATATTGAGAGTCACAAGATGGTGGGAAGAACCAGAGCTCAGGACAGGGAAAGCCTCTCTGCAGGTGTGACATATTCTGTTGAGGTCTAAATAGGGCATTTTTTGCATGTATGACGCATGAAGCAAAGATAGTTTAAAAACTTTCCTTTTTTATTTCCCCTAGTTTAATTAGTTCTTTCCAAATGACCCTTTTCCTTTCTGGTCCTTTGGATTCCTCCTGAACCCCACAGCCCATGGATAGCACTTCTGAATATGCATGAGCTGATAAGAGAATCTAATGTGTGAATCACACTTAAAACAGACCCACCCACTCACTCCCTGACATCAGCTTTTTCAGAACTGTGAAGTGAGAGCAATTTTAAAATTAGAAAGCATGTCATCAGGAACTTTTATCAGCCCTCAGAGAAAATAAATAACCTCTCAAGATGTGAGAATGGATTTAACTAATGCAGTTGTTTATTTATTTTTGCAGTTTAAAAAAGATGCTTTAATAGTTCTTTAATATCGATGCTCCTCTTCAAAAAATGAGCAGTAATTATAATGACTGTCAGAAAATGCCATCATCTCTAGTTCTGTTCCATGTCTCCTGAGATCCTGGCATGCAGTTTCTGAGAGCTTACTTTTTGCATGTGATATACATGCAACTTATTTCATTGGGAAGAACAAAGAGAAGAAATTATTTTTTCTGGTACGTGTTTTTCCTGAACATTTACAGTTTAAAAGTAAGCAGTGTTGTGTAATTTTTAGTGTGGGTGCATTTTTAGGAAGTGGAAAAAATCAACCCAACCAGGAACTTATATTGCCAAGTTTTAACAGCATAAATAAGTGTAGAGGAAAAGTTTTTTGGTTTTGCTTTTTTGTTTGTTTGTTTGTTTGTTTTTTTTTGTTTTTGTTTTTTTTTTTTTTTGTTTTTTGTTTTTTTTTTTTTTGTTTGTTTTTGTGATTTTTTTGTTTTTTTTTTTTGTTTTTTTTTTTTTTTTAAAGTGTGGTCTGTGGAGTCTTTAGTTTTTCATATATTTCCAAGACTGAGATATGTGCTAATAAAACAGGACAGGAGAGTGCTCTACAAAGGAAATTAGTTGATTTCATGTAGTCTCACAGCCTTGTGTTCTGATGTCACAAGATTTCAAACAGTATTAGGGCATAAAGGAAAGATCTCCAAAACACCATGAAGGAACATGTGTGTTTTGCAGAATTTTCTGAGGGTGACTTGATGATGGTCTTTTGACTTGGTAGATGGTCTTTTTGCCCCTCAAAATCATACTGATTCCTCTGGTCTTTAGGGATAAAGCATAGGCTTATTTCATGAGCGTTGGTGTTTGCAAAGCTCTTCTGTCAGTTTTCACAATTGCAGATATGTTAAATCCAGGGTTCTGGTGTAGTTCCAATTTGAGGAGCTATTTTCTGCTTAGTTTCTGCAGCAGATTTGTATTGGCTGCGATCTCCTCCTCCATTTGCTGTGTTACATTTTCATGTTTGCTGAGCTTTTTTAAACAGCCACCACATTCTCCTTCTGTGTGTATTAAAAACTGCTTCTGGAGTGGAACATGGCAGCACAATATTATACTTCACTTAAGAGGAGATGTGATAATGCTATAACAAATCAAAGCCACAAAAAGAAATTTAAGGTAGACAGAAACTAATTACTTAGTTGGAATTCTGCCAGGGTAGTGGGATTAAAAGGCTTATGCAGAAAGACTAGAAAGCACTTATGAATGAAGAGAGAGATGCCTTTGACACAAGAAATGGCAAACACCTGTGCCATCTAGTCCTTCCCTTGGCATTTGCTACAAGTTTGCTCCTTATGTCACAATCACTAGTGATACATCCATTTTAATTATAAATGACTGTAGCAACACAAATTCCACCATCACTATGTGGAGGCAGTTCCAAGGGCTGTGTTGCCAAATAGAACTGCATCTTGACATTCCTCCTGTGTGTTCCTTTGTGTCTTTTTCTTCCTAATTGCAGAACCTGGAATTGTTTCCTTCCTCTTCTTCTATCTCTTCCCTTTTGCATTATGTGCCCTTCAAAAGCTCATAGACTTTTATGGAAGCACGCTGTTTTCTGTGAGATTGCCTTTCCAACCATCAGGCAGGTTTTGTCAAACAGCTCCTGCAATTGCTTGTAGCCTTGTCTACAAGCAGTTTGAAATGTAACATTGACTTAAAATCACTGCCTCCATTGGATGCTGAAGTCACCCAGAGCTGGAAGGACAGGAGAGGGGTTATGAGGCACAAAGAGGCCAGACACATTCACCCACTGGCCCAAGTTCCTTTTCAAGCAGATTTTGTTCATGCCAGCTTAGATTGCCTGTTAGATCTCATTGAAGAGGTAGGCTGTTTAACAAAAGATGTTTTTGAAGATTTGTTGGCATATCAGGTTTTCTGGAGCTTTGCTATTAACTGTTAGAGGCAAAATATTCTCCCTGTGCTATAAGGAACTTAACTTTCTGTTGTGTGGCTGCTCCATTACTTATCTTAAGTAATGCAAATAATAAATAAGCAGCTGTAAATGTAGTGACTAGGGACTGGATCTCATTTAAACTCAGGAAATGGGAGTGGTTTACAGGAAGGGCTTTAGTAATTCAATCAGATTGCTGTTGCCTTTGCTCTCCATTCTGTCAGGCTGTAGTGTCCTTCTGTCCTGAGTATGCAGAACACTCCTGTTCCCAGTGCTCATAAACAGTGTTAGTTTTGATTTATGCAAAGTGGCCATATTTACAGATTTTCTTTTCACATTTTCTTCTAATATCTGAAAATAAGCATAAAGGGACTTTTGAATTCTTCAGCATGATAGAAGTACCAAAAGCAACACATATGTTTTTCTCAGAGCTAAGGATATTTTCCAGTATGGCAGGCATTTATCTTGCAGTGAGCTGTTCAGGGAGGCCTCTGCATCTACAAGCCTTACTAGCTACAAGATCACATTATTTAATTAATTACCTGTGTAGTCTAAGTTTATGTAATATATTCAATGGATATTATTAACATTGTTTTGGGAGGAAAAGAGTGGCTGTTTAATTTCTTTCTTCCTTCTAATTATAGTACAAATTAGACTTCATTTATAACTTGTCCTTAGAAAATGGATAGAAGGTTGCATTTACTAAAAAGACCACAGTAAACAAAAATGGTCTTGATTGCTTCTCCTGACACATTGTCTCAAACAGAACTTGAAAGTCGGAATAGATCAGATAATCTGACAAAGTGCCAAAACTAAACAGATTGCTGGTTTTTGTCTTCTAGGGCTTTATATTAATTTTCAGACTGTGTGTGATCGAGTAGGACTAATCAGGGGCAGAGGTAGAAAGTAAGATAAAACACAAGTCCATAAAGGGAAAAGAAAATGAAAGCTTCCTAAGTGAGTATCTGGAAAGTAGTTCTTCAGATACTGGGAAATGATGAGGCATCCCTGGGAAGCCTGGGGGAGTGTTACTAAAACTAGAACTTTATAGTGTCTTCAAGTTTTATTTTAGAACAATGCTATCAGACCTAACTCAAGCCCCAGGGAAATTTCTGACATTGCATTTGTTACAGGTATGTCCTTTATTATTGTTTAATTTTGCTTTTCAACCCTAGTATTAACATTTAGAACATTATAATCTAAAAGACTTTGTGTTTGTGTTCTACAGCTGGGGCTGTCAATCAGTCTGTTGTTATCAGGTTTGTTCCATAAAAGTTAGTCGACTGGGGCCCAATTATCCTATCTATTATGCAGTGTGAATTTGACAAATAAAGGTGCAAGTTACAGTTGATCATTCTGGGGTGAGTGTGAGTTTAGGAAGATGGTATCATGTCATTTCAGAAGAGCCAGGGAGTTTAAAGGCATATTAAAGGTTCAGGGCTAGTTAAGGTGTCCTGAGACCCATATGCTTCATTGTGTTTCTCTCAGACTTGGTTTAAAATGGGAAGAGCTAAAGCTGCTTCAGGTAACTGTCCCTTGATCGGATTTTTGGGACTTGCCTTGATTGGTAGTAAGGGAATGCAAAGTATGTTGCCACAGTACTAATGCAGGATTCTTCCTGGACTTGGCAAATGTGTATGATGCACTTCTTCCTGAAGAGGTGATTGATATTGTAGTTAAAATAATGCTGACAGTGTAATTATAACAGAATTTTTTATTTTGGAAAGCTGAACTTTCATCAGCAACTGCATTGTATAACAGTGTGCAGGAACAGGGAACTTTGTCTAAATGGACTCATTCAGAAACACATTTTCACTTCTGTATTGGATGCTTGAATGCATGATGTGCTTTTTAAATTAATATCACCACATGTGATATCTCAGAGAAGCACACCTTTGAAAATACACCAATCTAAAGCAGAAGTACATGCCCAGATTCAACAGACAGAACACTCATATTTAAGAAATGGTAGATCACAAAATAGGGAGATTCACATCTGCCCATGCTTGTCCAAGGCAGTGAAGAATTTCTTCTCTGTCTCTGACGTGTCTAATTTATTACAGAGGATTATCTCATAAGGAATAAAATGGGAAGACATTCCCACTGTGCACTCAGTATTAATATACTAAGCTTATCTCTGTTATGCTGTACCATCAGCTGCCCTTGCCCTGTGCTATGAAACCCAAAAGTTCTTAATGTATACCTGCAAAACATCTTTTGAGTTTCTCATAGGAATGAGAAACTTCCTTTCTGTACCATTTTAAACAGGTACATGGACATTTTTCTTAGCTATTTTCAGCCTAACACCACCTGATAACACCCAGAGGTGTGCAGGGATGTGAGATGCATCTCATCTCCCCATGATTGAATCTGTGGCTTTTCCTGGTATCCCATTAAGGAGTTGTTGAGATCCCTGTTTTCATATCTATAGAGTTCAGTCCCCTTACTATTGTCTCACTTTTTCAGATGAGTCTAGAGTTTGCTGATACTTATCCCTAGAGAATTTTGAGGGAATAAAGTATCTTAAATCTGAAGACAGTGAGTTCATGCCATCTCATAACAATATTACCCACTTTGACCTGAAATCTCTATAGTATTGCTGTGTGCCAGTTCTCTGAAGAAGAATGACTGGTGCTCCATGGCCACATTTCTAGCAGTACCAGTCTTGCATGCTCTATCTTGCCTGTATATACAGGTGTATCATGCAGGTAGCTCACACTGAAATAAACATGCCTGCATGCTTGACCTTTAGAGCTGCACATTTATAAAAATAGAGTCAAGCTTTTTCCTTCACTTTTCCCCCTTTTTTTCCTGCACTGTCCTTTTCATTTCTTTCCCTCCACTTTTCTCTTTATACTCTTCTGTGTATCCTTTCTTATTTTCCATTTTCATTCACTAATAATAGGACCCGATTGCACTGCACAGCATGCAAACATTAGGGAAAAGGACACAGTGTTCAAAGAAGAACATGAGGTGACCAAAGTATTAGTGTTAATACTAAGCAGACTTTTTATTTCTCCTTTTATCCTCCTGCACCTGTCTCCACTCTGATATCCCAGTTCAATTTCTGCTCTGCATTTGAGGGCTAAGCTCCCTGACAAGATCTGTTTGTTCCCTGGGCTGTTTTGTTTTGTTCTTACACTCAGCTAGTCAAAAAACCTAATGATCCATATACAAAAATCAGCTTCCTGCTTTGGACTGTAAGTGCTGTCTCTTTCCAGAGAACTTGGCATTACCAAAATTGCTGTTGATTATATACAAAAAGCATTCTTTTGGTTGATGTGGTGTTTGGATAATAGTTTAATGATGTTGGCATAAACAATTAGTTAATATATTAGTAGGACTTAGCAGGTGCTCATGTGCGCTGGTGGGATTTTTCCAGCTATTTGCCTTGTAGGGGGAAAAAAAAAAAAAAAGCTGCATGTTTCATTGTTAATGATGTTTTGGAGTTAGTTCTCCCTTCTTCTCTCCTACTCTTTTTTTTTTTCACTTCCCTGTTTCTTTTTGCTGCTTTCTTTCTCCTTTGCAAGCATTCCCCTCTCTTTTTTTTCTTTCCCTCAGACAGAAAATGATGTTTGCTGCTTATGGGGTATTGATTGTGTATTATCAGCCGGGCTCACACATCGACAATTACATGTAGTGCCAAGGTAGCCGTGACAATGAGGGCTGGTTGCCATGGCAGTGAAAGGGGCCCATTGCGCTACCCAGCGCCTGCTCCATAGCGATAATCGTGCTGCTCATTTCATTTTAATTGAAATTTGAAATCATATTCTCTGGGAAGAAGCAAATGGACCTTTTCTCCTTTTTCCTTAATTTTTTTACCCGCCACCAAAAAAAAAAAAAAAAAAAAAAGAAAAATTGCAAATATGAAAGATTTGCACATTTCTTACAGCAAAATATTAACTTCCTGACAGTCAGCACTGAAAGACTGGAATGAATACAGGGCTTTATAAAGGTAGTTTTTCAATCTTTCTCATTCTGCTCCTAATTAATTCTCAAATTTCATTTTTCACTAACCTCATCTTCCATTTGCTCTGCTGTGTTCTTTTTTTTGGTACTGGCTGATCCAGGTAGTCAGCTAGTTTCTTACAAAATTCACTGTTCTCTGTATGCTACAAACTCAGATTTGCTTTAGCAGTGAATGAAAGAACCTTTCTATTATTACTTAAATAATTTTTATCAAGTTTATTGTCTAGTATAAACAAAGTTTTCCCCTGTGTAAATTGAAACACCTCCATCAGTTGAAATAAAAATACAGTAATTCTTGTTTTCAGATAAGTGAAAAATTGAGGTGATGATTTTCTTGGGAAAAACAAAGAATTTGAAATCTTAAGAGTAGTGAGAGAAAGGAATACAGAAAAGAATATCCTGATGGCAGGAGATACAAAAGGAAAAGTTTTCTCAGTTGTGTTATTAAAATTGGGAGAAGGACAGTGACAAAATTGGGAAAGAGAAAATTAGTCACTTTCTTGATGCTCTTGGGATGAGGTCAACCTCTTCAGAAGCTGAGAGCTAAAGATGCCTGTTTGCTTGCCTCCACTTTTGGTTCTGCACAGTGTATCTGGCTTTCCTGCAGTCTTTCAAGATGGCCAAAACTTCAAGTTTATGTATTGAATTTGTCATTGTTACCACTTTTTCTTTCCTTTTTGGGACCATGGATTCAGGGAATCTCCAGTGTGCCAGTCTTGCCATTTAGTATTTTAAAAGGTAAACATTTTATACCTAACAATTGAATTTTAATTTTTTTCTAAGTTCTTTTGGTTCTTTTTGGAATATTTTGGGTTTCCAAATTGAGAATAGACACAATAAATTGAGGATTTTACAGTTACTGGCTGATGTCTTTCAGATGTAAGGGAATGTGTGCAAAACACACTTTGCCATTTTTTGTTATCTCTTTGGTTAATTCCTTTTCTACTATGTATCTGATTTTTGGATGAACCTGAAACAGAATTTTTGAATTTGAATCCTAAATTTCAGAAGATAGAGAAACTGTTTAGGCTTGTATTTCATCCAAAGTCTTCTAAGCTACACTCCAAAATTTAAGGAGTTTAGAATGAAAACTATAACTGTGCACAGAGTTCTGTGTAGCAGCTCTGAATGTGTTAATGTTGTGATGGAGCCTGTCGCTGACTACTTTATTTGCAGTAAAGCATTTGGCCTTCTAACTCTTAATAGTCAGTCCTTGCCACTGCTGAAATTGAATCTGAGACTCTGAATCTGCAGTGTAACCAAGCATTTCAATGCAAATCTGGCTAATGTATGGTCAAGCTAAGAGTATCCCATCTCTTGCTAACCTCTGGTATTGCTAATCTTGGGCATTCCATGAGAAGAGCAATAAACTAGGGCTCAGTATGTGCCTTGTGATGTGGCTTTAGCATGTGAAATGACATTGGGTGCATTTGCCATGTATTTTCTTTAAACATTGATAAACTAACTTTTACCCAAGCAGATTTTACCCAGAATTTTTTTACCAGTTTGTTTTTGCTGTTTTGTTATGTGGGTTTGGTTTCTTGTTTGTTTGTTTTCTAATTTGATGTTGTTTATAAAGGCCACTTTCCTTTTCTAAATGGTACAGTTTTCAAGTAGCTCACTCTTTTTAATTTCTGATCTGTGTCAAATAAAAACACAGTGCACCAAATAATACAATGTGGTTGTCCAGGTTAAACTTACATTGCTGGTGTCATGCTATTAAGAAAAATATGTTGGTTAACCTTGCAGTGAACTGAAATATTTATCCTAGATCAGATACTCTGTTTGTTCTTTTCTAACTTTATGCCAGAATGGTCATTATCTCTTCTCCCTTAGCCAGATGAAAGCTTGTACAATCAGGAAAACCAATGTAAGATCTGAATTTAGTGCACACTGGTCATTCAAAAGAAAAACAACAGACTTTTGTCGCAGACCCATATGACCACTTGCACTGATGGGTGATCCCCAGATTGCCTGGCAGAGTTTTTCTGAAAAAAACCATTAACCCTGCAGCCTGCAAAGGCAGGCAGGCACTGTCAGTGCCTGGCTCAGGGGAAGTGAAGCTGCTCTGGGCTCTTCTCACTGCACCAGCGTGTCTTACCTGCACAGATCTCTGCCCCAAATGCTGCAGAACCTCAGGCTGGTTAGTGTTTGAGGTCCAGTGCACTTTCAGCTTGAAGTGTTATGCTTTGAGCCTGTCTGCTACTGCCTGCTTAGGAAACATCTGTCTGAAAGTAAATCTAAGGCCCTAGAGGTGTTTTGAAGCCATTACTGGTGGCAGGGCTAAGATTAAAGTAATTAAAAACCCAACTGAAGCAAGTGGTTGGAGAGACAGATAATGTGTGAGGTAATATTAAAGTAGGGACAGTGAAGGAATTAGGTCCATTTGTGCCAGGAGTTTTAACAACCTGCACTCTACAGATACTCTGTTGCTCAACATTTCACCCCCAACTTCCCTGAATCCTCACAGACCAGCAGAGTTCTTAATTAAGTGTCAAAGAATTGATTAGCTCTTGCAAGGCAATTCCATTGATGAAACCATTTTGTCAGGCCGACTGATATAATTAGACCAAACAAGATGTGAAATCTTCAGTGTTTTGGGCTACAGCCCAGCAATTATTTAATTTGTAATAAAAAGGAGCTGGGAAAGGAGATGGAACAGCATCAGAAGTTGAAAAAAAAAAAAATTGAGAAAAAAGTTTACAAAATGTTTTCCTTTCCCTCTCTTTGTACCGTTCTTTCCTCTCACGGGAGCTTGAGCATTTACAGAAAGCTGCTTAGTGTCTGTGCAGAGGAAGCCTTGGTGAGCTGTCAGCACTTGTCCATTCCTCTGGAGACGTAATATCACCTTCCTTGCAACTCATCAAGCTGCCAGGCCTGATTTATGCAGAGCTAAACATACCAGTGCTGTTGGGATGATCATCGTTACTGAGATTGCACTGTTCATTTTCCAAGCTGCTGCTAGTGTGTCTGAAGGAGTTAGGACAGAATCATATTTTTAACAATAATTAACACTTCCATGGCAGTTTTCTGTGGATCTTTTGTTTTATGGAAGAAAGCCAATACCTGCCCATTGTATAGATGGAGAAATTGAAGTTCAGACTTTTACTGTGATGGACATTCCGCTGGAGAGGAGAGGCATGTCTGGGAATAAGACCACGTCTCCTAACTGCCAGCCCAAGCCCTGTGCTACCAAACCATGTTTGCTATTCATTTGAACAGCAGCAGGGTTTTCTCTTCCTTCCCACCCTTTGGTGAGATAGTGGCTGAGCTACCATTAGAAGAGCATGGTAATGGACTGCTGCCTTGTATTCTCAGGTTTTCCACATTTTTCCACTGTACTGATTCTTTGAACGCCCTTTTTTGCCACAGCACACTTCCTTGTACAGTGCATTTGGTACTGACTCCTACAGGCTTTCATCTATTAAAATGAGTGAGGGATGTTACACAAGTAAGAAATAAAGGTATTTCAAGTTTTCCCTTCTAATTCTGGAGTGCAGCAGGCTGAAAATTGTCCCAAGGACTTTTGCTACTGAATGTGACCACACAGGAAATCCTCAAAACTTCTGAGAGACCAAAAGTCCTCCATCTCTGTCTCCTGTTTAATACAAGTTGTGTTAGCTGCTTTCTTGAGCTGTTCTAGATGGATTTTAGGAGTGTTCTTCTTGGTGAGGTTTTTTTCATGTGTTTGTTTAGATGTTGTATTTCATTGCAAGAATGGGAGATAAACTCCCCTTTAATAGAAGGAAAATACTCCCACATGTTACAGGTTGGCAAGAGAAACAGGGAAAAGGAACAGAATATAAAAGAAAATCTGGTTATCAAGTGAAAATCACATTCCAAAGATGTTTCATGCCTTGCAGTGCAAGCTTTTCTCCCTGAGCTGTGATTACTGATGATAACACTAGCCTTACTCCATCCCCCGCACACCTTTCTCATGCTGTTATGGAACAAGTATGCCCTGTCTTCTTCCTCTTGCCTCCTCTGTCTTGTATTCTTCATGTCTGTGTAGGGGAAACAAATGAGGCTGACAGAATCAAAGACTGAACGGAAGAATGAGCTGAGTTACAGATGATACTAAATTAGAACAAATCCCCATGTGACTTCTGAGTGTGATGTACCACTCTTCTAGAGGCAGGGGTCTGCCACATTCCCAACCCCCTGTATTCCACAGGGAAGGAAATACTATGTTGTCTAAACAGCACCTGAAGCAAAGGTAGAAGGTGAAAGAAGTATTTATATAGAAGGGCGCCACAATAATGCCAGAACAAAATTATTGAGCTAAGGTAAAGTGATGGGTAGGCCAAGATGCAAGGAGAGCAATGCATTATCATCTGCCCTTCTGAGTTGTTCCATAGACCCATGTGCTGATTACTAGAGGCAGAGAGCAGAATCCCTGTGGAAATGCAGAGCTGGTCTCTATCACAGTGAAATCTAAATTCTGGCAGTCACTAGGTGCTAAGGAATTTCCTTGGAGACCCCAGGTGTGGAAACACATGATAAGCTGCTAGGATGCAGTCATAAGAGCAAAAGTCTAAAAAGTGTGAGGATGCTGTTTGTCATCCTTTAGAGGAGAGTGCTTTTCACTGAGCTGTGACCACAAGCATAGTAATCCGGAGATACATTTTTTGTGGAATATATATGGGTTGTGGCTATGCAATTTATCAGGATGCAAGACCCACCCTGTCAAAGCTGTAATTAGTTTCTGGAAATTGTTGAGTAGAGATTATATGTCTGTGTGTGTGTATGTGTATACAGCTATTAATATATACACGTGCATGCATGGAGGGTATAACCAACAGCCACCGAGTAGTTCTGAGGGGCTGGTTTTGAGAGGCATGTTTTTTTCTGTGGATCCCTTTTAGTGTTTGTACACTGGGACAATCCATCTGCCCACAGGTGCTTGTCTTACATGGTCACACCATCAGCTTGTCACATGAGGCAAGCTGAGTGTCCTGTGTAGTTGCATATTCACCTGGTATCCTCATGTGATGTCCAGCAGGAATATTTCCATGCTGTGTGATACAGTATTAGGACAAAAGTGGAGGGGATTTTGCACAAGCTCTAAAAACGACAAGTTCAAACCTTTATAGTACAGTCCCCAAAGCTGAAAAATCAGAACATCTTTGCTCCTTGTGCTCATAGTACTCCAAGCTACTCCTTAAGCATGAGCAATAACATGAAAGTTGCTCTCTTTCTCATTCTCTGCTTTCTGCCTTTCCTGTCAGTACCACTTATCTGCTGGAATGGTGAAATTTTGTCTGTTAATTAAAGAGCTAAGGGCAGTGATGAGCATGACTGTCTGCAGCTACTGCCCCAGTGTTCTCTCTGCTCCTTTGGTTTCACAGCCCATGCACACTTCGTGCACTGTGTCGAGAGATGTTTGTTTCTGTTTAGACAAGTGAAGTGTATAGATCAAATGTTCAAAGCCATTAAAAGCACGTTAAATCAGAGACACTACTGATGTAAGAGTATTAATGAGGGACAACCCATGGTGTTTGGCAGTATTGATTCTAGTGTTAGGTGGCTGTTGAAAACATTAAGCATCTGATCCATACTTTTTACCAGCCTAAGCAGAGTGGGAATAAACATCTGAGCACACATTAAATGACAAGACTTTGATGTTACTTTCATGGGTATTGAATGTAGGGGATTGATTTCTCTTTCAGTCTGTGTTCCCTGGAGTTTGTCAACCCAGTGCAAAGAGCACTGAGAGTTCATACCTGCTCAGCATAGAAGAGACATAGGGCAGCATGGTATGGAGGCATCATCCTGTTTAAACCCCAGAATAAGAATAACAATAAGTTCACCATATAATTTCTGCAGAACTTCTTTACCTTCTTCTGTCAGTTAAACACTATGATCTCTGTAATCATAGTTTATTTTTAAAGTGGAAAATCTTTCTTGTACCTTATGTAGTATTTCTGTTTCATTTTTGGGCAATTGAAACAACATAGTGGTTTTGGTTTCTTAGGCAATTTTCACTTCCCAGTTTGTATTGTGACTTTATTATCAGCTGCAACGATGGAAGAATAATAGGGAAGAACTGAAAGTGTTTTCTAACATTTGAAACACTTGGTTTGTGCATTGGGACAAAAGGTAGGAAGGTCTTCCCTTGTCTGATGAACTGTGGATTTGTACACAGCTTCTTCTAACAGCTTGAACCAGAATCTCTCAGCTATCTCATAACTCCTCTCCATTGATGGAGGTTCTCTATTAGTTCAAGCACAAAGATAAAGATGTGTCATACAATGTGTTGAATTTGCACATAATAAATATACAGTTTCTGCCTCAGCAATCTTGTGATCTAAATCTCATTCCTGCTATTGCTCTGGATCTGTAAGATGGACATAGGCTATAGGAGAGGGCCAACCTAGTGGTGGCACATCTATTGTAGTTTTCTGCCTCAGACCCTTTGTCCACACCTGGTTTAGAACACTTTTTGTCAGAAGCTATCACTGTGTAGCTTAGACAGCAGTGTGATTCCTGTGGGTGTAATATGTTCAAGCAGTGAAGTGGTGTGTCAATCATAATGACTGACAGCCTCAGATGATTGAGAGAAAGTGTTGTCAGGCTTCATTGTCAGGCCAGGAAGAAGGATAGTGGCTATAACTTGGAGGCTCACCTGGGAAGAACAAATTATGGACACCTGCAAGGAGGGGTGAAGGGGAAAGCTACTCAGGCATTTTCAGGTACATATCTTTTTCTTTGCTTGAGAGCAGATTTGGGTGCTTTCAGAATGGATTTGATGACAGGAGGCAGATCTGTGGAGCTTAACTGAGGCATCAGCTGCAATGAAGGATGCTGAGAGCCAGTGAACATGAAAAACAGATGCAAAATAGAACAGTCTTTCAAGCTGGCTTTCACTATGTGGGATCAATGAATAAAGTGTGTCAGGGAAAAGACAGGCCCTAGTAGTAGTACGTGTTTTCTGCACCTTGAGTTGTAATTTAGAAGCTGGTGAAATTAAACTGTTTTTAAAAAGGCACAAATCTATACAATTTTCCTTCTCTGGAATTTGAACCACCTGCTTAGTTAGAAACCCTGATAAAACAGGTATTTCATGTTTGCATGAAGACACTTAAAAGATTCTGAAGAGAGTTTACCTTTACTTAAAAAGTGACTCATTTTTCCTGAGAAAGCTTGCATGTTTTGAGGGTGACAGTGTTTATGTTTGTAAGAGATGGGGCAAATTTTAACATGATAATCAGGGCAGAGGGGAGCAGGGAGATAAAAGTGATGCCATTTTTAGGAGTTTAGGTTTTGCACATTTTCCATACTTCCTGTAGATGAATAAAGTGACCTTGAGCAGTGGCCTTTCTGTGCTGTACAGCTGAGCATGGTGCAGGCTGCATTGGCCCAGCTCCACGTGTCTCTGTAATGTGTGGATGAGATCTGTGCAGAGATGTGCTGTTCTCCTCCCAGCAGTGTTATGTTATCCGTGTACAGGTGTTGGTCTCTGCCTCTCAGCAGAGACACAGTGCTTTCCAGATGTGCTGCTTCTGACTTTAATGCAGCTTGGATACACCTGGTTCATGGCTTTCTGAAAGATGTTCCTCCATCCACCACTTTATTTTCAGGTCATACTGTAGTGTGACATCAGTTATGTCCTTCACATTTTGGGACGATATATTATGAAATATTCTGCCAACAGGCTGGTGAAAGTCTCCATGGCAAAAGGTCGTGGTTTGTATCCACAAAAGCACTTTGGGGGTAGAAGTGCAGCTTAAAAGATACTGAAAACTCTGCTTAGGCAGCATGGCTGCCTGGGACACTGTATCTGCATTTTCTGGTGAAATTTTACTAGGAGGTCTTCTACTCTGCTCTCATGTGTGCCCAGAAGTGCTGCCAACTTTACTGTGTTGAATGTATGAAGAGTTCACATTTTGCATGTCCTCACACCTAACGCCTCAGGTGGAGATGACAGGGTGGGAGGAGATTGAGAGAGGCCACGTTGATAGGTATGCTTTTTAGACCCCCTACAGCTATTAAGACCTTTGAATACTTGTCTTTAAGCTAAGAAAATCTTCCTTCTTTCAGGGACTGTGTAAAAAAACTGTTCACAGTACAGGTCCTCAGTCAGTCTTTATTCTGGGTACTGCAGAGGCTCATGGTTAGTGTGTAGTGGGAAAGTGACCTGTATTTTAACTGTGATTTTCATCAGTGGCACTAATTCCCACTCAACCAACTACTGAAAGCAATTTTACTATTAATGAACACAGGACAAGTGGTTTTCAGTAGCTGCCACAATGATTGAAACATGTTGGAATAGGATCTCAAGCCTATTTGCTCAAATGATAATGGGAACAATTTTTAACCCTTTGGAACTGCAGAATTAGAACTGCAGGATGCAGAAATTAAGATGCATTTAAAGTATTTTTTCACTTTTATTAAAGTCATCAGAATTTTCATAGAAAATAGATGCATTATCTTTCATGGCTTACAATTTTTTTTAGGATTGATTGTGAAGTGCAAAAATACATTCTTTATTTCAGATGATACATGAGGTGGAAGTGAGTAGACTTTAAGTCAGAGGTTAAACTTACAAGATTGGAAATCAGGGTAGGAAAACCCAGCATATTTTCTTGAATACTAAGTGTACATGGTATGACACCCATAAATATACTCTAACTTATTTTAAGTAACATGTAAGGAAAGATCAGGTATTGGACTTTTTAGCAATAAAGGTAGGGTTTCCAAACAAAGTCTTTATTTACTTTTAGGAGAGATATCAGAAAACTTTTTAAAAATAATGATTTCAAGTGATTTGCACTTTTGAAGTATTTAAATCCTCTGCAGCCATTCCAGTTTTAGACAACGGAATTGTTCTTGCAGTCTGTGGATGCAATGTGCATATTGGTAACTACATGTGAAACATTGCTTACTGTAAGGCCAAAGCTACTGCCAGACCAAGAGATTTGCCAAGCAAAAAGCTCTGAGAGCAGCAATGTGGAGTGAGGAGGGACTGGATGGTTGTGCAGGTTTGTGTTTTCAGCCTGCAGGACTTCAGGACCAGACACTAATGCTTGCCTCCTTGAACTGATGGAGGGAACTTATATTTGCTCTGTGTGTATATAGCAATAAGATTCACTGTCCTCTGGCTTTCACTGTCACTGAGAAGCCTTGTAATTAATCAAGACTGTAGTCTTTCTTATTTTTGTTTCCCCCTTTCTGAAGTGAGTAATGAAGAATGATGTCTTTACTTCTTCACCTCCACATCTCCTCACCTGCTGAACACTTGAGCTAGTCCCATTGACAAGCAGCCTGCACCGGGAAAAAGTGCCACAGATGAAAAATGTGGCTTTGGAGTTTGGCAGGCATGAGGTTGCCTTTGTGACACTTCTCCGTTTGCCACCATCAATCTTTCTCTGTCAAAGTCCTTTTTGTCCTGTCATTCTTGCTGCTTATTTCACATTGGGTATCAAGTCCTGCCTTTGCTGGCTGGAGACTGTACTCTCTCAGCCCACTTCTAACCAGTGGGGCAAAATGCCCTTCTGATGGGTATTAGGGGTCGGTGCTGCAGGTCTAAAGAAGCTATTAAGAAGGAAGTCAGAGAAGAGAATATCTCTGAGTTTCAGATGTTCCTCCAGTCCCTGCTCTCAATCTTCTTTCTCTGCAGAATAAAGTTAAAAGAATCTTGAAGGTTAAAATCAAATCAAAAATCTAAGTCCTGATATAGAAACCAAGAGGTGTTTCTCTTCCTTTTTTCTTTTACACAAAAATGTGAGATTTTAAAATGTAGGAATAATAATAACGTCTGCTAATAATTCATAGTTTCTACCCACATATCACAGTTCAGATAATTTCAAGTCATCTGAGAATTAATCCTCAGAATCCCTCTGAGGTAGATACCAACGTCATCATCCTTATATTTGAAAGGAAGTGAGGTGCTAATATGGGAAGAGATTTTAGGTTTCACAAAGGTTAAGTGGCTAGGGAATGGGAAATGAAGCCTGCCAAAACTACAGAGATATTTTGTAGGCAACATTTAATTGAAGTATACTGAAGTACATTGTACAATTGATTCCTAGTGCTATCATGATGTAAGAATGGGTTTCTGTTAAAGAAGCAGACCTAATGTGTTCATGAAGATCCTTGTGTTTAGGTTCACTTGTTAAAGTACTTGTGGTGTTGAGACATTTTTTAAGAGAAGATTGTGATTTGATGTACAATCAAGTCCTTTATTGACATAGTTCCCAGCCAGGCAGCCAGGAGGGCCAGCTGTGTCCTGGGGTACATCAGGAACAGCATCACCAGCCAGGCAAGGGGGATTGTCCTGCTCTGCTCTGGGCTGGAGCAGCCTCACCTTGAACACTGGGTGCAGTTTTGGGCACCACAATATAAAAAAGACATTAGGCTATTGAGAAGCATCCAAAGGAGGGCCACAAAGATGGTGAAGGGTGTTTAGGGGAAGCCATGTAAGGAGTGGCTGAGGTCACTTGGTCTGTTCAGCCCAAAGAAGAGCCTGAGGGGAGACTTCGTTGCAGCTACAGCTTCCTCATGACAGGAATTGGAGGGCAAGATCTCTTCTCTGGGGTAACCAGTGGCAGATCCTGAGTGAACGGTCTAAACTGTGTCAGTGGAGGTTTAGGTTGAATATTAGGTGGAGGTTTTTCACCCAGAGGATGGTTGGGCACTGGAAAAGGCTTCCAGGGAAGTGGTCACAGTATGAAGCCTCAGAGAGTTCCAGAAGTATTTGGACAATGCTCTCAGGTACATGATGTGATCCTTGGGGATCGTGCTGTGCAGGGCTGGGAGTGTGACTCAATGATCCTTGTGGGTTCCTCCCAATTTATCTTATTCTGTGCTTCTGTGATTGTTTGCTAGACTAAAATGAATTTAATTGTTCTCTAGTAACCAGAATTATTCACAGCTGTCTGATTGATAGAACAACTTTGCAAAATCAGAGAGGTGGTAGTTTCACAATGGTGCTATGTAATTCAGTACATTAGGAGGTTCCAAACAAGGTGCTGCATATGTTGAAAAGAATATGTCTAATTCTCTATACACCTAAAAATCCTTAAGAGGAGATACAGTTCCTGTCTGGTATTTCCCCAGGGGTACCATTTTAAAAAGTATTTGTTTTAATGGTGAGTTCACAAGGCAAGACTTGACATAGAAAAATGGGTACAAATAATTGTGGCCATAACCTTTGGCTGTTGCTGTTGAAGAACTAAACTCTTCTCTTTAAGTATAAGCTCTGATGAAAAGGAAGTGTCACAAAATGTGGCTATTTCTGACCTGTAATGACATAAGAAAGAAATAAAAGAAGCCTCAAAACAAGTAACAAAAGCTATGGAAGCATTGATATAGGTAACTCACTCTAAAAATTTGAATCTCCTCTGATTACAAGCATAATCTACATATTCAAACTCATTGAAATTTATTGAGTGCTGTTTTCTCATAATTTATCTTGCTTTATTTTCCAGTACTCAGCTAATTCTTCTTGTTACGCTGTTTTCTTTTGGGTAGAAAGAGCCTTTTAACTCTCAGTGTTTTCATCCATTGAACATATTTACACTTGCACAAAAAGCATCAAGAATTCTATAGACATATTTGAATTACATGATTGGAGCACTCAGTGACTCCACCACTGGAAGTGGAAATGTACTCCAGTAAATCCACACAATGCAAGGATTATGATATTTCTTCTGCTACATTTGGCATGCTCAGATTTTTATGAGAGTTTTTTTATTAAGCTGAAAAGACAGGAGCAGTGATAAGTCTTCATACAGATTAGAAGTGCTCCACCTTCTTTCTTTGTAAATCTGACTCCTGAACACTCAGTGATCTTTATATATGACTGCCTGTTCTTTACAAATTATGAATCTCATGAACTGTGTTTCACATATATTCAAAATGTATTTGACAATATGTAAATAGACATATAACATTCAGAAACTGGCTTTTTTCCTCTGCTCTAATTCTTCAAACATATGGCCTCATCCAGTAAATACACCCTACCATGTGCCAGAACATACAGTGTATGTGTGTGTGTATTTATATACACAGACACATTGAGGGACAATCTGTCATTTTCTTCTTTCAGTAAAAGCACTCTTTGCCTTGTAGATCTCTTAAGGGAGCCAAACAGTTGCATGTGGATTTAAATGAACAAACTAAATGTATGTAGTTTGACTAATTTGTGACTAAGTAGGGATGAGATGATTATTTTAAATCAGAGAGTGAGAAGTGTTGCTTACAGTGAACCATAGAAAAATAAGGGTACACCAAGGGAGAAGAGACATCTTAAGAATGAGATTTTCACCTGAATATGGCAAAGTCAGTCTCACGTCAGTGAGATCCACTTTGTTTAGGTGGTGGTATTTTTACTTGCTGACTTGGATAAAACTGCTGGATAATTCTTGTGCACTAGTACACAGTGCTGTAACTCCCATGTGTTACAGGGATTCCCTTCTATGCTAAGCCACGGTGCAGAGTAATTTGCTTGTTTGTTGTAAGATAAGGTTATAGAGATCATGTTTAGCTGTTGTGGAAGCTAAATTGCATTGTGACTTTCTTCATGTTACCACCAGCAGAGACAAGTGACCTGGATGGCTGGCTGGCATCAGCAGCCATTCAGGACATGGCTTTGGCCAGGTGTGCTGTGAGGTGACAGCAGTTGGGTGGTAGTGCCAGACCACATAATTTGAAAGCTCTTCACAGTTTTTGGGAGACAGCTTCTAAACATATTCAGTGAGAGGTGCTGACAGTGCCTGGGAAGTGCCTCCTGACAATATTTGCTGTAGGCATTGACATCAATCAGGACACAGAAATTGTTTCAACGACTATTTTCTGATGAGTTATAAAACATGAGTTGTTGTGGACTCAGGTCGATAAAACCAGACTGGAAACAAAAAATGGTCTGTCTTTCCTTGGTTCTGTGAGTTGGTGAGCAAGGCTGTGCAACAGTTAAACAGATAGAGAATGCACTGAAGGGAGGATCAGCAGTGTTGCTTCCTTTGTTAGAAGTTGAAATGAGGGAGGAGAACAGAGGTTTGCAGCCAGACAGATCTACTCATCTCTCTCATTCAGTGTGTACCACAATGAGAATGATACACTGTTTCTGGGTGGTAGAATTGTGCAGAATCCTACATTTTCCAGTCTCTGCTGAACTGGAATGTATGAATAAGGCAGTCTGGAGTCTCTGTGTGAGCTGACATGTCATTACAGGAAAGGGTTTCACCTTCTGAGTAGTTTCTCCTGAGACTTGTCTTAGGGATATTTAGTCTTTCTTTTGTCATAGTTTTCCCCATGACTTCCCTCTGTTTGCTGATTAACAATGTTTAGGGAAGGAGGTATTATTATTTATCTGATGTGGCTCATGACTTTCTGTGACCTATAGCAGTAAGCTGGAGATCACTAATATGCCCCTTAGTTTTCTCTATATTTTCAGCAAAAGAATCTGGAGTTGTACTTTTTGCTGCAGCCTTGTTTTTACACTCTCCATGGCTGTTTTCCAGCTTGACAGCCTCGTGTGAATGTGAGTCATTGTGCTCTAGAAGATGCTACACATTGTTCTCAATCTAATTTTATCTTTGGTCCTTATATAATAAAGTGACTGGTACCTTCTAGGTGGACTACTGCCAACAGTGTTTGCTCCAAAATTCTTCACACTGCAGTGTGAACTTTATTGAGAAATGGATTCCACTGTGGCATGCCTCAAGCTGGATAACTTAAGGTTTTAAAGCTCACTGCTATGGCTGGTGGAGCTGTCTCTGCTTCTCTTAATTTTTGACAACTTTTTCTCTATTCATGTTGCAGCTACCTTATTCTAGTCAATGGCTAAAACGTGTTGCAGACAGATGTGGTTGCTTTCCCAAAGAGGTGTTATTCTAAAATCAAGTTGAGAGATGACAAGCAGAGATGATCAACAGACAGATTAAGGTGATAGTTCCAACTAATGCTAACTGCTGTGGCCACAGCACACTCACCTTGCTGAAACTGAGACAGTAATGAACACT